>CAWUFW010004174.1:0-1200000 GCA_963921515.1 Calotriton arnoldi
GCACAAGTTACTAACTTGTGTAACGATATATCTGTAAGAGACAGTAGTTAGTGACAGATTCCTTACCTTAGAATATCCCCAGGCGTCAGGCTGGATCCGGAAAGTTTTTTGCGTAGCAGTACCCTTGCGCGTCGGTAGGCGGCGTCGTGCGGCTCCGCGTCCGTCGTCGGCGTCGTGATCGCCGGGATGACGTCGCGGGCAGTACTTAGGCGCCGCCCCTGCGCGCTGACGTCAGTTCTGTACACGACTTTCCGCGCCAGGAACGCAGAGCCATGCAAGAAGCTGACATAGGTGTCTGAAAAATACTAGGGCCCTGAAAGGGATGTCCTTAACCCTAGAAATCAGTTCGCAGAACGGGGAGGATGGGTGGGCGGTAGGAATCTGTCACTAACTACTGTCTCTTACAGATATATCGTTACACAAGTTAGTAACTTGTGCATCTGAAAGAGACACGTTAGTGACAGATTCCTTACCTTAGAATAGATACCCCAGCAATACCAACCCCGGTGGTGGGTCTGCGAACAAAGATCAGACAAGGAAGTCCTGGAGGACAGAACGGCCAAAGAAGCCGTCCCTCCGGACCTGACTGTCAAGGCAGTAATGCTTTGTAAACGTGTGCAGCGAGGCCCACGTAGCTGCCTGACAGATAACCGGCAGCGGAACACCGCGGCCCAAGGCCGTGGTAGCAGCCGTTGCCCTGGTGGAATGGGCACGCAGCCCAACAGGAGGCTCCTTCTTAGCCAAAGAATAGCAGGTCTTGATGCACAAGGTAACCCAGCGGGAGATGGTCCTCTTGTACACCGCCCGACCTTTTTGGCGCCCACGTAGCCAACAAAGAGCTGGTCATCCACCCGGAAGTGTTTTGTGCGGTCAATATAGAAAGAGAGCGCACGTTTTGGGTCCAGACGGTGGAGCCTCTCTTCCTCCCTGGAAGGATGCGGAGGCGGAAAGAAGGTGGGCAAAGTGATGGTCTGCCCAATGTGGAAAGCAGTAACCACCTTTGGCAAGAAGGACGGACGCGTCCGAAGAACAACCTTGTCCGGATGAACAGACAGAAAGGGAGGTTTGCAAGATAGAGCCTGGAGCTCACTCACCCGCCGAGCGGAGGTGATGGCCACCAGAAAGGCTGTCTTCAGAGTCAGAAGACGAAGAGGACAGTTATGTAGAGGCTCAAAGGGAGCGCACATTAAAAAGGTAAGAACCAAGTTCAAGTCCCACTGAGGCATCACAAACGGAACAGGAGGGAAGAGGTGAGTAATGCCTTTTAAGAACCTGTTAACAACAGGGGACTTGAAAAGGGAGGGCTGATCAGGGAGCCTGAGGAAGGCCGAGATAGCACAAAGATAACCCTTGATGGTACCCAGGGCAGAACCCTGTTGGGCCAGAGAGAGAAGGAACAGAAGGACCTCAGAAAGAGGGGCAGAAAGGGGATTCACAGCCTTTGCTGTGCACCATGCCACAAATTTGTTCCACCTGCAGGCGTATACCACCTTAGTGGAGGGACGCCTGGCTGCCAGAATCACATCACAAACTTCGGGAGGCAAGTCGAAAGGAATCAACTGCCGCCGCTCAATCTCCACGCAAGCAGGTGTAGACTGGACAGGTTCGGGTGGAGGACCGTCCCCTGCTGCTGCGACAGAAGATCCTCCCGAAGAGGCAGACGGATCGGGGGATCTACGCTCATATTGAGTAGCTCGGGATACCAAACTCTTCGAGCCCAGTCCGGAGCCACAAGAATGACTTGGGCCCGGTCGTGCCGAATCTTCTTCAACACTCTGGGTAGAAGTGGTATAGGCGGAAAGGCGTACAATAGACCGCAACTCCACTCGTGACGAAAAGCGTCGCCGAGCGAGTGCCGCCTTGGAAATTCCAACGCGCAGAACTGATGACATTGCGCGTTCTCTTCGGTGGCGAATAGATCTAACCAAGGCTCTCCCCACTGTAGAAAGAGTCCTTGCGCCACTTCCGAGTGAAGACGCCATTCGTGATCCATCATGCACCTGCGGCTGAGTTCGTCCGCCCTGGCGTTCAGGGAACCTGCCAGGTGTTGAACCACCAGGAACATGCCCTGATGTTCCAGCCATGTCCAGAGGCGCAGAGCCTCCTGACAAAGGGTCCACGACCCCACCCGCCTTGTTTGTTGCAGTACCACATGGCGGTGGTGTTGTCTGTGAACACCTGCACTACCTTCCCTTTGACAGAGGGAAGGAATGCCTTGAGTGCAAGTCGGATCGCCCGGAGCTCCAGAAGGTTGATATGGAGCCGGGACTCCGCCGGAGACCAGAGGCCTCTGATCTCCGCCTCTCCCATGTGACCGCCCCATCCCAGAAGGGACGCGTCCGTCACAACTGTGTGCTCTGGCTGGGGAAGGGAGAGGGATCTGCCCATGACCCATTGCCGGTTCGAGAGCCACCACTGCAACTGTTTTGCAGTCCCCTCCGAGATCTGGACGTGATCGGACAGGTCGCCCTGGTGCTGCGCCCACTGGAACTTCAGGTCCCACTGCAGAGCCCGCATATGCCATCTGGCATGAGTGACCAGCAGGATGCAGGAGGCCATGAGGCCCAGCAGCCTCAGGGTCATCCGTACCGAAACCCAGGATAAAGGCTGAAAGATCGGAATCATAGCCTGAATATCCCGGACTCGCCGTTCGGGAGGATAGGCCCGAAACTGCGTCGTGTCCAGAACTGCTCCGATGAAAAGGAGCTGTGGAGAAGGAATCAGATGCGACTTTGGCACATTGATGGAGAACCCCAGCGAGTGCAGGAGTTCGGCCGTAGTCTGGAGGTGGGAGACGACTGCCTGGGACGAGCCCGCCTTCAGCAGCCAGTCGTCGAGGTAGGGGAAGACTAAAACCCCTGCCCGGCGCAGATGAGCTGCGACCACCGCCATCACTTTCGTGAACACCCGAGGGGCACTGGTAAGGCCAAAGGGGAGCACGGTGAACTGAAAATGCTCGAGGCCTACCGTGAACCGAAGGTAACGCCGGTGGGCCGGCAGGACGAGGATGTGGAAATAGGCGTCCTGCAAGTCCAACGCTACCAACCAGTCTCCGGGGTCGAGGGCAGTCAAGACCTGAGCTAGGGTGAGCATCTTGAACTTCTCCTTCCGGAGGAAGCGATTGACGTTCCGGAGGTCCAAGATAGGACGCATGTCCTCCTTGTCCTTTTTGGGCACCAGAAAGTAGTGGGAGTAGCAACCACGCCCTACTTCTGGGGTCGGAACATGCTCGATGGCCCTCTTGGCCAAGAGGGCCGTGACTTCCTTCTGTAGAAGCGCCAAGTGATCCCCTGACATGCGGTCGAATTGAGGTGGCATGGCTGGGGGGTGGTCTCGAAGGGGAGGGAGTAGCCCCTTCGGACAATGTCCAAGACCCACCTGTCCGAGGTGATGGGACGCCAGAGGTGAAGGTGATGGCGGACCCTGCCCCGACTGGCGTACTGTGCACCTGAAAGGAGGGACTAGGAGGGCTTGGAGGCCGCGGACGGGTTGGAGGTGGTGGCCTGACCCGCACGCTGGTTGCCCGAACCGCCACGGCGGTATCCACGTCCTCGGCCACGCGAAGGCGCTTGCTGCGCGGGCCATTGGCCGGGCTGCGGACGTGACTGGGCGCCCCTTCCGTGGCCACGAAAGGGGCGAAAAGCAGACGTGAGCGGAGGGCGCACAGCAGCAAGGCCCAGGGACTTAGCAGTAGCCTGAGAGTCCTTGAAACGCTCCAGCGCATGGTCTGCCTTCGAACCAAAAAGACCGACACCATCAAAGGGCATGTCCATGAGTGTATTCTGGACATCTCCCGAAAAACCAGTGGTTCTCAGCCAGGCGTGGCGACGCAGCGCCACCGTCGTTGCAAGTGATCTGCCCAGCGAGTCGGCGGTATCAAGGCCACAGCGGATGGTATATTTAGCCGCATCACGCCCTTCCGCAATGGCGCGGGTAAGCAGTGTCTGGACCTCCTCAGAACACTGCGGCAAAACAGTTGCCACCGAATCCCACAGGGAGTGGGTGTATCGGCCCAAGAGGCAAGCGGTATTAACAGACCGCAAGCCAGCACTGGAGGAAGAGAAAGCCTTCTTCCCAAAGTGATCCAGGCGCTTGGATTCCCTATCCGGAGGGGCGGTAGGGAAGGCGGTTTGGGAGGCAGAGGCTTGGACAACCAAGCTCTCAGGGGTGGGGTGTTGGGAGAGAAACAGGGGGTCGCCCGGAGCAGGGCGATGGCGTCGGGCCACGTTCCTATCCACAGGAGCCCCTGTGGTGGGTTTGGACCAGGCACCCAAAGAACGTCAGCCAGTGCCTCGTTGAACGGTAGCACAGTCTCCGAAGAGGAGGCCGCCGGCTGAAGCACTTCAGTCAGGATGTTAGACCTGACGACCACTGTAGGCAACTGGAGATTCAAGGCTCCAGCAGCTCTACGCAACACCGTTGCAAAATTAGCCCCCTCCTCCGTTGCCACGGGAGGAGACAGCATGCCAGAGTCAGGGGAGGTATCCAGACCACTGGCATCCCCAAGTTCCTCAACCCAGTCCGGGTCAAACTCGCACTGTTGTGTGAGAGGGTCGTCAGACCCCTCCCAGCTCTCCTGGTCCTCCTCAGGTTGAAAATATGGAGGAGGAGGGACATCAGGGACCCAAGGTCTCATCGGCGCCGGATACGGCGTCGGGCGACGCCGTTCCGGCACCATGTCCGGACCCGGAGAGAACCGGGGAACGACGCCGCCCGGAGCCCCGGACGGCGTCGGAAACGGCACCGGGGACATCGGCGTCGGCGTGGTTAGGTCAACCGGCCTCGATGGGGGTTGCGGCCCCACCGGAGCCGGGGTCGAGGCCGGGACCGGAGCCGAGGCCGGGACGAAGGCTGGTGGGACAGGCGACGACGGGACCGGAGTCGACGGCGACGCCGGAGCAACCCAATCAGGGCCCGCGGGGCCCGGAGGCGCACGGAGGGACCTTGAGGCCCGAAGAGGCGGGCCATGGCCGACAGGAATTCCTGTATATCGGCCTGAGTCGCCCCCGAGCCCGGGTAGGGCGGGTACTGCGGGGGTAACTCGACAGGCACGTCCGGGGCCGCGGGGGCGGGGACAATGCCGATAGGGACCTCAGCCGAGTCGCGAGACCGGCGAGGCGAAGTCTTAGAGCGATGACGCCGCTTAGACTTCTTGTGCTTCGACTTACCGGAGGAGGGCGAAGACTTTGAATCCGACGAACGGCGGGGACTCCGCGTCCGGCCCCTCGACCTCTCCCGGGACCGGGGCTTGGTGCGGCGCGGAGCCGAATGCCGGACTTCAAGGAGCTTTCGAGACCGCTCTCGCAAAGCCTTAGGATGAAGTTTCCGGCAGTCAGGACACGACTTCGTGTCGTGGTCTCGGCCGAGACAAAAGAGACACTCGAGGTGCGGGTCCGTGATCGACATCATGCGACCACATTCCTCGCAGGGCTTAAAGCCGGGCATCCCTACGACACCTTAGGAGTCGTGAAGACTCGTTGAAGAAACAGTGAAAAAATTCACCAAAAAAGATAGCCAAAAAGTGACTAGGGCACTGCTCTTCCCGGATCTGCGCTTACTGGCGCGGAAAAGAAGAACTGACGTCAGCGCGCAGGGGCGGCGCCTAAGTACTGCCCGCGACGTCATCCCGGCGATCACGACGCCGACGACCGGACGCGGAGCCGCACGACGCCGCCTACCGACGCGCAAGGGTACTGCTACGCAAAAAACTTTCCGGATCCAGCCTGACGCCTGGGGATATTCTAAGGTAAGGAATCTGTCACTAACGTGTCTCTTTCAGATACTACAATACTAAAGCAGGGGAAAATCCAGACAATATTTATATATTACTTGCAGCACCAACAGGAAAAGCAGCACATAATATAAATGGAAAAACACTTCATAGTACATTCAAAATTCCAGTCTCACAAACATTAACATATAAACAGCTAACTCATGAAAACAGAGGTACACTTCAAACGCAACTAATGCATCTAAAAGTACTAATAATAGATGAAATATCAATGGTAGGTACTAATATGTTCAATTTTATACATAATAGATTGCAAGAAATAAAAGCATCAAACCAGCCCTTTGGAGGAATATCTATTTTAGCAATTGGAGATTTTTATGAATTGAAACCAGTTTTTGACACGTATATATTTGACAATTCCAAACATTTATATGGACCATTAAGTACAAACTTATGGCAAACACATTTTAAATTATATCAACTCACAAAAATTATGAGACAGCTAAATGACCTACCTTTTGCACAAATGCTAAATAGATTAAGAATAGGTGAACATACACATGCTGATATAGCAAACATTAAATTACGTGAAATAGAACCACACCCCAGTATTACCAAAACTATACCATATATAATGTCTACAAACAAAGAAGTAAATACAGTAAATAATGAAGTATTAATGCATCATATACAACAAAATCCTGTTTTTACAACAATAGCAAATGATACAGTTGCTTCAGATTTAAGTGAAGAAGTAAAACAAACAATCGTACGCCAATTGCCAACAGACCCCACAAAAACAATGGGCCTGTCATACATATTGCATATTGCAATAAAACTGCGCTATGATTTGACTTCTAATATCAATGTCAATGATGGATTAACTAATGGCGCTACAGGAATAGTACAATATGTTGAGCATACAAACAACACACCTATTATAGTATGGATAAAGTTTGATAATTCCAATGTAGGTAAATATACTAGACAACAAAACAACCACTTGTATCACACAAGCATTTCAAAAGATTGGACACCAATACTACCTATATCAAGACATTTTCAATTTACAAAAAAATATATCACAATAATACGAAAGCAATTCCCATTACGGCAATCATCTGCACGGACTATACATAGGACACAAGGCGAAACAATAGAGCCCCTATATATACATTTTAACAATAGCAAAATACATCATTTACATTATGTAGCTATAAGTAGAGCAAAATCCTTACAAAACATATATATAAAAAACTTTAATGAAACAAAAATATTAGTACACCCAAAAGTGCATGAAGAAATGCTACGCTTACAAACATATATGTTATTAGAAATAACAATACCACAAATTTCGCAATATAAAAAAGATTTTACAATTATAGTACATAATGTTAGATCTTTGCAAAAAAATTATAAATCTATATTAGCTGACACTAATATATTAAATGCTGATATTTTGTGCCTAACAGAAATAAACACAACGCGCAAAGCACATACCAACAGCTTTGTAATTGATCATTATCATTTAATAATATTTGACAAATTCCACAATGAACATACAAACCATGGCATTGCAATATATTACAACAAAAACACCTCTTACAACCATTATATACAGCACACCAGCAACTTGACATTTTACAATTTACAAAACATATCAAAAACACAAACTACTTGATAATAATTATATACAAACCACCAAATGTACCAATACAAACATTATTCCCAAAATTAGCAACAATAATAAATACATATCCTAACTATAAGTATGTAATAATGGGAGATTTCAACATAGACTTATATACAACAACACACGCTACTTCTATATTATTAGAATACATGAAAACACACTTTAACTGTACACAAAAAATAGACTCATTTACAACAGACTACAATTCTTAGCTAGATCATATATATACAAATGAAAATGCCTCACATTATGGAACGTTAGAATCATATTACAGTGATCACAAACCAATATGGATAGCTATTTAAATGAATTATGAATTTAACCAATGCATTTCTCTTTTCAGATGATTTCTATTCAAGAACTAAAAGAATTGAAGCATGAAGAAACAAAGCCATACCAAAAAGCTATACGTGTAAATATCATAAAGTGCTCAACAAAAACCCATTATCGAAATGCAAAGCAAGAAAACAAGATTTTGTATCATATGGCTTTAGCAGATGAAAGTGGCTTCATAAAAGCAACATGTTATAATGATCACTATTATACCCAAACAAAAGAACAAAATGGACTGCTAATTCGCAATTTTCTCATCAAAAACAATGTTTTAATTATGACAAAGCAAACAAAAATCTCAAGAATGCCACCAATTACTGTACCACAATCTATAATTCAGGAAGCTGAATATATTTTGCAGCCACCAGCTCCACCGTTGTCTCCGATAAAGGCAGTCAGAGAATCCAGCATAAAGACACTGTTAAGTGTTTCAGGGACAATAACAGAGGTAAGTTGATTATCTTAATTTTTAAATGCGGTTTTGTCCTAATGTTACTTTTGCTAATAATACCTAAACAAAGTGATGCAATAGGCCTATGCTTATAAGCCTAATAAATATGTTACTTTTTAAAAATGTTAAACAACATATCTATTTGTAGCAATATATGTTACAGTATGTATCACAAAAGTAGTTGCTGTCTAATAAAGGTAAGTAAATTCATTACATATATACAAATTGCATAATAATGTTTGTTTCACACAGAAAACAGGCATATTTATATATATATATATATATATATATATATATCAGTTACCAATTATATATGTAAATATATATATATATATATATATATAGCAGCAAGTGTTTAGTAATCTATAATGCAATTCATATATATATATATATATATATATATATATATATATAAATGAAAAATATTATATATATCCATATATATTAAAACAGCATACTTTCTCTAAACAACATATTATGATATTAATTTGCATCTCACCTTTCCCGCTTCCAAACACTATACTTATACAACACCAAAACATGCCGCAAAATTCAGTTTTTTGTTTCGGCGTATATAAAATATATAACATATATTTATATATATATATGTGTGTATGTATATATATATTCACTGAAAAAACCATAGGTTGTAGGGACAGTTATAGTTAGTTGGACATTGCACTCGTACAAAACCCGTGAAATTCCCCTGTTATAGTTAGTTCAGCTAACTATAACTCGCGCCCCCGCAATGCACTGCTGATGACGTCACATATTACATCACTCATGACATGGTCAGTGACATCACTGATGACATCACTGATGACATCATCCAGTGACTGTGTGTTTCTGTAAAGTTTAAATATGTTTAATATATATAGGGAAAGGCGTATTGAAGAATGAGTGGGTGTATAAGTGTCTGAATGGATGATTTAGTACGTGAGTGACTGACTCTACAAGTGAGTGATTAAACGTATCTTACTGAATGCATGGGTTAGTGACTAAACTGTGTGAATGTCTGTATCCGTCTGTTTCTTGGTGTGTAAGTGGATGCATGGATTTGCGAATAGCTACATGAGTGTCTATATGGGTTATTGATTGGTTCTCTGAGTATCTGTATGGCTGCCTGAGTGTTTGTGTGGGTGGGGTGTGTTTGACTCTATACATAGATGTGTGAGTGGGTGATTCACTGGGTGCATGATTTCAAGAGTGCATCTGTGATGGACTGCTTGGGTGGGTGAGTGTGTGTATGGGTGTGTTAGTGAGTGAATGTATATCTCAGTGGTACATGTGCGAGTAACTACATATGTAAAAGGCAGTATATATGTGTGTTAGAGTATTTAAATGGCTATAAGTGAGAGTGTGTTATTGTGAGAGTGGCTGTATGGATGCGTGTGTGCTTGTATCAGTTATTGTATAAGAGCGTAAGAATGTGCTAGTATTTGTATGAGTAAGTGAGCTGGTGTGTGTATAACTGTATAGGTGAGTAAATGGGTGTGTGATTAATTTTTTGCATGACTGACTAGGTGTGTGAGTACCTCTATGGATGAGTGGCGGTGTGTGAGTGTTTATATAGGTGTATGAGTGCATATGATAGTCCTGTACTGAGTGACTGTAAGTATGAGTGACTGTACAGGTGAGTGAGTGGATGTGTGTGTAGACCTAAGAATCAGTGAGTGGGTATGTAGTTTTTGGTGTTGGAGTGTCTATGGTTTTGAGAATGGCAGTCTGTAATTTAGAGTGGGTGTATCAAAAGTTATATTAGGGTGTGAGAAGATGCATGAAATTATCACATGGATGATGTCATCAGTGATGTCATTTGAGATGTCATCAGTGATGTCATCAGTGATGTCACTGACCATGTCATGAGTGATGTAATATGTGACGTCATCAGCAGTGCATTGCGGGGGCGCGAGTTATAGTTAGCTGAACTAACTATAACAGGGGAATTTCACGGGTTTTGTACGAGTGCAATGTCCAACTAACTATAACTGTCCCTAAAACCTATGGTTTTTTCAGTGAATTTCAAAGGTTTTTTAAATGCTAATTTCTAACTATAACGTGTCTGAAACCTATGGTTTTTTCAGTGAATTTCAAAGGTTTTTTAAATGCTAATTTCTAACTATAACGTGCCTGAAACCTATGGTTTTTTCAGTGAATTTCAGAGGTTTTTTAAATGCTAATTTCTAACTATAACGTGCCTGAAACCTATGATTTTTAAGTGAATTTCAAAGGTTTTTTAAATGCTAGTTTCTAACTATGCCAACAGAGGTAGGACATGTGAAGAAAGAAGAAAAAACGCACAGAAAGAAGCAAAAGATGTGCAGAAAGAACCAACAGAGGAGCAGAAAGAGGCCTTGTTGCAAAATCATCCTGTGCCCACAACTTTTTCAGACGGGTACTGGTGGTAACTGACTCTGACTAACCAGAGCCAGTGCGGGTTTGCACAGTGGTGAAGGGAGGGGGGGCCTGAGGTGACATGTGTGCAAACGCGCCCCGTGGCGCGTTTTAAGTTGCAGGATTAAGTTCCCTTGAATCCTGAGGGTCCCTGGCGCCCAACTAGCCCCCCAGGTACCTACAGTTAGGACCACAGAGCTGAGTTGCAGAGAGGCGTTCCGAGGCCACGCACCTTTTTTCACCTCTCTGCAACGCAACTCTGTTGTGCTTACTGAAGGTACCTGGTGGGCTAGTTGGCCCCCAGGATTCAAAGGGAATTAACTCCCCAACTTAAAACGCACCACAGGGCGTGTTTGCGCACATGTCACCTGAGGCCCCGCCCCCTCCCTTCACTACTGTGCAAACGCACCCCCTGGCGCATTTTAAGTTGGGGGATTAGGTCACCTTGAATCCTGAGAGTCCCTGGGGCCCAACTAGCCCACCAGGTACTTCCAGTAAGCACCACAGGCCTGCGTTGCAACGCCTGTAACAAATTGTGCAGTTGTGTTTAGGTAGTGAAGAGGGTCGTGCTGGGGGTAGTGTTTTAGGGTTTAGGGTAGTGCAGTGGTGTTTGTGTAGTGTAGGGGGTCATGCTGGGGGTAGATTTAGGGTTTAGGGTAGTGCAGTGGTGTTTGGGTAGTGTAGGGAGTCATGCTGGGGGAGTGTTTTAGGGTTTAGGGTAGTACAGTGGTGTTTGGGTAGTGTAGGGGGTCGTGCTGGGGTTAGTGTTTTAGGGTTTTAGGGTTTAGGGTAGTGCAGTGGTGTTTGGGTAGTGTAGGGGATACTGCTGGGGGTAGTGGTTTAGGGTAGTGCAATGGTGTTTGGGTAGTGTAGGGGGTACTGCTGGGGGTAGTGTTTTAGGGTTTAGGGTAGTGCAGTGGTGTTTGGGTAGCGTAGGGGTACTGCTGGGGGTAGTGTTTTATGGTAGTGCAGTGGTGTTTGGGTAGTGTAGGGGTTCGTGCTGGGGGTAGTTTTTAGGGTTTAGGGTAGTGCAGTGGTGTTTGTGTAGTGTAGGAGGTCGTGTTTTAGGGTTTAGGGTAGTGCAGTGGTCTTTGGGTAGTGTAGGGAGTCGTGCGGGGGTATTGTTTTAGGGATTAGGGTAGTGCATTGGTATTTGGGTAGTGTAGGGGGTCATGCGGGGGGTAGTGTTTTAGGGTTTAGGGCAGTGCAGTGGTGTTTAGGTAGTGTAGGGGGTCATGCTGGGGGAGTGTTTTAGGGTTTAGGGCAGTGCAGTGGTGTTCGGGTAGTGTAGGGGGTCATGCTGGGAGAGTGTTTTAGGGTTTAGGGCAGTGCAGTCGTGTTCGGGTAGTGTAGGGGGTCGTGCTGGGGGAGTATTTTAGGGTTTAGGGTAGTGCAGTGG
Organism: Calotriton arnoldi; assembly: GCA_963921515.1. NCBI lineage: Eukaryota > Metazoa > Chordata > Amphibia > Caudata > Salamandridae > Calotriton > Calotriton arnoldi. The sequence goes on from CAWUFW010004174.1 coordinate 12,002, forward strand.
TGTTCAGGTAGTGCAGGGGGTCATGCTGGGGGTAGTGTTCTAGGGTTTAGGGCAGTGCAGTGGTGTTCGGGCAGTGTAGGGGTCATGCTGGGGGTGGTGTTTTAGGGTTTAGGGCAGTGCAGTGATGTTCGGGCAGTGTAGGGGGTCGTGCTGGGGGTGGTGTTTCAGGGTTTAGGGCAGTGCAGTGGTGTTCGGGCAGTGTAGGGGGTCGTGCAGGGGGTGGTGTTTCAGAGTTTAGGGCAGTGCAGTGGTGTTCGGGCAGTGTAGGGGGTCGTGCAGGGGTGGTGTTTCAGGGTTTAGGGCAGTGGTGTTCGGGCAGTGTAGGGGGTCATGCTGGGGGTGGTGTTTCAGGAATTGGGGCAGTGCAGTGGTGTTCGAGCAGTAAAGGGGGTCATGCTGGGGGTGGTGTTTCAGGGTTTAGGGCAGTGCAGTGGTGTTCGGGCAGTGTAGGGGGCGGTGCAGGGGGTGGTGTTTCAGGGTTTAGGGCAGTGCAGTGGTGTTTGGGCAGTGTAGGGGGTGGTGTTTCAGGGTTTAGGGCAGTGCAGTGGTGTTCGGGCAGTGTAGGGGGTCGTGCAGGGGGTGGTGTTTCAGGGTTTAGGGCATTGCAGTGGTGTTCGGGCAGTGTAGGGGGCGGTGCAGGGGGTGGTGTTTCAGGGTTTAGGGCAGTACAGTGGTGTTCGGGCATTGTAGGGGGTGGTGCTGGGGCTGGTGTTTCAGAGTTCAGGGCAGTGCAGTGGTGTTCGGGCAGTGTAGGGGGTCGTGCTTGGGCTGGTGTTTCAGGGTTTAGGGCAGTGCAGTGGTGTTCGGGCAGTGTAGGGGTTCGTGCTGGGGCTGGTGTTTCAGGGTTTAGGGCAGTGCAGTGGTGTTCGGGCAGTGTAGGGGGTCATGCTGGGGCTGGTGTTTCAGGGTTTAGGGCAGTGCAGTGGTGTTCGGGCAGTGTAGGGGTCTTGCTGGGGCTGGTGTTTCAGAGTCTAGGGCAATGCAGTGGTGTTCGGGCAGTGTAGGGGGTCTTGCTGGGGCTGGTGTTTCAGAGTCTAGGGCAATGCAGTGGTGTTCGGGCAGTGTAGGGGGTCTTGCTGGGGCTGGTGTTTCAGGGTTTAGGGCAGTGCAGTGGTGTTCGGGCAGTGTAGGGGGTCGTGCTGGGGTTGGTGTTTCAGGGTTTAGGGCAGTGCAGTGGTGTTCGGGCAGTGTAGTGGGTCGTGCTGGGGCTAGTGTTTCAGGGTTTAGGGCAGAGCAATGGTGCTCAGGCAGTGTAGGGGGTTGTGCTGGGGGTGATGTTTCAGGGTTTAGGGCAGTGCAGTGGTGTTCCGGCAGTGTAGGGGGTCGTGCAGGGGGTGGTGTTTCAGGGTTTAGTGCAGTGGTGTTCGGGCAGTGTAGGGGTCGTGCTGGGGTGGTGTTTCAGGGTTTAGGGCAGTGCAGTGGTGTTCGGGCAGTGTAGGGTGTCGTGCTGAGGGGTGGTGTTTCAGGGTTTAGGGCAGTGCAGTAGTGTTTGGGCAGTGTAGGGGGTCGTGCAGGGGGTGGTGTTTCAGGGTTTAGGGCAGTGCAGTGGTGTTCGGCCAGTGTAGGTAGTCTTGCTGGGGGTGGTGTTTCAGGGTTTAGGGCAGTGCAGTAGTTTTCGGGCAGTGCAGGCGGTCGTGCTGGGGCTGGTGTTTCAGGGTTTAGGGCAGTGCAGTGGTGTTCGGGCAGTGTACGGGGTTGTGCTGGGGCTGGTGTTTCAGGGTTTAGGGCAGTGCAGTGGTGTGCGGGCAGTGTACGGGGGTTGTGCTGGGGCTGGTGTTTCAGGGTTTAGGGCAGTGCAGTGGTGTTTGGGAAGTGTAGGGGGTCGTGCTGGGGGTGGTGTTTCAGGGTTTAGGGCAGTGGTGTTCGGGCAGTGTAGGGGGTCGTGCTGGGGCTGGTGTTTCAGGGTTTAGGGCAGTGCAGTGGTGTTCGGGCAGTGTAGGGGGTCGTGCTGGGGCTGGTGTTTCAGGGTTTTGGGCAGAGCAGTGGTGTTCGGGAAGTGTAGGGGGTCGTGCTGGGGGTGGTGTTTCAGGGTTTAGGGCAGTGCAGTGGTGTTTGGGCAGTGTAGGGGTTCTTGCTGGGGGTGGTGTTTCAGGGTTTAGGGCAGTGGTGTTCGGGCAGTGTAGGGGGTCTTGCTGGGGGTGATGTTTCAGGGTTTAGGGCAGTGCAGGGGTGTTCGGGCAGTGTAGGGGGTCTTGCTGGGGGTAGTGTTTCAGGGTTTAGGGCGGTGCAGTGGTGTTCGTGCAGTGTAGGGGGTCGTGCTGGGGGTGGTGTTTCAGGGTTTAGGGCAGTGCAGTAGTGTTCGGGCAGTGTAGGGGTCGTGCAGGAGGTGGTGTTTCAGGGTTTAGGGCAGTGCAGTGGTGTTCTGGCAGTGTAGGGGGTTATGCTGGGGGTGGGGTTTCAGGGTTTAGGGCAGTGCAGTGGTGTTCGGGCAGTGTAGGGGGCGGTGCAGGGGGTGGTGTTTCAGGGTTTAGGGCAGTACAGTGGTGTTCGGGCATTGTAGGGGGTGGTGCTGGGGCTGGTGTTTCAGAGTTTAGGGCAGTGCAGTGGTGTTCGGGCAGTGTAGGGGGTCGTGCTGGGGCTGGTGTTTCAGGGTTTAGGGCAGTGCAGTGGTGTTCGGGCAGTGTAGGGGTTCGTGCTGGGGCTGGTGTTTCAGGGTTTAGGGCAGTGCAGTGGTGTTCGGGCAGTGTAGGGGGTCATGCTGGGGCTGGTGTTTCAGGGTTTAGGGCAGTGCAGTGGTGTTCGGGCAGTGTAGGGGGTCTTGCTGGGGCTGGTGTTTCAGAGTCTAGGGCAATGCAGTGGTGTTCGGGCAGTGTAGGGGGTCTTGCTGGGGCTGGTGTTTCAGAGTCTAGGGCAATGCAGTGGTGTTCGGGCAGTGTAGGGGGTCTTGCTGGGGCTGGTGTTTCAGGGTTTAGGGCAGTGCAGTGGTGTTCGGGCAGTGTAGGGGGTCGTGCTGGGGTTGGTGTTTCAGGGTTTAGGGCAGTGCAGTGGTGTTCGGGCAGTGTAGTGGGTCGTGCTGGGGCTAGTGTTTCAGGGTTTAGGGCAGAGCAATGGTGCTCAGGCAGTGTAGGGGGTTGTGCTGGGGGTGATGTTTCAGGGTTTAGGGCAGTGCAGTGGTGTTCCGGCAGTGTAGGGGGTCGTGCAGGGGGTGGTGTTTCAGGGTTTAGTGCAGTGGTGTTCGGGCAGTGTAGGGGGTCGTGCTGGGGTGGTGTTTCAGGGTTTAGGGCAGTGCAGTGGTGTTCGGGCAGTGTAGGGTGTCGTGCTGAGGGGTGGTGTTTCAGGGTTTAGGGCAGTGCAGTAGTGTTTGGGCAGTGTAGGGGGTCGTGCAGGGGGTGGTGTTTCAGGGTTTAGGGCAGTGCAGTGGTGTTCGGCCAGTGTAGGTAGTCTTGCTGGGGGTGGTGTTTCAGGGTTTAGGGCAGTGCAGTAGTTTTCGGGCAGTGCAGGCGGTCGTGCTGGGGCTGGTGTTTCAGGGTTTAGGGCAGTGCAGTGGTGTTCGGGCAGTGTACGGGGTTGTGCTGGGGCTGGTGTTTCAGGGTTTAGGGCAGTGCAGTGGTGTGCGGGCAGTGTACGGGGTTGTGCTGGGGCTGGTGTTTCAGGGTTTAGGGCAGTGCAGTGGTGTTTGGGAAGTGTAGGGGGTCGTGCTGGGGGTGGTGTTTCAGGGTTTAGGGCAGTGGTGTTCGGGCAGTGTAGGGGGTCGTGCTGGGGCTGGTGTTTCAGGGTTTAGGGCAGTGCAGTGGTGTTCGGGCAGTGTAGGGGGTCGTGCTGGGGCTGGTGTTTCAGGGTTTTGGGCAGAGCAGTGGTGTTCGGGAAGTGTAGGGGGTCGTGCTGGGGGTGGTGTTTCAGGGTTTAGGGCAGTGCAGTGGTGTTTGGGCAGTGTAGGGGTTCTTGCTGGGGGTGGTGTTTCAGGGTTTAGGGCAGTGGTGTTCGGGCAGTGTAGGGGGTCTTGCTGGGGGTGATGTTTCAGGGTTTAGGGCAGTGCAGGGGTGTTCGGGCAGTGTAGGGGGTCTTGCTGGGGGTAGTGTTTCAGGGTTTAGGGCGGTGCAGTGGTGTTCGTGCAGTGTAGGGGGTCGTGCTGGGGGTGGTGTTTCAGGGTTTAGGGCAGTGCAGTAGTGTTCGGGCAGTGTAGGGGGTCGTGCAGGAGGTGGTGTTTCAGGGTTTAGGGCAGTGCAGTGGTGTTCTGGCAGTGTAGGGGGTTATGCTGGGGGTGGGGTTTCAGGGTTTAGGGCAGTACAGTGGTGTTCGGGCAGAGTAGGGGGTCGTGCAGGGGGTGGTGTTTCAGGGTTTAGGGCAGTGCAGTGGTGTTCGGGCAGTGTAGGGGGTCGTGCTGGGGCTGGTGTTTCAGGGTTTAGGGCAGTGCAGTGGTGTTTGGGCAGTGTAGGGGGTCTTGCTGGGGGCGGTGTTTCAGGGTTTAGGGCAGTGGTGTTCGGGCAGTGTAGGGGTCTTGCTGGGGGTGATGTTTCAGGGTTTAGGGCAGTGCAGTGGTGTTCGGGCAGTGTAGGGGGTCTTGCTGGGGGTAGTGTTTCAGGGTTTAGGGCAGTGCAGTGGTGTTCGTGCAGTATAGGGGGTCGTGCTGGGGATGGTGTTTCTGGGTTTAGGGCAGTGCAGTAGTGTTCAAGCAGTGCAGGGGGTTGTGCAGGGGGTGGTGTTTCAGGGTTTAGGGCAGTGCAGTGGTGTTCGGGCAGTGTAGGGTGTCGCGCTGGGGGTGGTGTTTCAGGGTTTAGGGCAGTGCAGTGGTGTTCGGGCAGTGTAGGGGGTCATGCACGGGGTGGTGTTTCAGGGTTTAGGGCAGTGCAGTGGTGTTCGGGCAGTGTAGGGTGTTGTGCTGGGGCTGGTGTTTCAGGGTTCAGGGCAGTGCAGTGGTGTTCAGGCAGTGTAGGGGGTCGTGCTGAGGCTGGTGTTTCACGGTTTAGGGCAGTGCAGTGGTGTTCGTGCAGTGTAGGGGGTCGTGCTGGGGCTGGTGTTTCAGGGTTTAGGGCAGTGCAGTGGTGTTCGGGCAGTGTAGGCGGTCGTGCTGGGGCTGGTGTTTCAGGGTTTAGGGCAGTGCAGTGGTGCTCAGGCAGTGTAGGGGGTCGTGCTGGGGCTGGTGTTTCAGGGTTTAGGGCAGTGCAGTGGTGCTCGGGCAGTGTAGGGGGTCGTGCTGGGGGTGATGTTTCAGGGTTTAGGGTAGTGCAGTGGTGTTCGGGCAGTGTAGGGGGTCGTGCAGGGGCTGGTGTTTCAAGGTTTAGGGCAGTGCAGTGGTGTTCGTGCAGTGTAGGGGGTCGTGCTGGGGCTGGTGTTTCAGGGTTTTCGGCAGAGCAGTGGTGTTCGGGCAGTGTAGGGGGTCATGCTGGGGGTAGTGTTTCAGGGTTTAGGGCATGCAGTGGTGTTCGGGCAGTGTAGGGGGTCGTGCTGGGGGTGGTGTTTCAGGGTTTAGGTCAGTGGTGTTCGGGCAGTGTAGGGGGTCTTGCTGGGGGTGATGTTTCAGGGTTTAGGGCAGTGCAGTGGTGTTCGGGCAGTGTAGGGGGTCTTGCTGGGGGTAGTGTTTCAGGGTTTAGGGCAGTGCAGTGGTGTTCGGGAGGTGTAGGGGGTCATGCTGGGGGTGGTGTTTCAGGGTTTAGGGCAGTGCAGTGGTGTTCGGGCAGTGTAGGGGGTCGTGAAGGGGGTGGTGTTTCAGGGTTTAGGGCAGTGCAGTGGTGTTCGGGCAGTGTAGGGGGTCGTGCTAGGGGTGGTGTTTCAGGGTTTAGGGCAGTGCAGTGGTGTTCGGGCAGTGTAGGGGGTCATGCAGGGGCTGGTGTTTCAGGGTTTAGGGCAGTGCAGTGGTGTTCGGGCAGTGTAGGGGGTCGTGCTGGGGGTAGTGTTTTAGGGTTTAGGGTAGTGCAGTGGTGCTTGTGAAGTGTAGGGGGTCATGCTGGTGGTAGTGTTTAAGGGTTTAGGGTAGTGCAGTGGTGTTTGTGTAGTACAGGGGGTCGTGCTGGGGGTAATGTTTTAGGGTTTAGGGTAGTGCAGTGGTGCTTGTGTAGTTTAGGGGTCGTGCTGGGGGTAGTGTTTTAGGGTTTAGGGTAGTGCAGTGGTGTTTGGGTAGTGTAGGGGGTCGTGCTGGTGGTAGTGTTTTAGGTTTTAGGTTAGTGCAGTGGTGTTTGGGTAGTGTAGGGGGTCATGCTGGGGGTAGTGTTTTAGGGTTTAGGATAGTGCAGTGGTGCTTGTGTAGTGTAGGGGGTCGTGCTGGGGGTAGTGTTTTAGGGTTTTAGGTAGTGCAGTGGTGTTTTTGTAGTGTAGGGGGGTCATGTTTTAAGATGCAATGCTCCAATACCTGACCAGTCTGCACTACATAAAACTGCAAAAAAACTAAAAATAAAAAGTGTTTTGCACATTTTGTCATTGGGCTATATGTGGGCTACATCTGGGTAATATTTGTGCTACATTTGGGCTCTTTTTTCACTGGTGGCCATCTTGGAAGACTTCTTTGTTATGAAGTTTCCTAATTTCTTCATTTACTGCAGTCTCCTCAGTAGGAAATGCTTTCAGTTTTTTACTTTGATTCCATCAAGAAGGCATTCAGATGTGTCTCACATCTGCCATAAATTCAGAATGTTAGCACTCTAGTTGCTCATTAGATCACTGGAGTAAAGCTACTGCTCACCAGGGAGTTAACTGGTAGTCTGCTGCTGGTATTGAAAGTGATTGTTTCAGTCTGCATGTCAGAATTTTCTAATGAAATAGAAGAGGATTTGAGATCTCACTCATTTTGTTCCTTTTTAAATTAAATTGTTTAAGTGTTACCAGTTTATTCCAATCAAGATGGCTTCAGGTGTGCCATACTTTTGTCATAAGTAAGGCTGTTAGCACTCTAGTTGTTCTTTAGAACACTCTGGGAAGCTGCAGTAGAACACAAAGGAATCAACTGACAGTCTCTGCCCTTGTTGGATGTACATGTTTTACTGAGAATGTCAGACTTCATTCTCACATGAGTGAGAAAGATAATGTGAATTTACAGAAAATAGGCTCTCATTTTAGCTTCTGGAGCACCTTCCAAACCTCCATGGGACAAGCATGAGAAAATAGTGTTCTCTCAAACATGATTCATGATATCCCAGCAGAAGGTTTTTCACATGGTAAAATCACCTTAGAATACACCACAATTCCTAAAATTAGTATGGTACCATCAACAAATAAATTCTAATGTAACTAAAGCCTGTTATCACCCTTTATAGTTCTCCTTTTGGTAACCCTCAAAATCTTCTATTCACTACAATGCATTTCAATGAGGTACTATCATTTATATTGGTCCCAAGATGGCTGCCAGCAATTCCAGGATGAAGTGCTGACAGCCAATCAGATCTCACGATGACATGTGTGGTTAGGCTCCGCCCAGATATATATGTGACTTTACTTTTGATTTTCTCAGGAACTACTGAACGGATTTACACCATTTAAGCAAAAGGCACGACACTGAACCAAGGGCTACCTCTTTGCCAAATTTGGTGTAATTCCGTTCAGCAGTTCGGGCTGTAGCTGCGACTAAAGGTTCCTATGGAAAAATGAATGGGGAAAACGCGTTTTGGGACCCCCTTTTTCTCGGCCCCCGCTTGAAGTATCACCCCGAGACTTTCAGGATAGGAGCGGACCGGAGCGCCCCAACAAGTTGGAAACTTTCGCGAAGATTCGTCAACCGGCGCCAACGTTATTTCAAATAGAATGTCGCGGATTTCCTATGGATAATAGGTTTTAACTATAACTATCTACTGGCGACCGCCAGTAGATAATATATATATATATATGTATATATATATATATATGTATATAAGCAGCACCACAGTCCTGTCAACTCCAAATCTTCATATGCAGGTACAGACCACAACGTGCCAACAAGTAATTATGCAGTGTACTTTATTACATGCAAACCAGCAGGCCGCGTTTCAGCCGTGTCCCCATATATATATATATATATAAGGCTACATACATCTGTTATCATATTAATATATATCATACTACAACAATATAGCTATATCAAAAATGCAAATAATATATGCATATATATATAAACACATATAATTATATATATATATATACATATATACTATAAGGAACTATACCTATGTAAACAATATAACAGGTAGGTAAACCTATATAACGATGTTTGCATATGAAGAAAAAAAAATACAAGTTGCCTATATTGCTTTCTTCAAATACAGCAGTACTTACTATAAACATGTGTTCCAGTGCCACGATTAATTATTATATTTTGCATAACTTGTATTTCACTTCTTTCCAAACTAATGTTTATAAATGCTAACTATAACGCTTTACCAACAAACCTCTACCATTATATTTTTAATCATCTGTGTTTTCAATTTATGTATTTTACAGGAATTTCATATCCTAGCTCAATTTCTATACTCACATTTTATATCATTTTACGCATTATGCTGTCAAATGAATATGTAGTGTGTTTGCTATGTCTATTGCTGCTATCTATCTGCATTTGCACTTTAAATAGAGGTCATCCCGCCCCACACGCTCACATGTGATCACAACCGTCTCTTCCGCCCGAAACACGTCATAGCGACATAGTAATTACTCATTACCAATCACTGCAACAAATATGTGTCTACTCTTGCCTTATTCACAATTAATATGAAGTAGTGGGCAAGTTTGCTAATATATAGCTACCTATATATATATATATCTTCTCCTTTTCCAAATTGTTGTATTTTAGAAAATACCAAGCCCAACTCCATATACGTACAAACAGTATATGTTTAACTCAAAGGCAAACATGCACAACGCATTACGGAACAGCCGTTCCTTTCTCACAGGTCAATTTCAGTTTCTGAACAACCAGTAAATAAAATGATCACTGCATGTAATACAACATAAAAGTAGGACTGCTGTATCCCATCAGTACAAAAAAATCAAAAACAGGACAGCCATTACAGATTGATACTTCTAAACATGGTTTGTTATTGCCACTTCACATACATTGTAAACCCACAATTCATAATAGGCTTAATACTGTCAATTACATTTAAGTACACAATATTATTTTTTAATCAATATTCTCAAACAATTTCATATTTAAATTATACATAGCATTTTAAACACAACATTCGAAACTTTATTATTCTATTCCGCCCCAATGGGCATGCACCTTCACCTTACATATTACTAACCTGTGAGTAAAATGCCAGTATACTATTTCAGAGTTACACAGAACTAGTATTACAATTCAGCCCCAGTGGGCTCAACAGCTTTATTCTTCAATGACCCTATTAACCTGGTATTCCAATTCAGCCCCGGTGCAATAAAATACAAATATAATGGTCAGTAAACACATATAAAAACAATTAAAATTCAAATTGCAACAAGTCGCAGCACACTAAATCTATACCATATTTCAACCCAAATATACTGACAACTCTTCATATGCGTTCACTGACCGTCATATCTATATTTTATTGTAGGAGACAAAGACATCATCATCATATAATAAAAAAAAGCATAGAAGCTAAAATATTAAGACAGATGCATAGTTTAGTTGCAACAGGATTTAGATTGTATCATTTAAGAAGCCTTTACAGTCATATAGAACTTTAACAACTAAGCTTTTTTGCCCACTGGGCTCAATTGGAATACCAGGTCAATACAGTTATTTAAGAATAAAGCTGTTGAGCCCACTGCAGCTCAATTGTAATACTAGTTCTGTGTAACTATCAAATAGTATACTGGCTTTTTACTCACAGGTTAGTCATATGTAAGGTCAAGGTGCATTCCCACTGAGGCGGAATTCAATAATAAAGTTTACAATGTTCAATTCAATATTCCATGTATAATTTAAAAATTGGATTTCTCGAAATTGTTTGCAATAATAATATCATGTATTTAAATGTAATTGACAGTATTAAGCCTATAATAAATTGTGGGTTTACAATGTATGTGAAGTGGCAATAACAAACCATGTTTAGAAGTATCACTCTGTAATAGCTGCCATGTTCTTCACCTTTTGTGTACTAATGTGATGCAGTACTCCTACTTTTATGTTGGATTACGTGCAGTGATTACTTTATTTACTGCTTGTTCACAAACTCAAACTGCCCCATGAAAAAGGAACGACTGTTCCGAAACGCATCGGGCCTGTTCGCCTTTGCATTAAACATATACTCTTTTCACGCATATGGAGTTGGGCTCAACATTTTCTAAAACTCAACAATTTCAAAAAGGAGAAGTTGTGTGGAAGTTCGCTACCTCGCCACAGCCCGCCGCCAATTGTAGCACAGCGTTCGCAAAATGTCTCGCTGGATATATATATATATATATATATATATATATATATATTTATATATAAAAAGCACTATATGTATATGTAAATATATATATAGCATGCAGCAAAAAAAAAATATCAAAAAAGCAAATAAAATGTATAAATATATATAAATATATATATATATATATATATATATATATATATATATATATATAGTAAGCCAAAATACTATAACTAAAGAAACAATATAACAGGTAAGTAAATATATAAACTAATGTTTGTATTCAAAATACAAATAAAACATTTATAAAGTTGTATATTTAAAAATGAATCTTTTATATAAATATATGTATGCATAAAAATATCAAGTTACAGTATTGTAAAACACAATATAACTAGTAAGTCAAATGCTCTTACATACTATAATTATTATAACACTAACAAAACTGTCAATTACAGAGTGGCTCAATAAAACTTTCCTAAACATTACAGGTAAGTATACTTTAATTTTCTAAACCCATACTTTAATATACACATATCCCTATATAAATGTATCTGTAACAAAATATATATCATCTAAACAAAAAACAAACGCAAATACTTAAATATTTTACACAAATGTAAAATTTTAAGTGCATTAACAAACTTTATTACAAGTATATTACATACATATATATATATACACATATAGATTTTTGTACACATATATATATATATATATATATATGTCAGCAACTACAAGCTTAACCATAAAAGCTATATAACAGGTAAGTAAACTTTTACCATAAAAGCATTTGCAAAGTTCTCTTTCAATGACCACAATGCGTCATCTAAATATCAGCAAAACTTACAGCCATGCATTAAAATAAAAGCATATTGCAAATTCCTAATGTATTATGTAAAATACATTAATACATCATATTTGAAAATGCTTACAATGTATTTATTTAATAAAGCTTCTTTCAAAACAATTCACTACAACTGCAGTATGCATATTAAACATATGTAGTCAGTTTCTTTACAAATGTTATTATTTAAAATTGTACTCCGTTATAGCAATCGCATGCTACATATTCTTTAAAAAACTACGAACCAAAACATATTATTTCTTACAGGAAGAAGCAACAAAAACAATATTCATTGGAGGACAAGATACTAAGCTGAAATCCATAACGCTAAATGATACAACAGACTCCGTAAAAATAACGTTGTGGAGAGAAGCAACAAAAATTCCTATTGAGATCGGAAAATATGTAAAAATCACCCATTTGACAGTTCATGAATACAATGGTGAAAAAATTCTAAACACGACTCGTCACACACAACTACAAGTAAGTTTACATACAATTTTGTACTTTTAAAAAAACACAAAAAAACTTGCAGCATAGCCATTAATTTTAATTTTCCTCAATAGGTAATACAACCACCAGAAGAAAATATCATTATGACGTTATACGGCTTGGAAAAAACAAATACCGAAATAAGCACTGTAACAGTACAAGTGCAAACAACTGAACATTTCCAGTCAATGGATATACACAACACCACTTTAATGGATTTCCTGGATATAAGTCCTGACATTGAAGACTTTGGCGACGCATTAATGCCACACTTGCCGATAACACTAAATGTCCTATTCTCAAACGGTTGTATCTCAGAGATAATTAAACAACTTTAATATACCACCAACCTTTGCAAACACTCTGCATGTTTGCTAAAACTACAGTGTGCAATGTTTATTAAAAGCATACACAATTATGTTACATTTTGTTTGCTGTGCATTTAATATTATGTATACCAATTTTATAATGCTGCTAATGTTGCTAATTGCTTGCTATATTTGTGTTTAACTTTGTTGATCGTTTGCTCCACTTGTTATCTTCACCTCACAGAAATTATAAAGCACCTTTAATATACCCCAAACATTTGCAAACAGTCTCTACATGTATGCAATATATGCAACGTGCAACTTTATTGTCTTTTTCTAAAATACCAACATACTTTTATGTTTTGTATAAATGCTAAGTCAACTGTTAGAAATGCCTTTAATAAAAAAATTACGTTTCAGTCGCAGTATTATTGCCTACACCAAAAACTCAAACTTCTACTACTGCGAGACCTATTGCATTGCAAATGCTTGTTTGAGGATGTTGTAGAAGAATGCAACCTAGGGACCCGTGTTGGTCCAGGGCTGTCCTGTCTCTTGTCACCATTGTTCCCTCATTCTAGCTAGGAAGTCAGTCACGGTCTCCCCAGGCTTCATGCTTTTTGCCATCAATCCTCCAACGTCTGGGCAGTCGGGGAATATCTCCCTCATATTTGGTGTCTAAATAAGTTGAATGCGGCCCGTTATGATCGGTGTTGGCCAGCGTGACTGCTGGCTCAGGAAACACAGTGTCGGTTTGCTCTCCGATGAAGCAGCTAAACAGACTTTTGACGTCACCTATAGCTAAGTTGATTTTCGCGGTGTTCTTCTCAAAACATGAGATCCACTTTCCTGCCCCGTCCATCAATGGGGGCAGTGTGTTCCTAAGCCCTTCTTTGTGCATCTGTGCCCATGGCACATAGACGGTCCCTGACACACCCTTCTGTAGCACCAGGTATTTTTTGGCGTGGAGTAGCTCCATTGGTTTCTCTTCAATTTAGTGCTCCCATCTTCTCAGGCATTCCTGCATGTAGGGGTAGTTCCATCGCGGATCACTCCCTCCGTGCCTGATGCCATCTGGCGTGATGGCCATGCCCTCTGGTTCGAAGGATCCCTCCTCCGCCAAGGTCTGTCGTACTGGCCCTTCCTTTTGGTCCAGCAGGCCAGTAGATGTCAAAATGGTAGTTCGAAGGCCTTGCCTTTTTCTCTGGACACTATGGGGCCGATTCGGATTCGGGCCGGAAATCTCTCCGACCGAGCCGGACCCGGAGAGATTTCCGACCGAATCGGACCCGTGCAGCCCGACCGAACGAGTACGATGCGCACGTATGCCATCGGACTCGAGTCGGTCGGACTCCCATTGAAGTCAATGGGAGCCGGTCGTACAACGCGTACGAGGGGCTCCCATTGACTCAATGGGTGCGAGGCGGACAAGGGTGCCCCCTACAGCGTGTACGCGGTGAAGCGACTCGCGCCGTACACGCACAGGTAGGGGGACCCATGGGTCCCCCTGTGTGCGACTCGCGCGGCTCACGCGTACAGGGAGGTCCGACACGGACCCCCAAAGTACGGCTCCGACTGCTCTTTCGAGCCGGAGTGCGCGGCTCCGTCGGACTGCTCGAGGCGCGCATCGTACTTACCCGGCCGGGGAACGTCTCCATTGCGCAGTGCGAGTCGAGTCCGAGCGAGTCGGTCGGTGCGGTTAGACCCGGGAACGAGTCGGTCGGAGCGGTCGGGACGCCCGGACGAGTCGGTCGGCGATTTCGCATCGTACTCGCTCGCCCGGACACGCGTACGAATCGGTCGGGAAATAGGGCTCCGAATCGGATCCGGTTAAGCCGAATCCGATTCGGAGCCCTACCGGCCGAGATCGGAATCGGCCCCTATGTCTCTAAGGGGCAGGTTGCCTGATTGACGCTTTGGGTGATGTCCTCGTTGTCGCTCTCATCGTGCGCTCGTGCGTGCCATTCTGCCCCTCCTATGTCGTAATTGTGTTTCAGTCAGGCTCTCCTGAGTTCTTATCTCTTGATCAGCCCCTCTCCTACGTTGATGGCTGGGTGGAGTGTGAGTTTCCGTCTCTTCTGACTCCTCCACAGACCTAACCTCAAGGGGAGCCCAGGGTCCTGCTTTGGCTTCCTCCGGGGGAGGGTGTGTTGTTCTCCTTTCCTGTTGGGCTTCCCAGGTCAGAGCTCTTTCTCTTTCTAACCTTTGCTCCTGCCTTTCTTCTAACTCCCACCTGGGCTGCCTTCTTCGCTCAGTGCTGCGTGCTGTTCTTCTGGGTAGAGTTTTGACCTCAAGCTCACTCCCTGATGCTTCCTCCGCAGCCTGAGCATGTCCTTGGGGGCATACCCTACGGCTCCTCTCTCAGTGTTGGACCTCGGAGGGCTGGGACCCCATCTTCCCCTCCACTGGTGGTATCCTCCTCCAGAACTGCTATGAACCTCGCTCTGACTCTAGGGCATTCGAAGGGGCAGTTAGGAGCATATGCTTCTCATCCCGCTGGGGCTTGATGGGCCACGGCCGTTGGGAGGGGGGTTGAACTTCGGGGAGCCTAGCACCGGACTGGGAGGGGGCTGGCTTTGCCTGGGCAGGTTGGTCTGGTCTCTGAACCTTGGGTTTGGTGGCTTGCTGCCCAGTGGCGGGCATACCGTCCCCTTCAACCAGTGGATTGGTATACACCGGCAAAGGGGTGACTGGGATGACATCAAAGAAAGCACTTCCCTGCCGGTGTATGGAGGGGGAGGTGCGGATGCCTCGTGTGTGTGCTCGAGGATAGTCTTGCAGGACGAGGCCACCTCAAAGATGGCCCAAAGTTCTAGTAGAGCCTCTCGTTTAGCCCACTTCTGACCAGCATAACTGTCTATAGTGTGTTCTATGATGTTGTTGTCGAACAGGCCAGGGAAATGCGTGCACCTTAGTATCGGCTTGCCACTCATGGCAGTGTTTCTCTAATTTCCGAGCCTGTGTGGGGAACCTAGCTAGCATGCAGTCTAGTGGTGTGTCCATGATGGATTAAGAAACTTGTTTGGGTGTTAACAAACTTTTGCCTGTTTCAAGGTTTTAAGAATTACAAATTCTACATTGATAGTGGGAAAACTATGTAAACAGGACTGCACCAACAACAATCTATTGGTTACAAACTCCATAAGAATGATGCATCATGAAAGCGCTTGACAACTAACAAAGATAAATGCAATGAAATAGTACCAGCCTGTAACAAAGTGCAATGGTTATTTCAGAACAGTACAAGTTGATTTTTAGCAGCAAAATAGCAAATGTAGAATTTTGATTTGTAGGAAAAATAGTTATTATTTCAAAAGCACATAAACTTACTAACATGACATAACATTCATACATGAAACACAATTGCAAAATTTTAACAGCACCACAACATCAATAATGCATAAATGGAAAACCTAAAAGAAACTAGAAGAGAAAAGATAGAAAGAAAAAATGATGATTTGGCCAAAACAAATCTTAGCCCCCTACTAGCGCCTATCGCCTGAGGAGAGCGGATACTCTGTGTGGTACACCAAGCTAAGTGAGCCTGATAGCCTGTCGTATCGGCACAGGGACAAAAATAGCAATGATCTGTACAGAGAAAAAGGAACAACCTGACAACTATCGGTCCTCTGTGGCCAGACACAAGCTACCCCTTCTTCATCAAGGTCCGAATTGTTCCCTAACGTCTGAATTACTCCCTATATCACACCTAGGGGTTGTGCATACCTCTGCTGTACCATCCAGTGGCCCAAGCGAAAAAAATCCAGCTCCTCACTTCTTTCAGACACTAATTTATTAAGTCATTTTTATTTTAGTTACCACCCACCATATAACCCTACAAAACGTACAAGCAACACCTAAAATTAACTTTAAAAACGAATTATTTACACTAGTAACATAAATATTTATCAAACCAATTATCAATTAATAAAAATTGATTATTACTTAATTAAATTTAATTTAAGCTCCACAATATACCCCACAAAATATACAACACACTCCTAAAATGTAACAAAAAATGAATTACACAATTAACATAATACATTCCAATTTTCATAATTATTATCAATTAAAAAATATTTTTAACCTAATTAAAATGTAATTTACTTGCTACTATATACCCCAATAAAACCCAAACCCACACTTACATTTTTAGTTAAAAAATGTAATTACACAACATAATTAATTATAAATTAAATATTCATTATTAAATAAAAATAATAATATTAATGACTTAGAATTAATTTACTTCCCTCCCTGTACCCCTATAAACCCCACAACCCACACCTAAAATAAAAAAAATACACAATTAACATAATTAATTGACAATTAAATAATTAATATTTATTAACAATTAATTATTAATTGATTTAGATTAAATTACTTCCCACCCTGTACCCCTATGAAACCCACAACCTGCACATAAAATGTATATTTAAAAAAAATATTTAACACTATTAACATAATTAATTATCAATTAAATAACTAATGTTAATTAACAATTAATTATTAAATAATTAAACTAAAAATATTTCCCATTCTGTACCCATATAAACCCTACAACCTGCATATAACATTTAAATTAAAACAAAATAATTACACTATTAACATAAGTAATTATTGATTAAAAAAATAATATTAGTTACAAATTAATAATTAATTTATTATAATTAAATTACTTCCCACCCTGTGCTCCTAAACACCCACAACCCACTACGGTAACAAAAATAACAAAAATTACTTACATTAAATTTAATAACTACTAAAACTTTTACAAATACATTAAAAACATAAACAATAATTACACAAAAAATAACATCATATACATACATTTAAAATATATACCAAAATACATAACAATAATAAAAAACAATATTATAAACTATATTTTTGTAATCAATACTAATGATTTCGATATTTAAAAAATCGATATTACTTACCTTACAATCGATATTCTTGACAACGATATTTTTGCTGATATTTCCATGTCATGATATTTTTGACTCGATATTTCTGCACATCGATATTTCCAACTCGATATTTAGTCTTAACACCGGGTTGATGGGGAGGTCATTTTGGGTGAATTCAACAGCAATGATATGAGCTCATGCATGTGCATAGAACATGGCGGTCATTGATATCATATTTACCGACATTCTCATTATTATGTGTACAGTTGTCATAGCGTACATTAACATTGCTTTTACTAGTTTTGCCATTGCTATGCGTGCATAGTTTATGGCGTACATCGACATTGCATTTACTGGTATTACTGCTGTTGGGCCTGCACATTTCATGGTGTACATTGACATCACATTCACCAATATTAACAGGTTCTACCTCATTAGTACCAGTTTAACACCCAAATATAGCAATAAGATACAGAAATTTGACCAGTCAACCTTTGCAAAGGGCCTTCCACTGCGCGGCAACATGTGTTGCTGCGTTATATTAACTTTTGAACCATTTGAGCTAGAAACCATTTTGTTTGGTTAAAATCAGTAGATTATGCGGCAGGTGATGGACTATGAGGAAAAGGCAGCAAATGTACAATTATGCGAACAATACTGCGGCCGCACAATCACATAATTCCAGTGGCCCTGTATATAGAGTCTGAACTAAAGAATTAATGAGATTGCTCCTGAAACAAGATGTTCAGGCCATATAGAAGACTAGATTATGCTAAGAATAGTTAGGCCAGGTTTTTGTGATATAAACCATTACATTTAAACTGGATGCTGTTTTACCCAACTTGGTCCTGTTCATTCCCCCTCCCAATCGGTGTCCCGCAGCAAAGCCACCTCTCCTCTTTTTCCACCGAGAGTCATGCAGATGACATAAATGAACTAGTATTGTATAATATCATGTTAGAAAGGGTGTATTGTGAATGAGGCTTCCATGATGTGCCCAAAGTATCATTTTCAAGGACTTCTGCTGGAAGTTCAGCAGAATGCGTGTGAGTTCTATAAGCTATTGTTCAAGAAATGTTTCATTTATGTTATACATATCCGGAGTGCAGTTGCTGAGGAAGCAATGGAAGATTTCTTTTACCTTGGGGGCACTGTTGAGCCCACGGCAAGATGGCCGCGCCTAAGCGCTGCTCCGCCGGCTGGGATCTAAATCCGGCAACAATCTGGGCTAAATGTAGGCATCATAGGCCCAGATCAATGTAATATACTGCAGACCCGCCCCTGCACATAGTGGGGTGAAGTAGAACGACTGCGGTGTCGCCCGGACCACCGTAGCAGCGGAGCTGGGGTCCCGGACTGAACATGGCGGACACACGCGCTGGCTGAGAGGAAGAGCCGGGAGCGCGAGGCTGAGATGGGGCTGTGGCTCTGCCCAGGGCCTCTGCGGCACGACCAGGACCTGCGGAGGACCGCGGAGGCACCTGAAAAATAAGGTGACCCTCTACTCTGGCTGATCCCTGCTGGGGTGAATAGAATAGACTACGGTGGCGGCCGGAGATACGGAAAACAACACTGCAGGACAGAGTTGACGTTACCTTGGGCCTCCCGGCGCTTGGCGGAGTATCGGTGACTGGCTGGGGGTCTTCGGGGGTGGAAGAGGCCTCCGGCTGGTGGCCACCCCCCTCTCCTCCTCGCATTGTTTCTTCAGGCCGGCACGCGCACAGCGATAGGCCTCCTGCGGGGCCCGGTAAGAGGGAGAGCAACGGACCGGGAGTGCCGGGAAACAATTGGCCCTGCGTTGTGATCCTGCCCCCTGCGGCGGGAGGCCCGGGTGTGACATTCGCCATCAAGAGGGAGAGAGGCGCCTTGCTGGAGCCGCGTGGGGCCTGAGCGGATTGCAGGACGGCGCGAAAACGCTGGCGCACTGAGCACCCATAAATATAGCAAGGGAGTCACTCCATGGGCGGGGACTGACCAGGTGAAGTGTATTGAAGGGGGAAAAAAGATTACACGGCCCAGAGGCCACCGCAGATACACAGAACTATTGCGTGACATAGGCGGCCTGCACCTGAAATACAACCCATGGGAGTAGACTCTGCCTAATACAGCCAGAGCACACAGGGACTTTATAAAAAAAAAAAAAAAAAAAAATTGTGGCAGCGCACTGGTGGCTCATACCGAGTAACAAGCAGCATCAGCAGACAGGCCCCTGATAGGGTGGGAACCGTGTGGCCCCCTCCTGTAGGATGTAACGCACCGGCAGAGGGCGGCCCTGATGGCGAGAGCCCACAGAGACAGTGCCGAGAGCGGGGCCCCAGGTGATCTGGCACACGGAGCCAGAGGGAAAAAGCAAATAAAGACAACATAACGAAGCACTAAGAAAAGGACACTAACACGGTTGCTCAATCTACAAAAATGGGAAATACGGACAAGCAGCAGTCGCGATTCACCTTCGAGGCAAAAAAAGCGCACAGGGCCACGCAACATGCCCATTCGGACTCTGAGCAGGACCCACCATCACAGGCAAGCAGGTCGCTGGAAGCTACACTCCAAGCTATGCAACAGAGCCTGTTATCAATTGATGGGAAAATAGACGCCCTCAATCAACGTATGGACAAGATGGCCTCAAAGCTGGAAAAGCAGGATGGCAGGCTCACCGAGGCGGAGCGGCGTGTCTCAACTGCTGAAGACGCCATCCAAACACTGACGCACAAACAGCTGAATATGGACAAGGTACTAGCCCTGATCCAAGCCAAGAACGAGGACTTGGAGGCGCGATCGCGCCGCAGTAACCTACGCATACTGGCCGTCCCGGAGTCTGCCAACACGGGCCGGATGGAACACTATGTGGAAGAAATGATACGGAAAAGTTTTGGCAGTGAGGAGCTGACGGCAGTGTTTGTGGTAGAACAGGTGCATCGATCCCTGCAGGCGCGGCCCCCCTGGGGCCCCGCCATGTCCAATAATAGCGAAACTTTTGAACTATAGAGACAGGGACACGGTGCTACGCCTCTCCCGCGAAAAAGGTGTTATCAGGTTTGATGGCAATAATCTATCCTTTTACCCTGATTTTACAATGGCGGTACAAGCGGCCCGTCGTGAGTTCGGGCCTGCAAAAAAGAAGTTGCAATCGCTAGGGTTGAAGTACGCCATGCTATACCCAGCACGTGTGCGTGTGGAACAAGATAGCCGCCCCTTCATATTTAACAACCCAAAGGCAGCTATGGAGCTCCTCAAGAAAGCGAGGCAGCAACGGTCACCCTCCACGAACGACGATGCAGAAGACGGCAACCTCACGACCCAGGGCGACTAAGCAGCACTAACGAACTACATGGCCAGATAAGTGACAGTGAAAGGCAACAAGGGAGGTTCATATTAATGGCGCCAAAATGGTACTGTATAACACTCCCAATCGTAAAGCTGAAATTTGGGGTGGGTGCAGGAACTGGAGGTGTGTAAGACATCCATTCTCAATTGCAGGTCTAGGCCATATGCCTCAGGCCCCAGAGCCATATGCCCGGCCCCCTTCGATCTAAAGAAGGGTAAACGCTCTGGCGCCCCCCAAAGAGGGTAAACCCCCACTTTATTTGAATGTTTATTTTATCCCGCGATCCTAGGCGAGCGTGGAATAGCACGTTGTTTAATGGGCATTGTCTCATGTTGGGTATGGCTTTGGCATTTTCTCTTCGCCAGAGTGGGTGGAGGGAGAGGTTTCTTTTTTCTCTGTTATTATGCTACAGTCACTATGAGTACATCCATCCTTACACTAATATCCACTTATGTATGACCACATCAGAGCCCCACCACCTGCACATCTTGATACAGTGTATGGGCCCTTTAAATGAACGCTAAAGTGCAAACACTCAATATAGTCACATGGAATGTTCGGGGATTAAACAACCTCAAAACAGCCAGGCAGGTCTTGGCTTATCTTGATAGGCACCAGATCGACATTGCGCTCATTCAGGAGACGCACCTCACACCGCAGCAAATATAGGATCGCGATGGGCGCATGACAAAAAGGCATCCTCATACTCATCTTATTCAAGGGGAGTGCTTACCTTGGTTCGCAAGGGGATCCCCTTTGTCACTACCCACTCAGAATCTGATGACCAGGGGAGGTTTGTCATATGGCAGGGAATCTGCAGAGGTACAACACTCACCCTTGTAAACCTCTACGGCCCCAACGTAGACGATCCTGAACTATACACCAATATCTACAATAAACTATTTAAACTGCAACCTTCTACGATTATATGGGGGGGGGATTTCAATTTCCCACTAGACCCAAACATGGATAGGTCTAGATCCCAGGGAAACCTGTTCAAGCAAGCATGTAAAACACTTAAAGAGGGAATGGCAGAATGGGAGCTCACCGATATTTGGCGACTTAGACACCCCGGGGAAACAGAGGGCACATATATATCCACCGTACATAATATGTGGTCCCAGCTGGATTATTGGCTAATAACCCAACAAGTGAGTAACTGGGTAGGCGGGATAAAACATATGCCCAAAACTTTATCTGATCATTCTCCCGTACTATTGTCCATAACTCTGCCCACCGACAATCCACGACCTTTTCAATGGAGACTGCAGGCCTCCGCTCTCACAGATGCGGTTTTTAGAAACGGGATAAGGACAGCCATTATAAGATAATTTGAGGAGAATGTGGGATCAGTCGACTCAGCGGAGGTCCTATGGGAAGCTTTTAAAGCCACCATAAGGGGTGCCTGTATCGGACTCAGAGCCGGCGTCTTGTCATCACTACGAGCCCGAATGACCCACCTGGAAAAGCAGCTTCGGACGCTTGAGATGGCATACGAAGCGGACCCGAAAAACTCCAATACTAGCAGACAATAAAACGCATCTTCAAGAGTACACAGAAACGACGGATCAAGAGATCCGATATCTATCAAAGAGATGGGGTGCAGGGGGCGTGGTCTCGCCGAGCAGCGTAATGGCAGCTCCTTGAGCGAGCTCCGCCGGCCGAGACATAATCCGGCTATATCTCATCATTTAACCGCACCGGGAGAGACAATACTGGTGATATTTGCTTACCTGACGTGGAGGGGAGCAGAACAATACCGCTCCGGTGGAGAAGTGGCTCTACGGGCGGCGGCTGTTAAGCTGAGCGTGGAGTGCGCTGCCACAAGTGCGCGTTTACATCGATGGTCATCACCGGGAGCTGTGGCGTGGTGTGGTCGTCGTTGTCGTCCCGACTGTGGTGCGACCCGAGTTTGGCGGAGGTGAGCTGCCCGTGACATCGGGACTTCGGCCGTTGCGGAGGCTGCAGCCGCTATCTTGTGGAGCCCGTTCGAGACACCAGCCCGATCCGGACTCGATGCTGTGAGTCTTCCAGAGTGACGGACTATGAGCGAGCTTCACGCCGTGTGATATCAGCGCCTAAGAGAGGTACCGGGGGGTAGCCGCGAGGGGGGGAATCGCTCCGCTCTGCCAGATATCCTGTGGCTGGCGCGGACCTCCCTCGTGGGTGGGCCCTTGCGGCGGCTGCGGACTGGTAGAGGGCTTTCCCCTGGGTTTTTAGTGGACATACTGAGCCCTATGCACGGGCATACGCAAGTGCCCGTGGGGAGCGAAGGCTGCCACCTGAGGCGAATAAAACCTGAGAGAGTGGAGTGGCGGTGAACAGATCGGCTGCCCGCGATTGTGATCGGGTGTGGCAGTGTAAATACTGTGCTAAACTTTCGTGGTTGTGTGGCCCCCACATCGAAAATTTGCGCACTCAAGGGCCAAAGCGACGGACAGTGGGGTATGCACTGGCCTCCTCCATAGCACTAAAGTTTATATCTACGCCCCAGCTGGACGCCTGTGTACACGTAATTGCACCTAACCATTGGGCACCACACGACGACAATCCTGTCAGCTGGATCATAAGCCCGTCTATTGAACTACCGGGACCGTGATGTGGTGCTCCGCCTGGCTAGAGAACGGGGCACCATCCAGTACAAGGGCAACACAATCTCATTTTTCCCGGACTTTACTCCAACAGTCCAAGCGGCGAGACGTGAATTTGTCCCAGTCAAACGTTTGTTGCAACAGGCGTAGATCCCTTATGCCTTACTATATCCTGCCAAGCTGAAGGTCACGCACGAAGGCAATCCTCACTTTTTCACGGACGCTAAATCAGCTATGAAATTCGCAAAACATGTGGGGGGGAAGAGACGCGCCACTGGGACCAAGGGTCAGAAGAGCCCCGAGAGGACCCTAAGTGACAATGATTGACTGGTATTTGTTGTTAGCGATGGACGTACTGCTGCAATGTACTCTAGTATCTCACTTGTATAGGCGCTGTGATATGGTTTATCTAGTAGCTGACAGGCTTAACTCTGCATCCCGATACACGTTGGGGTTAAAGTTTAATGTAACTGATTGTTCAGCCCTGAGGGGCGGTTTATATTTCTCGGCCACCCCGCCTCATGGCAGGGTTGTATGCCGGTAACTCCACGCCCCAGGGGAGAGTTCCCATGTACTACCTCCAGGCTTGGCACTGTTTTTTTTTTATTTTTTCGTTTTGGGAGGGAGGGTTTAATGCACAACCTAATTGGGGGGTTGGTGTGGGTGGGGGTAGGGCTGGGTTTGTTGCAGTTGTTAAGTTAGTTAGGAATGCACTTTACTGCTTTATACAAAACGCTATTCTTATTATTATTTGTATGGTACCTGGCACAACATGGTTGGACGGGCGGAATTGCCCCCATGGAACACAACTATTATTAGCACGGAAGTGGCAGACAAGAGTTTGTTATGATTATTCGACTATTGTGACGGCATGACTACTGTTAGATTTATAACTTGGAATGTCCGTGGTCTGAATGACTACAGAAAGACCAGACTTGTCCATGCATACCTAAACCGCCACAGTGTAGATGTGTGTATGCTGCAAGAGACTCACCTAAATAGCACATCACATGTGAAATTACATCATAAGCATTGGGGCCACACCCTTTTCTCTATATATTCAAATTATGCTAGAGGCGTGGCAATATTGATACGGCAGGGGCTGAATTGGACAACGATAGAATCGCAAATAGACCCAGAGGGTAGGTTCGTAATACTGTGTGGGCTATTGGGAGGAGTAAAAATGACGATAGCGGCCATATATGGCCCAAATACAGACTGCCCTGAGTTCTTTCGACAAGTGTGGGCCGGTATCAAGATCACCGGTTGTGATATGATAATATGGGGAGGGGACTACAATGCTGCACTAAATGACACACTTGACAGGAAAGGCATGTCTCGTAATTTACACCCGAATGCAAGCGCGGCCTTAAGTGCATTGATACACGAGGGGGACCTGACTGACATTTGGAGGGATAGGCATCCAGGGCTCTTGGAGGGCACATGTGTTTTGACACACCACGGAGCATGGTCGCAATTAGACTTTTGGCTAGTATCCAGCGACATTGCTACCTGGACCTCTGATAGCACCCACTGCCCCAGGACACTTTCTGATCATGCCCCAGGTGACACTTCCTAACACCCCCCCCCCCATTATACAGCTGGAGGTTGGCCCTTAACGCCTTACTCGATCAGGCCTTTAAAGAAGAAATACACAGGGACATTGAAGAATTTTTTGATACAAAACACTGGGTCTGTTTCCACACAGGCGACATTGTGGGAGGCGTTTATGGTGGTGGTGCGGGGTAAGTGCATATCAAGACATGCAGGAGTGCTCAAGGCTATTAGATGCACGCTGGCCTCTTTAGAAACCCGTATTAAAGAATTAGAGTCTGATTATTTTAAAGCAGCAGACCCTACAATATTATCAAAACTTAGAGAGTTAATATCTGAATTTGAGGAGGAGGCACAAAGAGAGGTGAAATTTCTAGGAAAATATACTCAAGCCAGGCGGTATGGGGAGGGTGACCGTCCAGGGAAAACCCTAGCTAACTTGCTGAGACCGTCACGCACAACTGCCTATATAGCCGAAGTCCTTGGCGACAACTCCAAGATTATTAGAGGCCCATGTGAGGTACTTGAGGAATTTAAAAAATACTATACCAAATTATATACGGCCACGCATTGTGCAGAGCCGGAAGAGCTTTTATCCTTTCTCGAGTCCATTGAACTGTTGTGGCTGAGTGGGGCCCTTAGGGAATATCTGGACGAGCCCTTCACTGTCCACGACGTTCTGCAGGTGATTGGTAGTCTCCCGACAGCCAAGGCCCCTGGCTCTGATGGGCTAACTACTGAATTCTATAAGGCGTACGCGGATATCTTGGCACCTCAATTACTGGCGGTATTTCAGGAAGCTCAGGATGCTGGCGTACTCCCTCCATCAATGCGGGAGGCGATTATCCTTACACTGCTGAAACCTGGGAAACCTGGTCAGGCGATGGACTCGTACAGACCGCTCTCCTTAATTAACATAGATGCAAAGATATTCTCGAAATGATTGGCCAATAGGTTGCAGCCCTTGCTCCCCATGATCCCGAGACCCGATCAATCAGGGTTTATCCCCGGAAGATCTACCGCTCACAATCTACGCACTTTCTTTACTGTGGTACATTATTTAAACCCAGAGACCAAAGCACTTGTGGCGCTCCTTGACGCCACAAAAGCGTTCAACGCTTTAGAATGGCCCTATCTGTTTACCATCCTAGGGAGGATGGGACTCAGCCCCACCTTCATAGCTCTAACTAAATTACTCTATACTGGACCCTCGGCAAGACTGCGCATGAATGGCTTGATCTCCGAACCATTTGCCATTTCTCGCGGGACACAACAGGGCTGCCCCCTGTCCCCGCTACTGCAAATGGGATCCCAATATACGTCAACAAACTATCCCATCTCCATCATCCCTCAATATCCATATGGGGCGAAATGGGGGCGCTGGCAGTGATACAAGAAGCGGGGATTCACACCCTAGGGGACGCGTTCCCAGCAGGCGAGTTCATCTCGTTGGACGAGTTTGTCGGTAACCGCAGCAGTACTTTGATGCAGAAGTTTGTATATCACAGATTGAGATCAGCTATGAAAGCGCTATTCCCGTTTCCCCCAGGAACTGTCCGAGCTGATGTCACTGCGGGTCATGTTAGCGAGCACTGATAGGAAAAATGTGATAACTAAGCTATATAAGACAGCCCAGAAAGAAAACAAAGCCCCAACTGATACCGCCCGAGAGAAGTGGAACATAACTTTAGGCACACTTATTACGCCGGAGGATTGGGAGGCATGCTGTGGGTTACTAGACAAACTCACTTCAAATTGCAATCTAAAAATTATCCACTTTAAATACCTACAGCAGGCATACTACATCCCCCAACAGCTATACAAATACGGGGTTAGACAAGATTCGAAATGTAAAAGATGCAAGATGGATGAGGCAGACTTTCTCCACCTCACATGGACCTGTAGCCCTGTAGCGGCATACTGGAAGCAGATAACGCATACAGTAACCGAGATGGTGGGTGTTAGAATCGAATGTTCTCTGGAGATCTGCTTACTAGGCCTCCTTAAATCCATACCTAGTGCCCAGCGCAAACTTGTTGCTGTGACCTAGCTATTGGCCAAGCAAAGAGTTTCTATATGCTGGGGTGGGAAAAAGGTAACAAGTCAAGTAGAAAGGTTGCAGGATTTGGACTACTGTAAGCTACAACTCGAAACATATGCAGAAGAACTGCCTGAAGCATCAAGACCAAAAGACTTTTGGGCCCCCTATGTAACATATCTGCTAAGTACAAACAGAGAAGTAGAAGACAGATCGTAATGCAAGCCTCCAATTCTAGGGAGGAGCTCAACACTGGTGGCAGGGTGTGTAAAGGGCAGGTTAAAACCTAGGTGGAAGTAAGACTATTCATCTATGTACTCGAGTTAGAAGGTGACTAGTTAAAAGGTTCTGTTACATTTCAACATGTAAGCGATAGAGTATATTGCGCAATGGATGTATATATACAATATGTATAATGTAATTAATGTAACCTACTGCAATGTGCAATGAACTGAGATGTAACATGTTGTGTAAACCTCAATAAAAAATTTTTTTTAAAAAGATTTCTTTTACCTTAGGAAATGGGCTAGTGTTTAAATAATTGTATAGTTTTAAATTATTATGTTGTTGTTTCTGATTTGTCAAACGCGATCCTAGCCATGGTCATGCTGTGCTGAACTTGCAGAATTTATTAATGGAATGTGTGGCTTTGCTATCAAACAGTCTGAGTTCTTGTATTTGTGGAAGATGGTCATTATTTTGCCCCAGGAGTTGTTTGAGAGCTTTATTCTCTTTTTGATATATACAGGGATGCTTTGCCATTTTCAGGTGTTTTATTGAGCGGTCAGTACTCTTCATGAGTTACATAATTGGAATTTTGTTTAAAATAATGGCTAACTAAGGGGGTCATTACGATGGCGGATGGACTTCAGTCCGTCCGCCATCGTCCCGGGAATGGGGACCGCCCGCCTATAAGGCGGTGGTCCCACACATGGAATTAACATGCGACCGCCACCACGGCGGTCGCATCTGCAATATTTAACATTGCGGCGGGTGCTGCTAGCTGCAGCACCCACCGCAATGTTAAAAATGCACCTTAAACATTTCCCTGCACTATGTGGCAGGCACCATGCGGTGCCTGCCACATGGTGCAGGGACATATACCCAAGTGCATACACAAACTGCCCCTGGTCAAGGGGGGCCCACAACGGGCCCCCAAAGTACATCCCTGGCAGCCTTTCCATGGCGGTTGAACTGCCATAGAAAGGCTGGCGGGGATCCTCCAGCCCAATCAGGTGGGTGGAGCCTGCTAGGCACCGCCACCATTCTGGGGATGCGGGGCGATCCGACAGGCAATCGGAACGATTGCTTCTGTCGGACCCGTGGCGGTCGGGCTTTCCACCCGCCAGCACACCACCCGCCATCACAATCTGGCGGGCGGAAATTGGCCGCACGATGGCGGTGAACCCGCCACCGACAGCCTGTCGGTGGCGGATTCACCGCTATCGTAATCAGGCCCTAAGTTTTATGATTTTGCATTGTTTCCCTGAAACTCTGCTCTGATCATTTATTGGCGATATCCGCTTATTCTTTATTCTATCACCCTTAAATGTTTCTGTAATAAAAATCTCTTTTGCCCATTTTTGGTCTAGAACTCAGTCCTTTATGTGTTTTATTCCATTTAAATTCCATTTCCATGTATGTTTTTTTATTCCATTTTATCTTTATTCCATTTAACTCTGCAAAATTATTATTTCCCCTAATGAGGAGTCCAGTCTCTAACCACAAGATCAATGGAGGCTTTCTGGAGCCGAAATAATTTGGTAAATATTGGTAGATAAATTATTGAGGTTCTCATAATTATTGGGGTTCAGCTCCCACACTCGCTAGGGTGGGTCAAGATTTAAACTCACTCCTCACAGTTAGACAAGAATGGCATTGTGAAGTTCGCAGAGACTCCTGAGTTTACTAATTTCACCAAAGTTCCATGTGGGATAAGATTTCTACACAAACGTTTTTGTAAGATTATTCTACAAAGAAAGGTTGTTTTTTGCAAACAATTTCTCTTGCAAATCTCCTTTTAGCAGAAGTTTCAACTTCTCTTTGTTTTAAGTTTGCAAACATCAAGTTCACAAACATTCTAAAGTTACAAAAGCAAATGTTTCATGAAGTTGCTGAGGAAACACCTTTCCAATGTACACCCACCCTCATCCATTACTTCTTAAGCCTCCCATGCACTGGAGCAGGTGCGCCCTGGTAGAACCCTAGTAAGGTGTTTAGTAGGAAAAGACCCCTGAGGTTGGCCCTGCAAATACTACTTGATGGTGCATTCCGTCTCCCACCCCCCACACCCACTAGACTATATTTGGCTACTCAGTGAATTGATATGCTGTACCCCCTGAGCAATATATGTCAACTCCCTCTCGCAAAATCCAGCTACCCCTCGTAATGAGGGTCCATCTCAAATGTGTGGGGATGCTGCATAGTGAAACATGAACCATACTAGCCTTCTGAGGGGGTTCCTGCCCACTGCACTGGATTATGAAGATTAGCTGAATTGCTGCACAGAAAATGGAATAGCTTGACCGGTGTGACCTGGAAGAGCTGCCAAAGGTTTCTTGGTGATAAACTGCGTGCTGCATGTCTCCGTAAGACCAGGACCAAGTCTGTTGCTTTAGATAAGATAAGGGGAATGCAGACATTCTTGAAGAAAAAGCATATTTTACCGCAGTAGCTTTGGGATTAGTAACAGAATAGCTATATGCAAATGCCAAGATGTTAATTCAAAATAGAATGGCTTTAGATTGCCTGTTAGCGGCCAAAGGGGAGTTACACAATTGTAGGGTCTGAATACTGCACTCACTTTGCCAATAAGTTCCTTTGCATACAGGATTAGATAGATAACATTAAGGAGCGTGTAAAGAAATGACATGAGATGCATGCTGCCCTGACCTGAGCCCCCAAAACATCTGGGCGTGGTTGGAGGAAGTCTTCGGCCTTTGAGGTATGAAGATATTTTAATCCATTAAAGGAATTATCCTGATTGTGGTTGTTATCTATATTGCTCATAGACTTATCTTGTCCATCATGCAGGGCACTTGTAAAAACAAAAGCACTGCCAATACTTTTACACTTGCTCCTTGGCAGAATGGTGAGGAACGTGATCAAGGTGACATTAATAAAGACATTTTGAGGCTGTTTTCTATTGAACTGTTGTAAGTCAAAATGTTACCTTTTGGAAAAAAGGGGGGCTGTGAAAACAAACTCAATATCTGTCTGTATGATGCTCCTATACTCTTATCAAGTGCAGTGTTAGTAACCGAATATGTAATTCTGAATGTATCAGGCATTTAATCAAATATAGATGTTGTTTTATATTAGCTTGAAGCTGGTCAGTTAAAACGACAATTGCCTTTGGCCTTTGCTTTGCAGCTTGCTAATATGCATTGAACACTAGTTGGACTTTTGCTACCTGACTTCTTGTGTTTTATTGTTAACATTACCTAACTACACATTCTGGCATAGCGTGAACCTCTCCTACACGTTTTGGGCTTGGTGGGAAAAAGAAGTCCGCAAGCCACACTCAGTGTCCCCTGTTGCCCTGTTGGGCAGACCAGATTTCCAGAAAAGGTCTGGTCCCTCTGTACCATCGATCATCAGTTTTTGACTTAGATTATGAGACTTATTCAGCAAGGTTTTCGAAACAGGTTTGTGTTACAAACATCCCCATTTTATGGCTTGCCTACCAGAGAGCGCAAGCTGTCTGGTTGAGAAAAATCTATTGTGAACTTACAGTGGGCTTAGAGACCTCTCATGGCTTACCATTGGTTGGCTTTGTTATCACTCTCATTTGTTTGCTTCTCTTTGAATGGCTTGTCTTCCTCTTCAGTGTGTTTGTCAGCCCCTGGAGCAAAGGCCTTTTTATGATCCTTTTGATTGGCTGATTTGTTTACTTCCACTGCTAACATTTAGGGAACTACTTTTCTATTTTTTATTCAGAAGCACATGAAAGTGCATATGTTTTCCAGCTCTCTCCCTCCTATGCTGCTTCCCTCCCTCAAACACCCTCCCTTCGCACTGTGTTGCTCCCCAGCCCTCCCAGCTTGTCTATAAAGGCACAGCAACAGCGATATTTTTCCTGAGATATGGCTGAAGAGCAGACTTTAATGGTTGTTTTTGTTTATCTTCTGCATTCCCCATATTGCATGAAAGCACACGCTTTGGCAAATACATGCTTTTATGGCGCTGGTGGAAGTGCCATCTGCTACATGCACTTCTGATGGTCCATAAATCTGCTCCTTAGGCTACTGCAGAAGACCAAATAGTTAAATACCGCAGAGCATAAACTAGACCTTGACAAGCATTTCCTTTTAGAATCTGAGACTTCCTTATTCTTTTTAAATTCAATTCAGAGTTTCCTCAGTAAAAAGCCATGCCATATATAAAGGTTGAAAACATTGAATTCAATGTACAGTTATGAGATACCATCCGATTTTTGTTTGCCTTTTCCTCCAGTATTTTTAAATGTTTATTTCTTTTACTTTTTTTAAACAATACTTTACAGCCAAAATTGCCAAAGCCAACGGCCCAGCATTCACATTATAAAGGCAAATCCTATTGACTTCACCATAATTCTTTTTTGTTGGAGCCAGTCCCTTCCATCAATAACAGTGACTCTGTGTGGAAAGCACCTGTGTCATCTGGGTTACATGCTCCGTTGTGTCTCTTCTCTTTACAGCACGACAGCCAGGTCCCTGCATGATCAGGATTTATGGCAATGGCTTGACCACATAATATTCATTTTCAAATTTGGAGTCAGCTAAATGTGCTAGGTAGGCTAGCCCGGTATCCCATCACCGAGGGAAACTGGAATTTTCCCACTTTCAGTAGTAGACCATGATACATCAATCCTAGCAGTCAACGGTGAACACTAACACCAACTACAAGGTACTAAGCATGCCCATGTGCCTAAAGCGGGAGGAGAGGAGGCTAAACTATTACGACCACGATCAGCAGAGACTGAGATAAATGAACTCTTATCCAACTTCTATTTGACTTCACTGGACTCATTTCTTGATTAACCGTCATGAATGATACAACATTTTGGATAGACTTAGCAGTTAGTCAGCCACAAGACAGAGTTTTGAGTATTCTCTCAACTGTACCCCAGGGGCATCTTCATATACCTCAATGTAAAAGATGTTCAGCACTCTGGACAGCCCCGGATCTGTCCATGGTGCTGATGTTCCGCTGAAACAAACTGCAAAATAGGAACCTGAACTGGTCTGAAGCCCGGCAGGGGGTATGACCCTAAAGTAATTTTCAAGTTATTTCTTAAATGGTTAGGACCAGAGACACTGTAGTTTGCCTTCATTTTTTACTAACCTATAATATTAAGGTTTTTATTAAAGTGTTATTTCTTTTTAAGTCCTATCCTTTGATTATTATTGCGTGTTATAAAAGCATTCCCATCAACTTCAAGGCCGTATGAGGTTGTCATTGCTGACCTAGTAAAAGTATAACACTGCTACTACAATGAGACAAATCCATCCATACTTCCATGCAGGAGAGCACTATCCAGTTTACCATGATGGTATAATGACATTCAGGTGTTTCTGTTGGCATCCACTACAATAATGTAGTGGCACAATTCAAGGTACATTGCTGAGGTGCCGCACTTTTACTTGCAATACTAGAAGGGTAGCATTCTGTTTACAAAGGCAGCGCACATATTTAGTACACAGGTAAGCTACCACCTAATCATAATGGTGGTACAACACACGTTACAAACTCCGAATGCATCATTCATGTTGTCATACTTGGTTTGCAGCATTGGGACTGATGCACTAGTGTAGCAAGTTTCACACTTTAGGATGCATTGGCAAAGACAAAAGGTCTCACACTGGCCACTAGCCTTTTGGTTTGGTCAATGCTTGTTTTGTCATTACTTTTGCAAATCTTCATTGTGGGGGATGCTGCGGGACCCACATTATTTTTAAAAAGCACAGGATAAAGGCATAAATATTTTTGTGGTCTCATAAACACTCATTGCCACTGTAACCTTTGGCACTGAAGGGAACTACTTTGTGTGTGGGTGTGCTCCTTGTCAAAGGCAGAATGCATTGCTCACAGTGAAGTTACCTAATGACTCACTGTCCCATGGCTGTATGCTGCAGTGGGCAGTAGGAAAATGTGAATGACAAAACAAAAGATCAATGGATGAAAAGGGCTGACTGAAAGTCCCATTAACTAAGTAAATTTTACAGATAATTTTATTGTATTGTATTGTAATTGCATTTATATAGCGCTTACTACCCCAGACGAGGCGTTGAAGAGCTTTTTCGGCGAGTAGCACACTACTCCAGAACCCATAAAGGATTAGTGGTGAATTAGTATAGTGAAAATATGAAAGTAATTTGAGTGGTGGATATGTTAGTCAGTTATTTGGATTGAGAAGGATTGTTATGTGCTGGATTGAGGCCCTAACATAGGTGCGCCGTTTCAGAGGCACAAATCCTTCGTGCCACAAAGACAGGCAGGCCCTTTCACCCACTAAAGGCCCTTTCACCTACATTAGCCCTCCCTTCACAATAACGAGCAACAGAGGCTGTCCCTTATCTGACGTGTGCTCTGGGTGCAGAAAACGGTCCATCCTAAATACGTCATCTCTGTTAGACCTGGCATCATTGGCGCGGGTCTCCCCTCCTCTTTTCGCTTCTGACCTTTTATGTTGGCTGGATTTAGATGCTCTGGGCGCTGTGCCACTGCCAATCAGAGACACAGCGCGAATGCTCCCTGTGTAAAGATAACTGTATGAATTGGGATAACAATAATTGGCTCGTTTGGTTTACCTGCCAGCCCCTAGTATCAGTGCACTGTGTGTGCCCAGGGCTGGTAGACCAAATACTGCTGGTGGGCCTGCAGCGCTGATTTGCGCTACCCACCGAAGCAGCGTTTAAAGTATGTCTGTGTAGCATGTTCTAATAGCGAGTTACCCTCCATTTCCCTGGTTACTATTGTGAGGCTATCCGTTCTCATAGGCCAGAATGGGCAGGCTGAGTATTACATGCCCTAATCCTACCTGCCCCCAGGAACCTGATAGGAACGTCGAATTTGATATGTTTAAGCTCAGAACATTGAGATACATCTTTTAGTAAGCATTATTAGCGTAGCCCGTGTTCGAAAATGCCTCTACTAGAAACGAGGTATTTTCTGGCCTAAACTTTCCTGTCCGCTTTGCCAGCGTGTGTATTGGCCGTCTGGTTTTGGAGCAGCAGGGCCAGCTGGGTCAGACCTGGCTGGAGAGAGAGATCGGCATTTAGAGTAGGGTGAGGGGTGACTCTTTGATCCGAGCAGGGCCGTGCCTGGCAAGGTGAATGATGGCTCCACCTCCCACTGGGCGTCTGATAGCAGACCCCCAGATTCTCAAAGGGCAGGATGTCGCCTCGTAAACCAAGTGCTCCCCGACCCCACCGAACTGGTTCTGGCTGGATGCAGTGATTTGTGACTGCAGAGAACAAAGACTTTTTAGGTATAAAACGCTGCGCTGAAACCTTTTTCAAGTGTGTTCCTTCTGGATGTCAAGACAAAACTCTGTCCGAGCGGACAGAGGAAAGGACTTTGAAACTTTCACCAAGCTTGCTGAAGAAACTACCCGAGGGCCTGAATTGAGAGCGCCTCCTGCTGAAGTCTCAGGGACATTAGACTTCACCCCGTCGGCCGCCTGAATTCCTGTGCTAGGGATTCTACTTGCGGGTGAGGACTCCGTCGAGTAATCCGTAACCTCTAGTCCTACTGTGAGGAACGCGGACTGGTAACCCTTGTTAACCCTGTGTGTGGGCAGCCACAGCTAAGAGAGAGCTGCTGCCGCCGCTGAGCGCCCGCCTTAATTTGAATCTTCTGAACCTTCACTGAACCTGTGTGGGCCGCCGCAGCTAAGAGAGAGCTGCCGCCGCTGAGCGCCCGCCTTAATTTGAATCTTCAGAACCTTCGCTGAATCGGTGTGGGCCGCCGCAGCTAAGAGAGAGCTGTTGCCGCTGAGTGCCCGCACTTGTGTCAGCTGTGCATTATCGTGCTTTGTCCTATGGGCCGCCACAGCTAAGAGAGAGCTGCTGCCGCTGAGTGCCCGCACTTGTGTCAGCTGTGCATCATCGTGATTTGTCCTGTGGGCCGCCGCAGCTAAGAGAGAGCTGTTGCCGCCGAGTGCCCGCACTTGTGTCAGCTGTGCATTATCGTGATTTGTCCTGTGGGCCGCCGCAGCTAAGAGAGAGCTGTTGCCGCCGAGTGCCCGCACTTGTGTCAGCTGTGCATCATCGTGATTTGTCCTGTGGGCCGCCGCAGCTAGGAGAGAGCTGTTGCCGCTGAGTGCCCGCACTTGTGTCAGCTGTGCATCGTCGTGATTTGTCCTGTGAGCCGCCGCAGCTAAGAGAGAGCTGCTGCCGCGGAGTATTCGCACCTTTGCTAACTTTGCATCAGCGTGATTTGTCCTGTGAGCCGCCGCAGCTAAGAGAGAGCTGCTGCCGCTGAGGGTTCGCACCTTGGCTAACTGTGCATCCTTGTGATTTGTCCTGTGGGCCGCCGCAGCTAAGGGAGAGCTGCTGCCGCCGAGTGCTCGCACCTTTGCCAACTTCGCACCATTGTGATCTGTCCTGTGGGCCGCCGCAGTTAAGAGGAAGCTGCTGCCGCTGAGTGCCCGCATCTTTGCCAACGTTGCATCATCGTGAATCGCCCTGTGGGCCGCCGCAGCTAGGAGAGAGCTGCTGCTGCGGTGCGCCCACCACGGAGCTGCACGACGAGAGTCATCGCCACCACCAGCCCGGGCCGCGCAGCCGCGTGCTGCTGCGAGCCCGCCTGTCCCCGAGTGCCCGAATCATTGTGAGTGCATGTTGCGGACCACTGCAGTCGAGAACTGTGGTCGCTGGGAGTCCGCCTGTCACCGTCTCCGCTTCTTCGAGAAGCTACATACTGTGTCCCCGTCCAACGGCAGGTATCTGGTGCGCAACGGGTCGCGTAGACCCAGGCCTTGAACTCAGTCAGTGCCACGTTCTGGTGAATCCGTTCTTGCCTTTTTAAAGTCCCTACTGATTTACGTGCATTGTGACTGGTTAAAACGCTTTTGAGAGTCTCGTACTAAACGTTAGATAAAGATACTATTTTTCTATACCTCCTTGAGTTGTGTCCTTTTGTGGTGTTGTTACTGCCTTATTGTGCATGCTTCACACACTGCCTCTGAGATAGGCCTAACTGCTCGTGCTACGTTACCACAGGGTTGAGCAGGGGTTATCAAAGGGGGTAGCCCACTTGCCCTGACTTAGGAAGAAGGGTCCCTATTTGGGCATTGGCGCCAGCCATGGCCAACTAGAGACCCCCATTTCTAACAATCTCCATGTCCAACAGTGACTAACCTACATCACAACGAGTTCTTAGAAACAGACCCTTAAGCTCTTGGGATTTTCCCTAGCACAGGATTATTGATTTCTACAAAAACTCATTAAATATGCATGAACCACTATTCCCTAAGGGTTCATTTCTGACGTCTTCCTCTGACCGACTTTACGTCAATACTAACATTCCAAGGCACCTATCAGGTATAAATATACCTCCCTTTGCCCAAGCAAACCAGAGGGGACCGAGACTTCCATGCCAACACTCTGACCTGAGACGCTGCAACTTGCGTCATGCCACAGCTCCAGCTGGCAGAGGTCCATCCACCCATCCTGGGGTGTCCAGCTCGAGATCAGGATGAAGTCCCACTAAGGTAATGGGGTTAGAATACATCCTAGGGGGATTCTTGGCTCTCTAAGACCTACACACATGCTAGGTACACTTAGGTACATCTAGTTAGGCATCATAGGGGTATAGGCTTTATCTTAAATGCATTCTGTATTTCATGTATGTGTTCATTACTATTACACAATGGTAAAACTATACCATGCATTTTTATTTAACTGCACTGCTGG
Organism: Calotriton arnoldi; assembly: GCA_963921515.1. NCBI lineage: Eukaryota > Metazoa > Chordata > Amphibia > Caudata > Salamandridae > Calotriton > Calotriton arnoldi. The sequence continues at coordinate 48,207 of CAWUFW010004174.1, forward strand.
CCATATTTCTCTGCTACTGTCCAACAGTTGTTGCAGCACATATTACCAGTACTAGAATAACAACTGTGCAATAAATTTTATTGTAAACACACCCGACTGTTTCTTCTATGTACTTCTCTGAGATGAGTGACTGAATGAAAAGTAGTATATTGTTTCCACGATCCTGAGGGATCAGGGTTTTATGTTATGTGGTTGCCAGAAGCTATTCCCTTCTTGTTGTCAAGAAGTTTCTAGTGGCCTCTGAGCTAGCTGGTACACAGTAATTAAGTTTAATATACGCGATAGGGGCATACCGACCTCAGTCCTATGCCAAGCCTATAGTGTATGTTATTCCAATGCGCAGAACCTATCAGGGAAATAGGAACTACACTACATGGCGCCCAACTTGAATTTGGCACTTATTTAACAGTAGAATCTGAGTAGTTCAGTCATGCTTATTCTCAGAGACCCCTACTCACAAAACGCCAGAAACGTCTGGAGTGAGTAGGCACAAAATTCCGCCACAGCTGAGTAGGCAAACTTCCTATGTATTGGCTGTTGGTTAATCAAGCTTGAAGGAAATAGTTCCCGAACAATTGTGCCTTTTAAAAACCTTATCTTAAAACCCTTTTTTAGGACATTTTGTTTTCACAACACAATGTCTGTTGAGGCAGCTGCTCCTGTCACTGGGACACAGGTCTCAAACGACGAAGAGGAAGCAAATGCAATACATTTTGCACCCAAAATCAGGCATACACTCACACAAAAACCCCTCAGACATGGATTAACAGACCGAGGAGGTACAGTGATATTAATAGAGGCACACGAAGATTATCAAACAGATGTGTTCTATTCTTGGGTTACATTCCCAGCAGTGAATGCAACAACTCAGACTTTTCATTCTTACATACATGAAAAAGTCCCAGCGGTCTACACTCTGTTCGAGGAGATTAAGATTCCGCTCACTAACCGGGACCACAATTTCTGGTTTAATGGCGCCCTACAACAAATAAATAAAACCAGGCTCGGTCCACTAGGTAGACCAGGAGCTACATGGCCGACATTAGCCGGCTACACACCACATTCTGACATTGATATAATGCCACAAGATGCACTGCTCTTACAACACAAAGAGTTGGTAAAACTCTTACAGAGCCATGACGCAACTTGTCATGAGGACACTTGGTGTCCAGCCCACAGTAGCTACAAATAACACAGCTCCAACACAGAGCGATAGAAGGATGGAGGGATAGAAGAGGGAAAAAGGTTTGCATTTATATAGCGCTTGCTACTCTTGATGGGGTGTTGAAGCGCTTTTTCAGCGAGTAACACTCTACTTCGGAACCCATAAAGGATTAGTGGTGAATTAGTATAGTGAAAATATGAAAGTAATTTGAGTGGTGGATATGTTAGTCAGATTATTTGGATTGAGAACGATAGGGGAGGGATAGAGAAGGGAAAAAAGGTTTGCATTTATATAGCGCTTGCTACGCCTGATGGGGGATCGAAGTGTGTTTTTCGGCGAGTAGCACGCCAATGTGAAACCCATACAGTGTTAGTGGTGAATTAGTATAGTGAAATATGAAAGTAATTTGAGTGGTGGATATGTTAGTTAGTTATTTGGATTGAGAAGGATAGCGAAGGGGTAGAAGAGGTAAAAAGGTTTGCATTTATATAGCGCTTGCTACCCCTGATGGAGTGTAGAAGCGTATTTTGGTGTGTAGCACGCTACTTCGGAACCCATAAAGGATTAGTGGTGAATTAGTATAGTGAAAATATGAAAGTAATTTGAGTGGTGGATATGTTAGTCAGATTATTTGGATTGAGAAGGATAGAGGAGGGATAGAGAAGGGAAAAAAGGTTTGCATTTATATAGCGCTTGCTACGCCTGATGGGGGATCGAAGTGTGTTTTTCGGCGAGTAGCACGCCAATGTGAAACCCATACAGTGTTAGTGGTGAATTAGTATAGTGAAATATGAAAGTAATTTGAGTGGTGGATATGTTAGTTAGTTATTTGGATTGAGAAGGATAGCGAAGGGGTAGAAGAGGTAAAAAGGTTTGCATTTATATAGCGCTTGCTACCCCTGATGAGGTGTTGAAGTGCTTTTTGGCAAGTAGCACGCTACTCCGGAACCCATAAAGGATTAGTGGTGAATTAGTATAGTGAAATATGAAATTAATTTGAGTGGTGGACATGTTAGTCTGTTATTTGGATTGAAAAGGATAGTGGAGGGATAGAAGGGAAGGATTTAGAATTTTTGTGTGTGTTTGTTTTGGAGCTCATAGCAGTATGAGGAGGCTTGGGATGAGTAAAAGGGAAGTGGAGGGGGATGAGTAAAAGGGAGGTGGAGGATTCAGATGGAGTGTTTAGAAAGGCTTGTTTTGGGGGATCGGAATAGTAAAAAGAGGAATGAGATGACGCAAGGAGGGATGGAGTAGGGAAGAGTCTCGAAAGGGTTATTTTGGTGATCATAGTAGTGGTATGGGGTTTGGGATGAATGAGAGAGTGGAGGTAATGGATATATTGATAGAGGTATAGGGTGAGAAATAGGCTAGTGCATTGGAAAGAGTAGTAGTAAGAGGTTTGAGATGAGTCAGAGAGTTGAGGTAGAGGATGTATTGAGAGCGGTATAGGGTGAAAAATAGGGTAGTGCATTGGATATGCTGAATTAGAAGAAAAGTAATAAATAAGTAAAAGTAATAAATATATAGATCTAAAAGTGATAAAGATATAGATCCATAAGTACATGGAAGGTATTTAGATGCATAAAGGAAGGTAGTATATGTAGATTAAAAATGCATTAAATAGTTCCAGGGCTGAAAAGCTCTTTCTCAACACGGCATTGATGGTGGCCAAAAGGGACATTGCGGCCACCTGGCTGGGATCGACTGCTCCCACTATGACGCGCTGGCGCAGAGGGGTGGACTGGTGCGCTGCTCAGGAGCGACCCCTATATGAGGCAAGAGGTTGTCCAAAGAAATTTCATAGAATGTGGGGCAGGTGGGTCGGAGTGGTGGAGGACTAATACCCTCAATGTACATTCGAGGTTGGGATTGGGTGCAGCACCGTTTTTATCTCTGTCTTGCTTATCAATGCCTCTTTACTGATGTGATGTTCTCTTGTATTTGCCTTGAACGGTCAAGTGTACTAAAAGCTGGTGTTGTTGTTTTCTGTTGGTTTCCTATAAAATCAATAAACTTGGTTATCAAAAAAATGCATTAAATAGACTCTGGCTTTCAAGTGTTGTTGTACTTTAAATTAGTTTTATTTATTTTTATATATATATATATATATTTTTTTTTTAGATCAATAGTGAAGCAATTGTAGATATAGTTATGATAAAAAGATTTACTTATAAATGCAGCCAATTATATAAGTTAAACACATAGAATAATGTAACTATCAGTAATATGTACATTTGTTAAGCAGAACTAATTAATATCTATATATAATAATTTTTTTAATATACATATTCTACACATTTATACAAAGCAATACACATATATAGGTACATATCTATAGTACAAATAAATGCTTATATACGGAGAGATATGCTGTATATTTCTATCTGTTTGCAAATGGTGGTTATGTGGGGAAGAGCCAGTTCTTGAGTAGTTTTCTGAAGATAAGGATCTTATGTTGGGGGTAAGGAGTTCCATAGTTTGGCTGCTTGAACAGAGAATGATGTGCCACCCATTGTGTTTTTGTTGTATCTTGTGATTTTGAGGCGAGGTGCCACTCTAGAGCGGAGGTTCCTTTGTTGAATGTGTTTGGTGATTTTATTCCTGATGAAGAGAGGTCCCATTCCATGTATCGCTTTGTGGGTGATACAAAGCAGCTTGAACGTGGATCTTCTGGCAACCAGTAACCAATGCAGGGCTTTCAAGGCAGGGGAGATGTGGTCTCGCGGTTTTATATGTAAGAGTAGTCCGGCAGCCGAGTTCTGAATCCGTTGTAGTCTTTTCATGGTCGTTAAGGGTGATCCATGGTAGAAGCTATTGGCATAATCAAGTTTGGACAAAACAAGGGAGATGGTAGCCTGGACCTTGTGTGGAAATCCCAAATGGGGGAAGATTCATCGCAGAGCTTTTATAGTAACAAAGCTTGATCTTGCTACTTTGTTCACTTTGGCATTCATCGATAGCTTGGAGTCCATGGTCATTGCGAGGTTTCTTACTTCCTTCAATATGTTAGGCAGTGTTCCCAGATCATCAGGCCACATGGCGAGCGGGTCATAATGTTTCCAATTGCCACACATGAGTATTTCCGTTTTGGAAGCATTCAATTTGAGATGGCTCCACGTCATCCATTGATCCACAGCTCTGAGACAACTGAAATTGGCGAGCTTCCGATGTCTTTGGGGAATTGCAGTTGAAGAAGTATTTGCATGTCATCTGCATAGTTATAGCACATGAGGTGAAATTGATTGATCGGTGCCGGTAATTACTTCATGTAGATGTTGAAGAGTATGGGTGAGATAACAGAGCCTTCAGAGACCCCTGCTTTTGTGAAGTACGGTTTAGACGAGAAAGATGGGGTATGGATGACATTAGTTCAGTTGCAAAGGTAGGACGTGATCCAGTCTAGAGCAGTCCCCTCTATGCCGGCCTCATGGAGTCTTTGTATCAGAGTGTCATGGTCAACCACGTCAAAGGCAGCCAAGAGGTCCAAGAGAAGTAGCGCAGCAACCCTGTTGCGGTCAACTGTGTTCTTCAGGTCATCCCAGAAGGCAAGGAGGGCAGATTCTGTGCCTCTTCCTGGGCGGAATCCCGTTTGGAAGTCTGAAAGTATGCCATTCTCTTCAATGAATTGTGACATCTGGGCGAAAGCTGCTCTTTCCATCAGTTTGCCCAGGAAAGGTCCATTTGAAATCGATCTGTAGTTGTCAGGGTTCAGCTGGTCCAAGTTTATTTTCTTCAGTAATGGGCGTAGGTATGACTTTTTGAGTTCTTCTGGAACTATTCCAGTAGTTAAGGAGTTGATGATGATTCTCCTTACTGGAGTGGCAGCAGAGGTTATTAGAAGAATTGTCTTGAAGGTTTGCGGTGGACACGAGTCAGAAGGGCTGCCGGCAGGCCTGCTTGCTTTGACCAGATCCATAAATTCATTGTGTGTAATGTGTTGGAAGGAACGGAGAGGCTGGGTAGAGTATTTTTGTATTGTAGCTTTGTAAAAGGGTTAGTACAATCGGAAGATTAACACAAGTTGTAAAAAGGCCAAGCTTTATGTTTTTCAGCTCCGCAAATGCACGTACACTAGGGTAAAGCTGATGATGTAATCCTTCCATTATCTGCAGGCCTGGCTGAATTTTTTTTACGCCGGCGTAAGTCACATAATTTGGGTAATTACTGAGACTATGCCATTACATGATGTCAATCAATCAATCAATCAAATAAGCTTTATTCGATTTAAGAGAATAAATCATAAAAGCACAGTATATCACATATTATTAAAAACAGGTCAGCATAATAAAAAGACTGTAAAAAGTGATAAGAATAAAAAAAGTTAATTTGCCAAATTCATATGTCACAGTTTTCCTATATCTAATTACATTTTTCAAATACAAAACTAGAGGACTGGTAAACACTTCATGCTCTAAAAATTGCAATGTTAAAAACGCTAGACGACATTGTCTCAAGCCTAATGTCCTTAGAATAGGTAGAATCCATCTCTTTCTTGGGACAGAATAAAATTTACAAAATAGAAGGATGTGCATTGTTGATTGCAAGGACATATCATCACATGAGCACAAGGACCTGGTTCTAGACCAGTCATTCATGTCTGGGAAGCTAATTAACCTATGAAAGTTCCCCAGTCGAAAACGGGTCAACATCATCCTGTCATAAGCCCCGGTAACAGTTTCTAGATACGATTGTATACTGTAGGTAGTTAATAACTTCTGATACTGTTGGTTCTAAAATTTCAGTTGAAAATCTGTTTGTCTCCAGGAGCGTTAAATAATCCGTTTTCAAAGTTTTTCTTGGGATTGTAATTATGCTACCTGGGTTATCAAAGTCTTCAGGATGTGTAAGGTCTATCATAAAAATTTTAACATAATTTAACCAAGGAATACAAGACGCCCACTGTAAATTTAAACAATCATTTAAAATGTCCAGATTAAAACTAGTATTAGTTGTTGCCCAAATCTTATGCCATAATAAAATTGGTTGTATCTTTATTAGGTCAGATATATGTGGCAACCCTAGTTCAGAGTGACAAATATAAGTGGCAGTACTACTTGGGACTGCCAGTAAGTATCTAAAAAAGGCCTTCTCGATTAGCTACAGGGGCTGAAGATCAATATAACCCCAAATGCCTGTGCCATACATAGCAGTTGAAACACATTTAGCTTTATAAATCTGTAATAATTCTACAACCGGGTGCCTTCCCAATTTTCTAGCAAAGTTAGCTAATGCGGCCGCGGATTTCAAGAATAACAATTTTCTTGCTAGGACAGCCTGGGACCATGTCCCCTTGTGATCAAAGAGGATGACCAAGTAAGAAAATCTGTTGGTGAATTCGACCTTATTATTATCAATAAATATGTTTCGGCATTTTGCACTATTTTTTCCACATTTCATAATAAATGTTTTAGAAGTGTTCACTCGAAGGCCCAAATTGTACTTAAATGTTGAAAAACTAGACACTACTCTTTGGAGCCCAAGTTGTGTTCGTGACATTAAGACAGCGTTGTCTGCATACAGTAAGGCTGGGATCAGGCGCATATCTATATATGGCAAATCCTGACACTGACTCACTAAAACTTGGCCTAAGCCATTAATATACAGTGTAAATAAAAAAGGGGCCAGAACACATCCTTGTCTTACCCCTATCCCTATTGCAAACTTAGCAGTGCACTCTCCCTTATTTCTGTAACGGACCCTGGCTTTGGCATCGCAATATAGTTGCCTCATAAAATTGATAAGTGAAATTTCCATGCCCAAATCCTCTAAAATCCTCCATAATTTATCGTGTCTGATGCAATCGAAAGCAGAGCTAAGGTCTACAAAGGCCAAGTGTAGGTTGCCCTGCTTGGCCCGCCTATATTTACCCAAAATAATATCTACGTTTAGTCCCTGCTCAATCGTGCCTAAGGCCTGTCGGATGCCATATTGTAATTCTGTGATAATGCCAGTATCTTCGTACTAGACCTGGAGTCTATTCAATAAAATGCGACCCGCCACTTTGACCAAAGAGTCCAATAATGATATTGGTCAATAACATATAGGATTATGGCAGTCTCCCTTCTTGAAAATTAGGACCAGGATTGATTCTGACCAAGGTGAAATAAAGCCATGAGAACAACATGGCAAATAATGGTCCACCCATTGATCCTCACCAATAGTTATCTCTATAGATGGTCTATCTCGAGGAGCTAGAAAAGGGGCATTTACTGCCTTCCAAAAGCGTGTATTGTCTCTGAGTTCAGATGCCTCATGCAAGGCCAACCATAATTCATCCCTCAAGGCGCCCTTACGTTCTTTAAGGGAGTGTTTATATGCCCCTCTGGCTATCTTTATTTCTGTTGGGTTTCTATTGGGTTTATGTAGAGCGTTTTTCAAGACGGAATGAGCTTTAGTGCATTTAGCATTAAACCATCCCTTCTTCTTATCATGGGATTATTTACTTTCCACAAATAGGGCCCTTTTCACCTCTGAGGTAATCAAAATAAAATATTTTAATATTTCAGCATGGGAAGTAGTCTCATCAAGACAAGCTAAGAAATCTTGTTTACAATTAGTTAAGAGGGACTTTGTGAATTCAATCGGTTCCACCATCGACCAACACAATGTATAGCCACTGATTTTATTCAGGACTATATTCTGTACAATGTGTTCTGAATTACCCTTTTATTTAACGCATTACATGGGAATTAAAAAGTAATGCTTAGAGGAAAGAGGTCTCTCATAGCGTTTGTGTGGGTCACAAAGTTATTCAACCTGCTAGAGTGTCTGTTTGAGATCAGGGTATAATCAATAATCGAGCTCGTCCCTCTACCGTTAAATGTGCAGCTGAAAGGGACTATAGGGGAACATAAATCATTAGCAAAGGCAAGATCAAATGAGAACATCATTTCGTTTAGATGATCCCCAAAAGTTGTATGAGGGAAATGGACATAATCAATTCCATCGTCAGACGTTAATCCACATATATCTCTCTCAGTGTGTGGACACAATGCAGAATTCAAATCCCCACCCCAAATAACACACACATCTTTAGCAGTATTGTTCTGAATATTACTCAAAACATTCCGTAGTTTTCTCAAAACCTCCACGGACTGATCTTTAGGGATGTTATTGTAAAAATTCAAAAAGGCTATACAATGCATTAAATTCACAGTAAACATCACAATCTGATAGTAAGTGTCCGATATCTTTAGTTCAATCTTTTTGACATTAACTCGGTTGGACACGTATGTGCACAGGCCACCCTTGTTTCTCCCATGTACAGATAATATCACAGGTGTATGAAATGTTTTGTATCCAATGATATGCATAATGTTCTCCGCCCAGGTTTCTGGAAAACATAATATATTAAAATCTTCTACAAAATCTAACCATAAGGGATTGATAAATTTAGAATGCAAACCTGCCACATTCCAAAATAGTACATGGCAGGTATTCGTCCTACTATTGTCTGTATTACTCACTTATTTGTTTTTATAAGGAATCTTTGTAGTGAAGGGTTTTTCTGGGGAAACCGTTGTGCCCCGTGTGCAGACTGAGGGCTTTACAAGGGTAACTAGATTAGTATCTGTTACCAAGAGTGCTGTCAATTTGGGGGTAGGAGGCTGAGTAACAGGTGTCAAGTGTAAGCTAGCGTCCCATGGTTGAGCAGCGCGTATGACTGTTGCGTTTAGTCAGTCTACTTCTTCTAGTGTGGGCAGGATGTCAAAACGGTTAAATACAGGGACATTATAAGTGTGGTGAGTGTTTTCGTGAGGATCCCCCCTTTGTAATCTAGTATAACATACTTTTGATGGTTGGTAAAAATATCCCAGGGGGACTATGTTAATACCAGAAGTCGTTATAAATTGATTTTCTGCTCTAGTCAAGATCGCTTGAGTTAATTGCGGAGATTTAAATGTCAGTACCACACAATCGCCCTGGAGCGTTTTATAGTCTCTGCCGATCCAGCTGATCCTTCTTGCCTTTTTAAATTCGGCGAATAATGCCTCTGTTAGCCACGTTTTGTTACCCAACCAGAATAAAGCTTTGTTTCTTAAAGCATCCCAGGGTTCTCTTGCCTGAAACGATAGTCTCGGTACATTGGCCTAAACTATCGTATAAAGTGTAGCTGCGGGCGGCAAGTCCAGCGTAAACGTTTCTGATTGTGGACTAGTTGAAGGTTGAGGCAGGTTCGACTGGTTGAACCTTTTGTCTAATTTTGTCGGTGCCCTTAAATTTATTCCTGTATTATCATTAACAGTGTTTGTATTCATGTTTGGTAGAAATGAGCCCATTGATGTCTTTACAGAATCAGGTGGGTGCGTAGACACCAATGTTATATAGCGATCATTACGATGTGCCCCCACCTGATGTTGATCTACCTGCTGGAGTGTTAGCCCACTAGCTGGGCGCGTTGCTAAATTGACCTTAGAGGGACACTGTTGATTTACTAAATGCTTGTTTAAATTCTCTTCAATTGAGGTCACCCTCGTTGATAAATTATTTAAGGGGTCCCTAATAAATTTATGTAGATCTTCCATTTTGTCCATTAACTTATTAAGTTCACCTGTATAATTGTTAGTTAAACTGTTAGTGAGGGACTGGCCCCTCCTTCCTGCCTCGGATTTACTATATTTGGTCCTTTTTTTGTATTTTTTTAGAGGTTCCGGCCTAGTTACTGGGTGATTTTTCTCGTAAATTTATGGTGCTTCCTCGGGGTTTCTAGGGTGCTTCGATGGGGGTTGAGGGTCACATTCCTGATCACTAACGTATATGTGATTTGACACATTTTGTACACATCCGTTCAAGGGTAGTTGGCCGGCTGTAGCCTCAAACTGATGTTCCTTGGAAAATTTCCAATGGGGATTTCTGTACTCAGGGCCACTCTTTCCCCCATTTTTCCTTGATTTAATGACTCCTCCACTGAATTTATCTGTTTTTCTCTGGCCCCCATCGCCCCAGTTAAATAGTTCATTAGGGATTGCTGTGGTTCCCCTGAGGTCTTTCTCTTTCCCATCTCTCGCGCTTGCTTGTTAAATTACAAAAAACTGTTGATACCGTGATTCTCAGGTAGCTTGTCCCCACAAAGCCAGCAGACTAAATACCTGTTGAGTCTAATTAATAAAGCCAAAAAGACAATAATAATAAGCGTCCTTAGGCTAGACAGTTATGAGTTCAGTTCCACTCGGATTCCTGGATGGTGCTTTGGCCCAGCTTGTTCTGTATTTACAGTACTGGAGCAGAGGATGCTCTATACTATGCCAGATGGCTATGTTCTCCTCCACGTGAGTAAATAAAGCCTACAGATAATAGTCCGAGGCAGGCTACAAGATTTCGTACCCAAAATGAAAAAATAAGGGACTCACCCCTGTACACTCAATGTCCCAGAGAAGACTGGTCAAGGGGGTGGCCCAGCCCGGCCTCGTCTGGTCTATGACAGGCTAAGACGGGCCAGTCTAGGCCCGGTGTTCGCCCGGGCCGAGCCCAGGCCCGCGTCCCGCGCTGCGGGGCTGCCGGAATGAATTTATGGCGTTCCTGCTCCTCTAGCGTGACCTAACCTCTCCTCACAGGGTTGGCAGGGGTCTGTAATAAAGTGCGTACTGCTCAGTCCAGGGCCCGTAGGCAAAGTGCAGAATACTCGATCTTCCGTGCTGCGGGACTTCCGGAATGAATTTATGGCGTTCCTGCTCCTCTAGCGTGACGTAGCCCCTCCTCACAGGGTCGGCAGGGGTCCGTAATAAAGTGCATAGTGCTCAGTCCAGGGCCCGTAGGCAAAGTGCAGAATACTCGATCTACATGATGTCACATAATGAGAATTCCATTTGGGGAATAATCCTAACGCAAAAGCATATAAACAATGCAATCAGCACAAACAGTATTTTCTGAACGCTCAATGTCCCAGAGAAGACTGGTCAAGGGGGTGGCCCAGCCTGGCCTCGTCCGGTCTATGACAGGCTAAGACGGGCCAGTCTTGGCCCGGTCTTGGCCCGGGCCAAGCCCAGGCACGCCACACGTGCGTCCTGCGCTGCGGGACTGCTGGAATGAATTTATGGCGTTCCTGCTCCTCTAGCGTGACCTAACCTCCCCTCACAGGGTTGGCAGAGGTCTGTAATAAAGTGCGTAGTGCTCAGTCCAGGGCCCGTAGGCAAAGTGCAGAATACTCGATCTACATGATGTCACATAATGAGAATTCCATTTGGGGAATAATCCTAACGCAAAAGCATATAAACAATGCAATCAGCACAAACAGTATTTTCTGAACGTGAGCAGCAGTTCTATATAATTAGGGAGGTCAACATACATTTCAGGTTGATTTTTTAGGTCGAGCCTGGGCACCGCATGCTCTGCTTTGCGAGGTATGCTGTATTCAGGAAGGGACTTGAAGCTCTGCCCACTCTCCGCCAATATTTTTCTTTGGCTTGTGTCATTGTCCACTGTAAACTGTGGCTGTTCATTGGTCAATAGGCTTAGTAGTCCCTCCTTAGTACCGCTATGTCTCATTTTGTAACCTCCCATGGCGATACCTCCTGTTACGTGTGTTGTTACTCGGTAGGCTTTAATTACAGCCTTCAAGCACAATTTTCTCAAATAGCTTTCTCTCTACTAACACTTTTAAAAAAAATGTATAGCACAAACGCATTTGCAATGCAATAGGTCTCGCATCTGCGAGAGTTTAAGCTATTGGCATTGTAAACGACAATGCCTTTTATTTATGTTTTAAAAACAACACATAAATAAAAAGGCATTGTCATTTACAATGCCAATAGCTCAAACTCCCGTAAATGCGAGACCTATTGCATTGCAAATGCTTGTTTTAACCTACTGGACCGTGCGGGTAAATCTTTTGAGTGTGAAACTGCAGTTTTCAACGTGAACAGCTGTAGTTTAATGTGGGCAGTCAACATCCATTTTCGAGCTGAATTTTTAGGGAGTGGACGGTTCAAGTAATTTGTTTAGCGTGTAATGCTGTTGCTTCTTCTTGAAACAGGAGGAAGGAGACTGGGAGTCAACGGTGCATGTAGTACTGTATATCTTTCTGTTCTGAAGACTTGACCCTCTGCTTTGTTCAGCACATGGTGATTTTCAATATGTATTTTTGAGGGAAAACATCACTTTCTTTTTCTCTGCAATAGATGCTGCGTCCATACCTTTAGAATCTTTACGTTTTGGGAAATGTTGAAAGTAGTACTTTGCAAAACATTTTTTGTTTGAAGAAATGTTCTTCTTCAAACAACAAACGTTTTGCAAAGTTCCTTTTTTTGGGTTTTCTTTCTGTTTGTTTCTTTGTTTTTAGATGGCCTGGAGGTTGGAGTTGAGCTCTTGAAGGATTTCGTTTTTAAGAGAAAATGTTAGCTCATTTTTGGATGGTTGTAGGCCCGAGGTTATGATATACATTTTCTCCCTTTCCTTATTTTGGTAATTTTTGTACAGCTTTGTTAATTATTTTACTATATTGTTGTTTTACTGTTTGGGGCCTGGTTTCCCCTTCAGTGTGTTTTTCAGTGTGTTTTTAATTCATTTTCACATTCTCACTGCTACTGTGTATAGGTTTCTTAATCATTTTATGGGTTTGTGTTTGTGGATGAACTTGTATTCATGCAAAATGTAGGTTATATTTTTTATCTCTACGTGCCTGTTGGTGGATAGTCTCAGGGTGGCTCATGGAGTACTTTGTTTTAAGCTACCTTCTTCCACATGTGCTAGACCAGTATTTTTTGTGAGTTTGAGTACGAGTGAGATGGTTAATTATTGTGTTTTTGTTCTGCAATGTTTAAAAGTATTTTGGAGAGGTAAGAGATGTTGTTTTGGGCAGTTTGTGGTTGGGGCATTTTTAAAGTGTATTTTCATATCTGGCAATTCTCATTTACTGTGATGGGTAAGGCCAAGGGCAGTCCTATGGGTGGGCCCATAAACAGTTTGGGTATATATAACTGCGCAATTCTTTTCCTGCAATGCTACATGATTTGTTTTGACGGCGGAGGCACTCCAGGCAGGATAGGGCAACCATTTTCTTTGTTTTCCCTGCCTCCTTCTTTGCTGATCATCCGGCGACCACCATTTTGTGGAGCTTGCGAGTGTGTGTAATTTTGTCTTTGTTCTTCAGCCTCCTTCTTTGCTGGCCATGCGGCGACCACCATTTAATAGAGCCAGTGAGACTCATTGGACCTAATTCACAAAGGCATACTTACACTTTTGTGTAAGTTTACGATTATTTGCTATTCACAAAGGTATTTTACTAGTAGTATCTTTATAACTGTGGAGTCTCTGCACATAAAAAGATAAGACTGTCCTATCTTTTTATGTATTTACCTTTGTGAATCAGACCATGTGTATGGTAGCATTTTGTCTTTGTTTTGTTCCTCGTGTCTTTGCTGGGCATGCAGTGGTGATGAGCCACCACCATTTTGTACAGCCTTTGTGTGTTTCAATCATTTGTTTCACGTTTAAAAGCTATTTTCAAGTAACACTGATAGAAGATGCCCTTGTCCCGATATATGTATTTGTGCTTGTGGCTGCTTGTAGTTAAACTATGGTACATAGTTATAGTTGGGTTTTTGCTTGCCTTAAGGGATATGATACCAAGTATTATTTTCAATAATGTTTTTGATTTTTGTTTACCTCCCATAGGGATCTCATGGGCCCAGGAGGGACAGCAGAAATTATTTAATTCATTTATTAAGTGTTTCCCCTGCCTCGCCTTAGCTCCCAAAAGGGTTCCATGGGCCCTGGAGGGCCACCAGCTATTGTTTAATTATTTTATTTGATTTTTGCCTGCCTCCTCTTGCATCTCCAAGTTGTCCCATGGGCCCTGGAGGAACACCAACTTAGCTTTACCTGTGTAATATCTAGAAAAAATAAAGTTAATTTATACATGGGTAGATTATTGTTAAGCGTTTGTGATGATTGATGTTGGCTTGTATTACGTTGACCAGATTGCCAACGTTTCACTGACTTCCTGCTTAATTGTTATTGCCTTTAGGTGCACGAGATGTCAGGCATGATACTGAGATGGAGAAAAGTCTGTGAATTAGCTGACAGTAACATCAGAGTCCTTTGCTAAGTGCTTCTGCTTGTGCTAAGTGGTAACCAATACAAAACGTAAAGAGGATGACCACAAAGAAGGAGGTTCCTGATAAGAAAGTGGTCAATGAGAAGAAGAATGTTGCCAGTGGCACCACTGTCATCAATCCCTCCTCATTTTTCCAAAAGTCCATGACTCACAATGCTGCATGACTGCAGCCATTGAGACTAGAAGTGAGTCTAAAATTGATTTGACTCAGCAGCAACCCAAATCTTCACAGGAAAGTAAAAAACAGGAAATACATACAACAGCAACTGATTCTCCGGAAGTAGGAGAGGAGCAGGAAAATGAGCTTACTGTTGAGTATGATGCTGTTGTGACTGCTCTTCCATTGGACACAATGGCTTCACAATCTACTACAAGGAAAAGGAAGAGCACTCCCCCATCTTCTCCAAGCTCACCCCTTCTGGTGATCTTGACATGGATTGGACCCCGACCTTTCTTTTCCCTTGTCTCTTGTAGTGACAAGATATAAGGGAAAAGCAAGGTTCTTGAAAGCCTTTGAAGTGAGGAAGGTGATGATAGGCCAGTGATTGTTAGTGTGGAGAGTCGCACAGAGGAAGTATAGCTCACCTCTATTTAGCCTGCTCTGAGTCATATAGTTCAACCAACACCACCTGTTTCCTCAATAACTTGCAGCAAACTCCACCCAATCTGCCAACATGACCCACCTAGAATAAAGCGAACACAACTGCCTAGCCTCACCTCAACAGGTTCTTCAGGCATTGGCTCCATAAGAAAGTTATTCTCCCCAGTTTTCTACTTCTTTAAGCTTATTCCACATTGGGAGCACACTGTACAATACTCACTTTGTCACTAAAAAGTTTGTTGTGGCAAACCACGTGCACATTATGGTAAACGGTTCCAACTGGCTCATCTGCATAATCAACACGCAATCATGTGAGAAGAGCACCTCAAAAGCATTGCTGGTGGTGAGAGAGAAGAAGTAGTTCAACTAATAGAAGTAGGTGGTGGTGAGGAAGAAGAAGATGCCATTGACTGTTGCTCATAGTATGTAGTCATCATCCGCAGCAACCTCAGAATGGCACAAGGGACAAAGTGATAGAGTCACCCCAATGCGTCCAAGCAGTCTACCTTCTACGGGTAGGTCACTTGCAGAGGTATCACGAAGAAAGCAGTGACACCAATTAACTGTCAAGGCTTTGTTCACCAAGGAGTCACCATACCACAGAACCCATGAGAAAGTCTATTTATACAATGGGAAGCCGGCCAAAATATAAGGGTTGGCCTCCTCCCTTTTTAGGTCGAGCATTGGCATATGCGCTGTCTGCAAGACCTGCTGTAATCACTTTACGGAGAGTAATTACAGCTGCTGCTTGCCATTGGTTAGAAACTCTATTGCTCTTGTTTCCTGGCTCCTTATTGGCTGGTGCTCCCGATACATCACTTCCATTTGTAAGCGAGGAGCACCGACCAACTACAGTTTTCTTACACTGTAGGTTTGTATCTTTTTATTTAGGGACAATTTTTTTTTTTTTTTTTACTAGCGCCCCATTCTACGCTTTAGCTTTACTAGAGAAACATTTTTTTAATGTTTTTCCTTGTAAAGCGCCCTTGCCCCCCAAGCAGCGCTTAATGTTGCAGCTACTTTTCCAACCCGGGCAGACACATTTAACAATACATTTTTTTACTAGCGCCCCATTCCACGATTTAGCTTTACTACAGAAACATTTTTTTAATGTTTTTCCTTGTAAAAGCGCCCCTTGCTGCCCCCGCCCCCAGGTGCCGTGCTTAATGTTGCAACACGGCGCCCGCTTTTACTTTTAAAACATGGGCAGGCACATTTAACAATGGCGCCTAATGTCCTTCAGGCTGCCTGCACCAAACATTGCTGCGTGATAGGCTTGGGTTTGGAGCCTAGGGAGGAGGAGCAGGCTCGGAGCTCTTCTTTCTTCCCTGCGAGCACACTGAAGAACAGGACCCTCCTTCTCTCGGAGTACTAGTGGCGAGCCTTCTTTCTGCTTCTACCAGCGACGAGGCGCTGGAACCATACCGTAAACAAGAGAAACCAGCAATGGGAGGGACCGCCACGGTGTGGTGCAGCAGCCAGGGCAGCTGACTTCGGAGCACAGGGCTCACGGTTCGATACCCGGCTGCGGCAGCTCAGCTCAGCACCATGTGACTCTGGGCAATAGCTCACTTAATTTCCACGACGGCCCCCAGTGCCTTGAGACCCGTAAGGGTGAGTAGTTTGCGCTTTACAAATACGGATTTACACGTTAGAGCCCTGCATCGAAAACAAACTTGTTGTGGTAAAAATTAAATTTTACCTTTTCCCACTTCCCGCGTAGGCCATGTTTACAGTCAGTAGGCATCACCAAAATCGTTCCATAACTTGGTGTGGCATCTCTGGTTTCAGATTTACGGCGCGTCTACCTCCCTCGTAACTTTTCAAGAAAAACTTCCACCAGTTGCAGTTACAATAGGTAGAATACCTGCAAAAGTAAAAACGTGTCTTTGCAACAGAATGTTTCATGCATTTGAGAAGCGCATTCCGGGAGGAACAGCATGTGCTGTGTATGTTGGCGGGTGTTGGATTCACAGCCCAATGGCAACAGAGGATGTCAGCGGCAGCCACGTTGTCTGGCCCCTAGCCTTGAAAGCCCTTTCACACACTTCCATGCACTCGAGCTGCAGAATACAAGTGAATGTATGATTTAAATAAAATATGAAAACGCTTCTTTAGAAACAAACAGATTTGAGGGGGAAGACACGTTTTATTTTGATAAAATGGAGGGCAAGATGCATAAGGAGCTCTTGTCAAAAGATTGATAACCAACACAACTGGTCAGGGAAATTACATGTTCAAGTATGCTCTTCATCTGTCACATCAATGGGAGAAATTAATTTGTGTTTGCACGAAAGAGTACAAAATGAAGAGGGAAAGTTAGGGAGAAGTTCACAATAGTTAGGGAAGTTTTCGTATTAAAAACTTAACATATGTTTAACATTTCAAATTTAGCATTTTATTGTATTTGAGGGATATTTATGTGCTGTATGTATGCTACTTCACCTTTAGGTGTAGTTATAAGCTACCAAATCAGCATAAATAAACTATGCATGTATGCAGACTTATATTGTGCAAGCTATTTTTTTTATTTTTTACAAAGCACCATTATGCTGTGCAAAGGTACCGTATTGTTTATATGGCACTTACTACTCCTATTTAGGAAGCTGAAGCGCTGGCCTGCCTAGGGTAGCACACCGTGTGTATGGAAGTAATTGCTTTTTTTTAATCCTATGTGAGATGTGTTATTTTCCCTTGTCATACACAATGACCATCGAAATGTGGCTATCGTGTTATGGTATGCAGCGCTTAGCAGTGTGATGCATGAAAAAGTGTGTGACAGGTGCTTAGTTTATGATTTTCAGGTAGATGGTAGTGTTGAGTAACTCTTCAGGTCCGTTTATGCCACTGCCCATGTAATCAGATTAATTTAGAAATTATTCGTTTTTGTTGTACAAAGTACTGGGCTAGGAATGGTAAGTTTATCAAATGACCCCATGTCCCTTGGAGAAACATTTATAGTTCTAGACATAACTTTTACAAATCTTTGTTTTCAAATGTGCATGTTCAAGTAGTTGAATTGAACTGACCCAAAAATAACAAACAAATAACAGGGAGCCAAAGTCAGGGAACAAGATGCCGTGCTCTCTTAAATGCATCTTCTAGTCTTGAAAATGGGTCTCAAAATAGCTGCAACATTTCTGAAGTGCTTATGGGACAGAGCGACGAAAAGGTAAGTGAATTTTTCTTTTTTATTATAATTATACCTCCTTACCCCTCGCCACCACCCCTGCCCCGCAACCCCAGATCCGTGCGGGCCACCACTGCAACATTAGCCAACAACTGGCAAGTTTTGGTTAACTTGTAGGCACATGTTATTCTGTGGCCGGCCCAGGTTGTAGTTACTGCAGTTTTGCAAGCTGCTGCTTTTTGTACTGCTGTTATATTATCGGATCAATACTTTTATTATGGTCTGTGTCTATTAACAGCTGTAAAGTGCTGAGTGACTTTAGAAACCCAAGCCTTGTGTTTCGAAGGTCAGCGTAGCTATAGTATGTTTGGAGAATTTTTTTAAACAGTTATACCGTGGTCTATCGTATGGTAATATGCCGCTCCGGTTCAGTGATGTGAGATGTAATAGACTTGTGGTGGATGCAAAAAAGTCTATAACATTGACCTTTTGGAAACTGCTGTCATAAAAATAGTGCAGTGGTAAGTGAGTAGGTCAAACAGATTATCCGAAAACATGAAGTCAATTCACTGAAGTATATAGTTCCACTAAAAAGGCCTGCTCCCTGTCTCGGTGTGTTTTCCAGGTTTCATTACTTCGTTTCACAATAACTTCACTGGAGGGTTATGTGTCGGAGCATTATCTATGGTGTTTGCGATTTCCCCATTAACACCTGAAAATAGTTAAATCTCAAGATCTTTTTTTTTTTTTTAAACATTTTTATTAGCGTTTTTCATTATTCGGTACAGATTACTATAAACTGAGAAATATAAATACAGCATGATACATTGATTAATCATATATTGATTGTTTACATTTGCATGCTCTTCGTCACAATCTCCCCCCATAATTATTTCAACACGCCCATGTCGAGTACAGAGAGCGTCACAGCGCCCCCGATCAGCACATTTATTTACTGATATCTGACACCAACTCAACCAGAGGCGGATCACAAATGTTGCCCCTGAAAGTATTCCATTTCCCCCACACCCGTGTCCATTTCTTGGGGCACCCTCTGTGTACATATACCACTTTCTCCGCTATCATTGCGCCGTCCATATCACAGCACCACTGACGATAGGTGGGAATTAACCTCGCTCCCCAGTGTTGAGCTATGTTCCGTTTAGCTATCGTCATACCTAGCGTCGCCCAGCTTTGGGCCATTTGGTTAAGGTCCGTCGGCTCCCAGATATTTAAAAGACATCTCTTGGGTTCCGGCTCAACGGTAGCTCCATTAACCTGTGAGAGTGTACGCATGATAGCTTACCAATATGGTTTGATCTCCGGGCAGTCCCACAGTATGTGGTAAAAGGTACCCAGCCCCCCACATTGACGCAGACAGAGTGGTGTGTCAGCGCGACCCATGCGGTGCATAGTTATTCGTGTGTAATAGATTCGGTGGAGGATTTTCAGTTGCACTAACTTTAATTTAGAGGGTATTGCAACTTCTCGCGGGGATGCAAGTGCCTCCTGCCAGTCTGTCTCGTCCAGTTCCCCAATGTCGGTCTGCCATCTTTCTTTAAGGATTTTTGTGGGGTCCGGTTGGTTATTTATAATTTTACGGTAGGTTTGGGAAATAGTTTTTTTTGTCATGTGGTCCGTCAACAGTCTATCCTCTAATGGTGAGGCCTCTGGGAGCTCGGTTCCCGGTGGGATAGTTCTCGTGAGTGCATGTCTAATTTGCATGTAACAAAAAGTTTCCGTTGATGCCATTCCATACGTTTCTTGAAGCTGAGCGAATGTAATGACCTTGCCCTTACTCCACAGATCCCCCACCTGTGAGATACCTATTAGGTCCTGTTAGACCTGGCACCATTGGCGTGGGTCTCCCTTCCATTTTTTGCTGTTGCCTCTTATGTTTTGCTGGTTTTAGATGCTTTTGGGCACTGTGCCACTGCTGTTCAGTGCCACAGTGCAAGTGCTCCCTATGATAAATTGATGTATGGATTAGTGAATCCATGATTGGCTTGTTTGGTTTACTTGTCAGACCCTAGTACAGTGCACTGCGTGTGCCCAGGGCTTGTAAATCAAATGCTGCTGGTGGGCTTGCAGCACTGATTGTGCCACCCACCGGAGCAGCTTGTAAAGTGTGTCTCAGGTCTGCCATTGCAGAGCCTGTGTGCAGTCTGGTACTGCCATGTTGACTGGGCAAGTGCACCCACTTGCCAGTCCCTAAACCTTCCCTTTTATACATATTAGTCACCCCTAAGGTAGGCCCAAGGGCAGGGTGCATTGTAGGTAAAAGGTGAATTACAGCCATTTTCGTTTTTCACTATTGCAAGGCTACCTGTTCCCCATAGGCCAGAATGGGCAGTTAGATTATAACATTTTATAATCCTAACTGACTCAGGGAACTAGGTAGAAATTCGAGTTTAGTATGCCTGAACTCAGAATGATAAAATACATCTTTTAGTGAAGTTGGTTTTAACATTCTGGGGCCGATTCCGATCTCGGTCGGAGGCGCACCCAATACCATTCGGTCGGGAAAAAAGCCATGCGAAAGCCTGTTTCCCGACCGATCCGTACAGCACACCGAACGAGTAAGTACGATGCGCACAACAGCACAGAATCCGGCCGAGCCGTACTCACCCAAACCAGGTCCTGTTCCCCGACCGAGGCGAATCCGGAAACGCCGAATCGAGTCGCACGGAAGGGAAAATGCAGCTCCGTCCGGCCGAACGAGTACGATGCGCTTTCCGTACGCGCCGAACCCGTCGCTACGCACGGCACGTCAAAGCATCCGGGAGAGGCGCACATAAGCTCCGATTCGCGCCACAACACGATCCACGGCTACGAGACGAACACGCCAGCGACGAGGACGAGGCGAAGCGACGAGGACGACGCGAGCGACGAGGACGACGCAAGCAACGAGAAGGACGAACGACACGAACCAACCATGAATCCCTTCGTCCCGATCATACCAATATTCTACATTTACTACCGGAACAGGCACGGACGCGTACGGCGCAGAAGGTAAGTCAGACACCAACCACAAAACACATACAACACGTACACGACACATCACACACACACACAGAGGGATGCAGAATATACTTACACCAGCAACAGCAGCACCATAGGGGCGGGATGCCCATCACCAATGCCACATATGCACACAGGGGCCTGAATGCGCACCACCACCCCTACCCAGGGGGGCAGGATGCCTACCACCACCCTGAGCCAGGGGGCTGGATGCCCACCACTACTACCACCCTCACCCAGGGGGCTGGATGCCTACCACCACCCTTAGCCAGGGGGGCTGGATGCCTACCACTACTACCACCCTCAGCCAGGGGGGCTGGATGCCTACCACTACTACCACCCTCACCCAGGGGGCTGGATGCCTACCACCACCCTTAGCCAGGGGGGCTGGATGCCTACCACTACTACCACCCTCAGCCAGGGGGGCTGGATGCCTACCACCACCCTTAGCCAGGGGGGCTGGATGCCTACCACTACTACCACCCTCACCCAGGGGGGCTGGATGCCTACCACCACTACCACCCTCACCCAGGGGGGCTGGATGCCTACCACCACCCTTAGCCAGGGGGCTGGATGCCTACCACTACTACCACCCTCAGCCAGGGGGGCTGGATGCCTACCACCACCCTTAGCCAGGGGGGCTGGATGCCTACCACTACTACCACCCTCACCCAGGGGGCTGGATGCCTACCACCACTACCACCCTCACCCAGGGGGGCTGGATGCCTACCACCACCCTTAGCCAGGGGGGCTGGATGCCTACCACTACTACCACCCTCAGCCAGGGGGCTGGATGCCTACCACTACTACCACCCACACCCAGGGGGCTGGATGCCTACCACTACTACCACCCTCAGCCAGGGGGCTGGATGCCTATCACCACCCTTAGCCAGGGGGCTGGATGCCTACCACCACTACCACCCTCACCCAGGGGGCTGGATGCCTACCACCACCCTTAGCCAGGGGGCTGGATGCCTACCACTACTACCACCCTCACCCAGGGGGCTGGATGCCTACCACTACTACCACCCTCAGCCAGGGGGCTGGATGCCTACCACCACCCTTAGCCAGGGGGCTGGATGCCTACCACTACTACCACCCTCACCCAGGGGGGCTGGATGCCTACCACCACCCTTAGCCAGGGGGCTGGATGCCTACCACTACTACCACCCTCACCCAGGGGGCTGGATGCCTACCACCACTACCACCCTCACCCAGGGGGCTGGATGCCTACCACCACCCTTAGCCAGGGGGCTGGATGCCTACCACTACTACCACCCTCAGCCAGGGGGGCTGGATGCCTACCACCACCCCTACCCAGGGGGCTGGATGCCTACCACTACTACCACCCTCACCCAGGGGGGGCTGGATGCCTACCACCACTACCACCCTCACCCAGGGGAGGCTGGATGCCTACCACCACCCTTAGCCAGGGGGGTCTGGATGCCTACCACTACTACCACCCTCACCCAGAGGGGGCTGGATGCCTACCACTACTACCACCCTCAGCCATGGGGGCTGGATGCCTACCACCACCCTTAGCCAGGGGGCTGGATGCCTACCACTACTACCACCCTCAGCCAGGGGGCTGGATGCCTACCACCACTACCACCCTCACCCAGGGGGGCTGGATGCCTACCACCACCCTTAGCTAGGGGGCTGGATGCCTACCACTACTACCACCCTCACCCAGGGGGGCTGGATGCCTACCACTACTACCACCCTCAGCCAGGGGGGCTGGATGCCTACCACCACCCTTAGCCAGGGGGGCTGGATGCCTACCACTACTACCACCCTCAGCCAGGGGGCTGGATGCCTACCACTACTACCACCCTCAGCCAGGGGGCTGGATGCCTACCACCACCCTTAGCCAGGGGGCTGGATGCCAACCACTACTACCACCCCCACTCATAGGATGGACAATGCATGATACAACCAGCACACCACAACCTAGGGAATGCAAGAAGAAGACATCCCCCCAACACCATGACAAGCGTGTGTAGACTGTGTCAAATGCCTACAACACCGAACATGACTTTGAACATACAATGTGACCCCCTAGCACATGTGCCACACATATATGTGTGTGGCACTCACAATGCAAGCAGGCCATGACCATTGTGGCAATGGGGTCCAAACCCCCATCATCAAAGTGACCAAAATGTAAGTGTGGGGTCCATAGCTGAAGCACATTTTGAACATTGTGGCAATGGGGTCTAAACCCCCATCACCACAGTGACCAAAATGTAAGTGTGGGGTCCATAGCTGAAGCACATTTTGAACATTGTGGCAATGGGGTCCAAACCCCCATCATCAGTGACCAAAATGTAAGTGTGGGGTCCATAGCTGAAGCACATTTTGAACATTGTGGCAATGGGGTCTAAACCCCCATCACCACAGTGACCAAAAGGTAAGTGTGGGGTCCATAGCTGAAGCACATTTTGAACATTGTGGCAATGAGGTCCAAACCCCCATCATCACAGTGACCAAAATGTAAGTGTGGGGTCCATAGCTGAAGCACATTTTGAACATTGTGGCAATGGGGTCTAAACCCCCATCACCACAGTGACCAAAATGTAAGTCTGGGGTCCATAGCTGAAGCACATTTTGAACATTGTGGCAATGGGGTCTAAACCCCCTTCACCACAGTGACCAAAAGGTAAGTGTTGACAAAGAAAGAGGTGCAACTGCCAAACTGCATGGATGATTCCTGGTCACAGAACAAAAAACACATTAGTGGCAAAGTAGTGTATGTGTCCCATTGCAACATAAATTGGGGGAGCCAAATACTGCAGTGCAAATAAGACATACCTTTGGCCATGTGCAGACAAACAACACCCATGGGGGCTGACACCGTCAACAATCATCAATGACACAATGACAGAAGTGACCATCAGAATGCAGACCCACATATTTGCACCAATGGGCACACAAATGCAGATACCCTGTGGAGACTGCAGATGTGAGGTGAACAGATACCATACCATGGCAGCAATGGGACACACAAACCATGATCATTGTGCTGACCGATGACCTAGGAGTCCCAGGGACAGCAGGGGAAACCCACAAAACTACATACAGCCAATGGCACACCCAAGATATGCCAATGCAGTGGTGCAGATGCACAAACACAAACAGGCAGACCCACACTGCACATCATACACAACAGGTGAGGGGGGTGCCAGTGTCCCCAGGCAACCACACAACACATGAGGAGACCTGAATACCAATCATACAGATGTGCATACAGTGCCACACAAAGGTAACTCATGGATCCAAATCCCCTATGTGGGCAAGCAGGCATTGTCAGATGAGAGGGAGCACAAATCACACGTCACACAGGCACGTAGGGACAGCAACTGACACAGCAAGACACAGACACACCACAGCACCACCCCCAGGGCCCCCACAATGTGGTGACCCTGGGCTGCATTACAATCCCACTGTGATGACAAAGCTAAATGTGGTTCACACTGTGAACCACAGTCATGTGTCCTGAGCAACTAACTACCATCACACCTACACAAGCACAAATCAATCAGCATGGCCAGTAAGCCAAGGCCAACATGGAGGCAGGGGCCTAGCCGGGCAACAACTCTCATCTGCACACACTCAACACCACACACCTCGACCTCCAACAATGTGCAGCAGTGAAGTACACATGCACTGGTGACATTGCACATGCACCCATGACTATTCCAGGGTGGTGGGTGGGAACCAAGGTGCAGAAACACATCACACATGGCCACTCAACAAGACTCCTGAATGTCTGACACACTGCACACTACGCTGTACATGGACATGACGGCAATACCACACCAACCAATGGGATCCCATCCACAGTCACACACCAATGAAGAAGCCAAGGTCACCCACAAAGAACACACATAGACAACAACCAACATTGCAGCCCGGACCCTGAGGAGTGCCAGCAGTCACACACACAACGTGTCACAATCACTGAAAGATAACACAAACTGGAAATCACATGACAGGGGCAAACAACAAGTGCCAAGGGGAAACCTGACTGTGACCCATCTGCGTCTGCACACAAACTCAGCCCTGACAGCAAACACACCTATGGGTGACACCCTGATGACCAGTAATGTGCCATGCACCCACATCACAGAGAACCCAGGGAGAAGACTTTGGGGGAACATAGGTCAACTCAGCTAGCATCACAAACAGGTACAACACTAGGGATCACAGCATGCACAGCTAAACGGAAGTGAACACACAGACATGCACATACAACACACACCTTGGGCGCAGGCAATGTCACAGGAGTACACACTGCCATGAGGGGACTCCACTCCTGTGTGAGGAAAGCTGTTCCATATGTTGCCTCAGTAGGGCCCCATCATGTCAGCTGAGCACTTGGTCACACAATCAACAATTAGCACCAAATGAGGGCTCCCGTAACATTAGCCTGGTCATGGAAGTGCCAACGGAATCATCAGCACAGATCCAACACACTTGTATAGCAATGTTGCACTGACAACACAGATGAGTCCTTCCCCATTGATGCCCAAACCTGCATGTCCACTGGAGATGGCCACACGGTCAGGGAAGTAGACGAATTGAACAATGGCAGGCACAACAGATGTGCAGGGGTGGAAGCCACAGATGAGAAATAGCCAATCTAAGTAGGAAATCCCATTGCCAAATACTGAACACATGACACCCTCAGATGCTGCTATGGATGACATGGATACACCACAGGATAGGACACATTCCCCCTGGACCACATGGGTTCCTGCACAGTAACACTTCATTATCATGAGACCAAATATCACCATCACTGCAGCAAGGGCATGGTTAGCATCATCAACATCATGTACATCAGAAGCAAAAGCACTAGAGAACAGAAAGTTGCTTTATTCAGCATATGTGGCATTAAAAGTAGAAGTCCGGTAGAAAATTAACAAAGGCCAATGGCCAGTCCATCAACAAAGTCACAAGTGGGTGACAGTGGCAGATGCCACCCTACACATGCCTGCACAAAACCAGGGACAATCCACTAGGAGGGGCAACCGGGGGTAGGCCAGGCACCGCAGGGACAGGATCAGGGCTCACCAGGAGGAAGCAGGGAATGGGTGGTGGGTGCTGGAGAGCCACTGACAACTGCAGTGGAGGTGTCTGACATGGTGTGTGCCGGCACAACTGGGGGCATGACTCAGATGTTGTGGGTGCCGGCACGACTGCAGTGGACCCTGCAGATGGAGTGGACAGGTCCGCCACTGCAGTGCCCAAGTCAGACAGGGTGGTAGTGGACTCCACTGCAGTGCCTACCACCAGGGGAGGAGAATGGGGAACAGGCAAGGTGGGCTGGACAGAGGGGAGGACACCCTCACCACATCAGTGGCACAGACAAGCGCAGCGGGGGTGTGGTGCCGGGAGAGCAAGTGCCAGGGGAGAAGGCCGGATCCTCTTGGGGATGGTATATCTGTGGGTGGGGGAACCTGGGGCAGGGTGTGGTGGGGGCACCTGTGGAGTGGGGGCCTGAGGGATGGAGGAAGGAGACCTGGTGCTTGAGCTGCAGGGCGGCGGCGGGGTCTTGCTCTTACCACTCCGGGGGACTTGCGGGTGGGGGCCTCAGTCTGTCTGCGCCTGGGGGAGGGTGTCCGGGGCGAGGGGCACTCTGCTCCGTGTGGGGGGCTTCCTCTTCCCCCTGGATGCTGGAGCAGCTGGATCGGAGGGGAAGAGGCCGAGGTCACTGAGGAAGAGGCGCTGGGTCTTTGGGGTTGCAGGTGAGGCAAGGGAGGGTGTTTTGGAGGGAGAGGCAACTGAGGACTGCGCAGTGCCCGTGGATGCGTGTGTGTGTACCAGGGCCCCATCCCCTGTGAGTCTGGTTTCAGTCCCCTGACTGTGCGTGCGTGTGCGTTTTGTTTGTGGCGTGTGTGTCTGTGTGCTGGACGTGTGTGTGCTGGTGTGTGCCTGTGCCGGTGTGTGTGTGCTTGGGACGGGTAAGGTGCTGGGGAGTGTGGATGGAGCAGAGGCAGGAGGGGTGAGGGACTGTCTGAGGAGGGACACTGCTGCCGTCAGGGAGGAGTCCATGGACCTATTGCCCCTCTGTAGGTCAGACATGCCCGATGAGATGCCCTCCATGAACGACACCAGCTGAGTCAACAGAGCGGTGTGCGCATGGAGGACACTCAGCATGGCTGTCTGCCCTACATGGAGCTGGCGAAGGAGGTACACAGACTCCTCACTCAGGGCAGCAGGGGACACAGGGGCAGGGGGTGCGGTGCCTGGCCCAGAGGAGACATGCTCCCGAACATGGGAGCCTCCACGGACCTGGGGAATGGGAGCCGATGGGAGGGCGGTGGTGGTGCTGGTGGTGGCGGGGACAGCAACACTAGCTGGGGTGTGGTGGCTGCTGACACCCGCCTCCATAAGGGAGTCATCCTCCGAGTTGCTCTGGTCCTCAGCTGAGGTGGATGGTGCTGAGGACTCCTCGGTGTGGCTCCCCTCGCCCTCCGTGCCACTGGGACCCTCCGACCACTCCTCGGCTGCTGACCCAGTCTGGCTCTCTGGCTCCTCCTGGTCCGTGGAGCTGTCCCCTTCCGTGGCCGTGGATGTATCTGCAAACAATGGGGAAACAGACAGACATCAGTCACCTGCACCAAACGCACACACCACTGTGAGCACAGCACATTACAGAGCAAGCCCTGGCATCATTAGTTGTACATTGCTAAAAGTGCCCTGACTGAACAGGAGAAGCCAATTGTCAGTCTGATGCCAAGCATGGCACTCACATCCCACATGGCCTTGCACCCATCTGTCTGGTGTCTGTTGGATTGCAACACCCCAGTGTGGACACATGCACCAAGTACACAGTAGTTGGACAGTGCAGAGGACACGGTGTGGCATGTGGACATGCACACATCACAGCTCTTGCCACTGAGTCAGTACAGGTTTCCGGATGAAAGGGATGCCCAGAGTCAAATAGGAAATGCATGTGATGCATACCAGCGACAGACACCATGATGCACCCATGTCCTGATAGCCATCGCCACAATGGTGTGCATGTAGCACATGTCACTCCCCTGAAGGATCACCAATAAGTAGACACATGCCATGGCAGAAGCATGACTGCTAAGTCATACATCACTGTCTCAGTGATGTATGACTTGGCAGCCAGACAACAACACTATGCACTGTGTCACAATAGTAGGTCATGGGGAATGCAAGTCCTGGAGCTGCACAAGTGCACATGTACATCCCCCACACAACACATCATCTTAACCCTCATCTGTCCAGGTCATACCTATTGGACATATGGGAGACCTCTGACACTACCCTCTGAACCTGAGCCCCTCACAATCTGCTGTGAATGGGGAACAGCTGCCTGAACTTCACATTCGCATACCCCAGTCTGCACGGGCAGCTGATCAAACACCTATGTGACACACAAGTATCGTCTCCTATGGTCACATCTCCAGGGGCATGCTGAGCCCCTACCAAGAAACACCCCAGCAGTCCTGGCAACTAATCCACAGCACACTGACACAGAGGCAGACACCTGAGGGGTCAAATCACTGCGCACAATGTGTCAGCTGATACACGGGAGTGGGAGTACAGAGTGCATTGCATGGCCTGGAGTAGGCATGACTGTCCTGCTCCACATGAATGAGGGATGAGCCCTGGACAGTGGATAGCTGGCTATGTATGTGTGACACACGTAATCTGCACACTCCTGGGGCCCAAACATTGTTCCCACCCGCTGCATGGGCGTGTGCCACATACCCCAGGCACATGTGGTGGCTCAGCACAGCAAGTGGACCGCATATCAAAGCAACACGCAGATTACATGTCCGAACACTGGCGTAGTGTGAACAATGGACCCACCCATGATGCCCACAACAGAGTTAGGGAAACAGATGCTGTCCCCCACCTTTAGTGAAGCAAACTGCAAGGACACAGTCCCAAGTGACACAATTCCCTGAATGTAAGGGCCACACCTGGGAATCAGATGAGCAGTGGGCAGTGCACAATAGAGGGACATGGCTCCTGGACAACATGACTGCTGCACTGTGGCAGTTGAACCAGGCCAGAGGAGGGCACACAGCATGTAATACAGAGTTCACAGTGCAGTCTTTGACTCACCCCCTCCTTGCTGCTGTCTGGCCTTCAGCTGCCCATCCAGGTCTGGAAACACCACCGCCAGGATCTGGAGCATGTGGGGGTCAGGGTCCGTGTTCCGCCCCTCCTGCGAGGAGGCGACAGCTTCAGCTGGACCCGTGCAATCCTCCGGGTCCAGCCCCGAAGGTCCTGCCACCTCTTCTGGCAGTTGCGGATCCGGCGCTTGTAGACCCCCACGGACCGGACAGCCCGGACGATGTCCTTCCAGATCTCCTGCTTCCGATGGGCATTAACCTGTCAGGATGACAAAGTGAAAAGGCCATTACTACACATGCAACATATCCGAGCATGACACAGTTGTATATACATGTCTCAATCACAGGGGCACATGATGTACACAGGCAGTGCAAAGCTGCCCATGGACAGTTTGCCAGACGTCACTACATGGTATCATTGCATGGGAAGTAAAACCTTGTTCAAATGCACTGTCACTGCACCATACCTGTCCAGTGCATGTCACTACACACTATGGGGGGTGACAACTACTCAGTGAGCCTGCTAGCCAGTGGCGTGCAGACTTTCAGCCTTGCTAGTCAGACAATATGCACATTCAGAAAGGCAGTGCACAGAACACTCACCTGCTCCCCTGGTGTCCCATACAGCTTGCTGTACTGTGGAAGTAGGCTGTCCAGCAGGGCCTGGTTCTCCTCAAGGCTGAAGGCTGGGGCTCTCTCCACAGTACGTGCCATTGCAGGGTCCAGAGGGGCAGAGACAGCAGCAGTGCAGTGGCAGATGTCGTCCTGGAGCATGTAGTGCAGGCAAGTGAGCTCTCAGGGGAACAGCCAGCAATATATATGTGCTGGAGAGGCAGATACTGTCCCTTGTGTCCAAAGTGATAGGTCCAAGTCGTTTGCATCTTCTGAATCTGGCCAATCCATGGAATAGCAGCACCAAAACACGCCCACAGCATCCTTCAAATCTTCAACTTCATGACATACATGATTTTGCAACATTGTTGTGGGTGACCAACTGAATTTCCAGCAACCGACTCGTTCGAAATTCGAAAACGCGTCCGTTGCCAGGCAAGCCCATTGTCAATGGGTGCGCACCGATCGGTCCATTGCGGTACAACGCGTACAGGGGTACAACGCGTACCCGCACATTGCATGCAATGGGCCGGCCGGGGCACCGATCGGTCCATTGCATACAACGCGTAAAGGGGTACAACGTGTACAGGGGTACAACGCTGCACTCGCACACATTGCATGCAATGGGCCGGCCGAGGGCACCGATCGGTCCATTGCGGTACAACGCGTACAGGGGTACAACGCGTACCCGACACATTGAATGCAATGGGCCGGCCGGGGGCACCGATCGGTCCATTGCAGTACAACGCGTACAGGGGTACAACGCGTACAGGGGTACAACGCGTGCCCGCACACATTGAATGCAATGGGCCGGCCGGGGCACCGATCGGTCCATTGCGGTACAACGCGTACAGGGGTACAACGCGTACCCGCACACATTGCATGCAATGGGCCGGCCGGGGCACCGATCGGTCCATTGCAGTACAATGCGTACAGGGGTACAACGCGACAGGATAACGCGTACCGCACACTTGCATGCAATGGGCCGGCCGGGGCACCGATCGGTCCATTGCAGTACAACGCGCACAGGGTACAACGCGTACAGGGTACAACGCGTACCGCACATTGCATGCAATGGGCGGCCGGGGCACCGATCGGTCCATTGCGGTACAACGCTGCATAGGGGTACAACGTGTACCGCACACATTGAATGCAATGGGCCGGCCGGGGCACCGATCGGTCCATTGCGTGTACAACGCGTACAGGGGTACAACGCGTACCGCACACATTGAATGCAATGGGCCGGCCGGGGCACCGATCGGTCCATTGCAGTACAACGCGCATAGGGTACAACGCGTACAGGTACAACGCGTATCCGCACACATTGAATGCAATGGGCCGGCCGGGGCACCGATCGGTCCATTGCGGTACAACGCGTACAGGGGTACAACGCGTACCCGACACATTGCATGCAATGGGCCGGCCGGGGCACCGATCGGTCCATTGCAGTACAATGCGTACAGGGTACAACGCGTACCCGCACACATTGCATGCAATGGGCCGGCCGGGAGCACCGATCGGTCCATTGCAGTACAACGCGTACAGGGGTACAACGCGTACAGGGGTACAACGCGTACCCGCACACATTGCATGCAATGGGCCGGCCGGGGGCACCGATCGGTCCATTGCGGTACAACGCGTACAGGGGTACAACGCGTACCCGCACTCATTGAATGCAATGGGCCGGCCGGGGGCACCGATCGGTCCATTGCGGTACAACGCGTACAGGGGTACAACGCGTACCCGCACACATTGCATGCAATGGGCCGGCCAGGGGCACCGATCGGTCCATTGCAGTACAATGCGTACAGGGGTACAACGCGTACAGGGGTACAACGCGTACCCGCACACATTGCATGCAATGGGCCGGCCGGGGCACCGATCGGTCCATTGCAGTACAACGCGTACAGGGGTACAACGCGTACAGGGGTACAACGCGTACCGCACACATTGAATGCAATGGGCCGGCCGGGGCACCGATCGGTCCATTGCGGTACAACGCGTACAGGGGTACAACGCGTACAGGGGTACAACGCGTACCCGCACACATTGCATGCAATGGGCCGGCCGGGGGCACCGATCGGTCCATTGCAGTACAACGCGTACAGGGGTACAACGCGTACAGGGGTACAACGCGTACCCGCACACATTGCATGCAATGGGCCGGCCGGGGGCACCGATCGGTCGATTGCGGTACAACGCATCACTGTACATGTGACTGGCATATGTCAGCATGCCTGTCTCAGATGGACATATGCCAGCCACAGATAGCTCCCAGGGAGTGAGGGGCACACCTACATCACGACAGCCTGCCCAAACTTTATCATAAGGCATGTAAGGCTGCATTTCCTATTGTGTGTATGTTGGTGTACATGTTGTCCTGTGGGTGTCACCTGTGGGCAGCCACCCCCAGGCTGTGCACGTGTTCATGGGGACAGGATCCTGGGTGTTACGTGTACATGACCACTGTGATGTGTAACTGTTCATATCTGTGCATGTGCCATGGTCACATTTCACGGTGGTGTATGTGTATGTCATGTCACATACCCCGTGAGTCCCATGTGGGACGGTATGTTTGAGCCAGGGTGTCCCAGTGGCACAATTGTGATGGTCCTCCACAGTCTTTGTGCATGTAGTGTTTACAATGTCTCTGATTTCATGTGCACAATGGGAGACAGTCTCCACATCCACGGTGTGTGTGCATGGACTTTGATGTTGTGCGTGTGTGTGTCACAGACGTTCATGTCTGTCCTGCCATGGCAAGTGGGACCACTACCTGTGGGAGTCATGGTTGTTGTGGTGTATACATGATACTCCATGTAATGCCAGTGTCCATGTGGCAATACAGGGTCCCTGGGAATGTACCTGTCGTTGAGCTGTGGTGCCTGAGGCACATCTGTCCTCACATGTCACTGTGGGGGTGATTGTGACACGGCAGCAGGAGATGGGAACTGTGACACGGCCTCATGATATCCAATGGGCCAACCTGGGACTAATTGATGCCACCTGTTGGACCGTGTTGACAGATGTTGGCCATGTATGTACCATACATGTCCTTACGGAACTGCACACTTCATGTAGTTGTGCCTCATAATGATGTATGTTGGGATATTGAGTGTGTTCAATGCCGCATATGTGGGGTGACTGACAATCTTGCTTACTTCTCCTCTGCACTGCAGGGCTCCTGCTGTCCATCGACCATTCCCAGACCTGGCAACGATGGTGGAACGGGACAACATCCGACGGTACCGCTTCACCAGGCAGCTGATTGAGGATTTGGCAGTGCAGTTGTCCCCACATTTGCAGCCTGGCCGGCCGTATCCTACAGCGCTGACCCCCAAGGTGAAGGTGATGGCAGCCCTACACTTCTTTGCCACCGGTACCTTCCAACATACTGTTGCGACTGCTGGTGGGATGTCACAGACCATGTTGAGCCGTGTGCTCCGCGATGTTTTGGCGGCAATGTTGCTATTCCTGAACCGGTACATCTATTTCCCTAGACTGCGACGACTCACTGACGTGAAGAGCGACTTTTATGCCCTGGGGAGGATGCCGCATGTCATTGGCTCCATTGATGGGACACATGTGGCTTTGGTACCACCACAGGCCCAGGAGCAGACCTACAGGAACCGCAAGCACTACCACTCGGTCAATGCACTGGTGGTGTGTCTTGCAGACATGACCATCACACACGTGTGTGCCCGTTTCCCTGGTTCAGCACACGATGCCTTTGTGATGAGGAATAGTCGCATCCCCAGGATGATGGCACAGATGCAGAACCAGCGTGCCTGGCTTGTCGGTGTGTACTGACTTTGTGCCATTGTGTGTGATCTGATCTGTAGTATTCCGCCCACTTTTCCAAGTCAGCTAATGTGCACTTGTCTGTCCGTAGATGACTCGGGATACCCCAACATGCCGTGGTTGCTGACACCCCTCAGGAACCCGGTGACACCAGCCCAGATGCGCTACAATGAGGCACATGGTCGGACCAGGAGAGTTATTGAGCGGACATTTGGTCTCCTGAAGAGCCGCTTCCGCTGCCTGGACAAGACCGGAGGGTCCCTCCCATATGCCCCTGCGAAAGTGTGCAAGATTATCATCGTCTGCTGCATGCTCCACAACCTGGCAGTGCGGAAGGAGTTGCCTCTCATCCAGGATGACAATGACCAACATCCGCCACCTGTGGAGGATCCTGGCCTGGACCACGATGCCAGTGACGATGAGGGTGATGTCCGCACACAGCTCATCACCAACTTCTTTAGCTGAATGTGAGTATCCTGAGGTGTCATGTCAATGATGTGAGTTGGCATGATATGTGTAGGTGGTGCTCTGGTGCTGTTGGAGTGTGTCCATGGGCTACTTGACTGGATGTGTGTTGCGATGTGTGCTTACAGGTGGCCTGTACTCCCCAACAGTGTTGACATGCTAACTTGGTTCTGGGTGGGTATCTTGTAACATGTATTGTGCATGAGTTTTGCTGTTCTGTCCTGTACTCCATTGCTTTTGACTGTGTGTCATTTCTGTCCTTCACAGGGTACTTCCAGATTCGTTTGGTCAACTGTGTCCACCGACGACGTGATTGCACTTCCAGGCTGGTAGCTGTTGTGTCCCTACAGGTGATGTGCGCCACACCCATGGACTCCCTTCCGTCTACAGTTGTTGACTGTGTGCCCGCTGCCAGGTGGGATTACCTTGCATCTGTAGTGGTTACGACATGTTGCAACTGTGTAATAAACCTGTGCTTCACTTTTTGATGTGCGTTGTCTGTGGTCACACATTTGACTGCCATTTGCTTACTGCACCTGTGGGCTACTTGACTACAACTGGGAATGGGTGTGGTGTCTGTGCATTGCACCGTCTTCCCTGGCAACATCAGTGTAGGCAATGAGTCAGATGGCCTAGGTGTGTATGTGTTGTGTAGCCCTGGTGGTGTGTCTCCCTCATATGTGTCACGTTGCCTTTACTCACATGCCTGTGTTGTACTTGCTGTTGCAGTTCGCATACACAGTGTAATTTTGCAGTTCATCATCCCCATAACAGCACCCACGTTGGAATCACAACAGAGGCAAGTATGGTGTATTAGTGTGTTTATTGTGATACATTTGTGTGAATAGTGCATAGGATGGGTAGTGCTGTACATAAATCTTGCAATCAGAAGTTCCTAGGTGAATTGAAAGTCCTGGTAGACAGAATCCCCAGTATCGGGGCCACAGTTGTCTGACACATTGGTCCAACTTGTACTCCCCATGCAATGTGTGGGAGTAGTGTTGCCGTCAACAGGGTGAACAGTCTGTGCACAAAGGTGAACATCCAGAACAGGTTCAGGCTTCCTGGGAGTTGCGCTTGGCCATCGGCCTCTCACTTGTCCCTCTTCGGACGACCCCTCTTCTTGGGGGGGCCCTCAAGTACAGGCTGCTGCGGTGCAGGGGACTCTCCGCCAGAGTCATCCTCCCTCCCTGTGGCAGTTGCAGTTTGTTCAGCACCAGATGTTGTTGGCACACAGGGAGGTGTGGACTGGTTGCTGTTCATCTGGCGGAGGCATTGTAAAATGTCCCTGTGCACCGCCGTCATCTCATGCAGTGCATCCCACTTGGACTCCACGTGGGACATGTGAGAGTCCAAGCGGGCATGATGGGCAGCCTGCTGCTGTTTCATGTCTCTGAGGAGCCCCACTACCCGGCTGAGGTCTCCGGTGCTGGACTGGTACGCATCAGCTATGCGTACCAGTTGTGGGTCATCATGCACACCAGCAACCTCTGCAAGCAGCGACCTCTGTCTCCCACCCCTCCCACCACCCCTGCTGACATGTGCAGTGCGTGCAGTGGCACGCACAGATGACCCTGGTCCACCTTGGGGGTTGGTGGTGGTGGAGGTGTCCATGGCCCCAGGTTGGTCCAGGGTCCCCTTGCTGGTGTTGCTCCTTGTTCTGTCCATGTCGGCAGGGATGGTATTTGTGGTGACAGTCGTTGGAGGGGTGGGTGCAGGGGGTGCAGCTGGTGGTCCTGCTGGTGCTGCAGCTGGTGGTCCTGCTGGTGCTGCATGTAGACTTGCACCGGATGTGCCAGGTTGGTCTTCTTCGTCCGAGGAGGGCAGAGGCTGTACGACGCCAGTGAGCTCCGCATCCTCTTGAGCCTGGGACTGGGACTCCTCAGCGTCTGCTGCTGTGTCCCCATCATCACCTGTTTTTGGGAGACACACACAATGTATGTTATGTTTCTGCAGGCATCAATGGTTGACACACATGACAGTTGTGACTGTGCCTCTGGGTGCGGGCCTGTACATTGCATTGTCCTAAGTCGTCACAGTCAGGGGTTGATATTGGTGTGGCACATTGTCCTGCATTATTTGGGCATTTCTATGTATTTTTTGGTATGTGAACATGGTCTGCATTGGTTGTATTTGGTTGACAGCCGGCCCTCCTTCCCACCCAGCCAGTCAGTTATCCCACCATGGACTGTGCTTGCATTGCAGGGAGTGGAAGTTGTCTCTCAGGATGTCAGTCAGTGGTGTCCTGCTGTTTGTTGGTGCACAGTTGCCAGCAGGGCCTTGTGCTCCCCACAGCAGTAGCCAGTGTCAGCCATCTTGTGAGTCCTTCTCCACTTCCTGTGATGTGAGCATGGTTCAGGGTGGTGTTGATGGGACAGTTGTGGGGGTGACCAATATCAGTGACTACGACTCCCATCATGCTATTGCCTCCACCCCCTTCCCAGCATGCCCATGCTTCCTTCCTTTTGACTCTGCTTCCCTGTGGGGTGGGCTGGCTGTGCTGACAGGATGGCTGGGAGTGTTGTCCTGGCAGTTGTTTGGCTAACAGTCCCAAGAGTGTCCCTGTGCTTCACACAACATAACCCAGGGTGGTGGTTCTTTGTGGGATCTTGTGTTAGGATGGGGGCATTGCATTCTACCAGGTGGGTTCTGTGGAGTTTGTGTTGAGGGGGTGTGTGAGGGGAGGTGCTTGTGACTATGGTCAGTGCTGAAAGTCCTCCTTCCCACCCAGCCAGCCAGATATCCCACCATGGTACGTGCTTGCATTGCAGGGAGTGGAAGTTGTCTCTCAGGATGTCAGTCAGTGGTGTCCTGCTGTTTGTTGGTGCACAGTTGCCAGCAGGGCCTTCTGCTCCCCACAGCAGTAGCCAGTGTCTGCCATCTTGTGAGTCCTTCTCCACTTCCTGTGATGTGAGCATGGTTCAGGGTGGTGTTGATGGGACAGTTGTGGGGGTGACCAATATCAGTGACTACGACTCCCATCATGCTATTGCCTCCACCCCCTTCCCAGCATGCCCATGCTTCCTTCCTTTTGACTCTGCTTCCCTGTGGGGTGGGCTGGCTGTGCTGACAGGATGGCTGGGAGTGTTGTCCTGGCAGTTGTTTGGCTAACAGTCCCAAGAGTGTCCCTGTGCTTCACACAACATAACCCAGGGTGGTGGTTCTTTGTGGGATCTTGAGTTAGGATGTGAGGCATTGCATTCTACCAGGTGGGTTCTGTGGAGTTTGTGTTGAGGGGGGGTGTGAGGGGAGGTGCTTGTGACTATGGTCAGTGCTGCAAGTCCTCCTTCCCACCCAGCCAGCCAGATATCCCACCATGGAACGTGCTTGCATTGCAGGGAGTGGAAGTTGTCTCTCAGGATGTCAGTCAGGGTGTCCTGCTGTTTGTTGGTGCACAGTTGCCAGCAGGGCCTTGTGCTCCCCACAGCAGTAGCCAGTGTCAGCCATCTTGTGAGTCCTTCTCCACTTCCTGTGATGTGAGCATGGTTCAGGGTGGTGTTGATGGGACAGTTGTGGGGGTGACCAATATCAGTGACTACGACTCCCATCATGCTATTGCCTCCACCCCCCTTCCCAGCATGGCCATGCTTCCTTCCTTTTGACTCTGCTTCCCTGTGGGGTGGGCTGGCTGTGCTGACAGGATGGCTGGGAGTGTTGTCCTGGCAGTTGTTTGGCTAACAGTCCCAAGAGTGTCCCTGTGCTTCACACAACATAACCCAGGGTGGTGGTTCTTTGTGGGATCTTGTGTTAGGATGGGGGGCAGTGCATTCTACCAGGTGGGTTCTGTGGAGTTTGTGTTGAGGGGGTGTGTGAGGGGAGGTGCTTGTGACTATGGTCAGTGCTGCAAGTCCTCCTTCCCACCCAGCCAGCCAGATATCCCACCATGGTACGTGCTTGCATTGCAGGGAGTGGAAGTTGTCTCTCAGGATGTCAGTCAGTGGTGTCCTGCTGTTTGTTGGTGCACAGTTGCCAGCAGGGCCTTGTGCTCCCCACAGCAGTAGCCAGTGTCTGCCATCTTGTGAGTCCTTCTCCACTTCCTGTGATGTGAGCATGGTTCAGGGTGGTGTTGATGGGACAGTTGTGGGGGTGACCAATATAAGTGACTACGACTCCCATCATGCTATTGCCTCCACCCCCCTTCCCAGCATGCCCATGCTTCCTTCTGACTCTGCTTCCCTGTGGGGTGGGCTGGCTGTGCTGACAGGATGGCTGGGAGTGTTGTCCTGGCAGTTGTTTGGCTAACAGTCCCAAGAGTGTCCCTGTGCTTCACACAACATAACCCAGGGTGGTGGTTCTTTGTGGGATCTTGAGTTAGGATGTGAGGCATTGCATTCTACCAGGTGGGTTCTGTGGAGTTTGTGGTGAGGGGAGGTGCTTGTGACTATGGTCAGTGCTGCAAGTCCTCCTTCCCACCCAGCCAGCCAGATATCCCACCATGGAACGTGCTTGCATTGCAGGGAGTGGAAGTTGTCTCTCAGGATGTCAGTCAGTGGTGTCCTGCTGTTTGTTGGTGCACAGTTGCCAGCAGGGCCTTGTGCTCCCCACAGCAGTAGCCAGTGTCAGCCATCTTGTGAGTCCTTCTCCACTTCCTGTGATGTGAGCATGGTTCAGGGTGGTGTTGATGGGACAGTTGTGGGGGTGACCAATATCAGTGACTACGACTCCCATCATGCTATTGCCTCCACCCCCTTCCCAGCATGCCCATGCTTCCTTCCTTTTGACTCTGCTTCCCTGTGGGGTGGGCTGGCTGTGCTGACAGGATGGCTGGGAGTGTTGTCCTGGCAGTTGTTTGGCTAAAAGTCCCATGAGTGTCCCTGTGCTTCACACAACATGACCCAGGGTGGTAGTTCTTTGTGGGATCTTGTGTTAGGATGGGGGCATTGCATTCTACCAGGTGGGTTCTGTGGAGTTTGTGTTGGGGGGGTGTGAGGGGAGGTGCTTGTGACTATGGTCAGTGCTGCAAGTCCTCCTTCCCACCCAGCCAGCCAGATATCCCACCATTGTACGTGCTTGCATTGCAGGGAGTGGAAGTTGTCTCTCAGGATGTCAGTCAGTGGTGTCCTGCTGTTTGTTGGTGCACAGTTGCCAGCAGGGCCTTGTGCTCCCCACAGCAGTAGCCAGTGTCAGCCATCTTGTGAGTCCTTCTCCACTCCCTGTGATGTGCGCATGGTTCATGGTGGTGTTGATGGGACAGTTGTGGGGGGGCAATATGTGTGACTGCGACTCCCATGATGCTATTGGCTACACTGACTTGGCCAGCATACACAGAATTCCTTCCTTTGAGTGGTCTTCACTGTGTGTTGGTGTTGTTGTGGTGGCTACATGTCTGGATGTGTTTGTTAGTTCTATTTGTGCCACTGCCTAGCTGTAGTTGTAGTTGTGTTTGTACATGTGATGGCACAGTTGGATGTGACTTTTTGATGGCATGTGTTGTGTTTATCTGACTGACATACTCATTTTGGGATGATTCTGTTCTGGTTGCTGTGTAATTGCTATGAGTGCATGGTTTGACTCTCCCCTTGACAGTGATGTGTGTGTGTTTTGTGGCAGTATATTGTGTACATTTGTTGTGTACTCACCAGGCTCTGGGATGTCCTCTAGTCCATATACGCTCACTGGCGGAAGGATGGCCCGCACCTTCTCCTCCCAGGGCCTGAGGTATATTGGCTTGGCAGGAGGGCCACTGCCGGTGTATTGGCTGTTGATGTAGTCTTTCTTGAGCAGGTCCCGTACCCTCCTGCGCACGTCATACCACCTGTTCTGGATGTCGCTCTTTGTGCGCCGACATGGTGATTGTGCGTTCACCCTGTTGATGATCCTCTCCCACATCTTGGTTTTCTGGGAGATGGGGGTCTGTTGGACCAGTGTGCCAAACAGCTGTGGCTCTACCCTGAGGATCTCGTCTACCATGACTTCCAATTCACAATCTAGGAACTTGTGATTCTTCTTGGGGGGCATGGTGATGGTGAGTGATGTGTGTGTTGGTGTGCAGGTGAGGGTGTGTGAGTGTGTGTTTTGCTGGGTGTATGTGAGGTAGGTATTTGTTGGTGTGCTGATGGTGTGTGGCTTGTGTGAAGGATGAGCTGTGGGTGTGTGGTTGCTTTCTCTTGGGTGCTGGCAGTGGAATGGCATTTGCAAAGGATCATGGTTGTGATTTGTGTCCTTTATATGGGTGGAGTTGTGGGTGTGTCTTTGTTCTCTGGAGCGCAAGAGTCCGGTTACCTACTTGGTGGACTTGCGGTCTCCCAGGAACCCCTTGCGGGTCCTGCATGTCAACCGCCTGAAGCCCCACTTCGAGAGGTCCGAAGTGGGCATGCTCTTAGCAACAGATGCTGGAATGGAGGAGGAGACTGAGCCTCTTCCTGACCTCCTGTCTGCAACAGAGCAAGATGGGTCAGTGGATGGAGTGAACCTCTCTTCCACCCTGACCCCTGAGCAGCAGAATGACTGTCACCAGTTGTTGGGACAGTTTTCTGACCTGTTCTCCCTGATTCCCAGTGTCACTGATTGGTGCGTCCATGATGTAGATACTGGGGACAGTCCTCCTGTCAAGCACAAAACTTACAGGGTGACTGACAGGGTGAGAGCTTGCATCAAGGGAGGTCTCCAAGATGCTTGCGTTGGGGGTGATTGAGTCCTCTAACAGTCCTTGGGCCAGCCCAGTGGTCTTGGTCCCAAAGGCTGCCCCACCGGGTGTCACACCAGAGCTGAGGTTCTGTGTGGACTACCGAGGGCTCAATTCAGTCACCAGGACTGACGCGCACCCCATCCCCAGAGCTGATGAGCTCATTGATCGGTTAGGGGCTGCCCGGTACCTCAGCACGTTTGACTTAACGTCTGGGTACTGGCAGATCGCCTTGACTGATGGGGCAAGAGAGAGGTCAGCATTCTCCACACCAGATGGG
Source organism: Calotriton arnoldi (assembly GCA_963921515.1). Lineage (NCBI taxonomy): Eukaryota > Metazoa > Chordata > Amphibia > Caudata > Salamandridae > Calotriton > Calotriton arnoldi. Next base: position 89,081 of record CAWUFW010004174.1, read on the forward strand.
CACTACCAATTCCGGGTTATGCCCTTTGGGATGAAGAATGCCCCTGCCACCTTTCAGAGGTTGGTCAACCAGGTGTTGGCTGGACTGGAAGAGTTCAGTGCCGCCTACCTGGATGACATCGCAGTGTTCAGCGCCAGTTGGGAAGAACATCTGCGCCACCTCTGGGAAGTGTTGATGGCGCTGCAGAGAGCAGGCCTCACGATCAAGGCGAGTAAGTGCCAGATCGGGCAGGGTTCCGTGGTGTACTTGGGACACCAGGTTGGGAGCGGCCAGGTGGCACCCCTACAGCCCAAGATTGAGACCATCCTGACTTGGGAGCCCCCCAAGACCCAGACAGAGGCGAGAGCCTTTTTAGGACTCACTGGGTATTACAGGAGGTTTGTCAAGGGGTATGGCAGCATTGTTGCACCCTTGACAGAGCTGACTTCCAGGAAGCAGCCCAAGAGAGTGATTTGGACTGACACCTGTCAGAAAGCTTTTGATACCCTGAAGACTGCCATGTGCACGGCGCCCGTGCTCCTGGCACCCAACTTCTCAAAAGAGTTTATTGTGCAAACAGACGCTTCAGAGCATGGAGTGGGGGCTGTTCTATCACAGATTAATGAGGAGGGCCTAGACCAACCTGTAGCCTTCATCAGCAGGAGGTTACTTCCACGGGAACAGAGGTGGAGTGCAATTGAGCGTGAGGCATTTGCTGTGGTCTGGGCACTGAAGAAGTTGAGACCATACTTGTTTGGGACTCACTTCCGGGTTCAGACAGACCACAGGCCCCTCCGATGGTTGATGCAGATGAGGGGTGAGAATCCAAAGCTGTTGAGGTGGTCCATATCCCTACAGGGGATGGACTTTACGGTGGCACACCGCCCTGGTACAGAACACGCCAATGCTGATGGTCTGTCCAGATTTTTCCGCCTTAGTGATGAGAACTCCCAGGAGGTAGGGTAGTTCTCCCCACATTTCAGCTGGAGGGGACACGTGTTAGACCTGGCACCATTGGCGTGGGTCTCCCTTCCATTTTTTGCTGTTGCCTCTTATGTTTTGCTGGTTTTAGATGCTTTTGGGCACTGTGCCAGTGCTGTTCAGTGCCACAGTGCAAGTGCTCCCTATGATAAATTGATGTATAGATTAGTGACTCCATGATTGGCTTGTTTGGTTTACTTGTCAGACCCTAGTACAGTGCACTGCGTGTGCCCAGGGCTTGTAAATCAAATGCTGCTGGTGGGCTTGCAGCACTGATTGTGCCACCCACCGGAGCAGCTTGTAAAGTGTGTCTCAGGTCTGCCATTGCAGAGCCTGTGTGCAGTCTGGTACTGCCATGTTGACTGGGCAAGTGCACCCACTTGCCAGTCCCTAAACCTTCCCTTTTATACATATTAGTCACCCCTAAGGTAGGCCCAAGGGCAGGGTGCATTGTAGGTAAAAGGTAGGACATGCCCTGATGTGTGTGGCATGTCCTAATAGTGAATTACAGCCATTTTCGTTTTTCACTATTGCCAGGCTACCTGTTCCCCATAGGCCAGAATGGGCAGTTAGATTATAACATCTTATAATCCTAACTGACTCAGGGAACTAGGTAGAAATTCGAGTTTAGTATGCCTGAACTCAGAATGATAAAATACATCTTTTAGTGAAGTTGGTTTTAACATTCTGTGTTTGAAAATACCACTTTTAGAAAGTAGGTATTTTCTTGCCTAACTATCCAAGCCTGCCTCTGCTAGGTTGTGTATTCCTTGTCTGGAGTTTGAGTGACAGGGGCTGGGGGCTTCCAGGAGACAGGGTGAGTCAGCACAGGGCTGAATAGAGAGATCTGCATGCAGATGGGAGGGAGGTGTTGCACCTGGGACCTGAATAGGTCTGTGCCTTCCCTCCACAATGCTGGCTCCACCTCCTGTGGTGTGTCTGATGTCCCTGGCCCACACTGTGAAAGGAAAGAAGGAGTCTTGTCAACAAAGTGCTCCAGGACTGACCAGAACTGGTTTGGACTAGGCAAAGGCCTCTCTGCCTTCAGAGAACAAAGAGAAACTGTGTATAAAAAGGGGGACCCAGACCCCAGAACTTTAGATCACTTCTGGGAATCAAGACGAACCTTTGCTGAGGAGAAGAACCAGGAAGCTGAAGGAGGAGACTACCCCTGTGCTGTGTGTTTGGGGGTTGGCCTGCAGTGGTTGCTTCATTGCCAAAAAAAGGAGAAAAGGACTGAGTGTGCTTTCTATCAACTTGAAGAAGAATCTCCAAGGGCTTGAACTAGAGCTTGCCTCCTGCCTGAAGTCTCAGGGATACAAGACTTCACCAACCAGCTCCCCCCTGAATTCCCTTGCTGGGAATTGAAGTGCCTGCTGTTGTGCTGGGCCTTCTGAGAGACTGCGTGTCGCTGGGAGCTGGAAGCGCGACGCAATGACGAGAAGCGTGCCGCAGCCGCTGTCATCGCATCGCCGAGGAAGCGAGATGCCGCTGTCATCATCGCATCGCCGAAGCGCGGCGCATCGCCGGAGAAGCGGGACGCTGCCACAGAGGTCATCGTCGCATCACCGGAGAAGCGCGTCGCAGGGCCTGTCGCGGCTCCAAAGATCATTGAGTCGCCGCACGGCCGTCGGGCGTGCACGCATCACACCAACGTTGTCGCATCGTAACCAAGACGCCATTTTGTCGCATCGCACCGGAGAAAAGTATCGCATCGAGGTGCCATCTTGTCGCATCGCACTGGAGAGCAGTAAGAAACCGACGCATCACCTCCCCACACAGTAAGGAAGCGAGCATCAACTCCCCTGCGCAGCAGTAAGGAACCGACGCATCCACTCCCCTGAGTGTAAGGAACCGACGCATCACCTTCCCTGCGACCCTTTTGTTTTCTTTGCGTTACGCATTCAAGGTACATTGAGAGTAAAGTGTCGCATCTACAACTTGAGAGAACTGAGCTATTTTATAACATTTTAAAGTCTATTTTTGAGTACAGTATTGTGTATTTTTGTTGTTTGGTCTTGTGTTAAGTCTATATAAAAATACTTATTTTTATAAATACAACCTGTGTGGTGTCCATCTGTAGTGTTGTCACTGTATTACTGTATGTGTTCACAAAGGCTTTACACACTGCCTCTGAGATAAGCCTGCCTGCTCGTGCCAAGCTACCAAGGGGGTGAGCAGGGGTTATTTTAGGAGTGTAGCCCCTTACCCTGACTAGACGCAAGGGTCCCTATTTGTCACAGGTACCTAATTATGCCAACTAGAGACCCCCAAATCTAACAGGTCCCATTGTATAAATCCTTTGCTATTGCGTAATTTGCCTAATCGTCGGGTTTTCCAGAGTGGTGCAGCTTGTGTTAAAACCCCCTCCCAGCCAAGTGCGCGGAGTGCAGTGAAAGATACTCGTACAGTGTGTGCTACTGGTCCTATGAGGGTAGTCCCCCGATACTTATTATAGAGTGCTCCCATGACGCCCCCTGCACCAAGGACATATCTATCCATACGTAGCACCGGCTCCTCTTGCGGGGCGTGAAGCCCAATAGTATACTTTTATATTTGGAAGGGCAATTCCGCCATCGTACCAGCCCTTCACCAATTTATGCATAGCTATGCGGGCGGGTTTTCCATCCCAAAGGAGATTACTAACTTCAGCTTCAATCGCTTTAAAATAGGTGGGGGAGACCGGGAACAGGGTGTTTTGTAGGGCGTAAAGGAATCTAGGGAGTGCCATCATTTTGAAAAGGGCAGCTCTTCCCAGCAGCGTCAATGGTAGGGATCGCCAATGTTTTACATCACGGCGGAACCGTTTTAGGGGTTCCAGGAGGTTTTTCTCAGTAAATTGCATAGGCTGGGGCATGATATGAAGTCCCAGGTATTTAAATCTGTCATCCGCGACCTGTATCTCACAGTTCCTTGGTAGTCGCGGAGGAGGGCCACTAAGCACATAAAGAAGTGATTTCGCCCAATTAATGGTATAACCTGAGACTTTGCCATACGCAGCGCAAATATCCAGGAGGCGATTAATGGAACGTGCGGGGATGCCATGTATAGCAGCACATCATCCGCATACAAGGAAATACGGTCCTCCCAGCCCTCCGTCCATTTTAACCCCCGAATGACCGAGTCCCATCTTATCCATGCCGCCAATGGCTCGAGCACCAGTGTGAATAGGAGCGGTGATAAAGGACAGCCTTGTCTTGTCCCCCTTCCCAAGGGGAAGTCGGACGAAATGTGCCCATTCACCACCACATGTGCTAAGGGATTCCTATATAATAGCTGGACCCATGCGCAAAACTTGGGGCCAAAGCCTAGGTGTCTAAGGACTGCGAAAGGAAAAGGCCATTCGACTAAATCAAATGCCATACGTGCATCCAGGGAGAGAATGACAGCGTCTTCCTTAATGAGTGGTATGGTTGCCATGACGCTGTGTAGCCGCCTCAGGTTAAGTTCCGTGTTACTGCCTGGCATGAACCCCGACTGATCCGGGTGTACCAACTTTGTAAGATATGGTAGTAGCCTGGTGGTCAGTGTCTTAGCCAGTATTTTGGCTTCTGCATTTAGCAGTGAAATTGGCCGATAAGATGTGCATTCCTGCGGCGGTTTACCAGGTTTATGTATTGCCACTATTGTCGCTAGACGTTGATCCCTGGGAAGTTCTCCTCTTTCTAGGCTGTCTGCATACATCTCTAGCAGGTGTGGCGCAAGTTGACTTACTGCTTTTTTATACAGTTCGATAGGTATGCCATTAGGGCCCAGAGCTTTCCCACTATGTAGTGCACTTATTGCAAGTGTCAGTTCCTCTGACGTCAGATCTGCCTCTAGTTCCTGCATTTCACTAGGGGCAAGTGTAGGCATCTGGATATCTTTGAGAAATGCAAGATTGTCGTCTATCGTGGCTGTGGCTGTATTTGTATATATTGTCTCGTAGTGGAGGGCTAACGCGTCAACTATCTGCTGTGGATCTATAGTGATAGCTCCAGTGTCTAGTCTCAATTGTGCCACCCAGCGACTAGCATTTTCCCGTCTATCCAACCAGGCTAGAAGCTTGCCCGCCTTATCTCCCACCTCATAAATAGTGTGCTGTGTCTTGGTGCACCTAGTCTTCGCCTCTTCCCATATACCGTCTTTGTATTCCTGTTTGGCCAAGTTCAACTTATGTGCCGTAGTGTCGTTTGTGTCTGAAGCGTGTTCATCTTCGGTGTGACCTACCTCCCGCTCCAGAGCCTCCAAGTGGCGTAATTTGTCATGTTTATGGCATGTGATTAACAAGATTGCTTGGCCCCGCAGTACTGTCTTATATGCCTCCCACAGAGTCGTCGGGGATGAAACTGAGCGCTCATTTTCCGCAAAATACTGTCTCGTGGTTGTAATTAGACCTTTCCATATCTTGGGGTTTTTAAGGAACCCAGGGTAGACAGGGAAGATGCATCGTCGTCCCAGGACATGAGATGTGTATTTGATTAAAACAGGGGAATGATCGAAAAATACCCCTGGGTAGGTGTGATACCTCCAGTACTCTCTCTAAGCCTGTCGCCAGTGTGAAAATATAGTCTATTCTCGAAAGACTGTCATGTACTCCCGAGCGGAAGGTGTATTGTCGCTCCTGTGGGAACCATGATCGCCAAACATCCATGAGACCAAAGGCGTCAAGGAATTCTGCTAAACGGAGATTTGTGCCGCATTGGTCTCTGGGGGTTTTTGGATCTATGGCAGCATCTACTGTGGCATTAAAGTCGCCCCCCAGTATCAATTCGCCTTGTGGGAGTGTAAGTAGGAAGTTACCCAGGGCCGGGAAGGCCACCTGATGTAAAGCCGGTGGGATATATACTGACACTAGATTATATGGTCGTCCCTCCCATTGGCATGCTACAGCTGCAAAGCGTCCCTGATCATCCGTCCATGACCCAGTAATAATAAGCGGAAAGCGTTTATTAACCAGGACGCCTACCCCTCGAGAACCGGAAGTGAATTCGGAGTGAGCCACCATTTTGAAACCCCACCTATCCAGGGCTTTGCAGGCGGAGCCTACCAGATGTGATTCTTGGATCAGGGCCACTGCTGGTGCTTTGCGTTTAAGATATTGTAAGACCAATCCTCTCTTTATCTTATCCCCAAGGCCGTTTACGTTCCATGATATAACAGAGAGAGGAGGGCCCTTTGTACTAGAAGTCAGCGACTGTGCGGCCGAGGAGTCGGTCAGGGTTTTCGCTTGTGCCATGTATTACATCGTCAGTGGGAGAGTACAAAGAGCATTGCAACATGAACACCATGCAGACATTTTGTATATACCTAGTAATCTCGTAATGTACCTGTAACAATAAAAAAGACATAACATTAAACTGGTCCCCATCCCCCACCCCCCTCCCTGCCTCTCTGCTCGGCGAACATAGAACCACCCGCCACCCAAACTTCGCAGAGTGCTTTTTCCCCGTAACTTGTACTGCGTGAGGGGGGAGAGTAGTCCCACGATCACCCCGAATCATCCCCGTATTCAGAGCATGGTATACCGGCTAGATGTTCCACAACAGTGAAGACGCCGGGTGGTGCTGAATTCACAACGATTCCGGTCACGAGCACTGACCCGTTGCAGTCAAGTCGGCCAGCATTCGGGCCTGTCTGTCAGCCTCGTGGAGCCCCTTCCCCTTCTAGTTCTGAAATCACAGAGCCGAACCTCATCTTCATTTTCCACCCTTCGCCTGCATTAAGTCCTCCGTTGAGTCTGATTCCCTCGAGTCTGGAGATGTCGCCCCCATTAGTCGGTGCTGTTGTTTCTTGCCCAGTCGTTTAGACCCGGATGCCGGGCGCCATCCCTCCAGCCAGTCGTGGGCTTCTTCAGGTGTCGCAAAGAACCAAAGTTTCCCCTCAGCTTCTACCCTCAACTTTGCCGGGAATAGCATTGAGTATTTTAGCTCTCGGGTTCTCATTTCTTTCTTAACGTCCAGAAAGCTACGACGTTGTTTAGTTACCGCTGCTGTGTAGTCTGGAAAAAATGTGACAGTGTAGTTCTCGAGATGGATTGGAGGAGCAATTCGTGCCGTTTGCAGGATCGCGTCTCGATCATGGAAGTTGAAGATGCGGGCGAGTATAGGCCTGGGGGGGGCCCCGGGTCGTGGTCTGCCACCCGGCACTCGGTGGGCCCTTTCAACTGAAAAGAAGCTGGACAGTCCTCGTGGTTGTAGCTGATTCTTTATGAGGTCTTCAACAAACAGGTCTAGTGCAGGGCCCCCCGTCCCTTCCGGCACACCAATAATTCGGACATTGTTGCGTCTCGAACGGCCTTCCTGATCATCGAGCTTGGCCGCCATTAATTTGTTATCTGCTTCTAGTTGCCGAACCTGACGCTGTAGAGTAGTCGTATCTGCAGAAAGAGCTGCTGTCATAGTTTCAACCTCCGTCATCCTCGTGGCCATTTTCTGAAAGTCAGCGCGTATTAATGAAATGTCTGTAGAGATCGACCTCACGGAAGTTTGGAGCTTGTTCAGAGTGGTCATGATATCTTGCAAAGTGACCTCTGCGGGTTTCTCAGTCGTAAGACTTTCCCCTCGCCCGGTGTGCGATTCTGACTGTTCCGGAGGATCTTTGTTGTAGGCATACTTGTCCAGTTTTAGGTTCTGTACAGTGCGTTGACCCCGGCCCCCCATTGTGGCCGGTCCCCCGTGAACTACGCTGGGCTGTGTGGGTGAGTGGCAGTAATCGCCGCTGCCTGCCTGCGGGACTAACAGCCACGCGCAGCCTTTCGGTTTTCCTGCCCCCCCCCTTGTAGTGATAACCAAGTGACGTGTCAGGGGAGGTTCGCCGGAATTGTGGCTTATCTGTACTTTGGGTCTTATACGAAACCACCTAAATCTTCCCGGCAGTATCGCAGTTTACCAGAGCTCCAATAGGTCTATCTGGTGCAGTGTTGTCCCTTCTGAGATAGCGTTATAATACTATCCGCTATGCACCCCTCAGTCTCTGCAGGCCCCCGGGCCGCCGACTCCACACACCAGTGCTATCAAGGGGCAAGTCACATCGCAGGGTCTAAGTGCGCACTTACGATCACGTATGCGGGCAGCGCGCTGTCACTGGTACAGTGTTGGTGGAGATATATTTTCCGTTGCGCTTAAGGTGGCGCAGCCTCGGATCAAAACCAACGCTTCTGCGGGGAGTGTCGCTGCAGCAGGCGTAGGCGCTGGCGAGTACCTGTTCACCACATCGTGTATTGGCAACCCGGCGCGTATGTGGGCGCCGGGAGGCCCCCTGTGTTGAAGCTGATGGGGTGTGTGTCGGCAGGCTTCACATGTGGCTCCGTGGTCGACACCAGTACCCGCAGTGTCAGCGCGTCCCCCTTCTGTGGGCAAGCACTCAGTTCGGATCGTCACTCCCCGCTGGGGCAGTGCACATCGATTCCTCCTCCGCCCGGGGATTCCAGGGCTCGTGGCTCCGCTGCCGCCCAGTCACCGGTTCACTCGCAGCCCATGCGCCGCCCCGCACTGCATGGAGAAAGCAATTCCCCGTGTGGCTGCGCTCCGGCTCCCAGTTTTCAGCTGCGCTCGCTGCCGTCCAAGACGTGCAAACGCCTCACGTTCCCTCAGTAGAGCCGCGCTGCACTGCCTTCAACGATTCGCGGCCACTGGTTGACGCGACACCCCGGCTCCAGCGTACGCCGCAGGCCGCGTCCCTTCCACACGACGCAGGCTGTCCAATGTTTAATGCCCAGGGCTCGGGAACCGCTCAATCGATGTCTCGGTGCTTCCGACGCCTCATCCACTGCTTTAGGGCGTCCTACGCCGTCGGATCAGTCTACGGATTACTGGGGAAGTCGCTTCGATCGCGGAGCCTCTCTAGGCAGCGGCCATTTCCTTTGGCTGCTAGCCACGCCCCCAAGATCTTTTTTAACCATAGTTACTCGCGTAAACATTTGTCATCTACAAACAACTTGGCACACGGATGGCATGCCCCTGTCTATTGGAATGTGTCTTTTCTCTTGCCAGCCTATAGCAGTCGCGGCCGGCATGACTCGTGGGTGGGGGAGGGTCGCGAAGGGAGGGGGTCGTGCGCGGGGGGTTAATATTAATTTAAAAAAAAAATATATATATATATATATATATATATATATAACTTACCTTGCCCGGTCCGGTACCGCGTCGTCACTGCTCCGCGCAGGAAGCGGGCAGCCTCCCTCCCCTCCCTTAAGCCAATCACAAGGCTGCAATGGCAGCGTTGTGATTTGTGGGGACGGCGCCCAGCCAGGCGCCTATGGGGAGGCCATTTTCTCCATGTAGGCTGCATGCAGCCTACATGGAGAAAATGGCAGAGTGCGCATGACTGGTTTGGTCGGCCCCAGAGAGCCGACCAAACAGTCAGCAGCCACAACATTGGGCAAGCCACTCCTCCCCTGCCCTGTTGCAGGACCGCCCACCTGCCCACCCCCAACCAAACCCTTCTGCTTTCTCGTACTGCGAGAAGCAGTAACATAAAATGGTATTTATACCATTTTATGTTATTGTTTCTCGCACTGCGAGAAAGCAGTGGGGCAACGCTCCTCCGCCCACATGGAGGAGTCGCCCCTGGCCTACAGCGTAACTTCTCCACTCTAAAAACACAATGCATCTGTTAGGAACAACACATGTTGCTTTAACACCACACCTTCTTTAAAAAACAATGTTTCTGAATGATTTCACTATATTTTGTGATGTCAACTTAACTGTTAAGTCACTGTGTTAATAAAAGGCAACATATGGGTTAGGATAGATGCTTACTTGCCAAATACAAATAAATGCTGTGATTTTAGTTGCGCGGCTTGATAGAGTTGCCCATTCTTTGTGTTGGGAGGCTGAAAAGTGATTTATTAGACTTTTCGAACTGTGATTTACTAGGCAATAGATGCACTCATTTAAAGATACGCATTGACAAGACAAGGCATTGTATTAGGATATCACTCATCCAAAAGCCTCGTTCACTTAGTTCTTATTTTGTTTTTTTCTCCCACGGAGCACCGGCCAAGTACTGTATCCTTACACTTTAAGTGTTTACGTGCTCCTTTGGGGACTACTTTTTTATTCTTTTGTTTCCTGTCTCAGCGCAGTGCACACTTTTGCGCCACTGCACTCAACTCTACACCACTCTACTGCACTCTACTCTGCATCACTTCCCTCTACGCCACTCAAGTCTATTCTGAATCACTGCACACCACCCCACTGCACTCTACACCACTCTACACCTCTGCACTCTACCCTGCACCACTCCTTTCTACCCTGCACCTCCCCTCTATACCCTGCACCACTCCACAATGCAAAATACCATTCCATATAATTAAGTCCTTCACACACAATATCACTCTACATATTTCCATTACAGTTGATACCATTTAATTACTATCCACATAATTCCACAGCACACTTTCTTTCCCGTTGCTTTTCAACATTTCCGTCTGTCAAACCTACGCTCTCCTCATCTTCCTAGGGTGTCTTCTGCATACACAGAAGCTCCCTCTTTATGCGTCTATGGCCTGCTCTCCCCTTCTTTCCCTCTTTCTCACATACTCTTTCTGCTCCTCTGTCTGCAGTTCATTCACCACGTCATGCACAAACTACCTATCCCTCTCTATCTTCCTTTCTACCTATTCTGTGCAGCTCTCACCCCTGTCTATTCACCATGCCACATAATTCCACTACACAAATACACTACACACCACACAATTCCACAACTAACAATTCCAATTCAACCCACATAATTCCACTCCACACCACATGCATCCACTCCAGTCCAGTCCAAAAAAAACACATGGGTAAAAGACATTGTCGTTTACAATGCCAATAGCTCAAACTCTTGCAAATGCGAGACCTATTGCATTGCAAATGCTAGTTCTTTCATGGAAGGAGAGTGGTTTCTTGAATTAGTTGATATCTCCTGCCCAGAACAGAAGGTTACAAGCCAGTCCTACTTTTTCAACTGTTGCTGTGCCAGTGCTACACCATCAAGTGCAGCAATTGGTTGGAGAAGCTTTGAAGAAGAGTGGTTTTCAGTCCATCCGGACAGACATTTGGACCAGTTACCAAGCAACAGATTACCTGTGCATCACTGCGCACTGGATCTCCTTCAAGGAAGTGAAGCAACGGCTATCTACTGGTCTCGCCAATGCTGATTCTTGTCAGGGCATTCGGTGGCATGCAACAATTGCCATTTTCGTCATGGAGAAACCACATACAGTTGCCAACATCTTGGACAAATTTAACACCAAACTCTATAAATGGCTTCAATACAGAGGTCTCAGCATTGGATTCATTGCCTCAGACAATGGCAGTAATATAGTCAAAGTCATTGCTGGCATGGAATACTAGTCCTGTGTTCAGCACATTATATAAACCTAAATGTGCATTCATTTAGCCATTCGTTCAAAGCCCGGAAGCAGTTGAAGATTATTCATTGTTGGAATTCTACCTACTACGTGCTGCAACGCCTGTTTAAGTAGTACAGGCCTATCAATGATTATGTACTTCAAAGGAGAGGGGATGCAACTGCCAATGTTATCATGACAATGGAGGTGGACAAATGAAGGGTGGTGGAGTGCCTAATTCAAATGCTATTTCTATTTTGAGAATGTAACTCAGCAAGGCGAAGGGTACCATGAGCCAAGAGATCCTTTTGTTGCACCTGCTGCAGGAACACTTGCAAAAGGTGGAACAAACCTTTAGCAATGTCAAAAAACAGCATCTGCTTTGGTCAACAGCGTAATCCTTCACTTGGCAACAAATCAAAGGCTACAAAACGAGATTGTGCCCTCCCAAGAGTACATCTGTGCCACAATACTGAATCCGCTGTGAAGAAAAGGCGTTGGCCACTTTCATTTCTTTCTCAACATTGAATGTCTCAATTTACATGAATTTGGTCATTAGGAAAGAGGGTGATCCAGAAGAACGATTGCTAATATGAGGCCACGGCATAAGTGTAGTGCAAAATTCAACCTCCAGAGAGTGTGGTGGTGCTGTATCTCAATTCTCCAGGAGCATGTTGCAACACCCTGTCGGCTACTACTAAAACTACAGCAGAAATGGCTTCACTTCCAACATCTGCAATGGGTTGATTTCATATGGCAGGACTTAAATCAAAGGCACAGGCGAAGGGAACAAAGGTAGGGCAAGTGGCAACACCACTGACAATTGAGAAGATGGTCCAAGAATATCTGGATGGCCCAACAGAGATGTACCTTGATCAAGACCCATTGGCATGTTGGCATGGGAAGAATGAACAATAGACATACCTCAGCATGCAGGAAATAAAAAATCTAGCATGTCTGATTACCAGTGTGTGTTCTGAGTGTGTGTTCATGGCAACTGAGGCAGTTGTCATGGTTAGGACCAGCCTCTGCTCTCGAAGCATGGAGACCCTGAAAATGATTAGAAAAAAATAAATATTTTGTATCCAAAAATTATCATGCTACAGAAGACACGTCCATGGATGTAGGCACTTGGTCTGTCATCAGCTGACTGGGGAGTTCAGGCTGAAAGACTGTTTGGATTTGGTAACTTGAACTGTCATCTTCCATCCACAACAGATGTGAGGTGCTCATGGACTTGATGAATGTTGTTTTTGTCTATCTCTCATCTTTCCCTAATTACCCCTACCCATGCACTTATTAAATTATTAACACTCTTCCCCTAAGTTGTGTGATGTGTTGTGCTGTTAATTTCCACCATCAACAGATCTCCCTCTTGGCGTGGAAGATGTGGGTAAAGCTGCGCCAATTGTTACAGGAGGAGGTTACCAAATTTGCACATTTAACCACACCACCTCCTTCTACCCAGGCAAGAAAGGGACATCATAGTGCAGAGAATAAATTACAACAATAGTCACCAAGGATAGGTATTGTGCCTTTTATCCACAATCTATGATTCTACTGAAGTGACCTCATGAGTCCTGGGATTTGAGGGCTTCATTATGCGTGACTTACTCCACACTATTTTGCTAGTTGTTGAGCATGATGTCTCTAGCCTGGATTTTCCTTTATTCTAGTTGTCTGTGATGGTTAATGAGAATCCTTTGGCTGGTTCTCCAACATCATTTAGAACAATGACACCATTGTTTTTTTCGTAATGTCTTCTGTGATAGTGGAAGACCCTCAGGAAAAAACCTTGCATTAAGGTATTGGGTAGATTGGGGGAGGTAGCAGACAGCACTTTTTCCACTCAGGTAAGATAAGATGTTCTAAGAACGGGAAGGAGGGATTGTTGTTTTGGCTCTCTATTGGCAGACAGTGGTCAATACTATTAGTTACAGAGCGCAGGGCAAGGGCAGTACATTTACAAGTATTACTGATGGGAGGGTGAGTGCTGCTCAGCCTGATTGAGAGATTAAAGGGGACTGGTTGGGCATGCTAACAATCTGTTTTCCAACATTAATTACAGGTGAATGGGTTAGAGGAAGTAAGGTAGGGCAACCTACCTAACCTAGCAAGGAAGCTCAGATAGAGAGAAACGAAAGAGCGAATGATAGGAATGGACATAATTGTTCAAAAGGACAACTGATTTGTGATAAGCCAGGTGTGGGGTTTACTGTCTGTTGTTACTATGCTGGTGGAGCTTCCTGTTTAATTAACAGGTATGCTAAGTGAACCAGTAATGCCTAGTAGTAAATTAAATAAAAAAAGATAGTCAAGAAAAAATAAAGGAATTCATTTACAGACAAATGAAATCTAAATTCCCATCCTCACCCAGCCCACCCCCTGTCCCTAAATCTTCAAAAACCCACTAAATTAAGCTACAAACTTAACTACCAACCAACCCTGTCCTCAACTGTTCTTCCCAACCTGAGCGGGCGCTGGGCAATGCAACTTTTCTTCTCTCAATTATTTTCAATGGAAGAGAGGCTGAGACAGAAACATAGGAAGGTGGATTGGTATCCGGCATTGAAAGCAAGGAAGGAATACCTTGACAAATACAGCAGTTGTCATTCGTAAAGGAAAGTGACTCACCACCCGTCCTGACAGCCGATTGTACTCCCACACCAGGTTTGTCCTCTGGAGAAGTCTGGAGTTGTTAATGGTTCTAGTTGGACAAAAATGTAACACAACAGTTAAGAATATCAGTGCCAATCACAGAATGTGCTTGCTCTTGCTTTAATCATGCTTTTCATCATTGCTTTTTTTAGATGTTTAATCTTGATTGCCCTTGCAGGGCACGGACATAAAAATTGTTTACATATCAAATAATTTAACTTCCTAGAGACGCTACGCTCTGGAGGATCCTGGAATCTTTTTGGCCTGTGAGTATAATTACATTTCTTGAGCTGGAGGCAGCCAAGGTTATTGTTTGTATCCAACACTTGAAGGTTTTAATCATGGTATGGTCTGTTGATTGTGCCACCTCACAACAAAAGCCGGGAATCTACTCCGCAATTTGAGCAATGGCATTGACATTCCAAAATAACCTGTTGTTTTTTGCCACTTCAACTAAAACTGCCATCGAGATTCCAGATATTATTCTTTAATAAAGACCAATGTAACTTTACTGTGAGTATAGCACGTTAGCTTAATGTACTCTGGATTCCTGTCTGAAAGTCAGTTGACTAGAGCATACTTACAGATCATATATTCACTTGTGGAAGAACAAGTCTGATTGGTTTTGCTATAAAATCTTCATCTAAACAACCATTATTAATTATGCAACCTAATTCCCTTATTTCGGACAGCAAGATAGATCCTTTATTGTCTGCCTTCCCTTATGTTGGACAAATGATCAGTGGAATTACCCAGGATTACTCAGATCCCTTCTGCTGAAATAAATCAATAAGGAAGTTTGACATCTTTACATTAAAATCTATTAATAATATCCATTCTTGGGCATCCTTGGGTAAAAGAGATAAGAAAGATTCAAAAAGATGCCAGATCTTTTCATCATTTCTACTTCCAGGGAGCCAATAACCATTTAAAATTAAAAACAGGGTTGGTTTACCCTGCCAAAGATTTGCGAAGTTGAGCTTCAAACACTGAATAGTTTTGACTCAAAGTGGAATGGTTTGAAAGTTCCACGTGCATTTTGTTGAAAGAAAGGTTGAGAGTCCTCCACTTACATGCCCCTTGGTAGTAGATGAAGCCGGGTTGGAAATCACATAATATATATCTACTATTATCCTTTCCTCTATAATCCACTTTTCTTGGAGGCAAAGTATGTCCTCATTTAAATTGCCCAATAGCTGCTGTTTTTCAGGTTTAGTGAGAAGAAATGCCACATTCCCGGGCCAAAGAGATAAATAAGGGCTAAAATTGCAGCTGGGTAGTAGTTGAGCGATTCCTACAATTTATTGCCCTGGCCACCCATGATCAGATATTTCCCTCCTCCCCCTGTGAATCGTGTGGGGGTTACCATTGGTGTAAAAACCATACATTTATTCTGACTACAGGTCATTGTGAGAATCATCACTGATTTCTTTCATGAAGACAATGATCCAGTGGAATGTGGAGTCCCAGATACAGCCTTAGACGTGTTTCTCAGAGATGACTTTATGGGGTTGATTTTTGTTGAACCTGAGTGTCACTTGCTTTGGAAAGAGTCAATGACTTTCCAACGGAAAAAGGCACTTGCTCACAAGATCATCAATTGGATAAAGTTAGAGTTAAATGTTACTTTTCGTATGGGAAGTCCAGAATCGTTCAAGATTTTGACTAGTTTAATCTTTCCTGGTTATATCATCTGTAGCTATGGAACAGAGCACAGTAAAGTTAAAATACTACACAGATTTAAGTACCCATCACTTGAACCAAAGAGATGCAAAAACTCATTTATTTGAACCTCTTCCATACCAAATTTTAATCCTTCCAGTGGGTCCCTTCGTATCAGAGCCCTTGTGTGGTGTAATTCTCAATTGATTTTGTGCTCTATTTGATACTCGTCTGCCAGAAGTTTCAAATTTGATTCTTGGACAATGGTAGGTATGTCTCCAGTGAGAGCTGGAATTTCACCTGACTTGGGCATTTTTTTCTTGTCTCTGTGAATTGTACACCTCTTCTTACCTTGCTTTTACTTGTCTTTAATATTTGACCAATTTGTTGAATTGGCAATTGCTTATTAGGCCTTTAGCGCTTCTTCTGTTGCTTTTGGTGATTTTTTTCCCAGCTGATTTGTTATCCTCGGTCATTCACTCTTTCTTCTAAGAGGGTGGCATTTTATTTTTCTTGTTGAGGAAAATTGGAAAAAGAGGAGGATTTGTTGAGTTTTCTTCTAAGGGAATAGTTGTTAGTAAATCCTTC
This sequence comes from Calotriton arnoldi, assembly GCA_963921515.1. NCBI lineage: Eukaryota > Metazoa > Chordata > Amphibia > Caudata > Salamandridae > Calotriton > Calotriton arnoldi. The sequence continues at coordinate 105,267 of CAWUFW010004174.1, forward strand.
CCGAATAGGAGTGCCAATGAGTAATACTAATGTAAAAAATCTACTGCAGCTAATTTGGACTTAATGGTGTTCGCACTGAATTATTTTTTTTTTACTGGCAGAAGACATTTGTGTGCTCTTATCAAATCTTGCTAAGTTTAGAAGTACCCAAGATTCATTGTTGACTTGAGTGTAAGTTGATTTGTCCATGCTTTGATTGGTTCTCTTGGCATTATTTCATAAGCTGAGGTGAAAGCTTGTCATCATCTCCAGAGTATGATCGATTGTAGAATTGATTTCTCCAGTAAAGACATATCACAGTGAGTATTCTATTTAAATAAAAAAAATGCAGTAAACAGCTAAACACATTCTCCTTGTGCATTAAAGTAGTTCTCTATGTTAAGAACTGGGGTTGTTTATAAAATGTGACCACAAACCAGGGATGTTACTTGGATTACATGGCAACCTACAGAAAAAGTCAATTGATGTTTTTGTGGGATCTGATCGACTTGGTTCTTTAATTGTGTACTATATCAAATGTGTAGAAGTGTAAAATTAATTTAACCAGTAGTAATCTGATTTAACTCTTCCCCTTTTCCAACCATAATTTCCATGTCCATGCTGGCTTTGGCTTTTAACCCCGAAATTAATCTGGGGCTTTCTACCTACTAAGATTTTTCAATATGATCATGATGTTCAACATTTTCTGCATTTTCATTTATATTTGCCTTTTTTGGTATTTCCTCTTTTGTGGGACTTTGTTCTTCCAATAACTTTACATTTGGAAAAAAAATTAAGGATAGTCGGATTAAGCAAAGATGTACTGGAAAACAGAATTGCGTGCCAAAGTGCATTATTTGCTGGGTAAGATAGACTTATTTTCTTAGTTTTGATTGTCCTATTACGCAGTTTACAAATGGTCATTTTCCCAGAGAGAAAATATTGAACCGCCACACTGTTTTAAGGAGAAAGGGGGAATGCTTCTATGCTGGAGTTGAGCCTATATCAAGCAGTAAGAGAACAAGCTAATCCAAGAGTAGTCCTCCTCAAAGTCCTTATTTCCAGTGGGGCGAGGTGGTGCTTCGCCAAGAGCGTTGTTGAAAATGAAATGTTATGAGTGTCCTTTCAGAGCCCTACCACCTGGCTTCCCAGGACAGAGAGCCGACTGGGGGCTAACTCAGAGATGCTGGTTGAATGAACCGGATCACACCTCTTGGGCACACCCCCAATTGAGGTCCACTCTCACAGCACAGGCATTGTGAAGTTCCACCAGGTCGAAATAAACTCCATCACTGGTGCGATGGAGACTGGCCAGACACCGGATCAAGCTGGCAAGAACAAATTCCGGGGAACTCCAGAGGCAATCCAAAGGGATCCACATAGGAAACCATCCACCGAGGTCAGGGTTGGAGGGCACAAGCGCAGCCTCATTTGTGCTGCTCAATGGCGAGGCTGGCCAACAGAGTGAGCGACAATACACATACGTTACAGCATTGGGAACAGGGATGTGAAATACAGTGGTTTTTTTTAAGTGTTACGTATTAACTGATATATTGTATTGTAATTCTACACACTTTACTACATATATATAATGAATAAAACACACACACACATATATATATTCAATGATAAAACCAAAGGTTGAGGATAAGTTATAGTTAAGAAAACGTAATTTATTATTTCTATACCAAAAAAGTAAACTACGCAAACTTTAGAAATTAAAAAGTCAAGTATAACATTAAGTAATAACTTCCGTCCCACTCAAAACGTTCTCAATTATGTCATTAGTGATGTCACTGACCATGTCATGAATGATACAGTATGTGCGATCATAAGCAGTGCATTGCAGGGGCTAAGTTATAGTTAGCTCAGGTAACTATAACTGATTAATTTCTATGGTTTTGTACGTGTAAAATCTGTGCCTAACTATAATGTTTTTGTAACCTTTGTTTTTTTAGTGAATTTTTAAGGTTTTTTAAATTTTATTTCCAAACTATATTGTCCCTGTAACCATCGTTTTTTAAGTTTTTTAAAATTGTATTTCCTAACTATAAAGTCCCTGTAACTTTTCTTTTCAGAGAATATCCGAGGTTTTTTAAAATTTTAGTTCCTAACTGCAACCTGTAACTTTTGAGAGTGGGTGTGTGAGATGCTGTATAGGTTGGGGAGTGGGTGTCTGAGTGGCTGTATGGGTCTGTGAGTAGAACTGAGAGTGGCTGCATGGGTCGGTGAGTGGTTTTGTGGGTGTGTGTGTGTGGGTGTGTGCGTGAGTGGCTGCATGGGTGTGTGAGTAGCTGTATGGGTCAGTGACTGGGTGCGTGAGTGGCTGTATGGGTCTGTGAGTGGGTGTGTGTGTCTGTATGGGTATATGAGTGGGTGTGTGAGTAGTTTTGAGGGTGTGTGAGTGGGTGTGTGTCTGTACGGGTGTATGAGTGGGTGTGCGAGTAGTTTTGAGGGTGTGTGAGTGGGTGTGTGTGTCTGTATGGGTGTATGAGTGGGTGTGTGAGTAGCTGTGTGGGTGTGTGAGTGGGGGTGTGAGTGGCTGTATGGGTCTGTGAGTGGGTGTGTGCATGGTTTTGTGAGTATGTGAGTATCTGTATGGGTCTGTGAGTGGCTGTGTGAGGGGTTTTTGTGGGTGTGTGAGTGACTGTATGGGCAAGTGAGTGGGTGTGTAAGTAGCTGTGTAGGTCTGTGAGTGGATGTGTGAGCGGGTGTCTGAGTGTCTGTGTGGGTGTGTCAGTAGCTGTAGGAGTGACTGGGCCAGAACGGAACCTTAACTGCCCCTTTATCCACAGTTCTGCACAAAATGTCTACCCAACTGGAGTAATTTCTATTGGTTAGTTAGTAAGTGCTACCTCGGTTAAATGTCTAGTGCATATTCTACACTACAGCTGTGAAATGGACCACGAGGAATTGTCTCCAGTGACCGTGGGTGCGTTTTGGCAATGTGATTGTTCCTCGTGCGTCTTCATCCAGAAATCTGTGATAACATGAATCCTCATATAGAGAAGATGACGAGATTACAAAGAGGTAGATCTCCACCAAACAAGGGTACTTCCTCTTACCTATATGAAGCAAGTGCTTTGTGTGGCGGAGATGGCCTCATATTCTTCGGCATCAAGAACGCGTTGCTAAAATTGGTGGGAAATGTGCTGGGGGGGCTTTTGGTAAGCTGTCCATCATCCTGGCACAAGGTGGGAAGACCTTTGCATACTACTAGGGTGGACGGAGCGGGGCCAAACAGGCCAGGCTTCCAGGATGATTTTGCACGTCTGCATACTGGAAGTAATTTAAAAGGAGAACCATGGACTCTGCTCTCATTAGGAGAAGAAAAGAAAGAACCCACTTGTCACAGTCACTACAGATTGCGCTCCAATAGATCAACAAAACATTCACCTCCACCAAGGAGGTCCTTTAAAGAAAGGGAGGGGGGCTGCGCTGCCCCCCCCCCCTCCGCTGTGAGTGGACTTACTGTTTGCTCTCACTTGACGGGAGCTGACAAAGCTCTGCCAAGAAAGAGCAAACAGCTATGTCCTAGGGGTGGGCACCCTGGGACATAGGGAGCCGGACGTGGGGGGTGGCAGCCCCCATGGCCATTAGTGGCTCCAGGAAGGGGCCACGCAACACCCCATCTTTCTTATTTCAGGGCTTGCCCTGGGAGATGGTTGTCCCCAGAGCCAAAAACGGCCTAGAAGGGGGGCCACACAGTTCCTCTTCCCTTTTAAACATTAGCAAAGCCCTGGGGGAGGTGGTGGTCCCCGGGCCGTAAATGGCCTGGGAGGGGGGCAGCGTGGTCCCCCTCACTTTTTATAAAATCGTGCTGGCTCTAGGGATGTGGGAGTCCCCGGACCGTAAAGGGCCCTGGAGGGGGGTCTGCGCGGCCCCTCTATACTACTAATTCATTTATTGGCCTTGCCCCGGAGAGATGGCGGTCCCCAGGGCCGTGAATGGCCTATGGGGGGGGGCACGCGCCCCCCCTCTTCACCTCACATTGGCCTGACCCTAGGGAGGTGGCGGTCAGTGGGGCCGATATCGGCCATGGGAGGGGGGCCGCGTGCACCCCCTTCTCAAAATATTTATTTAAATATGCCCTGGGACCTGGCCCACCCGGGGGCTCAAGTAGAACCAACCGCAGGAGACCGCACTTTGGTTTCTTTTCAGTTTTGCCGCAAAATCGCTGCAAAATTGAACAAAAAAATGCTTTTAGGTCCTGACCCTGGCCACCACCGGACCTTCCTACCCTGTTCCCTTCTCTTTTTTTACCTTTATCCTTGAGACTCGTTTGAGACCGAGTCTCAAAATGGCTGCCAACACTTCCTGGTTGAAGTGTTGGAAGCCAATCAGATCTCAGCATGAGATCTATTGGATTTGCGAAGGCTCCACACTCTAGATATACAATTTTTCCTTAATTATGTCGAAAACTACTGAACGGATTTACACCAAATCACAACAAGCATCGGCATAGCCAACAGGTCTTATCTTTCAGACCTTATACGTGTTTAGCCAGAGCTACTGGCTTTGCCATTGTCTTTAAACTATGCTGTAGAGCAATATGGTTTCTGTGCAGCATGTTGAAAAGTTATAATAAAAAGTGTTATAAGCATTTTTATTACCTTATATATGACCAAGAAAACATAGTGTATAACTGAACAACCCTTTAAAAAAAATAATTAACATAAAAAAATTCTTCTAGTTTTTTTGTCCTTGCAATGCTGGCAATGTCTTCCTGCCTGTTCTAATGCTTGTTTGTTATAGTTTTTTTAGTTATGTGGGAACATAAAAAACGGGAGGGTGGAGATTAGGAAATAGTACCTGATTTACAACACGTGCAGCGGAGAGACACTGGGGGAGAGTCAACAGATGTCATATTCCGAGGGCAGACTGAGGTGGTGCTGAGTGATGCTGAGGTGGTGGTGTGCTTGTGTGGAGGTGATGCTGAATGATACTCAAGTGGTGCTGATGTGGTGCTAAGTAATGCTGTGGTGTTGCTGAGTCATGCTGAGGTGGGGGTGCTGCGCTGGTGCTCAGGTGGTGCTGAGCTGGTGCTCAGGTGGTTCTGAGTGATTCTGAGTTGGTGTATGCTTATGCTGAGATGGTGCTGTGCTGATGCAGTGCTGTGGTTTGTGCTCAGGTAGTGCTGTGTTGATGCTGAGGTGGTGCTGTGCCTGTGCCGAGGTGGGGCTGCGCTGATGCTGCATTGGTGGCAGTGCACTGATGAGGAGGTGGTGCTGTGCTGAGATGGGGGTGTGATAGTGCTCAGTTGGTGCATTGCTCAGGTGGTGCTGAGTGATGCTGAGGTGATGCTGAGTGATGATGTGCTGGTTCTGAGTGATGCTGAGTTGGTGTTGTGCTGAGGCGATGCTGTGCTGATGCAGTGCTGCGCTGATGCTGAAGTGGTGCTGTGTTGGTGTGGAGTTGCTGCTGAGGTGTAGCTGCACTGGTGCTGAGGTGGAGCTGCGCTGGTGGTGGTGCACTGATGCAGTGTTGCTCTGCTGACTCTGAGATTTTGCTGTGCTGATGTAGAGGTTGTGCTGCACTGGTGCTCAGGGGGTGCTGTGCTGATGATAAAGTGGTGCTGTGCTGATGCTGAGGTGGTGCTGTGATGATGCTGAGTTGGCGCCAAGTGTTACGTAAGGGGTGGTGAGTGATGCTGTGGTGGTGCTGAGTGATTCTGTGGTGTTGTTGAGTCATGCTGAGGTGGTGGTGATGCGCTGGTGCTCAAGTGGTTCTGAGCTAGTGCTGAGTGATGCTGAGTTGGTGCTGTGCTGAGATGATGCTGCGCTGATGCTGGGGTGGTGCTGCAGTGGTGGTGGTGCACTGATGAGGAGGTGGTGCTGTGCTGATGCTGAGATGGTGCTGGGCTGATGCCGAAGTGGTGGTCAGTTGGTGGTGCTGCACTGATGCTGAGGTAGTGCTGTGCTGATTCAAATTGGTGGTGTGCTGCACTGGTGCTGAGGTGGTGCTGAGTGATGCTGAGGTGGTGGTGTGCTTGTGAGGAGGTGGTGCTCAGGTGCTGAATGATAGTGAGGTGGTGCAGAGTGATGCAGAGGTGGTGCTGAGTGATGCTTTGGTGGTGCTCAGGTGATGCTAAGCTGGTGCTGAGTGATGCTGAGCTGGTGCTGAGGTGTTGCTGCACTGGTGCTAAGGTGGTGTTGCTCTAATGATGAAGTGGTGCTGAGTTGCTGTTGAGTTGCTTTTGAGGTGGTACTGTTGCTGAGGTGGTGCTGCACTGATGCTGTGGTGGGGCTGCGCTGGTGCTGCGCTGGTGGTGGTGGTGCACTGATGCAGAGGTGATGCTCTGCTAATGCTGAGGTGGTGCTGTGGTGGTGTTGAGTGGTGCTGAGATGCTGCTGTGCTGGTGCTGGGGTGGTGTTGAGGTGGTGCTGAGTGATGCTGTGGTGGCGCTGAGTGATGCTGTGCTGGTGCCGTGCAGATGCTGAGGAGGTGATGCTGCACTGATGCTGAGTTAGTGCTGCTCTGGCAGTAAGGTGGTGCTGCACTGGAGCAGAGGTGGTACTGTGCTGGTGCTGTGCTGAGGTGGTGCGTTGATGCTGAGGTGGTGCTGCCCTTATGGTGGTGCACTGATGAGGTGGTGGTGCTGTGCTGATGCTGAAATGGTGTGGCATGTGGCATTTCTAGTAACAGGAAATTAACTTTTCAATACATTTAAAAAGCTCATTAGAACAAAGTTTACCAACTATAAACAATTTAAATATTTTGATAAACTTGTAGCCAGGTTTAGAATGCTTCTGTTGCCTCACTTTCTCCTGAAATTAGGCAGGTTAGTCGATAGAGACCTTTTAAGTCAAACCTGAGCATAGCAAAATGCAAGATTTCCAACAGCATGGTGCCCAGTAATGGCATGCTATGTGTACTGGATGCATCAATCCCCCTTTCCACCACAGTTCTTTAAATTCACTATTCTGTCGTGCATCGCCTCCACACCAGCTGAGGGTGAGAAGTTATGAGAGTGGTGTGGCTACCTCATTTTCTGACACCGGGCACCAGTGCTCTATTTTGTATGGTTCATGTGCCCACCTGCCTGTGCGGGGCATCTCCTACATACGCACAGCAGAAGTGGCTGTACCATTTGATTGCAAATTGCATGTACAACGGTGCAATTGGAAATGTGTTTGCTTAATTATACCCAGGTCCCATTGCAACAGTTTAACAAATAGCTTGTGAATATATAGTTTAGAATGGGTGCAGTAAACACACTGGGGAGTGAGAGCCCCTCAGGGCTGGAAAAGTGTACAACCTGGAAAGTGCGAGCCCCTCTGGGGCTGGAAGAGGATAGGAGCAGCTTACCAGAGTGAGCACAGAGTCAACCTGCATCTGAAGGAGGCATGCCTCGCCAGTTTATGGAGTCAGTTTGTTGTGGCGAATGTGAGATCATAAGCGCTTTGTTTGCTCTTAAATCCTGTTCATGTTATCCTGCCAGAAATGTTAGAAAGGGCCCAAAGGCACAATGGGTTCTAATCAGATGCAAAGTTTTAATTGCAAAAGTAGGTAAACAAATGATGCACTCTGACACGGCACCTAGTCTTCAATGTAATATCAAGGCATTATTATTAACATGAACAGCCAGAATTACCACCAGCTAGCCCATCTTCCGGTCACAGCACTGGCAAAGTGAAGTAAGGAGTTTTTCGCATAGCTGTGTTACAACCGGGCCCCACGTAAACAATAAGACCAATGGTTCTGGAAAAACACTTGAAACATGTTCCAGCCCACATAAAGATATCAGTTGTTTACTGAATGTGAGCAGCTACAGTGAATACTTCCCGAAAACCAGACATATGTAATCAGCAATTATCAGTTAATTTATAGCAAGATTAGAGACTTATTTCTCTTCAGTGCGAGTAAAGTACATCGATAAACACTGCACACCAGGAGTCATTGTACCACAAGAGGATAAATACATAACCAAGCAGTCCAAATTTCCGAGGAGGCATTTAGAAAGAAAACCAGCAATTTTTGGAGAGAAGATGTGCTGTAACATGTAGAGCTGCCGACTTTGGAACTGGGGAACAGGATTCGAGTCGCCGCTCTACATTGGTTCTCCCCACACCTACTAAAAAGCTAACCAAAGCAAACGGAAAAAGGAGTGCTAGGAAACAAACAGAAATAGGCAAATGAGCAATAATACATGTAACAGGGGTAGTTGCCAGGGGCAAGAACCACCCATGGAAAGGAGGGACAGATGTGTCCAATTAGCCACGGAAAGGAAAGGAATTTTGAAAAGCACACACAGGAACAGATGGCAAGCAAGGGGGCACGTTCAAAGCCCACAGAGGAGATGCAGCATGACTCGATGCATCACATGCACTGCCTAGGCGAGACCTAAAAAGGGCTCTTTCTGGACCAAGATCCAGCTTTATGCCAAATTTGGTGTAATTCCTTTCAGTGGTTCGGGCGGTAGTTGTGTCTAAAATCTCTCTGGGAACTAACATTGGAAACACACCTTTTTTAACGCCCCCTTTTTCTCAGCCCCTGCTTGATGGATCACCCCAAAACTTTCCATGCACAACTAGGCAGAATGGGGCACTTTTTTGGGGAAAGTTTCGTGAAGATTCATCAAATTGTGCCAAAGTTTCAAGCAAGTCAAAAACGCTTTTCCTATGGAAACTAGGTCCTAACTATAACTACCAACTGGCGACCGCCAGTAGGTTATATATAAATAAATATTGTGTTGGATTTTTGATCTTTTGATCATTGGTCCCAGTGAAATGTCCTTGGACTATAGTCCCCTATGAACGGAGATCACTTTTAATAGTATTTATAATATATGTATTCCACTATGAGAATTGGAATACTTTATAGCAATACTTGATTTATATTCAATAGGATAAGAGTCTCTGAAACTGGTTGCACAAATTGTGAAATAATGGTGACACAAAAAAATCTATATTAAAAATCCATATCAATGCTTTGCACTTTTACAATTTTTATACAGTTTGCCTATCCATGAACACAATGTAACTATGATGTAAACTTTTACGGTTCAGTTCCTGATAGAGTAAACTATGTTTTAACATGGTGACGGTTAGAGCCTGAGGTCTCCTTTAAAAGTACACTATGTACACACGTTTATATGGCCCTATAGAAGGCTAATGGCAGAAACGCATAGGCTATATTAAACTGTTTTGATGCACTTGGTAGAATATATACACATAAACTAACCGGTTGAAGCAAAATTTCAGATGCTTCAGATGTGCTGCATACTGTTTTGGAACTAACTTGAAGTGGCGTTGAAGATATAGTTAGAGAAAAACAGACTCACAGCGGAGATATATATATATATAATATATTGGTCATCGCCAGGCTGTACCCTTTCCCTGACCTGCTGCAGTATGAGGGGGAAGTTACACCTCTGCCTCATTAAAAAGATGGTGGGCATTACCCTCTCACACAGCAGTTGACCACAGGGATCCTGGAAGGAATGGTGGTGCTGCCTGCCTCTGCAACTGCTAGGGGAACTAAAGACAATCATTTGTAAGGCCAATAGATCTCGCCTTTGAGCTCTAATGGCTTTTCCATTGGCTTTTGTTTATGCTGTACAGCATTGCCAAAAATGCTGATGTTGTACAGCATAAACAAAAGGCCAAAAAGAAAGGTGTGATGATGCAGCGCCATTTTGTAGGAGCGTGCAAGTATCACAACGCATGTGTGGAATACTGATGCCATTTTTTTTATTTACCCATCCGAGATGGATCAGAAAATGAAAAATATTAAAATGAAGTAGCATAAATGCACTTTTATTTATAAAGCAGAAAGGTTAGAAGCACATTGATGCCTGGTCCAAAACAAAAACTATCATGAGGCAGAAACCTTCCATCAGACATCACCACTGATACCGGTGAAAGCACAGACCCAAGTGCCCACACTACATGCATTTTCTGGTAATTCAGGGGTTCATTTTTTTGGAAAACCATGTGTGAAAATTACAGTGCATGGGGGAGTGATGCAGACTTTATTCGTCTCAAACAACAATTGTTACAGCAAAACCAATCTCATCTAAGACATGCTGCGCACCATTTTAAATAAGATACTTTAAGATACAACTCTGAACACACATCAAACACAGCTCAAACATGCAACTTGTTATAATAGTACCCAACAACACATGCCTCCGCCAGCTGCTTAACACATGTACATCCCGCCAGGCAATGGGCATGCACGCTGATCGGCATCCCTCTGGATTCACACTAACTCATTCACACTACTGATAACATCTCCACAAATAAAATCTAACTCCAATCTAGAAAAAAAAACACAACGTCACAACAAATCAGAATAATCCCTGGACTACTAAAAGTGCTGTGATGCGACAGTGATAGTCAAATTGCGTACTAGACAAATACCAAATCACAACAAAGGGGCCCAACTGAATCACGAGGTTTCCATATTTTGACACAGATACAAGCTAAAAGCATCTCGCAGCGAAAGATTTCCATGAACCTGACGAAAAGGAAATGCTATCTTTGCCCTGAAAAAGCTTATGGCCCACAGGATTGGAGCGACACTCTTGTCACGCCTGAAATCACTAAGTTAAAGTACGAATATCACTCACTGACATCGAACGTTGAGTCTGCCTTAACTGCAGGGATTTGAATTCCTGACTGCATTTCCCCATTAGTCAGTGATAACTGAACAATCCTGTCGCTGCTAAGTTACCATTATACTTGTTGTACCTGTTCAATCTAGCCCTCTACGTTCATAAAATGCAATACAAACAATGAGAACAACATATTTCTAGTGACCTGGGTTACAGCGACGATTGGTTCGTAAAAGGTGTCCGGTGAAGTTGTACTTCCAATGCAGCATAGGCAGACAGGAAAATTCTCATTCCTGTGCGTGCACTCACGCAAAACAACTAATGATACAGTGGAAGGACAAAACATTGCAAATCCTTCCACTTGACACAGAATCTCGCGCCTTCTTAGAAGAGAAGACTTTCACAGTGAACGCTACACAATATTATTAGACTAAAAGAAAAAAAGGCACTGTTATATTACAAAAATTAAATGAAAAGCAATATTATGTAACATGTCTCCCTTTTCAAAATAGCATATGTCTATGTCGATTTTTTTTTTTTTTGTAATGGACATGCGTGTAAATACGAGCACGATGAGCAGGAAAGAGTTGCCTGTAGGGCGAGACAAAACATCTGAGGATATATTTAATCTTGCCCACGGGCAATGGGGTTGGGTGGCCAGACGTCCCGGATTTCCCCAGACAGTCCCGATTTTCTGTGGACTGTCCTGGTGTCCCGACACATTTCTTCATTTCAAATACATGTCCCGGTTTTTGGTACAAAGGTCAGGTAAACTGTAAGGAGAATTGAAAGTATGCTCTCCTTTCACGGGTGGCTCAGCAGACTGAAAAAAATTAATGTATTCTGTTTCTGCCAGGGAGCACAGTAGGAATTCGGCTGCATGCTCCCAGCAGAGGAGAGACAGTGTGGAGAGAAGGGCAGGGGCTCAGGGTGGTGGTCCTCCATAGATAATGTTTAGTAAATGTAGCCTTGTAAATGTGGGCCTCTATTTACAAGTCTGCAGTATATAAATATATATAAATGGCACATATTTACAGGGTTAACCGGAACAGGCCAGGTGTATTGTATTGTAATTGCATTTATATAGCACTTACTACCCCAGACGAGGTGTTGAAGCGCTTTTTCGGCGAGTAGCACACTACTCCGGAACCCATAAAGGATTAGTGGTGAATTAGTATAGTGAAAATATGAAAGTAATTTGAGAGGTGGATATGTTAGTCAGTGTCATAATGTTTCCAATTGCCACACGTGAGTATTTCCGTTTTGGAAGCATTCAATTTGAGATGGCTCCACGTCATCCATTGATCCACAGCTCTGAGACAGCTGAAGTAAGACTGAAGGATTTAGACCTACTTTTATTTCTGTCCTGGCCCACTTTTTTGATCTCAAAATCTGGTCACCCTACAATGGGGAAACAAGACAAAAAACGGTAAAGAAGGAGCAGCAGGAGTGGGAGGAGGAAGAGATAATAGCTCAATTGCATCAGGAGCAGCGGACGTGCGCCGTTTAAGTTTAATCAATCTGTGCTTGGTTCGTGCTCCACTGCAAGCACCAGAAGTGAAGTTTCAGCTGAATTAGCCAATTAGGGATCCTGGAATGAAGAATGACGCTGCAGCACACAAATGGTAACCATGGGAGGGCTCCAAGCCCTTTTCTGTATACAACGTCTTGCAAGTGAGACGCATGTGCTAGCGCATGTACTCCCAGGCTTGAGGGAAGATAGACAAACATTGACAATCTACGGACAAAAAATGAAAGATAAAAGCATGAGGCCTTCAGAAAAAATAACAAAAGGTGAAAATAAATTTGAAAAAAGGGGAGAGATGAAGAGGAATGAGGTGGATGGGCCTAAGAAACAGGGAAACATGGCTACAAAAGGCAGGAGCAGGCTGGAGTGAACAAAATGCCACCTACTTGTGCAATAAGGCTTGCCAGCTGCACTACTCTTTGAACATGAAATGTGTCTTCGACATCATTTGATAACGCCCGGTGCCCAAGATGCATTTCACAAAATTATGCAAAAAAAATTGGAAATTTTGCATAATTACATTATGGGAAATTATGGGAAATGTTCACACCTGCTGTGAGAGATATGCGCAGGGAGTTGCCCAGATGTCTGAGTATTATTACCTTTGTCCTTTCCTGGTTTTCGTATAGACAAATACCTACACCCCCAGGCTATGATGAGGAATGCGAGTTTTCTACTGTACTTCACTTTTGGTGTTTTTTCTTTTCTTTTTTTACGTCACCTCTTATTTGTTCACTTTTCAACTTTTCAGTTGAACAGACATTATGGAGATGACAGTTAGTAACTAAAGAGGTAATACAAAACTTTAATTTAGGGTGGTACTAGGAAGGCACTGAAAGAATCTTAAAATAAATGCAGCACGGGGTCTTCTGGGGCAGCGTTTTCTGAAATTCCCTTGGGAAACTCGCAAAACCCAATCTGGGGAAGCCCTGCAGTGGTTTAATTTCGGACCCACCCCGCGCTCGTTACAGAAGTACCCCTCCCTCGCCCCCATTTCCTCCTCCTCTCCACCCCCAAATCAAATAATCCTCCATCCAAAGGTCTGACAGACGGTTTCAGTTTGGAGAGCTGGAAATGCTGTAAAAACCGCAGCTACTTAGATTATCGCAGGAAGCCACTGGGACAAGCCCGGGCCTTTGAAGTATGTATGGTTTTCGGGCACGTGCTCTCCACAGAGCAGAACAGAGCGGCCTCCCCTGGGTGGAGGGTGCGTGAAGGAAAGAACGAATGGGCGAACAAACTAAAGGAAGAATAAAAGAACGAATGAAGGAAGGAAGGAGCGAACACATTTATGCTTGCACAAATAAATGCAGGGATAAAAAAACCTACGAAGAAACAAATAACGGAGTGAATGAATAAACGTGTAAATGAATTAATGTGTAAATGGATGGACAGGGCACGGAATAATAACATCTTTTTTTTTTAGATTGCATAAATTGTAATTATGCAAGCATACATTGTTTCTTTACAGAAATTAATTAAACTGCTCAGGACAATTGGGAGTACGAGATATGCATGTCCACTAATAGACTCCTTGCTGTGGGGTGAGACAATGTTCCAGTACCTCTGCTCTTATTCATTCATCTGGTAGTTGACGCATACGAAAGGTATCTTCCACATACAAAAAATTGAAGATGAAGCAAATTTAAGGTTTCTTAACAAGATTGTCCAGATCGCTTCAAATGGAAATGTAGGTAGCTATAGATTTCAACTCTCTCCTTAAGCGAAAGGTGCCCCATTGCCAGGGCACAAGTCCTAAAAAAAGAAGTGGGGGGACGCTCCAAGTTAGGTGGTGTCACCGGAAGTGACGTCACGACAGGAAGTGACGTCACGAAAGGTGATGGGGGCAGGCTGCCAGCAGCAAACCTCATGATAATAAACAATCTGCGAGGCTTTCAGCATCAAACTGTGGGTTTAATGAGACAATGAATCACGTGATATGAAGGGAACACTGGTTAGAAAGACCGCTGGGATTTTTTGATTTCCTCGTGAAGCCCTCAATGCGGCCAGCTTTTGGGCAGGGGGGATGGCGTCCACCCGGTAAAATAAGTGGGGGGACGCCGTCCACCCGCGTGGTACCCCGACTCGAGCCCTGCCCATTGCTGAATCCCTACTAACTTGACGCAGGGAGCCTTTACTGCTTTTATATACTTTGCTACTGAGGAAGTCATTTTATTACTTTGGATCTCGTTCCAGCAAAGTATAGAGATTTTGTTATGCTACACAGACGAAACCGAAAGAAGGTATCTTAATAAATGCACAAGCAGCTTCTTGAAATGAGGTAAGACCGAGCTCGGTCCTGGATCATCTTATGGGGAGGAAGAGAGAGAAAGAGGAGGTCACTATACAGTCACAGAAGCAGTTCTCAGTTGTTTCTTATGAAACTTTGTGGTCTAAAGCACATAATTCCTCTCCATACAGAAACCGGGGCAGAATTGTGGGCTAGATGTATGTACAACTGGTCGCAAAATACTGGTCGCAATTTGCGATCAGTATTTTTCCGACCAGTGTGGTAATTTGCAAAGAGACCTATGTACTAAAAGGTCGTCTAGAAAATTACCGATTTGTAGTGGGTCGCAAATCGACCTACATCATGAATATTAATAAGGTAGGTTGCAATTTGTGACCGACTAGGATTTGCTGCCATCACAGGGATGGTGGCCTGCTGGGGTCAGCAGACCACCATGTCTGTGATTGCTTTTAAATATAGCAATACTTGTTATTATTTTTTTTAATGGAACCCGTTTTCCTTAAAACGGGATGCGTTTAAAAACAAAAATCAAATGCTTTGTTTTTATTTTTTTAAAGTGAGACCACTGCCTGCTCTTAACATTTTTTTTCCCAAACATTCTCAAACGGGAAGGGGTCACAAGAGGAACCCCTTCCCATTTATGGATGGGTTACCACCAACTTTGAGTTGGTGGTAAAGTACGAATGTTTAGCGACCACATTTCGGTCACAAAACCTTAGTACATACCACTACGATTTGGTATTTGGAAGCGATGCCCTAAACATGCCTCTTCCAAATACTAAATCGTTACTAGGTCGCATACCCAAATTGCGATTCCGTATTGTGTTAACGAATCGGAAGTTGGGTTTCTTACATTAGAAAAAGTATTTTGGCATTCGCAAACGGCCCAATTCTGCGAATCGGGCTGTTTGCGACTGCAAAATCCTTCGTGCATCTAGCCCCAGATTCTTAAAAACAGTTTTCATGGGCAGCACTGACAAGTCACCAAAGTCAGCATTACATTTTAATAATACCCCGATGATGCTATGGCCCCACATCAGGTTGATTTAAGTGCTCTGTTCGTTTCAGGGCTCTGCAGAAAGTTAAACCTAACGACTTACATGAATGATTCAACTTCCTCCACTCTTCACTAAGGGTGGGCGGCAAATTCCGTTCCGCTCGCGGAATTTGCAAAATTTAGGCATTTCTGCGTTCCGCGGAGAACGCGGAAATGTCGAAATTTCTGCGATCCGCGGCGTAGCAGAGTTTTTTTTCTTGTTCGCGCTTTAAAAATGCGTTCTCGTGCGCGCGGGCGACTTACCGGGATCCTTGCGTTTGCCGACGTGTTTTCCTATCCGTTCGCGTGCGCCACGAGATGTTGGTAGCCGGTCTCGCTATCCCGCGAGAGTTTGCGATCGCGAACACGTCATTCGCCGCACCATCGGACACCGCGAGAGTGTGCGATCGCGAACACGTCATTCACCACTGCGAGAGAGAGCGTGCGATCGCGAACACGTCATTTGGACGCGCCATCCGACAGAAGTTTGGTGAAGCTCGCGATCCCGAACACGCAAAATTTTCAATCTGGAGAAGAATAATATCTCGAGCAGCATAAAACCTTCTGTAAATGATGATTTGGATGAAAAAAACTCCTCAGATTGACATTTGGCTGTCCTTTTTTGTGCAAGGAGTCCTTTTTTGGGGGAGAGGGAGGAAGTGCCATAGAGTCTCCAACTTCCTGTTCCTGTCCAGCAGGCTCCTCCCAGTGCTTTGTCCATCTCCTGTTCATTCTTCCTTTGGATTTTGAGCTGGAAGGATCACTCTTTGTGGCTGCTGCATCATTATCATTGGATTTGAGGACTTTTGGATTTGATATTTTACAAGTAAGTTGGTGTTGTTGTTTGTTTGATTGGGGCATTGCAGTTGCTGCAACTACAATTTTGGTACTTATATTTATTTTAAAAAAAAATTGTTGTGGGTAGCCAGTAGGCCCAGAGCTAGTCATGGGTGGGTGCATGATGAAGCAACTGTTCCTTTGGTGTGTGTTGAATTTATTTCAAACATCATTTAGGGCATGGATGGCATTGGATTGAATTGCAAAATGTGTTTTTTTGGGGGTATTTCTGTTTTTGGGTGTG
Source organism: Calotriton arnoldi (assembly GCA_963921515.1). Taxonomy (NCBI): domain Eukaryota; kingdom Metazoa; phylum Chordata; class Amphibia; order Caudata; family Salamandridae; genus Calotriton; species Calotriton arnoldi. Next base: position 121,700 of record CAWUFW010004174.1, read on the forward strand.
TGTTAAATAAATGCCTTTGTTGTGTGTGGTGTGTTGTTGTGTACCTTGCAGACCTTGTTTAGCCCTGTGGATTTTCGTTTTTGCATTTTATTGCATTAAAGGCAAAGCAGTGTGGTTTAATTAGCATGCATCCTTTGCCTGGCTATTATAGGCCTTTTGTCAGTACATTGTTTTCCAGGCCTGTTGCTTGTGATTTGTGAGTGTCCATGTGGCTGGTGGCCATTTCTGGTGGGAGTTATTAGTGTGCTGCTTTTGCCACATAGGCCTGCATGTTATTCCTTTGTGGCCTAGGCTTCTTGTTGTTGTGGGCCTGGCCATGAGGCTGGCGGCCATTTTGAAGCCAGGCAGTGTGCTTTTTGCAATAGGCCTGCATTTATGAATTGTCTGTCTTCAGTTTCTTGTAGTTGTGGTGGGCCTGGCCATGTGGCTGGCGGCCATTTTGAAGCCAGGCAGTGTGCTTTTTGCAATAGGGCTGCATTGTCTGTCTTCAGTTTCTTGTAGTTGTGTGGGCCTGGCCATGTGGTTGGTGGCCATTTTGAAGCCAGGCAGTGTGCTTTTTGCAATAGGCCTGCATTGTCTGTCTTCAGTTTCTTGTAGTTGTGTGGGCCTGGCCATGTGGCTGGTGGCCATTTTGAAGCCCGGTAGTGTGCTTTTGCCATAGGCCTGCAAGCTTGTGGCCTAGTCTGCCAACAGGCCTTTCATCCAGTAGGCTCAGAGGTAGTCACGGGTGCATGAAAACAACTGTTTCTGTGTGTTCTGTTGAATTTAAACATCATTTGGGGCATGGATGGCATTGGATTGAATTGCAAAATGTGTTTTTTGGAGGTATTTCTGTTTTTGGGTGTGTGTTAAATAAATGCCTTTGTTGTGTGTGGTGTGTTGTTGTGTACCTTGCAGACCTTGTTTAGCCCTGTGGATTTTCGCTTTTGCATTTTATTGCATTAAAGGCAAAGCAGTGTGGTTTAATTAGCATGCATCCTTTGCCTGGCTATTATAGGCCTTTTGTCAGTACATTGTTTTCCAGGCCTCCTGCTTGTTGCTTGTGATTTGTGAGTGTCCATGTGGCTGGTGGCCATTTCTGGTGGGAGTTATTAGTGTGCTGCTTTTGCCATATAGGCCTGCATGTTATTCCTTTGTGGGCTAGGCATCTTGTTGTTGTGGGCCTGGCCATGAGGCTGGCGGCCATTTTGAAGCCAGGCAGTGTGCTTTTTGCAATAGGCCTGCATTCATGCATTATCTGTCTTCAGTTTCTTGTAGTTGTGGTGGGCCTGGCCATGTGGCTGGCGGCCATTTTGAAGCCAGGCAGTGTGCTTTTTGCAATAGGCCTGCATTGTCTGTCTTCGGTTTCTTGTAGTTGTGTGGGCCTGGCCATGTGGCTGGTGGCCATTTTGAAGCCAGGCAGTGTGCTTTTGCCATAGGCCTGCAAGCTTGTGGCCTAGTCTGCCAACAGGCCTTTCATCCAGTAGGCTCAGAGGTAGTCATGGGTGCATGAAAACAACTGTATCTGTGTGTTCTGTTGAATTTAAACATCATTTGGGGCATGGATGGCATTGGATTGAATTGCAAAATGTGTTTTTTTGGGGGGTATTTCTGTTTTTGGGTGTGTGTTTAATAAATGCCTTTGTTGTGTGTGGTGTGTTGTTGTGCACCTTGCAGACTTTCTTTAGCCCTGTGGATTTTCGTTTTTGCATTTTATTGCATTAAAGGCAAAGCAGTGTGGTTTAGCATGCATCCTTTGCCTCGCTATTATAGGCCTGTTTCAGTTAATTGTTTTCCAGGCCTCCTGCTTGTTGCTTGTGATTTGAGTGTCCATGTGGCTGGTGGCCATTTCTGGTGGGAGTTATATAAGAAAACGAATTACTTACCTGTAAATTCAGTTATCCAGTATTGGTATCTTTCATAGATTCACATGCTTAGAATCATCCCCGCCGACGAGGTGGGAGTCTCACGGTACAATAAAATATATACATAATAGTCATAAAAACATTACACAATAGGCTACTATGGACAGTAAAGTCACTACATTAGCCTATCTTAGTCCTTTTGCAATAAGAACCAAACTTGGAACACAGCCAATCAGGCTGCAGCACCCTCTTAGAACACTCCACAGAGAGGCAAACCCTCAGATTTTCGTAGCACAAGTGACAGTAAGCATGTAATAGTAATAATGTAAGCCTCTCCGGGGAGGAGGGTGGAGTCGCATGTGAATCTATGAAAGATACCAATACTGGATAACTGAAGTTACAGGTAAGTAACTCGTTTTCTTATCCAGTATTGGGGTATCTTTCATAGATTCACATGCTTAGAATCAGAATAGTTAGCAGTAAAAAATCCTTAGTTATATAGTGGATGGTGGGTACCATAAGAAACACAATAGATACCTCGTAATACCAACATAGCAATGCAATATAACATTCTAACCCTAATAAGGGAAGCATTATATACACAATATAATATATGAAAAACACAGTATCAAAACAGAAAAGAAACAATACACCTTGTATAGGTTAACATGTAATGACATAATCACCTCCTTACAGAGGCTTACCTTATTTAAAAAGGTTTCGCAACACTGCTTGACCCACAGCCGATTCAGCTTCTGTCGCCAGATCGAGACAGTAATGCTGTGTAAAAGTGTGCACATTTTTCCAGGTCGCAGCACGGCAAATCTTCTCCAAAGGTACACCGGCAAAAAGAGCAGTAGATGAGGACACCGCCCTTGTGGAGTGAGCCTTGGGTTTCACAGATAAAGGATGCCCAGCTTTAGTATGGCAGAATTGGATAGTAGATGCAATCCACCTTGCAATAGTGGATTTTGTAACAGCTGTTCCTGGCTTTTGACCACCATAAGAAATAAACAATTGATCTGATTTTCTGATGGACACAGTACGTGAAATATAGAATTTCAGACATCTTTTAACATCCAAGGTATGCAAAGTCCTTTCAGCAGAGGAAGACAGATTGGGAAAGAAAGAACGCAGTATAACAGGTTCATTAAGATGGAGTGCAGAAGGAACTTTCGGAATAAACGTTGAATTAGTTCTGAGGAGAACATAATCATTGGTGAATTTCAAATAAGGTTGTTTGATAGTGAAAGCCTGAATTTCACTGACTCTCCGAGCAGAGGTGAGTGCCACTAAAAGAGCCGTTTTCCAGGAGAGGTACTTGAGGTCAGCCTTGTGAACAGGCTCGAATGGATGCTTCATGAGCTGTTGTAACACCAGATTAAGCTTCCATTCTGGAGGAGGAGCTTTGATGGGTGGAAAGGTTCTGAAAAGCCCCTTTAAAAATTGTTTGATCAAGCGATTAGAGCAAAGGGATGCAGCTCCTGCAGATCGTCTGTAGGTCGAGATGGCCGCTAAATGCAGCTTAACAGATGCAAACATAAGACCAGACTTAGATAATGAAAGAAGATAAGGCAGAACTTTATCTGGAGAACATCGTAAAGGATGTATATCTTTGTCACTGCACCAAGAACAGAATCGTTTCCATTTCAAAGCATAAGTCTTTAAAGTGGAAGGAGCTCTTGCAAGAATATCTCTACAATCCTGAGGTAAATTTATGTCCTTGAATTCTGTGAATCCAGAAGCCATGCATGAAGATGTAATTGGACTGGACGAGGATGAAGAATCTAGCCCTTGCTCATTGATAACAGGGTCGGAACTGCAGGAAGACGGTATGGTCTGCGTTTGGACAATAGGAGAAGCTCTGTAAACCAATGCTGACGCGGCCTTCGCGGAGCAATAAGAATCATGCAGCATGGTTCCATTTTTAGCTTGCGCAGAAGTCTTGGTAGCAACGGAAAGGGGTGAAATGCGTAAGCAAAGATCCCTGTCCATCTCATCATGAAGGCGTTCCCCCACGAGCTCTTCTCCGGTTCCCAACTGGCAAAGAACGGGCACTTCCGATTGATTTTGGAGGCAAAAAGATCTAGATTTGGTCTGCCCCACATCTGAAATATGTGATCCACCACTGATTGATCCAACTCCCATTCGTGACAGGACTTCGAAGTCCTGCTCAGAGTGTCCGCCAAAGTGTTGTGAATTCCCGGCAAATGTTCCACCTTGATCGTGATGTTGTGAGAAAGCAGCCATCCCCAAATGCTTTGAGCTTCTTGAGACAGAATGTGTGAACGGGTACCTCCTTGCTTGTTTAAGTAATGCATGCAAGTGGTGTTGTCGGTTCTGATGAGAACTGTTGACCCTTGAAGCCTTGGGAGAAAAGACTGCAACACCAGGAAAATGGCTCGAAGCTCTAGGAAATTGATATGCATTTTTGCCATTGCAGAGGACCACTTTCCTCTTATGCAAAGATCTTGAAGGTGTGCGCCCCACCCCTCTAGGGAGGCATCTGTAGTCAGGATGAACTCCGGCACAGAAGGAAGGAAAGTTAGCCCGATTGAGACATCCTTGGTGCACATCCACCAAAGCAGTGCTTCCCACATAATTGGAGTTATTTTCACTAGGTCGTCGAACGACCCCGAGATCTGCAACCATTGACTGTCTAGTTCCTCCTGGATCGGCCTCATCCTTAGACGGTTGTGAGGTACCAACAATATTGCTAAGGATAGTATTCCCAGGAATGATTTGATGATTCTCACGGAAGCGAACCGTCTTCTTTGGAGGTCTGATGCCAGAGAAATCAGACGTGACTGCCTTTCTTTGGACAAGAATGCCTTGTCCTGGAAGGTATCCAGAACTGCCCCTAGAAATTGAATCCTTTGAGAAGGCTAAAGAACCGATTTTTCGGTGTTGAGGGACAGCCCCAGGGATTGAAATAGTTGAAGTCATGTGGACGTTGCTCGAGAAGCCTTCTGAAAAGAAGGAGCCTTTATTAGCCAGTCGTCCAGATAAGGGAAAAGTTGTATGCCTTGAAGTCTGAGGTGAGCTGCCACCGGGGCCAGGAATTTTGTAAAGACCCTCGGGGCTGAACTTAGACCGAAGGGAAGGACTTTGAATTGGAAATGAGCACCTGCCACAGTGAAACGAAGGAATTTCCGATGTTTGGGGTGAATGGGGATGTGGAAGTATGCATCCTGGAGATCCAATGTTGTCATGAAATCTGCATGGTCCAGAAGCTGAAGGATCTCTTGAAGCGTGACCATGCGAAAGGATTTCTTTTTAAGATACTTGTTCAGCTTTCTTAAATCCAGGATAGGTCTCCATTCCCCTGACTTTTTCTTTACTAGAAAAAAGCGGGAATAAAACCCTTTCCCCACCTGAGAGCGAGGCACTCTTTCTATCGCTCCTCTCGAGAGCATGGTTTTTGCTTCCTTCCTGAGAAGAGCAAGATGCAGAGGATGTTTCTTTAAAGGTGGATGAGGAGGAGGGATGCTGACAAATTCCAGGGTATGCCCAAATTTTATAATAGCCACGACCCACTTGTCTATGGTCAATTTTTTCCAATTGTTGAGATATCGGGATACATTCGGAATCCTGAAAATAAGGTGTGGCAGAGCTGCTGCAGGTGCTAGGAAGTCGTCACTGTTTTCTAGCAGAATCCCTGCCTTGTTGAGGCTGTCGTCTTCTATTCTGCTGTCTATAAGCGGCAGCTGGAGGGTTTCTGTAGGACTGCTGCTGTTGCTGCTGTTGATAGTTATATCTTCCCTGATAGCTTTGGGACTGGTATCTTTGATAGCCACCACGAAAGGAATAAGATCCTCTGCCCCTGGATCCTCGAAAAGGAGTTTTCCTATATTGTAAGGTGTCAAGGGCTCTGGCAGTGTCAGTATCTTTTTTGATGTTTAGCAGAGCCTCATCTATATGTTTGCCAAAGAGCATATCACCATCGAATGGCATGTCCAGAATCTTTGTTTGAACCTCAGGTCGAAAAGTGGTAGATTTCAACCACCCCTGACGTCTGAGGACTGCCGCTCCAGCTAGTTGACGAAAACCTAAGGAGGCTAAGTCCATAGATATATCAATTACTTCGGATGCAGCCCTTTCTCCTTCAAGGAGAATTTTTCTTGCCTCCTGCTTCTTGTCATCAGGTAAGTAATCGAGATATGGAGCAATGTCCGACCATAGTTGGCGGTCATATCTCCCTAGAATCGCCAGGGAGTTTGTGGCACGAACTGAAGCACCCGCCATGGTGGTGAATCGCTTACCGATGTTATCAAGGCGACTCCCATCCTTATCCGGCGGTGCTGTAACAGGAATGGATGGATTCCGAGACTTACGTTGAGCAGCCTGCGAAATAACGGAGTCCGGTCTAGGATGACTGGATAGGCAAGCAGGAGCTTTATCTGGTGCTTTGTATTTTTTATCGATTCTAGGTAGAATCGCAGACACTGAAAATTGATTTTTCATTATTTTAGGACCTTCTTCCCAGATATGATCTATAATCGGGATAGAACCGACGGACTTCCTACTCTGGTCTTTAAAATCGTAAAGGAAACAATCTGTTTGTTTCACAGATACAGGAAGATGAAACCGGGTTGCTGCCCTCTCCATAATTGCGTGAAAACCTCCAATATCTTCAGGAGGGGAATCTACTGACTGAGGAACTGGCGAAGATGGCGTAGGAATCAAGTATTCATCCCATTCATCCACAGTCGTGGGCGAATTTGGTAGTTCCCTATCCTCTGCGACAGTATCGTCATCATCATCCTGGACTAAATGCTGCGCAGGTAAAACATCCTGAGGTTCATCAACAGGGACAGACGGACCTGCGATCTGCAAAACAGAAGGCGTAGTAGATTGTGTTGGAACAGGCGCTGCTGGTGGAAAACGTGCATGATAGTCCCTTAACATAGCCGTCAGGTCTTGCACCAAGGCAATAGGCATTTGCACCACAGGTTTTTGCTGGAAAGAAGTCTCTTGAGGACCTCGTAGTGACTCACAAGGCTCATAGTACTCTTCCTCATCTTCTTCATCCTGATATTTGATCCTGAGTTGGGAAGGATTGCGTGCTGGGCTAAAAAGTTCATCATCCTCTGACTCCTCAAGATAGTGACTAGGAGGCAAGGGCGAAATATGTGAAACGTCCTGAAAATAGTTTCTTGATGGGAACGTCGACGATAGTTTTGATGTCAAAACTGGTGTAACCTGTAAAGATGTAGGTCTCTTACAGCATGGATGGTGAGTCAGTTCCAGCAGAAATAGCCATAACAGAAGCTACCGTCGACGTTGTCATCATCGACGTCGTCGACGGAAAAACCATCGTCGATGATGCTGTCGTCGTCGAGGCCACTGTTGTCGTCAACGGTGGACTCGTCGACGGAAATTGAATCATCGTCGTCGACGGTAGACTCGTCGACGGGATCGTCGACGGTGGGCCCGTCGACGGGAGTTGAATCGTCGTCGACGGCGGGAGCGTCGACGGCAGGTGTCTCGTCGTTGACGAAGTAGGCGTCGACGAGAAATGACTAGTCGTCGTCACTGGTATCGGCGACGAAGCAGGCAATGTAATCATCGTCGACGATGCCGTCGTCGACGGAACGATCGTCGACGGCGGGATGATCTTCGTCGACGAGGAGGAAGCACTCACCGTCTGAGGAGATTTAGTCGTCGACGGTGGTTTCTTCGACGTCGAAGGAATCCTGATAGTCTCAGAATGAGTTTTTTGCTGTTTTGAGGCAGTTTTCATTGAAATTCTCCCTTTTTCACCAGATTTCTCCTCTGAAGAGAATGAAAGCTTCTCTTTTCTAGAGGAAGAGTGACCAGTCTCAGAGTGAGGCTTCTTCAAGGTCTTACTCTGTCACTCAGGGGGATCATCAGATCTATCCCTCTTCTTGGTTAGAGGGGTGGACACCTGAGGACTAATACTGCCATCATCTCCTGAAACGACATCAGAAGTAGTTTTCAACTTTTCCAGCCAAACCAGCAATCTTCCTTCTCTGTCCTTCAAAGTCTTGGCAGGAAAGGTTCTACACATCCTGCAGTCTTTAACCTTGTGAGCTGGGTAAAGACAATAAATACATTGCTTGTGGGGATCCTCAAAATGTAGTCTCTTCTTCCCACATGAAGAACAAGGCAAAACAAGCTTTTCTTTGAAGAATCAGACATAGCTACTCACAAAGTTCAACCAAAGGTGAAGAAAAAACTGAGCAGAGCTCAGGGAGACTCCCTGTCACACGTCGTGCGGTAGAAAATCTGAGGGTTTGCCTCTCTGTGGAGTGTTCTAAGAGGGTGCTGCAGCCTGATTGGCTGTGTTCCAAGTTTGGTTCTTTTTGCAAAAGGACTAAGATAGGCTAATGTAGTGACTTTACTGTCCATAGTAGCCTATTGTGTAATGTTTTTATGACTATTATGTATATATGTTATTGTACCGTGAGACTCCCACCTCGTCGGCGGGGAAAATTCTAAGCATGTGAATCTATGAAAGATACCCCAATACTAGATAAGTGTGCTGCTTTTGCCATATAGGCCTGCATGGTTTTCCTCTTGGCTTACTGCTTCCATCCATCCCCTTTGCCAGCAGCAGCTCCCTGAATGATGTGATGAGTAAATAATTTAATGCCAAACAGGGTCCACTTCCATTACATTCGTATTTTTGTTGTTGTTCTTCTTCTTTCCGATCCTTCCTGAGAGTGTAGTGTACACAGTATACCATGAAAGCCCTTGTTGACAAAGTCTCACAAATGGCTACACTAAGTTATATCTTTTATTTGTTTGTTTGTACTAGTAGTAATTAAACCACAACAACAAATGCAACATTTCACTGATGTTCTTTTCCTGGCTTCTTTGCTTTTAGGTGCACAAAAAGACAGAGGAGGAGGTGTCATCATCACCCGTTGTACTGCCAGACAGAAGTCCTGCTGCGCACCACGTCACGTCCACATGTGACCACAGACATCTCTGCAACTTGTGGACCTGCGTCCTGCTGACATCTCAAGAAGATGGGCCCAAAGAAAGGTAACAGGTCCTCCAGTACCAAGAAAGTTGTCAGTGAGAAGAAGGAACAGAAAAAGGAAGTGGCACTTACCAAGACTGGTGTGCTGCCCCAGGGGTTTTTTGGGGAAAAAAATTACGCCTGCAGCAGCGTTGTCCGGGGACCAAGCTGGGAGCAGCACCTCCGCATCAGCGGACCAGCCCCACCAACCTAGGCCCAAGCCCATGAGTGTCGCAGAGGTAGCCAGTCTACTAACGAGCAGCGATGTTGAAATGTCATTATCGCAAAGTAGTACACAATCAACGCAGGCGGAAACTCAGCAGATAAGTGGGCAGCAGCAGGCGCAGCAGCAGCCGCAAGAACAGCAGCAGCCACCAGAACAGCAGCAGCCGCCAGAACAGCAGCAGCCACCAGAACAGCAGCAGCTGCAAGAACAGCCGCAAGAACAGCCACAACAACAGCCCACAATAGTAGTTGTTCCTCCTGAAGTAGGGGCATTTCAGGAAATCGAGCTTCCTGCAGACAAAGAGGAGCAAGCCACTGTTTCAGAAGATCCATTGTCTTCCAGACCCCCAGCAAGGAAAAGGAGGGTTAGTCCATCATCTTCAAGCCCCGCTTCTGATGATCGAGATGCCACTTGGAAGCCACCAGCTCAGTCCGAGAGTGATGCACGCCACAAGACAAGGCTAATGAAAAGGAAGGTTCCAGAAAGCCTTAGAGTTATGGAGGTAGATGTTGTACAAGAGGGGGATGATGATGATGACAAGCCAGTCATCACGAACATCACTCCCGGCCCAAAGGAGATGGAGACCAACATTATTACTCTATCCAAAATCGCTGCGAGGGATGTAGCACGGATACCACCAACACAGGTAACACCAACACGACCTCCAGCTTCCATATTTGCATTTGCAAAGGCCCGGCAGGGAACAACATCCAGCTCAACCACCACCTCAGTACGTAGTGGTAGTGTAACTGCACAGAGTCAAATTCGAGGCCCACCCTCCAGTTCATCTGGTATTGAAAGTGGCACATCCAGCAGCGCCAGAAAGTTCTCCTCCCCAGTTTGGGACTTCTTTTCGGTTAGCAGTAAGGAGGAGAACATTGCTATATGCTCAATTTGTCGACAGACTGTTAGGCGGGGTAAGCTTGGTACAAACTATGGTACCGGAGGCCAAACAAGTCATCTCAAAATACACCACAGTATCCAGTGGGAGGCTCACCTACTTCGCTTATAAAAAAGTAAAACTGAACCCATTGATGTTGTTGGAGATGAAAAATTCTGGGAAGATATGATCGCGGTGGAAGGTGAACAAGAGGGAGACATTTCTAGCCCTGTCCCCAGCAGTGTAGTGGTACCGCCCACCTCCTTAGCAACATCTCAGTGGCACCGCAGTAAGAGTCAGACTGAGACACCAAGGCAACCGAGTACTGCAATGAAAAAAAGTGCGTCGTTGAGCCTAACTGGGTTCAAGAAAACAGCTGCACCACAAAGGAAAATAATCCAGCCTACCATTGAGAGCATGCTTAGGTCGGAGGGGCAGTACCAACGCAACCACCCAACGGCACGGTTGTACAATGCGAAGCTGGCTAAAATGTTAGCGCTGGACCTTCTCCCTTTTTCATTTGTGGAAGGGGTGGGTTTCCTTGAATTTGTGTCAGCCATCTGCCCTAAATGGAAGGTTCTCAGCCGGTCCTATTTCGCCAGAGTTGCTGTTCCAGCACTACATCACGATGTGCTGGAATTGGTTGGACAAGCTTTGCAGCAGAGTGCTGTTCACAATATCCACCTGACAACAGACATGTGGACCAGTTGCCAAGCCACTGATTACATGTGCATCACTGCACACTGGGTCTCTTTTGTGGGGGTTAGAGATAAGCTATCTGAAGTAGGTGCTGTTGACACAGCTGAGATTTTTAATGCTACTCGGAAACATGCAACTGTAGCCATGTTCGCCATGGAGAAATCTCATACTGCTGTAAACATTTTGGAAGAGTTTGACAGCAAGGTCTTTGAATGGCTGCGCCCAAGAGGGCTTAAGATTGGTCTTGTTGCCACAGATAATGGCAGTAATGTACTTAAGGCCATGGAGCTTGGTTGCTATTTCAGGGTCCCGTGTTTGGCGCACTGCATTAACATTATAGTTCAAGACTTTCTGAAAAAGAAGCCATAGTCAGCAACTTACTGACCACCTGCCGAAGAATATGCACTCATTTCAGCCATTCTTTTAAAGCTCGGAAGCAGCTGAGGATCATTCAACGTGACTATAGAATGCCAGTCAAAGCACTCATCCAGGAGGTGGCAACACGTTGGAACTCAACTTATTACATGCTTGACCGTCTGTTTGAGCAGTACAGACCAATCAATGAATATGTCATGCGAAGAGGGGATGCTACTGTGAAAGGCATGACCCTTCAGATGGACCAATGGTGCCTAGTTAAATGCCTGACAGAGATGCTTCTTCCTTTCGAGGTCTTCACACGTGAAGTCAGCAAGGAGGACTGTACTATGGGCCAAGCTATCCCATTGTTGCACATGCTAGAGCAACAGCTGAAGGAGGTGTCTGAAGCGTACAAAGGTGTAGAGGAAAAAAAGAAGCATATGAGTTGGTGGAGAGCTTATCCCGTCGCTTAGCTGAGAATACAAGGGTGCAAAATAAGATTTTGTCACAAGAACATTACATTTGTGCCACAATTCTGGATCCACGGTCCAAATTGGCACTGAACAGTAAGACATTAATTCCTTTTTCAGAAGTGGATGTTGCCCGGTACAAAACTTGGATAGCTGAGGCAGCCAGTAATTTGGAAAATGAACGGCTGGTAATTAAAAGCCTGCTACATAAACCCACAACAAGTACTGCAGCAGGGCATCCGGCGTCAAGTTCAACTTCGGAGCCTGAGGGCAGTGCGTTTGGCTCAGAACACTCACCAACACTATCGACAACAGCAAGAACCGGATCATCAGCCCCAGTAAAATCGTTAAAGGATTGGTATTTACAGCAAGGACTTGCTAGGTCCAGTGCTGATGCAAAGACAAAAGAGGCCGAACAAAGTGTAGCACCCCTGAACATTGAGCGGATGGTCCAGGCCTATCTGGATGACCCAACAGAGGTGTACATTGATCAAAACCCATTGCGGTATTGGTATGGGAAAAGGGGCCAATGGCCACTGCTCAGCAGGCTGGCGATAAACTATCTGGCTTGCCCTGTCGCAAGTGTCTCTTCTGAACGTGTTTTCAGTGCTGCTGGTTCCATTGTAACAGTGAGAAGGACCAGTCTCTCGCCCAAAAACGTGGAGAGGTTAACCATGATCAAAATGAATCAGCACTTTATACCACCGAATTACACAATACATGAATCAATGGAGGAAGCTGAGGACAGCGGCTCAGGTGACGGAAGTAGTGTGTTAGATGATGATTACCTACTTCGGGTTGAACCCCAGAGTTTGAGGACGAGCTATACTTCCCTGAAAATTAGGCTTGCACTTCTTACTGTCTTCCTCCCTTATTTACTTTTATTTGTGTGTCTGTCTTTCTGGTTCGAAACTTCGAATCACAACAAATCCATCACCACCGCCTTCTAGTCTTTTTATTGCCATATGAGTTTCAGCTGTCTGCATTTCAGTCCACTCCTCCGAGTCCTGCTCCTCCATCCTCCTGAATCACCCTAAATCCATTGCCCTCAAGCCAGATGATGATTGGATGTAGCATAATAGAAGAAAAAAGAAAATCTTGCCTCGTTGAGTCCCTCCAAAAGAAGTGGAACATGATGATGACTACTATAAGCTCCTTTCCGAGCCGAGAGAGACTGCCCATTAACTGAAGATGAGAAGGAACAGGTAATGAATGATGCCATGCATTGGACGCTGACTGAGTGATTTGTGTTGTTGTTGTTTGTTGTGCATGAAGTTAATTCATTGTGTACTATTATCTAATCTACACCCTAAAAGTAACTCAAGGCAATGTTTCCATTCTTGTTTTTTAATAACAAATTTGTACTTCTACTGCAGGCCGATCCATTGCATTTTGAATATGGAAAGGGGACTCAATCTGTACACTGCACACACTGAGTTGGACAACACCATGATGATGACCACAGTGACATAATATCTTCGCAGTCACCCAGTAGGATCGGAGATGATTGATGGAATAAGTCAGGGCGTTTCATGAGTGGCATAAAAAAGGTAAACAAGTCAACAACAACCACAGCAGACCTACATGTCTGTGTAGTGGTGGAGTCGAGTGTAGTGGTATGACTGACAGCGGTGCATTGATTTAGTCACTTAATTTGTAAAATGCTATGTTGCTGTATATGTGCTTTGTCTGACTCTGTCAAAAAATGTACGCTAAATGGAGGATGGGTCAAGGGTGCCGTGGGCCTGCTCTGTCCTGTTGTTGTTGTAGGTTAATGCTGGAAACAGACTAGAGTAGACATGATGTATCCAAACTATCCATGTCGCTTCTGAAAGTGTTCTTTTTGCACTTCACCGTAATTTATGCATTTTTTTCTACTTGATTTATCAATATCCCTTTTGTTTTTCCATCTACAATTACAGGCCGGCCCTTACCCTGTGCTATACTGGGAAAAACAACTCACACTTACCTTACCAATGAATCTACATCTGCCAGGCAGGCAGTGGCGTCACCCAAGATTGATGGACGGAGCGTCCATGGAAGGGAGGACCAAGAGGAATGCTGAGATGCAACTCCCCATTTTGACCAGGATAACATACAGTAACAGTATCAACTTTCATTATCTTTTAAATAATTTGATTCATTTTTTGTCTTCAATCATTACTACTGTGTGTTGTTGTTATTATTATGTTTGCTCTCTGCTTATAATAATTCATCCCTACAGCTATTTTTGAATTTTCTTTGCTATCTTTAAAAGTAAGCCCGGTACAACAGAACAGAAACTGTATGTAATTCGGGTCTCTCTGAGGGCAGACAGGCAAGGCAAATTGCATAATATACTGCTGCCCTGTACTACTGTCTAATTGTCTAGTAGTAGTTAGTAAGTACTACTTCTCATTAACCATCAAGTTATCATCATCATGCATGCATTTCCTTTTTCTCCCTTAACACATTTATGGATATGGTCGTCTGCCAAGATTGTGTTTTGTTGTTTGTCCATGCATACTGTTTTTCTTTGTCAAACCTTTCCCAAAACCCCCTTCCCAACCATTCATCAAACCCTAACCCTCTTCCCCCGGGCTGTGTGATTTATTGAGGTGTGACTAAATTAAATGTACACCAATAATTGATCACACGCTTGCTGGGGCGGATGTGGCGAAAGCAACACTAATTCAATTTCAAGGCAGGGCGAGGATCTTCTTCTGCTTGCCCACCCATGATCAGTATATTCAAAGGAACCTAATCCATCATCATTAATTGCCGGCATCGATTGGATTTGTCATCCTCCTACAAAGCACTAAAGGTTACGCTTGTGTCGAGTGTAGGCCTAGTCGAGTGACTCGACACAACTACAGTTTCTAAGTTGTTGTACTAGGCTATCCCCGCCACCATTATGTTTTATTTTATTTTGGCATATTATTGTTTGGCAGTAATTTCTGTACTGTACTTCGTTCTACTACTCCTCCCACAGTCTCTCTCAGGCGACTGACTGTCTCATTTTCTTTTTTTGCAAATGCTACTGCCAGTGTCTACTACTACCACCACAACCATGGCATGTTGGGAAACAAACCAAACCATCATCATCATCACCATGCAGACATCGCTGTGCCTAAGTTAAACATCAAGCACAGGTAAGAGAAGAAGTTTGGGGAGGCATAATTAATAATGGAAAATGTTTCATTAGTTCACACACCCCTTGAGTCCAGTTGCAGAATGCATAGACTAGGAGGAGAGACTGACAGTACTAGTAGGACAAGTCACTCAGTGAGGGGTACCGCATCTATCTGTTTGTGTCTTACAAAGTCAGCCAATTATTTAAATCAAACACTGGCTGTGGCCCTGCAGCATCAAGGAAACAGTGTGACGTAAAACTGTAACCCCACCCACAAAACATTAACAACATCGTATGTAAAGTATAAATATAATTTAATCCCCTAACAAAAATAAACTATGTAAAAAATCCCCCCAAAAAACACCTGGCCTACCCCTCTCCCTAACCCCAACCAATGTCCGAAACTAAAAAGTTCAACCAATTGTCCATGTCCATTAAATATAAACCCCAACGCCCAATTCCCACCCACCAAAAGCAAAAGCAATAAAAAAGGGCAATCCAACAGGGTCATTCATCGGCGTGCTCGCCTCTCCAGGACCTTAATCCGCTCCTCTAGGCGGGCCACGCGGCGCTTCAATGCGCGACAATTGCATCCACAGGGGGGCAGTGAGAGATAGCGAATTGCGGCGGGCGATTGCCAGACGGCGGCGCCGAAACGCTGGAGGGGCCTGGGTGCTGGGGCCCGGGGCATTGGAGGAGGCTGCAGCTGCTGCCGCCTCCTCCTCCTCCGCCAGAGCCACCAGCCGCCGGTATTCATTGCAGATGGCCTCCAGCTTCCGGCTCCGGGCCACGGCTGCCAACTCCTTCCTTGTTGGTTTTGCTTTGGAAGGAGTAGCTATATCAAGAAAGAAAAAAATACTATTGTTGTAACCAATACTCTTAGCAAAACAGTAACACAAAATTAATTCAACACATAGTGGCACAGTAGCGCTAGCAAGCACAGTACATAACATTTGTGGTATGTATCTATCCTCCCACTTCCTCGGCCTCTAACATTTGTGGGAGTTTCAGGCATTATACTAGCACTATGGACTCAAGTACACAGTACACCAGTCTTCTTCTTCTCTCTTGTTTAGCGAAATTACGTGACCTTGTTGTAGCTGGCATGCCAGCTCAGTCAGCTGCTTGCGCCCAAGACAAACATACTCGAGTCATGACGCAGACTCACTTTAGTTTTATTTACTACTGTCTGCAGGTGGGGAAGCTCGTATCCTTTTCTTCTCTGCCAGTCATAAATATTACATCTCGCACGCCCTTCCTCCTTCCACCCTTCTTTCCCTTTTCGTTCAACCCATCCATCAAGGTCATCTGATCTGACTTTTAGTCTTCTCCATAAAACTTTCACAGCTGAGTTGAAGTCAGATAGAAGAGGACATTGGTTACTCAACACTCCCGCCACTAATGCTATTGCTAATGCTAAGTAAAGGGTGTCTTCTCCAACCGTTCACAACAACTTCTTACTTACTAAGTCTCAACAGTACAGTGTACAGTACACCCTTGCAGCGAGTGTAATCAATGTCAATAAGTAAGGAATATAACTTACCACCGCCCACCACTGCTGCTGGCTCCCCCCCTGCAGCTCCTGCAACTGCTGCTCCCTCTGTGGCCGCGTCGCCATCGCCGCTGGCCCCGGTACTGGTGGTCGTCGGTATTATGCCTAGAAACATTACACATTTTTTAGATGCCATACACACATCCCCCTATTTATTCTTTTTCACTAGCAAGATTGAAAAAAAGTTAAATACATACATATATAACATACATCACTAGTACAAATCGGGTACTAGAGTACAGTAGACACTAGTAGTGTTATATCATGGTCCCTAGGGTCATTCTAGTCTTTGCTACGTTAGCCTGAGCCATGCAACCATTTTAGCTTTGTGTCTTTTATTTTTGCGCACGTTACTTAGCAGCTTGTTGTGTAAGACGCCTTTGAGTCCACATGAGCTCATAGTACTGCTACTGTCTGAGCGCTGCGTACAAGGTCGCAAAAACAAGCCACTTTGTTATGGAGTTCTGGTGGTCAGTCCGTATTGCTTAGCCATAACATGCTACACTTTTGGCACGACTGAGAAATGCTTGCAATATACTAACGCGCACCATTTTTCTCATAACAGACGGAAGATTCCCTTCTACAAACCAGAGATTTGCGGAGCTTATGATGTAACCAGTACTTCTAGGTTCTTCTAAGGTGAGGGGTCCCCCAGAATTGGCTCAGAGATCTTCATTTATAATTTTATATAAACTATATTCCTAGCAAGGGGAGGGTGGTTCTTCCACCACTGTTCAGTTATCATCATGATTGATTTCCCCTTTTGTCTTCTATGGACTTGTAGTTGTAACAATGTTTATTGTTTTAATCTTATGCATTTTGCTGTTGGTGCTGGCTCATATTATACTGCATTATAGAACAACGTACAGAGCTTGTTAGTTGAAAATAAACCTTTTGAACTTACATAGACTCTGTGGTATTTGGTGTGGACTTAAACGAGTGAGTGAGCGAAAGGGTGTGAGAGGTCGGGAGTGTAGTGTTATGTTCTGGGTTGTCTAATCATTGGGTATCTTCGGGGGGGTTCAGGGAGCTAATGACTCTGAGACACTATAGCTAGTCAGTCAGGGGATTGTGGGTGAGGACGGTGTGAGGAAGGTCCAACCTCCTATCACCAACGTCCTATTTTCTTGTGCATAGTTCTGTATGTGCAGAATCCCTACAACAGTAGTAGTATGTCCTATGTATCCTATCAAAAATTAGTAAAATATCTGTTTGGGCATTTTGTTGGTGGGAATTGTCGAAAAGCCTCAAGATTAAGAAGAATAGAAGTGGACAACCCAAAGGACTGGACTCAGTGGCTAGAGCGATTGGTGAATCTGAGTTTTATTTAAAACCTTTTACATAAAGAGTGGCCACCTGGGCAAGCTTTGCTACAGACAGACTAATAGTAGTAGTACAGAGAGTCATAGCAGAGGCAGTTAGAGGCAGGGATAACAAGAATTTAGAAACAGATTGTCTAGATCGAAGAAGATTTTGTAAAAAATAGAATTAGGAAATCGAAATAATAGTTCGGAAAAAATAAGGTGCAGTAAAAGTTAGGGAAGTATAATTATTAATATTAACAACAGGAGGACTTACTGGGGCCAGCAGCAGAGCCCTCGGTAGAGGAGCGTCCCTGGCCCTGGGAGGCATCTTCACCAGCTCCCGCCGACTCCAACCCCGTCTTCTTGCCCCTGGGTGCTGGTCATGAAAGATGTAAGAAAGAAAGAGACAAACATGGATGATTGGTGTGAAAGTGAAACAAATAAAATATTTTGAAAAACGCTCAAAAAAACATTTATGGTTACAACAATTTGACCTATCTAATCTGGTCGACTAGTATTGCGGGATTCGCGGTCCGTCTTATTATTTATTTATAACACTAATCCAGTGTTCCATTCTGATTCCAGAATACTAACTAAGCCTAAGTACCACCTGACCTAGCCACCTATTCCAGACGGGCCAATTGTTCACTAAGTCTGCATTTTCATTTATTTTAGTCCTCAAAAATGCATAGATGGAGGACACATGCATACATTTTAGCATACACCAAATTGTTGGTTGGTTGCTGCTGATGTTCTGCTAGTGATAAGCCTATTACCACTCACTAAACAAACTACAAAAGGTTCTACTAAGGACTCGGGTAAGCAGCACTCAGCAACACGGACGTCACGTGACAGAGGATGCGTCACGCAGGCCACTAAAAAATTACCTACTAATGAGTAACTAAACCTATCAATCCACCACTATCTCTTCTTAGTGGTAGGAGGACAAAGGAAGGACTAGAGTCTCTCTACCATTACCTAACGTAAGTTCTCTAAACTAAGTAAACTCTTACATAATCATGCCATGCGAGCGCAAAGTTGCAAACAAGTAAGATTACTAGCGCCGAGCACCTGTGTCATAACACTCACAGAAGATTTTTAAACTTAATTTACCTGCAATGTAAACAGCAGCATTCTTGCTGTTCGGGGAAAAAAATATATTACGCAATATATAACACAGAGCAGAAGAACACAAAGTAGTAATATTAAATAGCTACTCACCAAGCCCCGGGACCTCCACTCCTACCAGGTCCAGCAGGTCCTGCTCCCGGTCCAGGATATCGGACCACCGGTGCGTCAGCTGGTTATTGGTGCGCCGGACACCAGAGCAGCGAAACACTGCCCGGCGCACCTTTCCCCACCACTGCCGACGCTCCCGGAGCCCGTACCCAGACCCAGGCCTGCCGCCTGCTGATAGGGTTAAGGGGAGGTGGCGCTGCACAAAAAAAACAAGTGCGGCCACCTCCGCCTCACCAAATATGGCCCGTTCCTGCACCCCTTTTGGGCGCCGCCTTCCGCAGGGAAGGCGGTCGCGGCTGCGAGCAGCCTTGCCCTTTGACTTGCCCCACCCTTGGGCATGGTTCTGGGACTCGGGGGGGGGGGCGGAAAAGAGAAAGGAGGAATTCTAAAAGTAGGTAAAAGAAATGAAAAAAGCAAGTTATAGAAAAAGAGTGAAAAAGTAGTAAAAAAAGTCACAAAAAGTAGAAAAAAAGTCAAAATATAGAATCAGGAAAATAGAGAAATAGATAATAAATTAAAAAGATTTTAAAAAAGTGTACAGAAACAAAGGATTGCAAAGATAGAGGGAGGATAGAAAAGCAGGCCCAGAACCATAGCAATAGAGTGAAAAAAAGATGGCCGCGCCCATTGCGACCGCTTGGGCAAGTTAGTGCGATATTTCCCCCGCGAGCACGCATAAAGCGTTGCTAACACGTAATACGCGTTCCCGAACAGGGAATACTCATCGCGAACGGGCGGGAGCACGCAATACGCGACCCGGAAGAGGTAATAACCATCGCGAGCGGGCGGGACAAGTGAAAAACAAGATGGCCACGCCCATTAGCGACCGCATGGGCAAGTTAGTGATATATTTCCCCGCGAGCACGCAAAAACACATCGCGAACAGGCAGGACAAGCAATTCCGCGTCTTCGTGAAAGTTCCGCGTGCTTGCGGAGATTTTTAACATTTTCGCGATAATTTGCGTAGCGCGACTACGCAAATTCCGCACACCCCTACTCTTCACGCAGTTGCCAAGAAAAATTGTACATGTCTATCAAATACTTGGTTCTTAGTTTTGTCAATGGTTACTGTCAGATGATCATCTGAACAGTAAACATATAAAGTCGACAATTTCCTTTGTAGGCCAAGGGCAGCGAAATCCAATAAAACAGGTCTGCCATAATGAATACATACCCACAGTAAAGCTCTGCAAATTGAATAATTCCAAAGTATTTCCATGCAGATGGTATTCAGTAAAAGCGTTTTTCTATACACGTACTCATATTCCTTTCTGCTATTATTACCCCACACTATTTTATAAGTAGTTTATTTAAAAATGCATGCACCATAGAGTTTAATTGTGCGTGAATAGGTACGTGGGCGCTATATATTGCCAGTAGGCCTGTGTGCAGTGGCATAGCAAGGGTGTAATCTCCACAAATCACCGTTCACTCCTAAATAAGACAAAGACACCCGTAATTAGGGTTCACTAGGCCTCTCGCAGTCTGGGGCCCCAGTGACGCTGCACCTGCAGTACAACTACCTGCTTGGTGATTATTTCAAACTCAGAAGGGTTTGGGGACGTCCTTCAATGAAACAGAGCTGTGGGCATTACATCTGTACTTACTGAAGATTTGCAGCCTTTCTAACGTGCTGTTTGTGGCATCTGGGCAAATCACTTAGGGGCCGATTCCGATTCGGGCCGGAAATCTCTCCGACCGAGCCAGACCCGGAGAGATTTCCGACCGAATCGGACCCGTGCAGCCCGACCGAACGAGTACGATGCGTCCGTATGCTATCGTACTCGAGTCGGTCGGACTCCCATTGAAGTCAATGGGAGCCGGTCGTCACAACGCGTGCGCGGGCTCCCATTGCCTCAATGGGTGCGAGGCGAACAAGGGCGCCCCCTACAGCGGGTACGCGGCGGGCGACTCGCGCCGTACACGCACAGGTAGGGGGACCCATGGGTCCCCCTGTGTGCGACTCGCGCGGCTACGCGTACAGGAGGTCCGACACGGACCCCGGAAGTACGGCTCCGACTGCTCTTTCGAGCCGGACGGCACGTGTCGGTCGGACTGCTCGCGGTGCGCATCGTACTTACCCGGCCGGGGAACGTCTCCATTGCGCGGTGCGAGTCGTGTCCGAGCGAGTCGGTCGGTGCGGTTCGACCCGGGAACGAGTCGGTCGGAGCGGTTGGGGCGCCCGAGCGAGTCGGTCGGCGATTTCGCATCGTACTCGCTCGTCCGGACGCGCGTACGAATCGTTCGGGAAATAGGGCTCCGAATCGGATCCGGTTATGCCGAATCCGATTCGGAGCCCTACCGGCCGAGATCGGAATCGGCCCCTAAATCTCTTCATGATTACCAAAAATGATTGTGTCCTTGTGTTACGTAACTGGTGCTCATGTAAAGCGCTCCAATACTTTTGGGCCGAGTACTTTCGGGTCGGGCTATATAAAACTGTAAAAAAAAAAACACTTATATTGGGAGTGATTACATAAAGGCTTGTTTTCAGTGGGAAGGCATCAACAGTAAACAAGATGCTAACATTACGCTCAGAAAGGGCTTGTCTGGCCTGTCTGGTGATTCACTTAAGCAGGGCAATGCCAGACTGGGCCCCTGTAGGTTTAAGGCTTCGGTGCAGAGGAGCACGTTTCTCCCCATTAGCATCACTGAGGTAAACATCTTTTTACTGGCCTGTTCTGGAGGGCACAGGCAGTGCTCCAGCACCTCTCTCCCAGTCACTGTGTTAACAAATGCTGCTCATTCACAGTGACGTCTGTACAACTCATGATCGCAGAGTGCAGGGCTGGGTGAAGGATATCCTGGCCGTGCCTGCTTAGACATGTATGATCAACACCGCAGCCATAACGGCACTTTGGTGGTGGTGGCTGAAGGGTTAGATTCGGCCTGTTTAATGTGGCAGGGGTTTCCCCACATTAAAGAGCTGGGACTTTAGACTAGTTTTGCACTTGGTGAGGAAGGTAGTGCCTCTTCGTTGGTAGGGGAGAGCGTTCCAAAGGAGAAGACAACGTTTTCTGGACGACCTGAGCCTTAAAGTCCCACATCTGACCACCAACAATCCCTCAACACACCTTGTAGTGGTGTCATAGATATTACGTTCCACGAAACTCTCTCTTCCCGTCGCCAGACTGTTGTTTCTCTGAAAATGGGATGGCTGCCACTTTCAGTTCCTGGATTGTCATGCCTACTATTGTAATATGTTGACTTGCTTTTTTTTCCCTTATGTTTTATATGATTCTCAGGATTTGTTTTACCTTATGCTTTTTTCTCGCCTTCTTTCCCTTATACTGCGTTAAGCATTTTTGTACATGAGATTAATTCACTTTACCTGCCTTTTCCAACATGTGTTCTGCATTGCTGTATCATGGCAACTTTGGTTTTTGCATTTTTGTATAAAACCCAATAAAGTACTTTGAAATTAAAAAAGGGCCCACATCTGTTACAGGCACTGCAAACAGGAGAAGGGGTAGTGTGGCAGAATATTGATAGCACAAATATCCTCTGACAATTATGCGGCTTAAAGATTGTTTCCCAAAAAAGCACCATATTGCTTGATTTTCTATTAATAACTTCAATGGGGTAATATCATTGTAAACAATATTTTTTAGAGATGATATTCAGGCCACGATATTCTGGTAGCGTACCGTGTGGGTTCGGCTGTGAATGCCAGTGTGAGCATCTCATACTGTACCCTGCTGCTGGCAAGTCACCCAACATCCGGCAAAACGCAGCCACCATGGTGGTATGTGTGTACTGTACTTGTCACATTTAGATAATTACGAAACTAAGCGTGACGACTTGATTGTAAGTGCCATAGACTCAGTCAGTGGAAATTTTACGAGAACTTTTTCTTACAATAGAACAATACATATTGCACCTTTAGTCTATCAAACTGCCAGGTCCAGTTGTTTAATGGTAACATCTTAGAATGCTGAAGTCTTTAGAGAGCCAAAGGAATTAAGTGGCAAAGGAGGACAAAATTATGTGTGAGTGTGGACTAGATTAAGCGTCAAGAAAAAGCAATATGTGCAGGATACCAGACTGGAGTAAGCATCCTTTAATATGAGAGTAGATATTCACATTCAGTATGAAAGTATAGTTTAACCCTGGTAAGGATGTATAAATGCTCAAATGTGAGTGAGCTGTTTGGTTTTCACATTCATTTTCCATAGCACTGTCAATTGGCTTTTTACGTTAAACTATTTGAGTTTGCAATGTGCACTTTATAACCAACTTTATTGAAAGTTTTGCAGCAAGACACATAGTAGCCTATCTCAAAGGGATACATTGTATAAGCACAACAATACAACAAGCCCAATCCTCAGCATCACACAACATTACATGGTCAAAGCGACAGCCCATAATAGCTACACAATTTCCCCCATATTCGTCCATGTTTCTGTGGACAACCACGAGGCTCAAAAATCGGTTTCTCCTGGAGCGCGCACCAGTCCCCCCCCCCCCTTGCGCCAGCATTTAACAGTCGGAGGGTTTTGCTGTTTCGAGGTATGAGTCACATCCCTTTTGGTGACCAGACAGGCAACCCCCAGAAAGATCCGCTCAGCCCGGGGGCCCCCAACCTCCTCCACCAATGCCAGCAGCACAATGTGGGATGTCAGATCCAGGGTGCGGCCCAAAACAGAGGAAAGCAAATTACCTACCCCCCCCCAGAAGGGCCTCAACACCAGGCATTCCAATGCCACATGAAAGAAGTCTGCCGGTGGGAGCGCACATTGTGCACACATTGCTTGTACATTGGGGCGCGAGTGCTGTAGGCGACACGAGGTGATGTATGTCGCATGTAAGTAAATAAATTGTACCATACAAAGCAGCAATGAGATTGCCGATTCTCGGGGCACAATACAAGCCTCCCTCCATTCCTCTTCTTCCGGTATTCCCACTCAGGCCTCCCATTCTGCCTTACCCGCCTGAGGCCATCTGGTGCATGGATTACCAACGAGTGATAAATCATAGAGATTGTCCCTTTACCCAAACGCCCAAAGAAAACCTTCACCTCTAGCGGACTAAACTCGGGCAGGGAGTCGTCTGGGAGATCGTGAGCCTGCAGGGCGTGGTGTAGCTGGAGGTAATGAAAGAACTGGGAGTTGGCCACTCTGTATCTGACCTGTAGGTCCTGAAATGTCACAAGACTACCTCCCCTATAGACATCCCACAGATAGGAAATCCCGATTTGGTTCCAGGGGATGAAACCCTCCAGGGCCGAGAGCTGACCAAGCCAAGTTCCCCGCCATAGGGGGGGTCATCTCAGTGAGACGGCGGTCCCAACCAATTTGCCGAAGATCTGCCCTCCAGCAGGTATGGGACACCTGTGTGCAAGAAGGTAGTGAGGTGGGCAGCCGCGCCCCGTACAGCAAATCAAGCATACGATAGACTGGGTTTTGGTTAAATGTGGTCTGTCGAGGGCGCCTACAACAGGTCAACGTGTATCAATGTTCGTTAGGGGTGTGTAAGACGGTGCTGACAGGAGGGGGAAAAACACCCAGAACCCCCCTAATTTGGACCGGGGTCCTAAGGAACTGCTACGAGCCTGTGCACACGTCAAAGTGACAAAATGGAGTAAGTACTCCTTCTTTCAAAGTTCATTCATACCACAACAATTTGTATTTGAATAAAACAGAAACAAGATGAACAATCTTTTGTGTTGTGTTCTTCTTTTACTGGTGTTCGATTGCCCAGCCAACACGTGTTTCGTCCGGGGTGGTACCCCAAGACTTCTTCAGGGCTATGAGGCAAAGCCAGGAGGTGTGTGGGTTCTCTGAGCCGGTCACAAATACGTCCCGGCAATCTAAAAGAAGAAGGATGCGATCCGTTGTAGAGGTAGGGTCCTGAATATGGGACACTGCGGTGGAGCCAGAAGTAAGCTTCACTCAAAACCGGTTGTACTTCCGTCCCGGCTGGGAGCTAATGGGTACGGGGGCTGGATGGTCCTGGAGGCGGGGCCCTGAAGTGTAGCCAAAATTGTGCTGCACTCAAAACCGGTAGTGGTTCTGTCCCGGCAGTCAGCTACTGAATATGTAGCATGGAGAAGTCCAAAGTGGGGGACCCTCTGTAAATGTCCAAATGGGTGATTCTGAAAACAGCGAGTACGCTGACAGAAACGACGTTCCTTCTGTTGCAGTCGTCGTTCTTCTTTTAGATTGCCGGGACGTATTTGTGACCGGCTCAGAGAACCCACACACCTCCTGGCTTTGCCTCATAGCCCTGAAGAAGTCTTGGGGTACCACCCCAGACGAAACACGTGTTGGCTGGGCAATCAAACACCAGTAAAAGAAGAACACAACACAAAAGATTGTTCATCTTGTTTCTGTTTTATTCAAATACAAATTGTTGTGGTATGAATGAACTTTGAAAGAAGGAGTACTTACTCCATTTTGTCACTTTGACGTGTGCACAGGCTCGTAGCAGCAAATCAAGCATACCATCCAGACCCAGCGAGTGAATCCTCAGACGGTATGCCGGGTCATCCCACCCACCCGTAAACCAGTCATTAATCAGCACCAGGTGGGCTGTGAGGTAGTATAGGTAAATGTCCGACAAACCTAAGCCTCCATCAAAGGGGGAGTTACGCAGGGACGGAAAGGCTACCTTGTGCCTGCCAACTGCCCATATATAATTAGTGATCTTGGCATTCACGTAGCGAAACCACTTGCGTGGGATGGGGTAAGGGTAGTTGCCCAGAATGTACAAATAACGTGGCAGACACACCATCTTAAAGAGGGCAGTACGCCCTACAGGATTCAGTGGCAGGGCGGCCCAGTGGCCCAGTTCGCGTTCGAGCCTAAGACCCAATTCACGGAAGTTAAGAGCCGAGGCTAGGTCTTGGAGGGGGACATGTGGATTCCTAAGTCCTTGAAGGAGTTCTAGTGGGTAGGAATGTTGGGACACCAAACCTGCCCAAGGGCATCCCCCCTCACCTCAACCAGGCAGGACTTGCCTTCGTTAACCGAAGTCCGGATGCCCCACCATACAGCCGAAGCAGGGTTAGACATCGGGGCCCAAAAACAGAAGGAGATCATCCGCATATAACGCTATGTGGTCCTCAAACCCACTTCCCCACAGCCAGATCCAGATCTAGGCGTCGCAGCATACTAGTCGCGCCAGGGGCTCAATCACCAAGGCAAATAGCAATGGGGACAGTGGACACCCCTGGCGCGTACCACGTACAATAGAAAATGTGGGGGACAGAACCCCATTTACACGGACCTGAGCGGTGGGGGCCTGGTAGAGAAGACGTATCATGCGACAGAACCCCTCTCCCATACCCATCCGTTGGAGAACTCTTTCCATAAAATCCCACGACACTGTGTCAAAAGCCTTGGTGAAATCTATCAACAAAAGGGCCATGGTGCCATCCAGGTCGTGCGTCCGAGACAGCGCCGTGTGGACCCTCCTGATACAGTGATGCGTGCTGCGACCTGGCATGAACCCACACTGATCTGGATGGACCAGGTGCAGCAATGCCCGACCCAGCCGCATCGCCAGAACTTTCGCGTAGATCTTAATGTCAACGATAATAGGGAAATCGGGCGAAACTTTGAACCCTGGTCTGTAGGGAAGCCCTCATTGGGCAGGATAATAATTATGGCACAATCTAACTCGGGTGGAAAGGACCACTGCTGCAGCGTGGCTACATAGAAGTTCAGAAGATGGGGGCATAGAATATCTCAGAATCGCTTAAAGTATTCAATAGGATACCCATCTGGGCCAGCCGTCTTGCCAGCTTGTGGTCCCGACACCGCGCAGCTAACCTCCTCCAGTGTGAGATCCTGGTCCAACTCTTGAGCTAGAGCACTGGGAATGGACGGCAATGGTATGCCAGAAGAGGGTTTGCGACCTCGGCGGGCGGCGGGGGATGTCATGACTACACCCCCGGTAAAAATCAGCAAACATCTGAACAATGGCTGGAAGTTCCTCCTGTATGCCTCCAGCGAAGTCCCAAATCACCGGGACTACCCGGTCCAAGATACTGCGATTCACCAGCCAGTACAGTAACTTACCCGACTTAACCCCGGATACATATACCCTCTGCGTAGAGGCCATCCAACAATATTTTGCCTCTGCAGGGTAGATGGTGCTGGGAGGGGGTGTTCCAGTTGGGCCCTCGGGCCTTGTTTACTGTTTTATTTGTACTAATGGTGGTTTCCTTTCAAGTAGTCTACGGCATTGCCATGCCATACATACGTGTTAGTAATGATGTGTGTGTTCGACATAGACAACCTGAAAAGGAAACACCATTAGTACAAATAAAACAGTAAACAAGGCCCGAGGGCCCAACTGGAACAACCCCTCCCAACACCCCCACCCCACACTTTACCCAAGGAAGAATCTGTCACCCACAAAGAGCAACCCATAACAGCTAAAATCGGGGAAATCGTCCGTGGCTCTTGTGCACCCATATATAAGGATCTGATGCCTGACAACGAACATTGGCAGAGGAAGATGCAGTCATCGAAGATACACCCAGCAGGTGATAGCTTTAGGAGTTGGGGATGGGCCCCGCCCCTTACGGCCCCCCAAGGGTGGGCAAGCCAACCAATGTCAGTTTCGACCCTCCACAGTCATCTCCTCCACAGCAGGAGGCCGCAGATCCAAAGGGACCCAACTACATGCAGATAAGTGCCTTGTGGAAGTCTGGGGAGGGAACCCCAGTCCGCCCCCACCGACTCAAAAGTCATAGGAGAAAATAAGCATTAGAGGCAACCTCCAGAGCCGGCCACAGACTTCGGACCAAAAACCACTTCCGGAAAGAGGTGGAGCCAGCCCACGGCCCAGCTATTCCCCCCACGTAGAGAGGAAAAAAGGAGGACAAAACAAAGTCAGAGAGATGCAGGAATAAAAAAAAGTCAAGTCAATGAGGGGAGGCTAGAAGGCAAGCTCCGTCCAGCCCCAGTCAATTGAAATATCACAGGAGTACCTGACAAGTGTTCGTTTGACTCCGGGGAGGCGGATGGTGAGGCAGGCCCCTGGCTGCTCAGCCCAGGACCTGCGGGATCGAGAGCGGCCACCCCGCCCCCTCCGACGGGACAGTGTCTGGGTGCGCTCCACTGGAACCTTGAGATGGCACGATTCAGGTGAAGGGCCTTTTCAGCAGCCTTTGCTCAGTTGCCCACTCCCAGGTCTGATCTGGGGAGCCAAAGAAGAGAGTTTTGGACTGAAAGAAAACTTTGAGGCGGGCCAGGAACAGAAGCATGTAGCGAAGATCCACGGCACGGAGCTTTTGTTTCACCTCTGCAAAGGAGCGTTGCTGCTGCTGAGCCGTCTTGGTGTAGTTCGGGAAAATGAGAATCTTGGAGTTGGGGTGCCTCAGGTCCGGCTTAGAACGGGCATCCTGTAGGATCGCATCCCGGTCTTTGAAGTTAAGCAGCAGCTGGATCACTGGCCGATGGGGGGCCCCCGGAGGGGGCCTCGGCACCAGGATGGGGTGGGCTCGCTCTATAACAAAGAAAGCTGACAGTCTATTTTCAGGGACCCCGGATCTAAACCAGTCTTCCAGTATGCCTGCGAGACCTCGTTGCTCCACTGATTCCAGGAGGCCAATGTGCCAAAGATTATTGTGCCACAACCTGTTTTCCATGTCTTCAGCCCTGTCGGTGAGGGTGGACACAGCGGCGGTTAACCTCGACATCTGCCTTTTGTGGGAGGCAATGTAATCCTCTGTGCTGGAGACCCGCCTCTCTACCTCGGTCGTCCTATCTACCAAATTGCACAGGTCCTGGAGCAGCAGTGAGAGATCCACCCGGAGGCCATCCACCTCAGAATCAATGGCGTCTCTAGAGTCCTGTATGGCCTTAAGGATTGTCCCCAAATCAGCTGCCATCTGCTGCGCAATATGGGCGTCTGGTCTGTCAGGGTCCCGTCCTCCTCAAGATGATCACCTGATGGCACAGTGTATTGGTCCATTCTAGTTTGGACCGCTGCCGGCAGGGGATTCTTCCCACGTCCCATCCTCCAGGAGCCAATGGGCCCATCCACCCCCAGCAGGGAGGGCCGGGTCAGTCACGAGGCAGCAGACCAGGCACGACACCCAGAGATCCAATTTACCGAGGTCCGCCCACCAGATGCCTCTCCAGCTGTAGAGAGTCAATGAAGGGTCAGCAGGGCTCGCGTTACCCAGAACCAACCAGCCGTCGCCACGGTAGCAGCAATCCAGCTAACAATCCAATCACTGGTATGATGGGGGATAAGGGGGAGCCCTCACCGCCCCCTCCACTGCGCCAGAGAAGAGAGAGTGGGTCCCCCGGGGAGTCCTGATCTGGAGATCCTGGCACAGGATGTCGCCCACGCCGGCCACCATCACGTTACACAGGCCGAATGAGGTGTCTGCTCCGCTCAGCTTCTCTTCCCCTGACTGCACGCCCAACTCACCGCTGCACGTGCACTGCGGCCACTGTCCGCTCCACAACACAGGCCAGCCAAGTCTCATGGTCCAGTCCTCATGCAGTCCATATATCCAAAAAAAGGGGAGAGGGATGGCGGAAGTCCCCCTCTGAGCCCGCTTCTGGGCCCAGTGCCCAGGCCCCAGCCCGTGCCCCCTCTCGGCCCAACCGCCCGGGCCCGCTCCAGTACCTGCACCAGGGCCCGAGGGAGATCAGTAGATCTCAGTAGATTCACCGCCAGGGCCTCGGGCCACGCCTGAGCCTGTCGCTGCTGCCACCACAAATCCTGCAGCACAAGGAAGGCCATTTGTACAAGTCTCCTAGCCTGTCCCCTGAGTCCATCCACGTTCAGTCGGGAAGGCGTTCCACATCCGCCCCCTTCGGGTTGCACTGGAGCCGGCCCTGCCGCAACTGCCGAGAGGCCCTGTTGCACAACCTGGCCGGGCACCACTTCCGGAGCCGTCCACAAGATGGGCCGGGGTCAAGGCACCCCCGCCGACAGGGAGAGCAAGGCAGGGTCGCCAGGAAGCCGAGCCACCACCGCTGCGGCCGCGTGGCCCAGCCAGACTCCAGAGCTCAGGACGTGCAGCAGGTGCAATGTGCACTTTAAAGGATCTTAACATGCTATTAAATAACACAACATAACTAGTGCAGGTTCTGTGTACATGAGTACAAGCACTAGTAGGAGCCTCAATAAGAATCAAAGCACCTCCCATCTGCACTGCAAGACTATAATCGAGGAAGAAGCATACCGTGAAAATGTCAATACCATAACACAACACAATATGGCATAGCATAATAAAACACTACCCCAGATTATAGTATAGCGTAAAAAACATAAAATAGCATAGCATAGCACAACCAATTTACTTCTGTAACGAGGCAATCCTCTATTCGTCACAGATGTGCAAGGACTTCTTGGAAGCATTAAACTAAATCTCAGCATTACTGTCATAACCAGACCACTGCTTCTCACCAACTACTTTATATATTTTTTTATTACATATTGTAGCAAATGTGGCTTTTTTGCAGGGTCACCCCAGATTTTTTGCCTCATTCTGGAGACTCTTTTTGCTGGTAATAGTTTGTGTCTGTAACACTGCTGATCAGTGCCACAATGTGTGTGCTCATTCCCTGAAACCATTATTGGTTACATTGTTTTCATCCATTTGCTCTATTTAACTTTCATGTAAGGCCATAGTAAATGTTGTAGTCAATGCACCACTGGCACAGGAGTTAAATGGCATATGTGGTTTGCAGTGTGTATTTACCCAGTCCATGTATAGGACACACATGTATGGCTGCCAGGAGCACCAATATGTTCTGGCTGGGCTGCAGGTTAAATGCACAACAGTAACACATGACAAGGAAAGGTGCCTTTGCCATGTAGGAAAAACTATTTTGATATATTTATAAACTAACCACAACGTGTTTCTTGAAGCCCACGGGGGTAGCCTATTATATATATAAAACATGACACACTCACAATTTAATAAGTGTGCACTTAGTCATCGAAGGTCTGAAAGCTAATTCACTGTGTAAATCCAGCAACATTTTCTATTGGAAAACCCTAGGAAGGTTTATAAAACATATGTTTCTATCTCTGCTGGGAAATGATAGGAAAGCCCTTTAAAGTAGTCAGTCAGTCAAGCAACTTTATTTTCGCATCAATTAAGTGCATAAAAGTAGAACAGTACAGCAAATAAATATCTTATAAAATATACTCAAGAGTAGTTTAGGTACAATCCATATCCATACACCAAAAAAGTGAAGAATCCATTTCCAATGCCTTAAACATAAGTTCATAGAATTGATAAGCGTAATAAGCAATCCATAAAATACATATGGAGCTAAAAACATTCAATAAAACGTTTAAAAAACACATACAGATTATATAAAATGCACAATATACATATGTATCCCAGCCAGCTACCGCAAGGGACTTTTGGTCAAGTTCTACAACTGACAGGTATAATAGTATGAGCAGAGGTCCTAATACTAAATCACCATAATGAAAGAGAACCCCGATGTTTTATAACTGCCCAAAGAAAAGATGTAAGGCTAAAACAAAGACAAAAGTCACTTAACTACTGAATATGATTTAGCGCTTGAACACGGTGACTGAGGTCATATTTGCGCAGCAGTGGGATAATATATTCTTTCCTTTCTTGGCTATAAAAAGAACAAAAAAATAAAAAGTGCATATTAGATTGTGTAGACCTACTGTCTCATATACAAGGTATGAGCTGATTTAATGAATAAATATTTGCCGGAAAACCTGTCATAAGCGGGATAAGGTTTAAGCAAAAACGTACCAAGAGAAACGGGTGTTGTAGATTGTATACCTTACCCAAATAGAAAAACGTATTGTGAATCGCAGATGGTAGTGCTTTTATCCCTGTTTAAGGCCGCTCTATCACTAACCATTTCATTTAAAAAGAGTTCTTTAATTTTAGCCCATGGGAAGGTAACAGAGAGATGGGGAATCATACAATTCTCGTAAACCCAATGATGTCAAAACAGACTCTATGTAACTCAACCATGGTATTCTCGAAGCGTGTTCCATTTTTAAAATATCGCTTACCACTGACTGGTTAAGTATTATGCTATCCCTTTTCCATATCGAATGCAACATTAATATAGGGGCCAATTTAATCACGGTACTAATGAAAGGAAGACCCAATTCAGCGTGACAGCTAGAGTTTGAACAAACGCTGGGTGCGGCTAATAGTCTTTTACAGAAAGCATCCTCCCTGCGTTGTATATCTTCTATATTCACATTACCCCTCAATGCAGCACCGTAGGTGGCAATAGCTTTTGCCTTTGCTGAATAGATCTTCAACATTTATGGAATTGGTTTGGAGCCTAGTTTCTTTCGAAAATCTAAAAATCCCGGCAATACATCCTTCCATAAAATTGGCTCTGTTTGTAACCATATCCTTCCAGTTTAATTTGCGGTCAAAGAGGACACCCAAATAATTAAACTGATCTACCAATTCTATTCTAGTTGCCCCTATAAAATACTTTGAGGTTTTCTTTCTGACCAGCCCTAATAGTAAGGACAAAAGTTTTTGACTCATTGACATGTAAGTCCAGGGTACCCATAAAGCATATATACTCCTCTATAAGTCTCTGCAAAGCGAATGGGGTTCTCGTCATAAGCACAGAGTCATCAGCATAGAGCAGTAGAGGCAGGGGGGCTGCCTCTACATAAGGAACATCCTTTGTGCTCTCTGCTAATACGGCTTCAAGGTTATTCGTATAAAGGGCGAATAGAAAGGGGGCAAGGACGCAGCCCTGTCTTACACCCCTTTCAATATTAAAATATTTTGTGCACTCCCCTTCTTTCCCGTATCTCAAGCTGGCTGTAGATCCACCATATAGCTGCCTAACAAAAGTGATAATCGGAGCGTCAACGCCCACGCTCTCCATAATAGACCTCAGCTTATTGTGGAGCACGCAGTCAAAAGCTGCTGAGATGTCCATAAAAGCCATATAGAGTTGCCCTAGTTTTACTAGAGTGTATTTAGCCGCTACTAGAATTAGATTAAGGCAATGATCTATAGTGCCTTTCCCTTTCCTAAAGCCATATTGTACTTTGGAGAGGATGTTCTTTTCTCCTACCCAGTCTTCTAGCCTATTTAGGAAAGGGCGTCTGATGATTTTAGCCGTGCTGTCTATTAAAGAAATAGGCCTATAGTTCTTACGAAGGGCACTATCTCCCTTCTTAAAAATTGGGATAATTACTGAGTGCTTCCAAGAATTTGGAGGCCCAGCTTTAACTATTGAATTAAAAACATTTGTCAATAGGTGACCCCATAGTGAAGTGTTAATTCGAAAAATATCAAGGACCCGGAGCCTTCAGGACTTTTGACTGCTGCAAGCCTAGATTTGCTTCTGTTACCTCGAAAATCATACTGGAGGTGTGGACTGATGAGTGATAATCTGCTTGGTTACTAAACCCTTCATTACTCTGAAAGGTTTTTTGGAAATAGTTAACCCAACCCTCTTTCTCAATATGTATCTCTAGGGACGGGTTGTCTGACTCTTCAAAAAAGGGAGCATTCAAAAGTTTCCAAAATCCAATGTTATCATTTCGTTCCGAGGCTTATCGAGTAGATTTTCCCAAGCTTCTTCTTTCAAATTTTTCAGTCTTGTCATCCTTGCTAATTTTTAGCTTACCCGCAAAGACCGTACCAGCTGTATATTTCTCTGGACCTCTTTCAGGGCTATGCGGAGGTGTGATAACACCTTAGAGCAGGCAGTATCAAACCCGCGCAATTGTAGGGACTTTTATGCTAATGGGGGCGGGTTAGTTGCTGGTTAATGCCACTCAAGATGTCTTGAAATATGTCTATCACCCGTCTTGGGATAGCCTGGTCATCCAAGCAGATCATCACCTCCATAGGTTGGATGTCTAGACTGAGGGAATCAATATTAACACATCTACTTTGTCCCACTTTAGATTATAGTCATTTTTCCTGGCAAGGTTTGGTTTAGGGACTATCTTGGACGAACCGGAAATATCACCTCTGCAAGCTAATTCACAGATTAAGGGGGCGTGAGGACTTAGGTCTATGGATAGAACCTTAACATTCTTTATACGAGTTCTCAGGTTATCTAAGATAATGATGTAGTCTATAGTTGAACCTTTTCCTCCTCTTTCAAATGTTTTTTCCATACAGCCAGTATCCTTATTTATCTCATTGCTAAATTCCGAGTAATTAGAATTCTATTTAAGACATTCCCATGAAGCCCATGGGGTTGCCTATTATATATAAAATCATGACACACTCACAATTTAATAAGTGTGCACTTACGGTCATCGAAGGTCTGAAAGCTAATTCACTGTGTAAATCCAGCAACAGTTTCTATTGGAAAAGCCTAGGATGGTTTATAATTATAATATATATTTTTCTATCTCTGCTGGGAAATGATAGGAAAGCCCATCAAAGTAATTTCTTATGATTTAACAGTGAAACACCTAATAAAAATTTACTTTATGCTGCCTGAGCCAGAACTGGCTTATAATAAGTTTTGGCAGTCATCACACCTCCAGAGCTCGAATGCCTTGAAGCAGAGGAAGGACGGGGTGGGGCTGTGAAGAGAACAGCTGAACATCTTGCTGGGATTAGCTACCTGGGAGTGAACATAAACAATTGCCAAACCAAGGAACAGCCCTAGCTCTACCTCTTTTGACTTTGAGATACCACGGAGGGCTTCGCATATTTATGCCAAGGACTCGCTTAGACAGCCAATCTCAAGTCACAGTGGGGGAGAGAACCCGTTTGGATCTGGCCGGTGGGAGGAGAGCTCATCTAAATAAAGTAATGTCCAAGAAGCTGAAGACAGGCCTGCCTAGTGGTAGGAGGGTTATGCCTTCTTGAAACTGGGACATCTGAGTTATTTTACAATAAAGCAAAGAGTAAAGGAACCAACAGGAAGTTGAGGACTGCAAGAAAATAATTTGGATCTCTCCAGCCACTGGCTAGTGCACATGATAATTCTGGCACCCAAACCAGCACCTTCCAGGAACTGGGAAGACTCCACTGGGCCTGTATGTGCATTTTATAGCCACTTCGACTTGCATTTGAAACCGTTTACCAAACCTTAAACTCCCCTTTTATTATGCTAAAGCACCCCGAAGGTAGGCTGTAGGTAGCCCATAAGGCAGGGTGCTGTGTAAGTAAAAGATAGAGCATGTACTTTTAAGTTTTGCATGTCCTGGTAGTGACAAACACCCAAATAAGTTTTTCAATTCTGTGAGGCCTATTCCTCTTATAGATTAACATTGGGAATTCCTTAATACACTTTTAAGTTGTAATCCGTGATTAGAAAGGAGCTTTGCCCTGTTTTATATCTTTGGAACGGTAATGACAAATCCTCTTCACTGGTAACTTTGGATTTAACATTATGATTTTAGAAATGCCCCTTTCAGAAAGTGAACATTTCTCTGCTTTCACTGCTCTGTGTGCCTGCAGCTTGGTTCAAATACACATCTGGGGTGAGTGAAAGCTTCATTTTGTGCATTCCCTCTAGACAGCCACTGTTAGACCTGGCCCTTTTGACAGGTTTATCCCCAAACATTTTGCCTTTTGCCTCCTTTTTTCTGACCCTGTTTTTGTTGGCTATAGGATTCTGGGCACTCTACCACTGCTGACCAGTGCTAAAGTGCATACGCTCTCTGTATAAATTGGGATATGATTGGTTATCCATAATTGGCATATTTGATTTACTGGTAAGTTCCTAGTAAAGTGCACGGTGTGTGCCAGGGCCTGTAAATCAAATGCTACTAGTGGACTTGCAGCACTGGTTGTGCCACCTACATGAGTAGCCCCGTAAATGTATCTCAGACCTACCACTGTAGTGTCTGCATGTGCAGTTGTAAACTGCCATGTTGACCTGGTAAGTGCACCCACTTGCCAGGATCTAACCTTCCCTTTTCTTATATGTAAGGCACCCCCATGGTAGGCCCAAGGTACCCCCATGGCAGGGTGCAGTGTATGTGAAAGGTAGGACAAGTACTGGTGTGTGTGTCATGTCCTGATAGTGAAATACTGTGCATTTTGTTTTTCACTATTGAAAGGCTATCTGTCCCATAGGCTAACATGGGAGTTGCTTTGTAACATCTTACAAGTATAACTGTCAGGAACCTTAGACTTGGGCAGAATAGATCCCAGCTTGTGTGCGCTATTACTGCATTTGGCAGAAGGAGGTTAACTAAGGCCTTTTACCCCCCCCCCCGCAGTCTACCCGACAAGGCCTGGACCGAACTAGTCAAGGTGCGGTCCTTAAAGATGGCTGAAAGCGCTAAGGTCAGCGCTCCAGCCTTCCAACAATGAGCGCGTGATTTCCCAGCACAGCTGAGGCTCGCGCTTGCCCTCAGCTGTGCGCACTTCACCGAGTCCGTTGCCCTTGCAGCAGCGCTCGATGCTTCGTCCATGTGTTAGAGGTAAAGTAGCAAGATTTACGTTTCGTTTGTGCCGTCGGTAGTCAGCAGTTAAACTACGCGACGGTTTTCCAAGAATCTGGAGGAAGAAGAATTACGAGCTGTCAACAGAACCGGCAGTATTCACCGGCTTCGTTCCAGTTTGAATTTCCTGACGTTCCTGTTCCAGTCACGCAAATGCAGCTCTTAAGCTGTTATTTCTAAAATTGCAAGACTCAGTTCCTAGTAGAATATTAAAAGACCCTGTACCTTACCTCTGCCTTCCCCCTCCTTCCCTTGCTCTCAGCTTAGCAAACAGTTGTTTATCCTAAGGCACGCATTAAAAAAAATATTAGGCTAATAATGTAGAAGTTTAGAAAAAATAACTTACCAGAGTTGACTTTCCAGAGAGAGAGAAGGCTTCGTAATTTACCACCTGCATTTAAAGAAAAAAAAAGGTTAATAGCCCTACATACAGAGTAGTTTACAAAATACATAGTTTACAGACAACATACTAGTTACAAAAATTGCATTGTATTCCTACAGAATAGTTACTCAGTGAACATCGTTTTGGAGCCCGAATCTAAGACTCCTATTAATAGAAGAGAAGAAATAGCCAGTCTCCTAAAGGGTATGTTACAAATGGATTAAGAAAGTATTAGAAGTAGCAGAGCCTTAGAGAAGAACTTAGTAACTGTGTCATTTGTTTTACAGTGTCTAACAACACAGAAAGCGCAAGAAGCAAGATAGAGTAGCTGCTGATAGACGTCACCAGTACTTAAAGACGAGGCTGTCTCTTCTCTGTCCCTTACCCCTTTCCCCCCCGGGAGTCCCTACATACTCTCTAGGAATTACTTAGGGAGTGTGGGGGAGACCCGGAGAGGCGTGGGAAATTAGCAACATTCTGCTCCTGAGAAGTACCTGGGAAACTTCAAGTAAGACGCTCTTGACAATAACTTTCCATAGGGACAAGATAGAGAAATGGAGTTTAGGTTCTCTGAACTCAGAATTTATTAACACACCCTTTGGTAAAGGTAGTTTTTGAATTCTGTGTTTGAAAATGCCACTTTGTGGAAAGTGGGCATTTTCTTATTTTACCATCCTGTGTGTCTCTGACTGTTTGTGTATTCAGCGTCTGGTGTTGGAGTGAAAGGAGCTGGGGATGTGCATTCACAGTAGACAGTCACTGGGGTGGTGGGGGGTTTGAGGTGTGCCCTGCCTTGCCTGGGTGACTCATCACTGGACTGAATAGACCTGGTCTGCATTTAGAGTGGTGGGAGGAATTTCACTTGCGCCTGAATAAGCTGTGTCTCCTTTTCACAATGCTGCCTCCGTCCCCGGTGGTCATGCTGTACCAGGGAGGACAGGAGTGGTTTGGACTGGGTTCAGAGACCATTGCCACAAAGAGAACAATGACAAAATGGGGTATAAGTTTTGGATTGCTTCAAGAAACAAGAGGACCCTGCCAAGAAGAAGAGCAGAAGGACTGTGTGAGGAGCGCTGCCTTTTTTGTGTGAGGGAGGGTTGGCCTGCAGTTGCTGCTTCTGTCTGTGGTGGAGGAAAAGGACTGACTCTTTTTGCCCTGCTGTGGTGTCCTGCTTGAGAAGAAATCTCCAAGGGCCTGTGTGTGCTGGCCTACTGTTCTGGCAAACTCAGGGACATCAACGTTTCTGTGTGCTTTACTGTACAAGAGCTTTGTGTGCTTTACTTTATAAGAGCTCTGTGGGCTTTGTTTGCGAAGCTCTCTCGGGGCTGCACTTTCACAGAGCTCTGTGGGCCTTATCACCAACAGCTTTGTGCGCTTTATTTTGCAAGAGCTCTGTGTGCGTTGCAGTCTGAGAGCTCTGAGGGCTTTCCTTTGTGTTTTCCTTGGAGAGAAGCAGCCTGCCAGGGGCACGCCCGTACGCCCCCTTGCCGAAACCCATCCGCTGTTCGGGCAACTCGAGATACCCCCAGGCTGCTGCTCCGCACACGCCGTTGGGGCACTAGGTGTTGCCTAGCAACCGGCTGAAGCCTGGCAGAAGAGCTGCAGCTCGTCGCCGCCCAGCCCAGCATGTTGCAGTGTCGAGCCCCGAGAGCAGTGAGGACACTCTCTGGCCGCCAGGAACTTTGCCACCGCACTGCCTTGAGGAGATACCCATGTAGCAAGGAGCACCGACGTCAAGAATCAGCTTCTCCCGGCCAGGGGACCGGGTGAGTGCCTTTCCCTCCTCCTCGTTGCATCTTTGAGCCCTCACTGCGGTGCCGACGGAGCGCAATCAGCCACCAGTGAGAGTTGAGGGGGCGGGCACGATCAGTCAACACACGTGTAGTGGTAGCACTCGAATTGGTCCAGCCTCCATCAAAGCCGCTTTGGTAGGGTTGGGCCGGTTGCGACCGGCCAGTAATTTGCCCACATGCCCAGCTGGGTTGCAGGGCCCCAAATGCATTTGTTTACAAAGGGATTTCTGGTGCTTCCCTGGCAGTGAAGTTTTGTTGGCCTAATTTACAACGTGCACTTGTTTACAAAATGAAGTTTTGTTGGCCTAATCATTTGTTTACAAAGTGAAGTTTTGTTGGCCTAATTTACAACGTGCATTTGTGTACAAAGTGATGTTGTGTTTGCCTAATTGACAACACTTATTTATTTATGAAGTGATTTATGTACAAAGCAAGTATTAATTTATGGGATTATGGTCTAATGTGTTTGGTGTATAATACAAAGGATATTTTTATATAACCTTGTGTGGAGTTTTTTTTTGTGGTGTGCCTGTGTGTCACTGGTGTGTGTGTGTGTTGCGCAAACGCTTTAAACATTGTCACTGGAATAAGCCTGACTGCTCTGCCAAGCTACCAAGGGGGTGAGCAAAGGGTTATCCTGGGTGTGTAACTCCCTTATCCTGACTAGAGTGGTGGGTTCTGCCTGGCTTAGGTGCATACCCTAGCCAACCAGAAACCACATTTCTAACATTGGTTGTCTGTGGTTAGGATAGGACTTGCATTTGCACAGTACCACAGTGACTCATGGTTGCACTTAGACCAGTGAGCGACCATATACTGTTTTCTTATTCTTCTATTTTTTTGTGACACCCCTTGAAGGTCAGCCATGTCTCACCTGGGTGATCCAGCAGTTGTTGTGGCAGGAAGTCCGTCTAACATTAACAAGTTGTATTATTACACTGAGTGACCTAAAGCAGTTCTGTCAGGATCTTGGTTGTCAAGTGAGAAGTTCTGCCCAGAGGGGGGAACTGCGGGAGGTCTTGTTAGCCTGGTGGACAGTTAAAAACAGGAGGGTTGAGGATGATGACGAGGAACTGGGAGAGAAAAACCAGTCTGGGGGTTTTGTAGCTCAGGATCTGCCTGTGAGGGTTAGGACCTCCAGGCCTGGCAGCAATATATCATCTAGAAGAGTGTTCCCTGAGGAGCTGGCGGACAGGCAGAGGGCCAGGGATCAGGAGTTGGAGCTAGCAAAACGTAAATGGGAGTTAAGAGAAAACGAATTGATTCTGGCTCATGAGGCAAGAATGAGAGACCTTGATGAGGAGCTCGAAAAGGTTGAGTTGGAGCTGAAAGCCATAAGGGCAGAGTCCAGCTCAGATGGTGGCAGCAAGAATGTGATATCTAGTGCTGAGAGAGAAGTACATACAACCAGAGTGTGGCGCCTGACTTGAAGGAGGGGGTTGACATACACCAGGGGGTTCCAGGTTGTGAGGTAGCTCAGTGGTGCACAGGGTCCCTGAGGTTGATTAGGGAACTGGCACAGGGGTTCATAGTCCTAATAGTGGCAGGGACACTCTACTGACTCTAGATGAGAGGTGCAGGGAGAGGGGTTCCCCCATGGTAGAAGTCCTGGTACGTGTGTTTGGAGACCACCCAGAAGAGTGTGGGTTGGATGACAGAAACAGTCAGACACAGTCTTACCAGTCCCAGGAGGGTGAAGTGAGGTACGTTTGCGAGGCACTGGATGGTGAGGTGAAGGGTAGCTTGGTTAACACATGTGAGGGGCTGTGTGAATCAATTGTTGGAGAGCATATTCTAAGTCCCTGTTTTCCAGAGCTATGCCAACACCCGGTAGAGTGTGAGTTCTCTGATTCCAGGGAGCTTGCACTGGAGGCAGACCTTGTGGTGGATTCCAGAGGGTCTGATGAGGCTTTGGGAGTGATCCTGAAGGAGGTGGCTCAGGTTTTCCCCAACCAGGTGAGGTAGGGGAGGTTTGGAGTAACCCAGATGGGTCCCAGTGTAGTGGGATGGGTGAGGAGTCTCATGTCCTGTCTCTGAGTAGAGGGAGTGGGGGTGGGCTGAGTCCCAAGATGTCCGAAACCCAGTCCCAGAGCCTGGTTGGTTGTATGAGTGAACACCAGGAGGGGGGCCTAGTCTGTACCAGGAGGCCATCCCCTGAGGGGGATCCCAAGGTGTCAGGTAAGTAGGGGGGGGGGGGGAGTTGCTGTAACAAGCGTCCCACCAGTTCTGGTGTCTGGCAGCACCACTCCAGTTGGGAGGGTGCATGGGTCCAGAGAAAGGGGTGAGAGGGGGAGACAGTCCCCAGTGGAAGGACCAGTGGGTCAGGGGTTGCCAGCTCTGAGGTCAGAGCACCCCAGGACTGACTCTGGTGAGGCCACATCTGGACTGGGGGGTCTTCATGCACTGTCAGGTGGACAGGAGGCTGGAGACCTACGCCAGGCAGACTCTCGCACAACTCATGAGGAGTGTGTTTCCCTTGGGGGGGGTGGGTGTACTCCCCTGGAAGTCATGACTTGCCAGGCACAGGTCCGGCCTAAGGGTACAGACCCTGGGTTGAAAGGCCAGGTTCAGGGTGTCTCCCCTGGCCTGGAGGAAGGGGTGCCTGCTAGCAGTGCCTCTACTGGTTTGTTTTCTGGGGGTACCACTCCAGGTGGGAGGGTGCACAGCCACAGGGCAGAGGACAGGGTGAGGGAGAGACCACCCCAGGCTACTGTCCAGCCTCATGGTACAGACCCTGGGCTGGTGGGCCAGTGTCAGGATGCCATCCCTGACCTGGTAGGAGGGAGAGTGGACAAAGGGTGGCAGGCACCTGGGGCTACCACCCCCCCACCACTCTCAACCCCACGGAGGTTAGAGAGCCTTGAGAGGCATGAGGCTTGGCTCTCGTCACTGACAGCCGTCAGTGGCCACTATGGCTTGCTGTCCTGGTGAGTTGTCCCCGGGAGGGGGACAGGAGTTGCACCCTGTTGGTGGACTGGGCCACACCACTCTGTTGGCCATGTGGGTACTGTCTGCCTGCTGGGACACATCTGTGAGCAAGGTAAGCTTAGGCGCTGCACAGATGGGGTCTGCAGGTGAGGAGAAGGGTTCCCCATGGATCAGCTCAGTGGTCCTGAGAGTATGGATAGAGAGATCCAAATGGGTTCAGGAAGGCGTGGAACTGGAATGCGCCCCTGCTGTTGAGGGCCATGGTCCATGTCCTATCGCCCCAATCAGGGAAGTCCATCAAGGTATTGATTGGTCTCCCCTGGCTTTAGGCTGGTGGGGGTTGTGTTAGACCTGGCCATTTTGACAGGTTTATCCCCAAACTTTCTGCCTTTTGCCTCCTATTTTTCTGACCCTGTTTTTGTTGGCTATAGGATTCTGGGCACTTTACCACTGCTGACCAGTGCTAAAGTGCATACGCTCTCTGTATAAGTTGTGATATGATTGGTTATCCATTAATGGCATATTTAATTTACTGGTAAGTCCCTAGTAAAGTGCACGGTGTGTGCCAGGGTCTATAAACCAAATGCTACTAGTGGGTTTGCAGCACTGGTTGTGCTACCCACGAGTAGCCCTGTAAATGTGTCTCAGACCTACCACTGTAGTGTCTGCATGTGCAGTTGTAAACTGCAATGTTGAACTGGTAAGTGCATCCACTTGCCAGGCCCTAACCTGCCCTTTTCTTACATGTGAGGCACCCCTATGGTAGGCTCAAGATACCACCATGGGCAGGGTGCAGTGTATGTGAAAGGTAGGACATGTACTGGTGTGTGTGACATGTCCTGATAGTGAAATACTGTGTATTTCCTTTTTCACTATTGAAAGGTTATCTGCCCCATAGGCTAACATGGGAGTTGCTTTGTAACATCTTACGAGTATAACATCTTACAAGTATAACTTTCCATAGGGACAAGATAGGGAATTGGAGTTTAGGCTCTCTGAACTCAGAATTTATTAACACACCTTTTGGTAAAGGTGTTTTTAAAATTCAGTCAGGACCTGAGGTGAGGATTATGCTCTACTTTCTTTATTTTCCTTTCTAGCAGTGTTCAACTTCAATAAACAGAAAACTATCTTTCCCATAGTCCACAGGGGAAAGGTCAATAAAGGTGAACCAATGAGCAGCTCCGGTCGACCACAGAGGCACAAGGCTTCTTGGTAACATCCTCTTTCTTTTCCTGCTCCTCCAGCAGTCAAGTCACCCACTTTTCTCAGCATTTTGGTGTTGTGGTGTGTTGCTATAATTTGCCAGTTAAAGTGGTTATTGTCTGTATGCTTTGCGGTGCCTTTGCCACAGCGGTCTGAGCCTGTGAGAGCGTTCCTCATCGCTCCAGTGGCGGTGGCGATTACCCTCTCGGGCAGCGTTGACGGTGGCGGCCGGGAGCCGCTAGAGGGCGCACTGCTAGAGTGCAAGCCTCGTCTCATTGATCTGCAGGGCACGCGCTTCCTTTATCAGTTGCAGGGGAATCTGACAGACGTGCGCCCCCGCAGAGCCTGTGCCCAAACCTCCTGGAAGCTGTGACGCCTGTGTGATCACAGGTCTGTATTCATTGTGAGACAGCGTGACGCCTGCTCCTACTTGGGTCTGTATTTTTGTCCTTCAGTCTCCCTACCTCTCTCCTGGAGCGCGAGGCTCCCGCTGTAGCCTAGTGCCCATCTTTCCCTTCTAAGACTGTTGTTGGGGCCTGGCACACGCGAAAGGGACACCCATCATGGCTAGGGTGAGTCCGCCCCCAGGGTTTTTTACACATAACTAGCGCTTGGTGCGCCCAAAGATTAGACTGCTCCAGTCACCAAATTCAGAGCCTCAGGCTTGCCAAAAGTGTTGTGGCAGTGCTATTTATAGGGCTAGGTACATACCTAAGGCGGGTGGCACTGCTCAGGGTCCCCCCCCCACTCAGCATTCATTGCCCTGTGGGGTCAGACATGGACATGGAAGGGGATTACGTAGAGGAGGAGTCCCTGCAGGTCCTACCTCTGGATGACGAGTTTTGAGAGGCGGTGGATGCGTCCATTCATCAGGCGGTCGCGGCGGCCATGGGCTCCTTTGAGTGCCGCCTCATGGAAATCGCATATGCTCATGCTGAGAACCCCCCTTCAAGGGGTACCTCCTGCCCTTACCCGTGCGCCTAAGCGCAAATACGATCCCGCCATTGACCTTGGTGCATTTGAGCGCCTTAAGAAGGCCTTCTTGGACCACCCCTCCCCGATCCTTCCGACGCAGCAGGGGATGCGGATACCATGTCCCCCCAGGGTGGGGGAGACAAAGGGGATGAGGAATCCCCTAACAAGTCTGATGATGAAGCCGGCCCTTCCAGAACCTGGCGCCCCCCTTGAGTGCTGTGGAAGCCCCTTTTACACATGTTGGTCCCCGAGGACCTGCTGCACCCCGCTCTGCGGAATGGGCCCCTGCGAGTAAGGTCGCCCAGTTTGTGGTAATGTCGCCTTAGGATGCCTTTGGAAAAGGAGGTCAGGGCCTGTCTTAGGGCGGAGTGCTCCCGCCCTTCGCTCTCTGGAAAGGTGGCGGTCACCCCTGAGATAGATACTCGGATGACCATGTTCTTGCAGAAATATATACGTGACCCCAAGAAAGGGATAGATAGGCCTTCGAAGGCATGCCAGGAGAAACTCCTGGACGCCTGTGGCCCACTCAACAAAATCCTACATCTGGCAGAAGAAGGTAAGGCCTCTAACTCCCCCCTCTCTCGCGAATCGGTCTCGGGCTGGGCGCAACGCGCCATAGTGTTCCTAGGTAACGCTAATTGAGCACTCTCGACAGAGAGGCACCCTCCCTCCTATTGAAGGTTGACCCCAGACTTAGGGATCTCGCTTCCTCAGAGGCAGGTACTGTGGCTCAAGGTGGTCTCTTTGATGAGCCATTTGTTAAAGAATTGGGCAAGTTTGTCGCAATTTTCACCTCCCTGGACAAGGTGCAAGCTTTGATTAAGAAGATTTTTCACCCGAAGATTTTTGTCGGGTCGGTCATGGCAGGGGGCGCTCAGCCGGCCGATTTTACACCCAAGGGTCTCCCAGAAACTTCAAGAAGGTGCAGGAGCAGCCCAAACAAGGAGAGTTCTTCCAGTTCCGGAGAAGCTACCGAGGTCGGGGCTCCAGAGGCGCATTCCAGGCCCAATCAGCTGAGAGTTTCCCTCTCCACTCAATTGCAGATAGGGGGCAGACTGGCTTTGTTTGCGCACAATTGGGAGTGCACTACCTCGAATCCATGGGTCCTTCAGACCATCAGGGGGTTCCACATAGAGTTTTACGTAAGCCCGGTACAGGAGTCTCGCCCTCGTATGCTCGTTTTTACCGAAGCCCAAGCTACCCTGGTAGACAGGGAGGTGGTGGATCTCCTGCTCAAAGATGCAATATCTCGCTCCTCCCTTCACCCAAGGGGTTTCCTAAGCAATG
This sequence comes from Calotriton arnoldi, assembly GCA_963921515.1. Lineage (NCBI taxonomy): Eukaryota > Metazoa > Chordata > Amphibia > Caudata > Salamandridae > Calotriton > Calotriton arnoldi. The sequence continues at coordinate 166,315 of CAWUFW010004174.1, forward strand.
TTTTTTTGGTGGACAAGGCCGATGGGGGTCAACGCCTGGTCATCAACTTGAAGGAGTTCAACGGCTGGTTGGTTTACCGCCATTTCAAGATGAAGTTTAGCCACCTGCTGGCAGACCCCCTGTGCCCAGACGACTGGATGCTGCGCCTGGATTTGAAGAACGCCTACTTGGCGGTTCCCATTTTTCCCCCTCATCGCAGGTTTCTTCAATTCCAATGGAGGGATCAGGTGTACGAGTTCACAACCCTTCTTTTCGGCCTCTCCTCCACGCCCTGGTGTTTCACCAAGGTCCTCAAGCCGGTGGTAGAGTACTTCAGGTCTTGAGGCTTCCATCTTGGATACCTCGACGACCTCCTTCTACTGGGACAGTCCCCAGTTCTGCTCAAGGAACAGCTGCAGACAGCAGTGAACCTGCTGCAGAGCTTGGGGTTTGTCATAAACGAGAGGAAGTCCCTGCTCACTCCAGAGAAGAGGACCACCTTCCTCGGGTTCATCATAGACTCAGTGCACAGGACCTTGAGTCTGCCGGCCAGGAAAATCTCCAAGATCCGCAAGGAGTTAAGGAGAACCTAGCCAGGCCCACTACATCCCTCAGGCAGATCGCCCAGGTCTCCTGTAATCCTTCATACAGGCCATCTTCCCGGGCCCTCTCCACTTCAGGACCCTCCAATGCCTCAAGTCCTTCCACCTGAGTTAAGGTCTGCAACACTCTGAGCAGGTCCCACTCATGGAGGAAGTGAGAGTGGAGATGCAGTGGTGGTTGGACCACATAGAGGCATGGAACGGGCGGGCCATATTTGGTTCAAACCCAGATATGGTTATAGAATCGGACGCCAGCAAGTCAGGATGGAGAGCGCGCTGCGGGGACTCCTTAACAGGAGGAAAGTGGTCCGCAGACGAACAACAGCTTCACATCAACTATTTGCAGCTCCAGTGTACTCCTCAAAATGGACAATGTGTCGGTGGTTCGCTATATAAACCAGCTAGGGGGCACCAAATCCAAGGTGCTGGCGGACCTGGCCAAGGTGTTTTGGACATTCTGTCTCAACAGCAATATCTCGGTATTTGCGGAGTACCTTCCCGGGGCGTCCAACGTGATCGCGGACTGGTGCTCCAGGACACAATCAGATATGAGCCTTTGGCGATTGGACCCTCAGGTTCTTTGGAGGCTACAATCCCTTTGTGCTCCATTCTCGTTGGATCTTTTTGCCTCCTGCCTCGACCATCAGCTTCCCAAATACTTCAGCTGGAAGCCAGACCCTCTGGCGTCAGCGATGGATGCCTTCCTCCAGGACTGGTCGAGGAAGGCGGGTTATGCCTTCCCGCCATTCTCTATGATAATGCGCCTCTCAGCCCAGATCCGCAGGCAGCAGGCGAGGGTGGTTTTGATCATGCCCTATTGGAGATCTCAAGTATGGTTTACAGTTTTTCTGGAACTTTCCAGGGATTTTCTAATCCTTCTACCCCCAGATCAGAATATCCTTTAGAATCCCCAGGGCTGTCCCCACCCTCTGATCCTGCAGGGTCAGATGCCCCTCATGGCCTGGCGGATTACATGCAACGTTTGAGACTCTGAGGCCTTTCACGCGAGGACTTAAAGAATTTTGGCAGCAGCCGGTGTCGAGGGCACCAACAAGCGCTACAGATCGGCTTGGTCCAGAAGGGTTGGTTGGTGTCTTAGGAATGATCAGGATCCCGTGGGATGCAAAGTGGTCCACATTCTGAAATTTCTGGTTTCGCTGGCAACGGAGGGGTCGACATATCGTACAATCAACTCTTACAGGTCGGCGACCTCTGCAGGTCATGCCCCCGTTCAAGGGGACACGGTGGGCGAGCATCCTGTCATATGTGTGCTCATGAGGGGGATTCGCTTGTCGCTTCCCTCGCAACCCAGATATTCCAAAGTGTGGGAGGTTTTTATCTCTCTTTAAATCTTGGCAATCGAACAAATATTTGTCTTGAAAGGCGTTGTCAGCGAAGCTTGTCATGCTCTTGTGCCTTATTTCATGTTGGAGAGTGTCCGATGTGTGAGCTTTGGACGTCTCTGGTCGGGTCTTTACCCCCTAGGGGGTCACCTTTCATATCTCCAAACGCACAGTCGGGTTCCAGGACGGTGTCGGACCCTGCCTTTGATAGGCAGCCCAAGCTGTGCTTTGTTTGTTGCCTGAAGGCTTAGGTGAGCATGACAGAAGAGCACCATCCTCATGGGGAACATCAGCTGCTGATTTCCCTCAGGAAACCTTCAAAGCGGTCTCTCCTCCCACCATAGCTCGATGGATCAGATGGGTCATGCCGGAAGCCGGCATTGACGTCTCGCACTTTGGGGCCCACTCGGTCAGAGGAGCAATGGCCTCTAAGGCGTTTTCCCTCGGGGCTCGCCTCGAGAATATAATTAATGCCGCGGACTGGTCTTCAGATTCCATGTTCAAAAGATTCTATTTCAAACCAGTCGTGGACATGGCTTCACTGGTGGTGGACAAGCTTTGAACGAGCATAGTCCTCGCCTCCAGTCCTGACATAGAATGAAAAATGTCCTAGTAGACATGAAGGAAAGTTTCAATTCTATTAAAGACACGGAGGCGAGGATTATTCCCGCCCAGAGTTTCCTGAGCTTCTAAGTCAACTCCCCATCCCACGATCAGGTGTGCTTATGAATGGGGTGTTCCAGCTCCTCTTATGGCATAAGTATAACCTCAAGGTTTTTCTTAAGAGCTTCTGTACTCATCCACGCTGTTTGCTGAAGCAGCACTGTGTAAGGTTGTTGAATTGTACTTCGCTCTGCCTTGCCCTGTTGTCATTTGTTGGCGTGGCGTTCACGGTATATAAATTCAGGTTCATCTGTGTTCTCTCTGGATTCTTGTAGGTTCAGAAACATCTAAAATGGACTAAGGGAGTTCAGCGATGTGAAGATCGTCACAGAAACGAAAGAGGGCGTTACCCGGAAGCCTTGTGCCTTTGTGGTCGACTGGAACTGCTCATAGGTTCACCTTTGTTTACCTTTCCCCTTTCGACTATGGGAAAGATAGTTTTCTGTTTATTAAAGTTGAACACTGCTGGAAAGGAAAATAAAGAAAGTAGAGCATAATCCTCGCCTCGGTGTCCTTAATAGAATTGAAACTTTCCTTCATGTCTACTAGGAAATTTTTCATTCTGTGTTTGAAAATGCCACTTTTCGAAAGTGGACATTTTCTTACTTTATCATCCTGTGAGCCTTTGACTGTTTGTGTATTCAGCGTCTGGTGTTGGAGTGACAGGAGCTGGGGAGGTGCATTCACTCCAGACAGTCACTGGGGGGATGAGGTGTGCCCTTCCTTGTCTGGGTGGCTCATCACTGGGCTGAATAGACCTGGCCTGCATTTAGAGTGGTGGAAGGAGTTTTGCTTGCACCTGAATAGGCTTTGTCTCCTTTTCACAATGCTGCCTCCGCCCCCTGTGGTTATGCTGCACCAGGGAGGACAGGACTGGTTTGGACTGGGTTCAGAGACCCTTGCCACAAAGAGAACAATGACAAAATGGGCTATAAGACCTAAAACCCCAGGACTTTAGATTGCTTCAAGAAAGAAGAGGAACCTGTCAAGAAGAAGAGCGGAAGGACTGTGTGAGGAGCGCTGCCTTTTCTGTGTGTGGGTGGGTTGGCCTGCAGTTGCTGCTTCTGTCTGTATTGGAGGAAAAGGCCTGACTCTTTTTGCCCTGCTGTGGTATCCTGCTTGAGAAGAAATCTCCAAGGGCCTGTGTGTGCTGGCCTCCTGTTCTGGGAAATTCAGGGACATCAAAGTTTTTGTGTGCTTTACGTTACAAGAGCTCTGTGTGCTTTACATTACAAGAGCTCTATGGGCTTTTTTTGCCAAGAGCACTGGGGGCTGCACTCTCCCAGAGCTCCGTGGGCCTCATCACCAAGAGCTCTGTGTGCTTTATTTTGCAAGAGCTCAGTGTGCGTTGGAGTCTGAGAGCTCCGAGGGCTTTCCTTTGTGTTTTCCTTGAGGCTAAGCAGCCTGCCTGGGGCCCGGCCCGTACACCCCCTTGGACCCAAGCCCGGGGCCGAGACCCCTCCGCTGTTCAGGCAACTCGAGAGATCCCCGGGCGGCCGCTCCGCACACGCTGTTGGGGCAGTAGCTGTTGCCTAGCAACCTGCCGAAGTCTGGGCAAGGAGTCGCAGCTTGATGCCGCCCCGCCCAGCAGGACGCCATGTTGAGCCCAGAGAGAAGCGAGGACGGTCTCTGGCCACCAGGAACTTCGCTGCTGCACTGTCGTGAGGAGAAACCCCTGGCGCCTCCTGCTCCATGCAGCGAGGGGCGACAACGTCAAGTATCAGCTGCTCCCGGCCAGGGGACCGGGTGAGTGTCTTTCCCTCCTCCTCCTTGCATCTTTGAGCCCTCACCGCGGTGCCGCCAGAGTGCGAGGAGCCGCCAGTGAGAGTTGAGAAGGGGGGCACGATCAGTCACCACACATGTAGTGGTAGCTCTCGAATTTCTCCAGCCTCCACCCAGGCTGCATTGGTAGAGTCGGGCTGGTTGCGACTGGCCGGTAATTTGCCTGCATGCCCAGCTGGGTGGCAGGACCCCAAGTGCATTTGTTTACAAAGGGATTTCTGGTGCTTCCCTGGCAGTGAAGTTTTGTTGGCCTAATTTACAACGTGCATTTGTTTACAAAGTGAAGTTTTGTTGGCCTAATTTACAATGCGCATTTGTTTACAAAGTGAAGTTTTGTTGGCCTAATTTACAACGTGCATTCTGATGGATACATCTGCCTGTGGATTCCTCACCTTTTGACTTATCCCAATGCACAGCATTCCACGTCTCCCACGTAGACGAGGACGTCACAATGGAACTGCTCCGCATGCGACTCCGCGTAACGCCATCAGGGCCATAAGAAGACCTAGTCGGCGTGCTGACGTCAGTTTCCTTTTTTCCGCGCCATTGACATGTAACGTTTTTTTCCGAAGCTCTCCATTTCTGGGAGTTTCTTTGTTGCGGATTGTTGTGACTTTGTAGCCATCGAGGATGACTACTCCAAGAAAATCAGGTTTCAAGCCATGCAGAGAATGTGGGGGCCAGATGTCCATCACTGACCTCCATGAAGACTGTTTATAGTGTCTTTCGTCGGACTACGACGTCGGGACGTGCACTTCGTGCAAGCGCATGAATCTTAAAGCGCAGAAGGAGAGGGAGGCCAAATTATTCATGCCCAAGAAGCAGAAAAGGGGTCGCAGGAGGTCAAGGATCCATTCGTAGTCGCCGACTCCACATACTTTGAGGTCGTCGAAGAAACATACGAAAAAGCGGCGCCATGGTTCTCGGCGTTGCTCATCGAAGGATGCGACTCCGAAGTCGGTGTCTCCGTGTCTCAGACGTCATCGCAGGGTTGAGATCTCTCTGTCTCTTTCATCTGAGGGGACTCCGGCCCCGTCTCCAAGAGCAGCGACTCCACCAGCTCCAAGAGATGCAACCCCTCCACCGCTGCTGAAGTCGACCACTCCACCTCTGGCTCTGGGTCCCCGGCACCACAGCCGGAGCCGAATTTGGTACCTCCCCGAGCGGCTTCAGCGCCTGTAGTACCGGATCCGATGTATCCTGCTTTCCCAACTCCGGGTTCGGATCCGTCGCATTTTTTTAATGCAATGTTTGGCTTGTTCGCCAGAGCAGCAAACCCTACTGGTGCGCCTGTTGGCCCCATGGGTCCATTGGCATATTCCCTGGGAGGTTTGCCACCTTGTCACTTTCCTCAGGCACCTCTCATGCCTTTCATGCCTATGGTTCTAGGGAGTTGGCCTCTTCCGACGCTGAGATTTTCGACGCAGTGGCAATCTTTGGAGGGGCAAGTACCGCTGGATGGTTCATCCCCGGCGCCGTCTGGTTCTGAACCGGTGCCGACTCGGGTTCCTGTGGACTTCCCTTCGACGCCAATCCCGAAGTCACCGATGCTGCGTCTAGCACCGCAGACGCCTGATCCAAGGATGTAGTCTCGGAGAGAGGCACAAAGACTATTGGAGGAAGAAGAGTGCCAGGAGGAGCATGGAGAGGCTGAGGAAGGAGAGATTGTGGATCCTGACCCGGATTGTGAGGGTTTACAGGTGGCTAGTGGCCTGGACACCTCTCCTGAATGGGAGCTTTCATTTCCAAAGGGTCTGCCGACGCAGGAGGTGACCACTTATCACACTGTGATCAGGAAGGCTGCGGATCTCTTGGAATTGCCTCTTCCTACAGCGGAGTTAAAGTCTTATATCCTGACAGAGGCACTCCATTCTCCTTCCTCTATTTCAGAGCCTTTACTTCCCTTCAATGAGGCTTTGACAGAGCCCATTCTCGATGTCTGGCAGGAGCCGATGTCTGCTCCAGCGGTTTCCAGGACCGTGGCAAGGAGGTACAAGGTGGCTCTGGGGGATCCTGCTTTTCTGTCCACCCATCCTTGGCTGGAAAGCTTGGCCATCCAGGCTTCGTGCTCCTCCTCGAGGCAGTCTGCAGGTTCCTTCCCATCAAAATGCATGGAGCAATCGGCAAAGAAGGTGTTCTCGTTGGGGAGTATGGCCCTCAAGTCAACTGATGTCACATGCCTTTTAGGTCACTACATCCACGCCCTCATGGACTCAGCCAGGGAGGTAGTCCCAAAATTGCCCAAGGAGGTGCAAGGGCATTTCTCAGAGGTGTTGTCGGATACCCAAGCTGCTGCCCGCCAGGTGATACAGTCTGGTCTGGATACGGCTGATTCGGTAGCCAGGGCGATGGGATCGTCTGTGGCTACTAGGAGGCACACTTGGTTGCGTGGTTCAGGGTTCTCTCCTGATGTCCAAGCTCCTTTACTGGATCTGCCATTCGATGGATCTCGCCTGTTTGCGGCTAAAGCGGATTCGGCGCTGCAGCGCTTTAAAGACAGTAAAGCCACAGCAAGGTCATTGGGACTTCAGTCTCAGCCCAGGAGCTTTGGACAGTTCAGCAAGTTTTGTGGCTTTGGGAGGAACTTGTCCTTTTGTGCCAGGCAACAGCAGGCAAATCCCTTCTACAGATGCTATAGGGGAAAGGGCAGAGGTTGTTTGTGGGGTGCTGTGCAACAACAGGTTTATTTATTTATTTATATAGCGCCTGAATCGACCCCCAAAGGGGTATCTCTGCGCCCCTCCAACTCGTGCAGCAGGGAAGCAGCTCTAGCTCCACCATCCTAGAGCATCCTTGTAAATCAAGGGTTTGTCGCACTACTCACCCGTGAGGGTCTCAAGGTGCTAGGGGAGGGGGCAGATCTGGATCAGTCGCCGCCTCGGATCATTCGAAGAGCCAGGTCTTGAGGTCCTTCCTGAAGGTTCGTCCTTGTCCCGTGGGAGGACGGGTGTCCCATTTTCTACAACATTGGAGGTCTGTTACTACAGATCTCTGGGTGTTGAACATAGTAGATAATGGGTATGCCCTACCCTTCCGGGAGTTCCCCCTCTTTTCCTTCACCCATCAGGGCTTGTGCTCGGAAAAGCACCTTCTGCTTCTCCAGCAGGAGATTCCGTCATTGCTGCAAAAAAGTGTGATCAAGGTGGTTCAGGAGCAGGAAAGGGGTCAAGGATGCTACTCTCGGTACTTCCTGATGCCCAAAAAAGGATGGCCATTTGAGGCTGATCCCCGACCTCAGGGTTTTGAATTTTTACCTCAAACAGGAGAAATTTAAAATGGTGACCCTGACTCAAGTTCTTCTTTCGCTGCAGAAGGAAGACTGGATGGTGTCAATCGAAAGAACTACAACTAAATCGTAGTCCTCTTTTGTTTTTTTATAGGAGGAGCATTGCGAACTACATAGCCACCGGCACAGAATGGACTTTCACTGTAAGCATTTGAAAAAGGCTGTTCGCCGAAACGCGTCACGCTTGTGAAATAAATGTTTATTTAAAGAGAAGCATTGAGCTGAATAAATGCATTGCCATACCCGTAAGAGTGCTCCGATTTTCCTGGTGGAGGAAGTTTGGTGATGATGTTTAAGCGTGCAAGCTACATGCATGCCGGAGGCACCCGTCGTAAAGAGTTCGGCAGTTGTGTGGCAGTTGTTGGAATATATATATATATATATATATATATATATATATATATATATATATATATATATATATATATATATATATATATATATATATATACCAATAACACAAAATCTAATTAAAAAAACATTCTATTATAAATTAAAACATTAAACTATTTCAAAATCTTTAAAATTAAATTTCCCACTCCAGTGAGTGCAACAGTAGGGAAAGTGTTGGATAGCGGAGGGGTAAAAATTACTATTCCCACTCCAGTGAGTGTAACAGTAGGGAAAGTGTTGGATAGCGATGGGGTAAAAATTACTATTCCCACTCTAGTGAGTGTAACAGTAGGGAAAGTGTTAGATAGCGGAGGGGTAAAAATTACTATTCCCACTCCAGTGAGTGCAACAGTAGGGAAAGTGTTGGATAGCGGAGGGGTAAAAATTACTATTCCCACTCCAGTGAGTGCAACAATAGGGAAAGTGTTGGATAGTGGCAGGATACCATTTACTATTTCCACTCCAATGAGTGCAACAGTAGGGAAAGTGTTGGTTTGCGGAGGGGTAACAATTAATATTCTCACTCCAGTCAGTTCAAAATTAAAAACAAACAAAATATTAACAACAAAAATATTTAAAAACAAAATAAATAAAAAAACATATAAATATGTTAATTAAAATACAAATATATTTAATATTAAAAATTAAACAAAATATATTATAATGTTAAACACATATGACAAATACCTACATATATTATATTACATAAAATAATATTTTTTCAAACAAATAAATATTATTAATTAGAAATTATTTAAAAACAAAAACATTACATAAATTAACTTTTTTTATTTTCTACCCTATAACACCACACAATTCACAACCTACATCTAAATAAAAAAAAAAAATTACTTCCATAATTAACATAATTAATTACCAATTAAAGAAATATTTTTAATTAAAAAACAAATAAAAACTCATAAAAATGAATTAACTTCCCACACTTTACCCTATTAATCCCCACAACCCACAGCTACAATTAAACTGTAAAAATTAATTACACAATTAACACTTATTTACAATTAAAAAACTAATAGTATTTAACAACTAATGATAAAGTAAGTAAAATTAATTTACTCCCCACCCTTTACCCCTATAAAAGGAAAACCCACACACAACAAAATATAAACAATTACCCTAATTAAATATCAATCAATTAATTAATATTAATGATCAACTAATTATTAATTAATTAAACATAAATTACTTCCCACCCTTTACCCCTATAAACCCCACAACCCACACCAAAAAATAATTACACAATTTCCATATTTAATTTTCAATTAATTATTAATTAACAACTAATTATTGAAATAAGCATAAAGTACTTCCCACCCTTTACACCTATAAACCCCACAACATGCACCTAAAAATTAATGACAATTTCCATAATTAATTTACAATCAATGAATTAATATAAATTAACGAATTATTAATTTATTAAACATAAATTACTTCCCACTCTTTACCCCTCTAAACCCCACAACCTGCACCTAAAAAAAATACACAATTACTATAATTAATTACCAATTAATTAATTAATATTGATTAACAACTAATTAATAATTAATTACAAATAAATTACTTACCATCCTTTACCCCTATAAACCCCACAACCCGCACCTAAAACAAATTACATAATTACCATAATTAATTACCAATTAATTAATATTAATTAACCAATTAATAAATAATTACAAATAAATTACTTCCCACAATTAACACTGTAAAATCTCAATTAAATAAATATTAATAAATAAAAAATAATCATTAATTTATTATAATTAAGTTACTTCCCACCCTATTCCCCTATAAACCCACAACCCGCTACGGAACTAAAAAACGCAAAATGAAATTAAAATAAAATTGATAACTACTAAAAATGTAACACATATATTAAAAAACGTAAACAATACTTATTCAAAAAAACATACATCACATACATTTAAAATATAAACTAAAATACATAACACTAATTTAAAAAATCGATATTTTAAACAACCATATTTTTGCAAACGATATTAATGACTTCTATATTTTTGAAAACGATATTTCTTACCTTAAATTCGATATTCTTGACCACGATATTCTTGCTGTCGATATTTCTGTGTCACGATATTTCCAACTCGATATTTGTGTAAGTCGTCATTTCCAATTCGATATTCTGTCTGCATACCTCTAGCGTACCCTGACTAGGATTATGGTTCCTGCTTGGACAAGGTGCATACCTCTACTAACCAAAAACACAATTTCTAACAGTTTCTGAATGGAGGGAGATTCTCTGGGGCTTTCAAATATGACTCTGGGATGTTAGCAAGCATACCAGAGCGTTTTTCAAGGTGACACAGGCCTAGTGCCTGGATGACAGTACTGAAGTCTTCTTCATCGAGAGATCACTTCATTCTAAAAGACAAGAATGGCTGATGCCAGGCACTCTTGGTTGTGTATGGGATGCAGGCTTTGAGTAGACTAGAGCCAATTTGGAAGCCACACAATTTGATACAAACTGTGGTATGTAACCGATGATATGAATTTCGGAGGGCTATGTTTGAACTTTGAGTTGCTTGTTGGCATTTGTAATGAGTATTAATTTTGTTCTGTCAGGTTGCGTATCAGATAGGCCTTGGACATCCAAGCTTGGATGGTCATGTGGCAGAACTTTTGGCGGTTCATTTCGGTGCTGGATAGTACCTTATGGTAGAGCGGAATATCATTTGCTTATTGATGGATGCTTATTTTTTTGGTGGCCAATTAGACTCCCCAGGTCTCTATTTATACACTGAAGATCATCAGTGAGGTGATAGAGCTTTGTGGCATGAATTAAATGACTGGAAGATTCTGGTACCTGAAGGTGCTCATCCTTTTGATTGGGCTCTGTTCTTCAGGTAAGATTCAAACTATTAAATCCCATTCTGAGGGTCAGGGTGTTGAGATGAACTTAGTGGTACATAGTCTGGAAGTCTGCAGAGATGTCACTCAAGACTGCCACATTAGAACAAAAACCAATAAACAACACACTCTCCATGCATACAAATTATTGCCATCTACTGCCCTTTAAAAAAATCATGCACTAACTGTATAAAGCTGCATTACAATTACAAACATGAACTTCGTATACTGATTATAATGAGTACCCAAACTGCATTACAGTTGCAAACATACACTTCATATACTGATTATCATGAGAACCCAAACTAACATAAAATAATACTTTTCCCAACAGTCATAATTTAAAAGAAAACAATCGCACATCACTCCTAATACATAATTGTATTTGCATATTAGGGGAATAAAATAGTTAATTTTGAGATCTACGAATGCAAAAAACACTGCAAGTAGACTACAATACACCTTCTGGAAGAAAACAGGACTTATATCAGGAGATAACTTACAATTAACTTCAGTAAAAAGTCACCTATTTCAAATGTTAAGTAATAAAAATAAGCAATTTACTAAGAAGCATAGGTAATTTTCATTTGATGACGTACTTCACTGGGAATTTACTGAATATACAAGCAAATCCACAGATGTAGGCTGTGAAAACATTTTACAAGACATACAGATTGGCACGTTAACAGCATCATTAACAAACACACTTAAATCAATGATTTTCCAAACTTATTTTAATAAATGTTTTGGGTCCTGATGTCTTAGAAACTATCACTGCTGAAATGAAAAATTTTGTTTGACTTTTGGCTACTTTTTAGAATTATACAGCCTTCAATGAAGACATGCTGAAAAGAGAGCTAGAAGTTATCATCTTTTTACTTTCAACAAACTAATTAGATGTTCAAGGGCTTGTAGCTCCACTTGGAAAACAAGCTATTGAAAACTAAAAGAACTAGACAAATCACTTTCATAAAAAATGGGATTAGAAAACAAAGGTTACAATCTTGTGCCACCATGGATTTAGTTTAGATGTAGGTCACGAGGTATTTAAAGAAGGCATGCGTTAAGTAACACTGTTACGAGGACGCCATCTAAGTGGATTATTTCTCATTGCAGTTGATGAAACAAATGCCAATGTTCATATTTGAAGTTTGTGTGAATATAACAGATAGAGAAGTCATTACACACCTGATTTACATATGTTTAACATAATCAAACAGGTGGTTTCAAAAAGGAAAACACTGCAATAGCACAATAAATGTTGACTTAGTACTGAAGCCAACCCCGAATCATCTAAAGCATAAACTCTATGAAATGGAGAACAATCCTTAATTCATTTGGTAAATAAAGACTGCTAGGCTAATATGACATTAACATTAGTCTTTGAAATGACAAATTTAAGGCCTGATTTCGATCTTGGTGGACAGGGTTACTCCAACATGTGACGGATATCCCGGTCGCCAAATTACAATTCTATTATGTCCTATGTAACTTGTAATATGGCTGATGGGATGTCTGTATCCTATCCACCAAGATCATAATCAGGCCCTTAGTTCATGAATTTACGACCAAAAATCCTCAGAACTGCAATTTGTCAGATCAGTGAAAGTACTAAAACATTTACAACTCATGTCTGCTTCCTCAATACGTGACTTAGGGCTTGATTACGAGTTTGGCAGTGCGGGAGCGGGACCGCCCCACCGCCAAACCCGTGTGTGCACCTCCTGCCCAATTATGACTTTTTCAGTCACTGGCGGGCGGTCCTTTGGCATTCCCATGGCGGTGCCTATAAAATAGGCACCGCAATGAGAACGTCAAAGGCAGTACCTGCACAGCATGGACTGGTGCAGTCCATGCCGTGCAGGTACTGGGTTGCATGCACACAGGGGGGCACAACATGTGCCCCCCCTGCATGAACCCCATGGCCCAGAGGCACCAGGGGGCCCTGCAGCGCCCCCTTTGTTTCCTCTCAGCCACAGTTTTCATGGAGAAGGAACTGCCGTGAAAACCATGGCAGAGAGGAAACTCGTAATATGCTTGGCGGGACTGCTGCTGTCCCGCCATGCATCTTGCAGCCTCAAGACCGCCGCTTCAGCAATGCAATGGCCATCCGACCACCCTAGTTGTAATAGGGCAGTCGGATGACCGCCACTGCCGAGCCCCCGCGAGTCTGGCGGTCCGTGGAACGCCAGACTTGTAATCAGGCCCTTAGTGGATAGTAGAAAATACACTGGACATTTTTCCTGCAACACCCAAGATCAACAATAATTTCTATTGGCTATATTTCATTTGTTGGAGCAAATGAAAGTATATCCCCAAGCACCACCAGGAAGCACACATACAGCTCAATGCAATATAATTATTCACTTTATTTTTATTCTGAATGAAACATTGATTTACAAAATCCAACATATACATCAACTCCTATCAAAGAATTAATCTACAATGTGGAACAAAACACAGCAGAAAGTAACCTAAGCACAAATACACCAAAGCAATACAATAGAACTAAAATGTACATCCTTACAAATGAAATCAAAATTTTACATGTTTCGCTGGAAAAAGAAGGTAACACACATTGGAATCAAACAAATATGCTACTAGAAAAAAGCCTGGTATGTATAAGGCATAGAAGTATGCAAGTTAGGTATATTTCTCCGTTCATTTATGTAATAGAGATTGATATTGTATGAGCAGCTGATGGCTTTTGGCGATATGACCCAGAGTGTACTATTTACAGATTTTTGGGGGTGAGGCATGCTTTGTTCCTGTGTGTAGTTTGTGCAGTGTGCGTCTGTTTTGTACTTTTTATAAGTTCTAATGTGTTGCTGTATGTGTTGATATCTGATTGGTTTCATAAGAGACATGTCCTGAATTAAAAAACTATTGGCCTCATTACGAGTATGGCTGTAAGGGAACCGCTGTCGAAACGGTGTCAGAAACCCCCACCTAGTTGGCAGTCTGCCCGCTGTATTACGATAGTCGCAGTTTGCAGAATGAAAGACTGCCTGAGCACCGTTGCCACCGCCAGCCATTCGCCAACCGCCTCGACGGCGGCATGGGGAAAGCAGCTACCAGAGAGCGGTACAGACAACGATTCTGCGGTCCAAATTAAGAAGTGGCTTTCCGTCGAGTCGACAGTGGCGGAGAGACTGCCTGCTTCGAGTCAGTGGAAACTAAGGAAATGGGGTGCAAGCTCACCCCTTTCCTTCTTTTTTTCTTCAGTCTTCGACATGGGACCCATCGTCCAGGTCCCCCCTTTACAGCAACAACTTGACCACGAAGAAAACGAGCCGCCATTGCTGAAATCCTGGTATAAGTCCTTTTTTCCCTTTACTCCCATTGATTTGACTGGGCACATATGGTCTGGACTCCAGCAACGGAAAAGTGCTCATACAATATATTTTTCCACATGCATATGTGTACATGTCACACACCTGCATTGACACATATGGAACTATAGATTGTGAATCGCTGTTTGTGTCCCGCACCGGTCCCCCGCCGTCAGGGAGACCGTCAGCCCATCAGGAACATTGTAATCTGCTCGGTGGTATCCCGCCAACACGGCGGTCGCGGAGTGTTGTCAGATGTTGCCAGCCGCAACACCATAATACAGCGAGCGGGAATGCCTCCAGCGTGGCGGAGTTGTCAGTCCTACTGTCACGGTGGGATGGCGTTAAGATCGCCAAACTTGCAATCGGACCCTGAAACTGATTTTCAAATGTTTATAACCGGGCATATGTTGTACGCTGCTTATCACTGTGCTGTGTGTGGCTGTGTGCAGTGTTAGTTTAAATTATTTCCCCGCTTTGTTCTGGTCGTGAAATTCCTGCTTTCATTGATTTCTTTGTGATTTTGTTAAAGTTCTTGCTTTTGTAGGGGCGGTTTTGAATTAGCTTGGCCTTCCCTATGCTCCTCCTTGATTTCCCCCCTTACCTCCAATTTTGGAGGCGATACTCCCCATTTTCCTGTCATTCGCTCTTGCCACTTTACTTTTCAGTAATTGTATGCAGAGAACTCTGCATATGTGGCATACTATAATGCATGTAAGAGATATGAGGCCCCGGTGCAGAGATTTATGTAACTACCTTTGTAAATTGAAACGTTTGTGAAACCAAAGCAGTTTAGCCACAAAATATAGGCCAGCACGCTGAGTAACCTTATATAACAGAGATTATTCTGACAATTATATAATGGAAAGTTTTATCATAAGAAAAGAACAGAAAATCTGTAAAATGTCCTTGAATCATCAGTGAGTATGGAATCCGTTCATTAAATGCTTCAAAATTCCAAGGCCTTGTGACTGCAAGTACACGTATTTAAATCTGTTAAAAATAAGAATTGCGAAGCTACTAAAGTAACTATCCCTGTTCCTGCTAATAAAAAGACTAGTATTAAGATTTCAAATATACCATAACATGATATGATGGTGCAAACACATGGACAAGGCATGGCCATATGACCAATAATTATGCAGGACATATAACGGGAGACCAGAGATTAAATGTAAACGGTGACGTAGAGCAATCCTATTCTGAGGGTATGACACTGCGGAAGAAGCAATAAGGAAGAGATAGTTGGAGCTTATCATCCACTTTATTGCATTCAGTGTGAAATAAAACACAGGGGCTGTTAATTTGATAGGGAATTTCCCCCATACAAACAAGCAAAGCTATGCCGCAAAGCTATTCTTTAGTGGGCCAGTCAGCAAGATTGAAAAAATAGATCATTGCATTGATCTATTCTCCTCTTGAAATGATAATATTCTCTGCAGAAGTAAAGTCAATCTACTTTGCTAACACAGCATTTGCAACCATTAGACATTAGAAATGGGAAATTAGGGCAAAGGTCATCTGCTGAAACTCAGAAGAGACGTTACAATATAGCCATTTAAAAGGAGGTGACAATCTTCCTCTGGACTACTTATCAAAAGAGTATACATGGTGTTAAAAAGTAAACAGGCCAGAGTATGTACAAACAGAGACCTCAGGCTCTTTTTTATGAAGTCTCTAAGTAGAGAAATATTGCTGTTCGCAACGAGGGACACTTTGTTGTCGGCAGTTGGTATATCTTTGAGGTTTTTACATGTTAGTCACATTTTCCTTGTCTGTTCAATCACTTATTCAAGTACTAGCTTAGTCTTGCATGACAGAAACATTGGGTCATGGGGTCTTCAGTCATGGGTTTAGCAATGGAGTATTTGGAATGAAATTTAATCCTGTGGAGGGAAGAATGCTTTGGGTTCCCCCAGCAGCAGTTGCTGTCCATCTAAAGAACTTGTTGGGTGACTATATCTTGTCTTAGGAAGAAACATTTCCTGTACCTTCACAAGTGTGTTTCTTTTACTGTCGATGACCTCTTCTGTCTGTAGTACCAGAACATTGTATGACATAAATATTGTATCTTAAATATTGTGTACAAAAAGGTTACCCCATTTGAGTTATTAATGGAAAATCTACACCCAATAGGATGAAAGTTGTGTAAATGATATTCAGGACAAAGTATTTAGGTTAGGCAATTTTTCTGTGGACATTATCCTGAAACAACCCTTTTCAAACCCGACAGGACAACCCTGCACAGATGCATACTTCTGAATATGTTTAGGCTTTCGTTAGCAAACTCAGTGCTTCCTGTTTCTCCTGTAATAACTAGCTTCTCCTGGAGTTAGTGATGTCTTGATTATGAGTAGCAACTAATTTTGTACCTATTGCATGCAGTCATGCAGATTCCTTCCTATGGTCTTTCCTCATTTCACCATGTGCTCCAACGCTCTATTGTGAGTAATAGAATGAGGGATTTGAGGCCTACATCTATACTCCTAGGACGATATAATATTGGTTCATACAGAATCAATTAACAGATATTTTAATGGTTTGGAGCTGCCGGCGAAACAGAATGTGTCTGTCCCTACAAGAACATAAAATGGTTAGCATTACTCAGTTGAATAATGAACATTGAACACACCTTACAAGATGACAAAACATGGCAGATCGTAAGACCATGGCTCAACTTAATAAGTTACATTAGGCTGCTTCAAGTAACTATGGCACTTTCCAAGACAAAACGATAAAAGACCAGAGAGATAGGAAAGACTATTAGTAAAAAACATTCATGAGAGGCTTCTCTCAACCAAACCCACTCCCTAAAACAAGTTGAGGGTATCTTGAGAGGAAATGAAAATGCTACACGTTGTATGAAGGAAATGTCTATAAAGAGGGCTGTGGAAGAGGGAGTGATTAAAACTGGCCCCCGGTAACAAAAACGGCCCCTAGGGGTCCAAAACCGGCTTCCACCCTGGCGGCCCACCGGGGAAACGCCCGATGCCCGCTACGGCCAGTCCAGCACTGGCTACTGATGCCCATCTGCTGTCAGGTAGATCAGGGAGGGTCTGCCATATTGGTACTGGTGGACCTCTCAGCAGCATTCGATGTGGTGTCTCCTTCCCGCTTGGTTCATAGATAGTGCCAGGCGGGTATGAGGGACTCTGCTTTAGCCCTGTTGGAGTCCTTCCTTACTAATAGGAACTATACAGTGAGCTATGGGCATTTCAGGGCAGAATCTTTTCAGATGTCTTGTGGGGTTCCACAAGGCTCCACTCTCAGCCCTACTATGTTTAATCTGCATGTAGCCCTCCTGGCAAAAATGAGTGTTTTGGTTTTCAAGTATTATAGTATGCAAATGATACCCAAATTATTGTCTCTATTACAGATGACATTCATGAGGTAGCAGATAGATTCAAATGCTGCATGATTGATATAAATACCTGGATGAAGGAGAATTGGTTAAAACTGAATGTCAACAAGACAGAGATCCTGATATTCGGGGATTAAATGTTGGTGTGGTCGGAGGTGTGGTGGCAGAGACCTGTGGCCACTTACCTTGTCCAGTCACTGAACCTAAGAATTTAGGTGTCATTTTTTATAGTACCCTCTCTTTCGATTCCTAGGCCAAGACGACTGTGAGCACTTGTTTTCTTATTAGAATCCTAAAATATTCTTCCCTTTCATTCTTGTCGAGCTTAGAGTGGTTGTGGTTATAGCGCTTATCACTTCATGGCTGGATTACTGCAATTCCCTGAATTCATACATTAATAAATCTAATCTCAAAAGGCTTCAGATCGCTCAAAATGCAGCCACTCATTTGATTTTGAATGACCCTAAACGCTTGTCGGTTAAGGAGCGCATTTGGGACCTGTATTGGTTGTTGGACAGGAAGCGTGTGACCTTCAAAGCCCCTGCTTGGTTCACTCTGCCCTGCATCTACAGGGACAGCTTGTCCTGCGAACGGCTTTTCAATGGTATACTCCCAACAGAATGTTACGGTCATCCTCGCTCAGGAAGGTGAACACACCAAGACTTCGGAAAGCCAGATGGGGAGGGCGGACCTTGTTGGTAGCTGCAGCTAAACTGTGGAATATGTTGCCCCCCATATTAACAGTAACACTTCTCATGCTGATTTTCGCAAAAAACTGAAAAAATGTTTTTTTCCCCTCCTGTAATGATTGGGCTGGATTTTCCTTTTCTCGCGTTGCAGCTTCTTCTTTTACGGCTAGTGCTATGACACTCTTGGGTATAATGCAGAGGGTCTGTGAGGTCCTGGACTGTCATCGGTTCCGGTTCGTCCACATGTAGTCCCATCTGGATCCTAACCCAGGACTTCGTGTTCATTGGGGGTCCCCTAGACATGGTCAAGGGGATGGTGTTCTTTCCTGCGGGGCGTAGGGCGACCTTGAGGGGGGACCTGGATTGGCTCCTGGCCTCGGATTACTCCCCTGTCCGTCAGTGGTTGAGGGTGCAGGGGTTGATATCTGCGGCTGTCAGTAAGCTTCCTGGGCTCGTCTTCATCTGTTCCCTTTGGTGATCCATCTCTTGTCACAGTGGGCTCCTTGTTCCGCGGATTCCGTTCTGCCGGTGGTTGTTTCTCCACAGATTCGGTCTGGTCTGGGTTGGTGGTTGGTGGTGTCCAATCTCTCCTGAGGTCATCCTCTTCTGGTGTCCCCTTCCCAGGGGTTACGACCATTGCCTGCCTGTGGGACTGGGGGCGACATTGGATTCCCGGTCTATGCAGGTTCGGTAGGATGGCCTGCAGGCGGTTTGCTCCTCCGGCTTCCGGGACATGTAGGCCGTTCCTTTGGCTTGTATGGACTATGCCCCAGCCCTCTGGGGGCATCCTGTTTCTAGTCTGGACAGCCATTAAGGCGGTGATGGGCTGTCTCATTCACCTGGGTGGTTGCTGGGTTCGCTCACTTTGGCTCCTTGCACAGGTGATTCTGTCCTGGGCAGGGGTGACGGTGTTGTCACTCAGGGCGGTTTATCTCCCGGGCAAGGAGATCTGCATGGTGGTTCACTTGAGCAGGGTCTTTCCTCCCATGGCTTCCGTCTCCCTGAGGATGGCGGTGTCCCATCTGTTGCAGGGACGACTTGGGTACCCGACGGTGGCTCAGTTTGCTTACAAGTTCACTGCTCCCTTGCCTCGCTTCTGCGCTCTCCTCCCGTGCACAGGGGTGTGGCGGGTGGATGCACTGTTGTTCCGTTGGCCAGTGCTCCCTGCTTTATGCCTTTCCTCCATTTCCTTGGTTTGCGCATGATTGGCCTGGACAGGGCGTTTGTTCTGTTGGTGGTACTCGGCTGGGTTCACTGCCCTTGGTTTCCTCAGCTGAGGGAATTGGCTGTCCTGGCGTGCTGGGCATTCCCGAATCTTCCTTACCCACTGCGAGGCACTCCGCTTCCTGTGGGGGTTCTGCGTCGTTTTCATCGTCGGGCATGGCTCTTGTATTGTTGAGCCTGCTGTCTCGGGGTTGCTCCCTAGAGGTGGTGGCGTTGCTTCAGGGCTCTCGTCGCCCGGCTACTCTTCTGCCTTATTCTTGCCAATGGGGGTCTTTTCTCGATGGTGTGTTTCTAAGGATTTTGACTCTGTTTCTGTGGCCCCAAGGCGGGTGTTAGCTTTCCTTTCTGTTGGCTTTGCCTTGGGCCTGGCCCCTTCTACTCTTCGGGCTCAGTTGGAGGCCTTGCGGGCGTTCCGCAGTCCTCTGTTGGTTGGTTTGGATCCTTTGGTGGCCAGGTTGCTTTGGAGTTGTTTCCTGCAGCATCCTGGGGCTATTTGCCTTGCGCCATCCTGGGTTCTTCCGTTGGTGTTGTAGGCCCTTCTGGGGGGGTCCGTGGCCGTCAGGTTCCTCACCATGAGGGTGGTATTTTTGGTGGACAGTCAAAATATTGATTTTTAAATATCGAAGCACAGTTATATCGAGTTTTAAATATCGTAGGGACAAAATATCGAAGTCAAGAATATCTACAATCAGAATATCGAAGTTAAGGTAAGAAATATCGATGTTGCAAATATCGATGTTAGTAATAGCGATAGTTAAATTATCGATGTTAATAATATCGATATTTATATGAGTGTTATGTATTTTAGTATGTATTTAATATGTATGTGTTCTATATTTTTTGTTAAGTATTGTACTGTTTTTTTAAATATATGTATACATTTGTTAGAAATTAGTAATTTTAAAAAAAGTAAATTTTGCGTTTTAGTACCGTAGCGGGTTGTGGGATTATAGGGGAATAGGGTGGGAAGTAATTTAATTATAGTAAATTAAATAATAATTTTTAGGAATTATTAATTGATTTTAATTAAATTTTGTGTTTTATTTCTGTAGCGGGTTGTGGGTTTATAGGGGAATAGGGTGGGAAGTAATTTAATTTTAATTAAGTAATTATTAATTTTTAATTATTGTTATTAATAATTAATTTATTGTTAATTAGTTATTAATTGGTAATTATTATTAATTGATAATTATTTTATTTGCATTAATTTATTATTGGAGTGGGTTGTGTGTTTTTAGGGAATAGGGTGGTAAGTAATGTATTTGTAATTAAGTAATTAATTAAGAAAAATTGAGTATTGATAATTAATTTTTTTGTTAATTAATTTTCAATTAGCTAATATTTTTCATTAAATATTATTTATTGGCATTGATATTTTTATTGTTAATTAATTATTAATTGGCTCTTAATTTTTATTAAATATTATTTATTGGTATTGATAATTATTTTTTGTTAATTAATTATTAATTGGTTATTAATTTTTATTACATATTTATTGTTAGACATTTTTTAAATTTAATTATTAATTGCAAATTAATTTGTATTAATTGATTAATTGAAAATTAATTTAATTGTGTGAAATTTTATGTGGAGTGTGTTGTGTGTTTATTGGGGAATAGGGTGGAAGTATTTAATATTATTAAAGTAATTATTATTTTTGATATATTTGTAGTTTTTTTTTTCTCTAAATTTATTAATAAATCATTATTTAATTACAATATTTATTTCATTTATATGTATGTTATTTTTAACATCTACGTTGTCCAACGCTTTCCCTACTGTTGCACTCACTGGAGTGGGAATAGTAATTTTTACCCCTACGCTATCCAGCGCTTTCCCTACTGTTGCACTCTCTGGAGTGGGAATAGTAATTTTTACCCCTACGCTATCCAACGCTTTCCCTACTGTTGCACTCTCTGGAGTGGGAATAGTAATTTTTAACCCTACGCCATCCAGCGCTTTCCCTACTGTTGCACTTACTGAAGTGGGAATAGTAATTTTTACCCCTACGCTATCCAGCGCTTTCCCTACTATTGCACTCTCTGGAGTGGGAATAGTAATTTTTACCCCTGTGCTATCCAGCGCTTTCCCTACTGTTGCACTCTCTGGAGTGGGAATAGTAATTTTTACCCCTACGCTATCCAACCCTTTCCCTACTGTTGCCCTCACTGGAGTGGGAATAGTAATTTTTACCCCTACGCTATCCAACCCTTTCCCTACTGTTGCACTCACTGGAGTGGGAATAGTAATTTTTACCCCTACGCTATCCAGCGCTTTCCCTACTGTTGCACTCTCTGGAGTGGGAATAGTAATTTTTACCCCTACGCTATCCAACGCTTTCTCTACTGTTGCACTATGTGGAGTAAGTATATATATATTAATTTATATGTATATGTTTAATTTATTTTAACATAAAGGGGTCGACTCCGATTCGGGCCGGAAAAAGCACCGACCGACTCGGAGCCGGAATTTATTCCGACCGACACGTACCTGTGGCGCCCGACACGCCAAGTACGATGCAAGGCGTGCAAAATCCGACCGACACGTACCGAACCCAAGCCGAACGACCGAGCCGCACGGAAAACAGCAATCCGGCCGGAAAAACCCGCGAATCGAACCGACCGACACGCACCCGTACCAAATCCAACCGAAACGTACACGCGAACTCCAAACCGCTAAGTACGATGCAAGGCGCGAAAACCACTACCAAGTCGAACGGAGGACAAGCCGTACGACCGACACGCATACCAAACCGAGCCGAAGTAACAAAAAACACCGCGACCGACGCGTACACAGCATAGAAAACTGCACAAACACAGCGTGAACGAAACAGAGAAGACCGTACGAGACAAATGCAGGGTCCGACTCGGTCACAAGAACGTTTCCAACATGCACAAAAAGTACTAAGGAAAAATACACAAAAAAGGCCAAACAAGCAATTACAAAGCCAATAAATACTGGGGGTGGGGACAGAGAACAAAGACACACCCACAACTCCACCCATATAAAGGACACAAATCCCAACCATGATCCTTTGCAAATGCCATTCCACTGCCAGCACTCAACAGACAGCAACCACACACCCACAGCTCATCCCTCACACAAGCCACACACCATCAGCACACCAACAAATAGCTACCTCACATACACCCAGCAAAACACACACCCACACACCCTCACCTGCACACCAACACACACATCACTCACCATCACCACCCATCACCATGCCCCCCAAGAAGAATCACAAGTTCCTAGATTGTGAATTGGAAGTCCTGGTAGACGAGATCCTCAGGGTAGAGCCACAGCTGTTTGGCACACTGGTCCAACAGACCCCCGTCCTCCCAGAAAACCAAGATGTGGGAGAGGATCATCAACAGGGTGAACGCACAATCACCATGTCTGCGCACAAAGACTGACATCCAGAACAGGTGGTATGACGTGCGCAGGAGGGTACGGGAGCTGCTCAAGAAAGACTACCTCCTCAGCCAATACACCGGCAGTGGCCCTCCTGCCAAGCCAGTATACCTCAGGCCCTGGGAGGAGAAGGTGCGGGCCATCCTTCCGCCAGTGAGCGTCTATGGACTAGAGAACATCCCAGAGCCTGGTGAGTACACAACAAATGTACACAATATTCTGCCACAATACCACACACATCACTGTCAAGGGGAGAGTCAAACCATGCACTCATAGCAATTACACAGCAACCCGAACAGAATCATCCCAAAATGTGTATGTCAGTCAGATAAACACAACACATGCCATTTCAAAGTTACATTTAACCGTGTCATCACATGTACAAACACAACTACAACTACAGCTAGGCAGTGGCACAAATAGAACTAACAAACACATCCAGACATGTAGCCACCACTACAACACCAACACACAGTGAAGACCACTCAAAGGAAGGAATTCTGTGTATGCTGGGCAAGTCAGTGTAGCCAATAGCATCATGGGAGTCGTAGTCACACATATTGCTCACCCCCACAACTGTCCCATCAACACCACCCTGAACCATGCTCACATCACAGGGAGTGGATAAGGACTGACAAGATGGCTGACACTGGCCACTGCTGTGGGGAGCACAAGGCCCTGCTGGGAACTGTGCACCAACAAACAGCACAACACCACTGCCTGACATCCTGAGAGACAACTTCCACTCCCTGCAATGGAATCACGTTCCATGGTGGGATATCTGACTGGGTGGGAAGGAGGACTTGCAGCACTAACCATAGTCATAAGCACCTCCCCTCACACCCCCCCCCCTCAACACAAACTCCACAGAACCCACCTGGGAGAATGCAATGCCTCACATCCTAACTCAAGATCCCACAAAGAACCTCCACCCTGGGTAATGTAGTGTGAAGCACAGGGAGACTCTTGGGACTTTTACCCAAACAACTGCCAGGACAACACTCCCAGCCATCCTGTCAGCACAGCCAGCCCACCCCACAGGGAAGCAGAGTCAAAAGGAAGGAAGCATGGGCATGCTGGGAAGGGGGGAGGAGGCAATAGCATGATGGGAGTCGTAGTCACAGCTCTACATCCCCCACCACATGGCCCAGCAAGCTCACACTCACGCATGCACATCCCACAGAGAGTGGAAAGGCCCATCAAAGATGTCTGACACTGTTGCTGCGTCGTGGGGAGCACAAGGGCATGCTTGGAACTGCACACCAACCAACAGCAGGACACCACTGTCAGCCATCTTGCCATTGCTCTCACACCCACACACATTGAACTCCCCACAAAAGCAGTAAGTATGGGAATGCTGGCAAGTGGGGTGGAGGCAATAGCATGATGGGAGTCATAGTCACAGACATAGCTCACCCCCACAACTGTCCCATCAACACCACCCTGAACCATGCTCACATCACAGGGAGTGGATAAGGACTGACAAGATGGCTGACACTGGCTACTGCTGTGGGGAGCACAAGGGCATGCTGGGAACTGCACACCAACCAACAGCAGGACACCAATGTCAGCCATCTTGCCATTGCTCTCACACCCACACACACTGAACTCCCCACAAAAGCAAGTAAGTATGGGAATGCTGGGAAGTGGGGTGGAGGCAATAGCATGATGGGAGTCATAGTCACAGACATAGCTCACCCCCACAACTGTCCCATCAACACCACCCTGAACCATGCTCACATCACAGGGAGTGGATAAGGACTGACAAGATGGCTGACACTGGCTACTGCTGTGGGGAGCACAAGGCCCTGCTGGCAACTGTGCAACAACCAACAGCAGGACACCACTGACTGACATCCTGAGAGACAACTTCCACTCCCTGCAATGCAAGCACAGTCCATGGTGGGATAACTGACTGGCTGGGTGGGAAGGAGGGCCGGCTGTCAACCAAATACAACCAATGCAGACCATGTTCACACCCCAACAAATACATAGA
Source organism: Calotriton arnoldi (assembly GCA_963921515.1). Lineage (NCBI taxonomy): Eukaryota > Metazoa > Chordata > Amphibia > Caudata > Salamandridae > Calotriton > Calotriton arnoldi. The sequence continues at coordinate 191,268 of CAWUFW010004174.1, forward strand.
AATGCCCAAATAATGCAGGACAATGTGCTACACCAATATCAACCCCTGACTGTGACGACTTAGGACAATGCAATGTACAGGCCCGCACCCAGAGGCACAGTCACAACTGTCAGGTGTGTCAACCATTGATGCCTGCAGAAACTTAACATACATTGTGTGTGTCTCCCAAAAACAGGTGATGATGGGGACACAGCAGCAGACGCTGAGGAGTCCCAGTCCCAGGCTCAAGAGGATGCGGAGCTCACTGGTGTCGTACAGCCTCTGCCCTCCTCGGACGAAGAAGACCAACCTGGCACATCCGGTGCATGTCAACATGCAGCACCAGCAGGACCACCAGCTGCAGCACCAGCAGGACCACCAGCTGCACCCCCTGCACCCACCCCTCCAACGACTGTCACCAGAAATACCATCCCTGCCGACATGGACAGAACAAGGAGCAACACCAGCACAGGGACCCTGGACCAACGTGGGGCCATGGACACAACCACCACCACCAACCCCCAAGGGGGACCAGGGTCATCTGTGCGTGCCACTGCACGCACTGCACATGTCGGCAGGGGTGGTGGGAGGGGTGGGAGACAGAGGTCGCTGCTTGCAGAGGTTGCTGGTGTGCATGATGACCCACAACTGGTACGCATAGCCGATGCGTACCAGTCCAGCACCGGAGATCTCAGCCAGGTAGTGGGGCTCCTCAGAGACATGAAACAGCAGCAGGCTGCCCATCATGCCCGCTTGGACTCACACATGTCCCGCGTGGAGTCCAAGTGGGACGCACTGCAAGAGATGACGGCGGTGCACAGGGACATTTTACAATGCCTCCACCAGATGAACAACAACCAGTCTACACCTCCCTGTGTGCCAACAACATCTGGTGCTGAACAAACTGCAACTGCCACAGGGAGGGAGGATGACTCTGGCGGAGAGTCCCCTGCACCGCCGCAGCCTGTACTTGAGGGGCCCCCCAAAGAAGAGGGGTCGTCCGAGGAGGGGCAAGTGAGAGGCCGATGGCCAAGTGCAACTCCCAGGAAGCCTGAACCTGTTCTGGATGTTCACCTTTGTGCACAAACTGTTCACCCTGTTGACGGCAACACAACTCCCACACATTACATGGGGAGTACAAGTTGGACCAATGTCTCAGACAACTGTGGCCCCGATACTGGGGATTTTGTCTACCAGGACTTTCAATTCACCTAGGAACTTCTGATTGCAAGATATATGTACAGCACTAACCATCCTATGCACTATTCACACAAATGTATCACAATAAACACACTAATACACCATACTTGCCTCTGTTGTGATTCCAACGTGGGTGCTGTCATGGGGATGATGAACTGCAAAATTACACTGTGTATGCGAACTGCAACAGCAAGTACAACACAGGCATGTGAGTAAAGGCAACGTGACACATATGAGGGAGACACACCACCAGGGCTACACAACACATACACACCTAGGCCATCTGACTCATTGCCTACACTGATGTTGCCAGGGAAGACGGTGCAATGCACAGACACCACACCTATTCCCAGTTGTAGTCAAGTAGCCCACAGGTGCAGTAAGCAAATGGCAGTCAAATGTGTGACCACAGACAACGCACATCTCAAAGTGAAGCACAGGTTTATTACACAGTTGCAACATGTCGTAACCACTATAGATGCAAGGTAATCCCACCTGGCAGCGGGCACACAGTCAACAACTGTAGAAGGAAGGAAGTCCATGGGTGTTGCGCACATCACCTGTAGGGACACAACAGGTACCACCCTGGAAGTACAATCACGTCGTCGGTGGACACAGTTGACCAAACGAATCTGAAAGTACCCTGTGAAGGACAGAAATGACACACAGTCAAAAGCAATGGAGAACAGGACAGAACAGCAAAACTCATGCACAATACATGTTACAAGATACCCACCCAGAACCAAGTTAGCATGTCAACACTGTTGGGGAGTACAGACCACCTGTAAGCACACATCGCTACACACATCCAGTCAAGTAGCCCATGGACACACTCCAACAGCACCAGAGCACCACCTACACATATCATGCCAACTCACATCATTGACATGACACCTCAGGATACTCACATTCAGCTAAAGAAGTTGGTGATGAGCTGTGTGCGGACATCACCCTCATCATCACTGGCATCGTGGTCCAGGCCAGGATCCTCCACAGGTGGCGGATGTTGGTCATTGTCATCCTGGATGAGAGGCAACTCCTTCCGCACTGCCAGGTTGTGGAGCATGCAGCAGACGATGATAATCTTGCACACTTTCGCTGGGGCATATGGGAGGGACCCTCCTGTCTTGTCCAGGCAGCGGAAGCGGCTCTTCAGGAGACCAAATGTCCGCTCAATCACTCTCCTGGTCCGACCATGTGCCTCATTGTAGCGCATCTGGGCTGGTGTCACAGGGTTCCTGAGGGGTGTCAGCAACCACGGCATGTTGGGGTATCCCGAGTCACCTACGGACAGACAAGTGCACATTAGCTGACTTGGAAAAGTGGGCGGAATACTACAGATCAGATCACACACAATGGCACAAAGTCAGTACACACCGACAAGCCAGGCACGCTGGTTCTGCATCTGTGCCATCATCCTGGGGATGCGACTACTCCTCATCACAAAGGCATCGTGTGCTGAACCAGGGAAACGGGCACACACGTGTGCGATGGTCATATCTGCAAGACACACCACCAGTGCATTGACCGAGTGGTAGTGCTTGCGGTTACGGTAGGCCTGCTCCTGGGCCTGTGGTGGTACCAAAGCCACATGTGTCCCATCAATGGAGCCAATGACATGCGGCATCCTCCCCAGGGCATAGAAGTCACTCTTCACGTCAGTGAGTCGTTGCAGTCTAGGGAAATAGATGTACCGGTTCAGGAATACCAACATTGCCTCCAAAACATCGCGGAGCACACGGCTCAACATGGTCTGTGACATCCCACCAGCAGTCGCCACAGTATGTTGGAAGGTACCGGTGGCAAAGAAGTGTAGGGCTGCCATCACTTTCACCTTGGGGGTCAGCGCTGTAGGATACGGCCGGCCAGGCTGCAAATGTGGGGCCAACTGCACTGCCAAATCCTCAATCAGCTGCCTGGTGAAGCGGAACCGTCGGATGCTGTACCGTTCCACCATCGTTGCCAGGTCTGGGAATGGTCGATGGACAGCAGGAGCCCTGCAGTGCAGAGGAGATGAAAGCAAGATTGTCAGTCACCCCACATATGCGGCATTGAACACACTCAATATCACAACATACATCATCATGAGGCACAACCACATGAAGTGTGCAGTTCCGTAAGGACATGTATGGTACATACATGGCCAACATCTGTCATCACGGTTCAACAAGTGGCATCAATAAGTCCCAGGTTGGCCCATTGGATATCATGAGGCCGTGTCACAGTTCCCATCTCCTGCTGCCGTGTCACAATCACCCCCACAGTGACATCTGAGGACAGATGTGCCCCAGGCATCACAGCTCAACGACAGGTACATTCCCAGGGACCCTGTATTGCCACATGGACACTGGCATTACATGGAGTATCAGGTATACACCACAGCAAAACAACCATGACCCCCACAGGTAGTGGTCCCACTTGCCACTGCAGGACAGACATGGACGTCTGTGACACACACACGCACAACATCAAAGTCCATGCACACACAACGTGGATGTGGAGACTGCCTCCCATTGTGCACATGAAATCAGAGACATTGTAAACACTACATGCACACAGACTGTGGAGGACCATCACTATTGTGCCACTGGGACACCCTGGCTCAAACATACCGTCCCACATGGGACTCACGGGGTATGTGACATGACATACACATACACCACCGTGAAATGTGACCATGGCACATGCACAGATATGAACAGTTGCACATCACAGTGGTCATGTACACGTAACACCCAGGATCCTGTCCCCATGAACACGTGCACAGCCTGGGGGTGGCTGCCCCCAGGTGACACCCACAGGACAACATGTACACCAACATACACACAATAGGAAATGCAGCCTTACATGCCTTATGATACAGTTTGGACAGGCTGTCGTGTTGTAGGTGTGCCCCTCGCTCCCTGGGAGCTATCTGTGGCTGGCATATGTTCATCTGAGACAGGCATGGTGACATATGCCAGTCACTTGTACAGCGATGCGTTGAACAGCAATGGACCGATCGGTGCCCCCGGCCGGCCCATTGCATTCAATGTGTGCAGGTACGCGTTGTACCCCTGTACGCGTTGTACCGCAATGGACCGATCGGTGCCCCCGGCCGGCCCATTGCATTCAATGTGTGCAGGTACGCGTTGTACCCCTGTACGCGTTGATCAGCAATGGACCGATCGGTGCCCCCGGCCGGCCCATTGCATTCAATGTGTGCGGGTACGCGTTGTACCCCTGTACGCGTTGTACCGCAATGGACCGATCGGTGCCCCGGCCGGCCCATTGCATTCAATGTGTGCGGAGTACGCATTGTACCCCTGTACGCGTTGTACCGCAATGGACCGCTCGGTGCCCCGGCCGGCCCATTGCATTCAATGTGTGCAGGTACGCGTTGTACCCCTGTGCAGCGTTGATCAGCAATGGACCGATCGGTGCCCCGGCCGGCCCATTGCATTCAATGTGTGCGGGTACGCGTTGTACCTCTGTACGCGTTGTACCGCAATGGACCGATCGGTGCCCCGGCCGGCCCATTGCATTCAATGTGTGCAGGTACGCGTTGTACCCTGTACGCGTTGTACCGCAATGGACCGATCGGTGCCCCCGGCCGGCCCATTGCATTCAATGTGTGCGGGTACGCTTTGTACCCCTGTACGCGTTGATCAGCAATGGACAGATCGGTGCCCCCGGCCGGCCCATTGCATTCAATGTGTGTGGGTACGCGTTGTACCCCTGTACGCGTTGATCAGCAATGGACCGGTCGGTGCGCACCCATTGACAATGGCCTAGCCTGGCAACGGACGCGTTTTCGAAATTCGAACGAGTTGGTTGCTGGAAATTCAGTTGGTCACCCACAACAATGTTGCAAAATCATGTATGTCATGAAGTTGAAGATTTGAAGGATGCTGTGGGCGTGTATTGGTGCTGCTATTCCATGGATTGGCCAGATTCAGAAGATGCAAACGACTTGGACCTATCACTTTGGACACATGGGACAGTATCTGCCTCTCCAGCACATATATATTGCTGGCTGTTCCCCTGAGAGCTCACTTGCCTGCACTACATGCTCCAGGACGACATCTGCCACTGCACTGCTGCTGTCTCTGCCCCCTCTGGACCCTGCAATGGCACGTACTGTGGAGAGAGCCCCAGCCTTCAGCCTTGAGGAGAACCAGGCCCTGCTGGACAGCCTACTTCCACAGTACAGCAAGCTGTATGGGACACCAGGGGAGCAGGTGAGTGTTCTGTGCACTGCCTTTCTGAATGTGCATTTTGTCTGACTAGCAAGGCTGAAAGTCTGCACGCCACTGGCTAGCAGGCTCACTGAGTAGTTGTCACCCCCCATAGTGTGTAGTGACATGCACTGGACAGGTATGGTGCAGTGACAGTGCATTTGAACAAGGTTTTACTTCCCATGCAATGATACCATGTAGTGACTTCTGGCAAACTGTCCATGGGCAGCGTTGCACTGCCTGTGTACATCATGTGCCCCTGTGATTGAGACATGTATATACAACTGTGTCATGCACGGATATGTTGCATGTGTAGTAATGGCCTTTTCACTTTGTCATCCTGACAGGTTAATGCCCATCGGAAGCAGGAGATCTGGAAGGACATCGTCCGGGCTGTCCGGTCCGTGGGGGTCTACAAGCGCCGGATCCGCAACTGCCAGAAGAGGTGGCAGGACCTTCGGGGCTGGACCCGGAGGATTGCACGGGTCCAGCTGAAGCTGTCGCCTCCTCGCAGGAGGGGCGGAACACGGACCCTGACCCCCACATGCTCCAGATCCTGGCGGTGGTGTTTCCAGACCTGGATGGGCAGCTGAAGGCCAGACAGCAGCAAGGAGGGGTGAGTCAAAGACTGCACTGTGAACTCTGTATTACATGCTATGTGCCCTCCTCTGGCCTGGTTCAACTGCCACAGTACAGCAGTCATGTTGTCCAGGAGCCATGTCCCTCTATTGTGCACTGCCCACTCCTCATCTGATACCCAGGTGTGGCCCTTACATTCAGGGAATTGTGTCACTTGGGACTGTGTCCTTGCAGTTTGCTTCACTCAAGGTGGGGGACAGCATCTGTTTCCCTAACTCTGTTGTGGGCATCATGGGTGGGTCCATTGTTCACACAACGCCTGTGTTCGGACATGTAATCTGCGTGTTGCTTTGATATGCGGTCCACTTGGCTGAGCCACCACATGTGCCTGGGGTATGTGGCACACGCCCATGCAGCGGGTGGGAACAATGTTTGGGCCCCAGGAGTGTGCAGATTACGTGTGTCACACATACATAGACAGCTATCCACTGTCCAGGGCTCATCCCTCATTCATGTGGGGCAGGACAGTCATGCCTACTCCAGGCCATGCAATGCACTCTGTACTCCCACTCCCGTGTATCAGCTGACACATTGTGCGCAGTGATTTGACCCCTCAGGTGTCTGCCTCTGTGTCAGTGTGCTGTGGATTTGTTGCCAGGACTGCTGGGGTGTTTCTCGGTAGGGGCTCAGCATGCCACTGGAGATGTGACCATAGGAGACGATACTTGTGTGTCACATAGGTGTTTGATCAGCTGCCCGTGCAGACTGGGGTATGCGAATGTGGAGTTCAGGCAGCTGTTTCCCATTCACAGCAAATTGTGAGGGCTCAGGTTCAGAGGGTAGTGTCACAGGTCTCCCATATGTCCAATCGGTATGACCTGGACAGATGAGGGTTAAGATGATGTGTTGTGTGGGGGATGTACATGTGCACTTGTGCAGCTCCAGGACTTGCATTCCCCATGACCTACTATTGTGACACAGTGCAGAGTGTTGTTGTCTGGCTGCCAAGTCATACATCACTGAGACAGTGATGTATGACTTAGCAGTCATGCCTCCGCCATGGCATGTGTCTACTTATTGGTGATCCTGCAGGGGAGTGACATGTGCTACATGCACACCATTGTGGCGATGGCTATCAGGACATGGGTGCATCATGGTGCCTGTCGCTGGTATGCATCACATGCATTTCCTATTTGACTCTGGGCATCCCTTTCATCCGGAAACCTGTACTGACTCAGTGGCAAGAGTTGTGATGTGTGCATGTCCACATGCTACACCGTGTCCTCTGCACTGTCCAACTACTGTGTAGTTGGTGCATGTGTCCACACTGGGGTGTTGCTATCCAACAGACACCAGACAGATGGGTGCAAGGCCATGTGGGATGTGAGTGCCATGGTTGGCATCAGACTGACAATTGGCTTCTCCTGATCAGTTAGGGCACTTTTAGCAATGTACAACTAATGATGCCAGGGCTTGCTCTGTAATGTGCTGTGCTCACAGTGGTGTGTGCGTTTGGTGCAGGTGACTGATGTCTGTCTGTTTCCCCATTGTTTGCAGATACATCCACGGCCACGGAAGGGGACAGCTCCACGGACCAGGAGGAGCCGGAGAGCCAGACTGGGTCAGCAGCCGAGGAGTGGTCGGAGGGACCCAGTGGCACGGAGGGCGAGGGGAGCCACACCGAGGAGTCCTCAGCACCATCCACCTCAGCTGAGGACCAGAGCAACTCGGAGGATGACTCCCTTATGGAGGCGGGTGTCAGCAGCCACCACACCCCAGCTAGTGTTGCTGTCCCCGCCACCACCAGCACCACCACCGCCCTCCCAGCGGCTCCCATTCCCCAGGTCCGTGGAGGCTCCCATGTTCGGGAGCGTGTCTCCTTTGGGCCAGGCACCGCACCCCCTGCCCCTGTGTCCCCTGCTGCCCTGAGTGAGGAGTCTGTGTACCTCCTTCGCCAGCTCCATGTAGGGCAGACAGCCATGCTGAGTGTCCTCCATGCGCACACCGCTCTGTTGACTCAGCTGGTGTCGTTCATGGAGGGCATCTCATCGGGCATGTCTGACCTACAGAGGGGCAATAGGTCCATGGACTCCTCCCTGACGGCAGCAGTGTCCCTCCTCAGACAGTCCCTCACCCCTCCTGCCTCTGCTCCATCCACACTCCCCAGCACCTTACCCGTCCCAAGCACACACACACCGGCACAGGCACACACCAGCACACACACATCCAGCACACAGACACACACGCCACAAACAAAACGCACACGCACGCACGCACAGTCAGGGGACTGAAACCAGACTCACAGGGGATGGGGCCCTGGAACACACACACGCATCCACAAGCACTGCGCAGTCCTCAGTTGCCTCTCCCTCCAAAGCACCCTCCCTTGCCTCACCTGCAACCCCAAAGACCCAGCGGCTCTTCCTCAGTGACCTCGGCCTCTTCCCCTCCGATCCAGCTGATACAGCATTCAGGGGGAAGAGGAAGCCCACCCACACGGAGCAGAGTGCCCCTCGCCCCCGGACACCCTCCCCCAGGCGCAGACAGACTGAGGCCCCCACCCGCAAGTCCCCCAGAGTCGTAAGAGCAAGACCCCGCCGCCGCCCTGCAGCTCAGGCACCAGGTCTCCTTCCTCCATCCCTCAGGCCCCCACTCCACAGGTGCCCCCACCACACCCTGCCCCAGGTTCCCCCACCCACAGATATACCATCCCCAAGAGGATCTGTCCTTCTCCCCCTGCCACTTGCTCTCCCGGCACCACACCCCCGCTGCGCTTGTCTGTGCCACTGATGTGGTGAGGGTGTCCTCCCCCTCTGTCCAGCCCACCTTGCCTGTTCCCCATTCTCCTCCCCTGGTGGTAGGCACTGCAGTGGAGTTCACTACCACCCTGTCTGACTTGGGCACTGCAGTGGCGGACCTGTCCACTCCATCTGCAGGGTCCACTGCAGTCGTGCCGGCACCCACAACATCTGAGTCATGCCCCCAGTTGTGCCGGCACACACCATGTCAGACACCTCCACTGCAGTTGTCAGTGGCTCTCCAGCACCCACCACCCCTTCCCTGCTTCCTCCTGGTGAGCCCTGATCCTGTCCCTGCGGTGCCTGGCCTGCCCCCCGGTTGCCCCTCCTAGTGGATTGTCCCTGGTTTTGTGCAGGCATGCGTAGGGTGACATCTGCCACTGTCACCCTGTTTGGACTTTGACAATGGACTGGCCATTGGCCTTTGTGTTTTTCTGGACTTTCAGTTTTCATTACACACATATGCTGAATAAAGCAACTTTCTGTTCTCTAGTGCTTATGCTTCTGATGTACATGTTGTTGATGATGCTAACCATGCCCTTGCTGCAGTGATGGTGATATTTGGTCTCATGATAATGAAGTGTTACTGTGCAGGAACCCATGTGGTCCAGGGGGAATGTGTCCTATCCTGTGGTGTATCCATGTCATCCATAGCAGCATCTGAGGGTGTCATGTGTTCAGTATTTGGCAATGGGATTTCCTACTTACATTAGCAATTTCACATCTGTGGCTTCCACCCCTGCACATCTGTTGTGCCTGCCATTGTTCAATTCGTCTACTTTCCTGACCGTGTGGCCATCTCCACTGGACATGCAGGTTTGGGCATCAATGGGGAAGGACTCATCTGTGTTGTCAGTGCAACATTGGTATACAAGTGTGTTGGATCTGTGCTGATGATTTCGTTGGCACTTCCATGACCAGGCTGATGTGACGGGAGCCCTCATTTGGTGCTAATTGTTGATTGTGTGACCAAGTGCTCAGCTGACATGATGGGGCCCTACTGAGGCAACATATGGCACAGCTTTCCTCACACAGGAGTGGAGTCCCCTCATGGCAGTGTGTACTCCTGTGTCATTGCCTGCGCCCAAGGTGTGTGTTGTATGAGCATGTCTGTGTGTTCACTTGCGTTTTGCTGTGCATGCTGGGATCCCTAGTGTTGTACCTGTTTGTGATGCTTGCTGAGTTGACCTATGTTCCCCCAAAGTCTTCTCCCTGGGTTCTCTGTGATGTGGGTGCATGGCACATTACTGGTCATCAGGGTGTCACCCATAGGTGTGTTTACTGTCAGGGCTGAGTTTGTGTGCAGACGCAGATGGGTCACAGTCAGGTTTCCCCTTGGCACTTGTTGTTTGCCCCTGTCATGTGATTTCCAGTTTGTGTTATCTTTCAGTGATTGTGACACGTTGTGTGTGTGACTGCTGGCACTCCTCAGGGTCCGGGCTGCAATGTTGGTTGTTGTCTATGTGTGTTCTTTGTGGGTGACCTTGGCTTCTTCATTGGTGTGTGACTGTGGCTGGGATCCCATTGGTTGGTGTGGTATTGCCGTCATGTCCATGTACAGCGTAGTGTGCAGTGTGTCAGACATTCAGGAGTCTTGTTGAGTGGCCATGTGTGATGTGTTTCTGCACCTTGGTTCCCACCCACCACCCTGGAATAGTCATGGGTGCATGTGCAATGTCACCAGTGCATGTGTGCTTCACTGCTGCACATTGTTGGAGGTCGAGGGGTGTGGTGTTGAGTGTGTGCAGATGAGAGTTGTTGCCCGGCTAGGCCCCTGCCTCCATGTTGGCCTTGGCTTACTGGCCGTGCTGATTGATTTGTGCTTGTGTAGGTGTGATGGTAGTTTGTTGCTCAGGACACATGACTGTGGTTCACAGTGTGAACGACATTTAGCTTTGTCATCACAGTGGGATTGTAATGCAGCCCAGGGTCACCACATTGTGGGGGCCCTGGGGGTAGTGCTGTGGTGTGTCTGTGTCTTGCTGTGTCAGTTGCTGTTCCTACGTGCCTGTGTGACATGTGTGATTTGTGCTCCCTCTCATCTGACAATGCCTGCTTGCCCACATAGGGGATTTGAATCCATGAGTTACCTTTGTGTGGCACTGTATGCACATCTGTATGATTGGTATTCAGGTCTCCTCATGTGTTGTGTGGTTGCCTGGGGACACTGGCACCCCCCTCACCTGTTGTGTATGATGTGCAGTGTGGGTCTGCCTGTTTGTGTTTGTGCATCTGCACCACTGCATTGGCATATCTTGGGTGTGCCATTGGCTGTATGTAGTTTGGTGGGTTTCCCCTGCTGTCCCTGGGACTCCTAGGTCATCGGTCAGCACAATGATCATGGTTTGTGTGTCCCATTGCTGCCATGGTATGGTATCTGTTCACCTCACATCTACAGTCTCCACAGGGTATCTGAATTTGTGTGCCCATTGGTGCAAATATATGGGTCTGCATTCTGATGGTCACTTCTGTCATTGTGTCATTGATGAATGTTGACAGTGTCAGCCCCCATGGGTGTTGTTTGTCTGCACATGGCCAAAGGTATGTCTTATTTGCACTGCAGTATTTGCCTCCCCAATTTATGTTGCAATGGGACACATGCACTACTTTGCCACTGATGTGTTTTATGTTCTGTGACCAGGAATCATCCATGCAGTTTGGCAGTTGCAGCTCTTTCTTTGTCAACACTTACATTTTGGTCACTGTGATGATGGGGGTTTGGACCCCATTGCCACAATGTTAAAAATGTGCTTCAGCTATGGACCCCACACTTACATTTTGGTCACTGTGATGATGGGGGTTTGGACCCCATTGCCACACTGTTCAAAATGTGCTTCAGCTATGAACCCCACACTTACATTTTGGTCACTGTGATGATGGGGTTTGGACCCCATTGCCACAATGTTCAAAATGTGCTTCAGCTATGGACCCCACACTTACATTTTGGTCACTGTGATGATGGGGGTTTGGACCCCATTGCCACAATGTTCAAAATGTGCTTCAGCTATGGACCCCACACTTACATTTTGGACACTGTGATGATGGGGGTTTGGACCCCATTGCCACAATGTTCAAAATGTGCTTCAGCTATGGACCCCACACTTACATTTTGGTCACTGTGATGATGGGGTTTGGACCCCATTGCCACACTGTTCAAAATGTGCTTCAGCTATGGACCCCACACTTACATTTTGGTCACTGTGATGATGGGGGTTTGGACCCCATTGCCACACTGTTCAAAATGTGCTTCAGCTATGGACCCCACACTTACATTTTGGTCACTGTGATGATGGGGGTTTGGACCCCATTGCCACAATGGTCATGGCCTGCTTGCATTGTGGGGGCCACACACATATATGTGTGGCACATGTGATAGGGGGTCACATTGTATGTTCAAAGTCATGTTCAGTGTTGTAGGCATTTGACACAGTCTACACACGCTTGTCATGGTGTTGGGGGATGTCTTTTTCTTGCATTCCCTAGGTTGTGGTGTGCTGGTTGTGTCATGCATTGTCCATCCTATGAGTGGGGGTGGTGTTGGTGGTAGGCATCCAGCCCCCCATGGGTAGAGGTGGTAGTAGTGACAGGCATCCAGCCCCCCTGGGTAAGGGTGGTAGTAGTGTTAGGCATCTGGCACCCCCTGGGTAAGGGTGGTAGTAGTGGTAGGCATCCAGCCCCCCCTGGGTAAGGGTGGTAGTGGTGGTAGGCATCTGGCACCCCCTGGCTAAGGGTGGTAGTAGTGGTAGGCATCCAGCCCCCTGGGTAAGGGTGGTAGTAGTGGTAGGCATCTGGCACCCCCTGGGTAAGGGTGGTAGTAGTGGTAGGCATCTGGCACCCCCTGGGTGAGGGTGGTAGTAGTGGTAGGCATCCAGCCCCCCCTGGGTGAGGGTGGTAGTAGTGGTAGGCATCCAGCCCCCCCTGGGTAAGGGTGGTAGTAGTGGTGGGCATCTGGCACCCCCATGGCTGAGGGTGGTAGTAGTGGTAGGCATCCAGCCCCCCCTGGGTAAGGGTGGTAGTAGTGGTAGGCATCTGGCACCCCCTGACTACGGGTGGTAGTAGTGGTAGGCATCCAGCCCCCTGGGTAAGGGGTGGTAGTGGTGGTAGGCATCTGGCACCCCCATGGCTAAGGGTGGTAGTAGTGGTAGGCATCCAGCCCCCTGGCTTAGGGTGGTAGTAGTGGTAGGCATCTGGCACCCCTGGCTAAGGGTGGTAGTAGTGGTAGGCATCCAGCCCCCTGGGTAAGGGTGGTAGTGGTGGTGGGCATCTGGCACCCCCTGGCTAAGGGTGGTAGTGGTGGTTGGCATCCAGCCCCCTGGCTTAGGGTGGTAGTAGTGGTAGGCATCTGGCACCCCCTGGCTAAGGGTGGTAGTAGTGGTAGGCATCCAGCCCCCCTGGGTAAGGGTGGTAGTGGTGATGGGCATCTGGCACCCCCTGGCTAAGGGTGGTAGTGGTGGTTGGCATCCGGCCCCCTGGGTAGGGGTGGTGGTGCGCATTCAGGCCCCTGTGTGCATATGTGGCATTGGTGATGGGCATCCCGCCCCTATGGTGCTGCTGTTGCTGGTGTAAGTAAATTCTGCGTCCCTCTGTGTGTGTGTGATGTGTCGTGTACGTGTTGTATGTGTTTTGTGGTTGGTGTCTGACTTACCTTCTGCGCCGTACGCGTCCGTGCCTGTTCCGGTAGTAAATGTAGAATATTGGTATGATCGGGACGAAGGGATTCATGGTTGGTTCGTGTCGTTCGTCTTTCTCGTTGCTTCGCGTCGTCCTCGTCGCTTCGCGTCGTCCTCGTCGCTGGCGTGTCCGCCTCGTAGCCGTGGATCTTGTTGTGGCGCGAATCGGAGCTTATGTGCGCCTCTCCCGGATGCTTTGACGTGCCGTGCGTAGCGACGGGTTCGGCGCGTACGGAAAGCGCATCGTACTTGTTCGGCCGGACGGAGCTGCATTTTCCCTTCCGTGCGACTCGATTCTGCGTTTCCGGATTCGCCTCGGTCGGAGAACAGGACCTGGATTGGGTGAGTACGACTCGGCCGGATTCTGTGCTGTTGTGCGCATCGTACTTACTCGTTCGGTATGCTGTACGGATCGGTCGGGAAACAGGCATTCGCATGGCTTTTTTCCCGACCGAATGGTATTGGGTGCGCCTCCGACCGAGATCGGAATCGGCCCCTTAATGTATTAGTTATTATTTTTAAATATCTTTTAATATTTTTAACTATATTTCTTTTAATTATATGTATTATTTACTTAATTTTACATTATTATTAAAACATTTTAAAAAACGATATTTTTAACTTCGATATTTTTGACAACTATATATTTTTTTCGATATTTTTGTACTTACCTTTATGTAGATTGGACTTCGATATTTTTGACTTCTATATTTCTGTGTCAATATTTTTGCAGGTCGATTTTCTGTCCGTCGATATTCTGTCATACATTCGGTATTTTTGGTGGCCATCTTGTCTACGGGTCGGATTGGGGAGCTGGGGTCCTTTCTGCGCTCTCCTACATTCTTGCGGGTCCTGCCGGACTGTATAGTGTTGCGTCCAGATCCTAAGCTTGGGCCCACAGTCTCCTCGTTTGTCCTCCTTTCCCGGAAGGTTGTGTTGCCGTCTTTCCCTCCGGTCGTTGGGTCTGTGGTGGATTCTGCTCTCTCGCTGTTGGTTGTCCGACGAGCGGTGTTGTTGTATTTGGAACAGACTGCATCTTTTTGCTGCTGTGTCATCTTGTTTGTCACTTTTGGGTCTTGTCTGGTCTGGTCGTACGCCTTCTCTCTCCACCCTGAGTGGTTGGATTCAGCTGACTGTCTTGCTGGCCTATGGTGCACAGGGTTCTGAGGTTTCTGTCCAGGTGCAGGGTCAGTCTACCGGGGTCTGTTTGTCTCCTGGGTCTCGTTCAAGGGGGGTCTCTACTGGGACATCTATAGGGCTACTACCTGGTCCTTCCCGCACATGTTCATGATTCACTACTGGGTGGTGTTGAGTGGTCCTTCTGTGGGAGGCTTTGCTGAGGCGGTTCTCGGGGCTGGTTCATCTGGCTCTTGTTGATCGCGCCTTCTGCGCTTCTTCACGGTTGTTGTCCAACTGTTTTGTTTTTTTGGATTCAACCTACTGTTTTGCATTTTCCCGCTGACTGTGACTTCTTGTGAGTTTCCATGATGAAGCCGCTGGGCTTGGGTATGTGCTCACTACGTAACTCTGGTGGCGAGGAAGACTTACGAGGAGGTAATGACCCGGTTACTTACCGGTAATCTTCATTACTCAGAGTATTGTCTTCCTCGCCACATGAGTTCCCCTCGCTTCCTCCCTGTTTGGCAATCGGATTCATGTGGTTCTTGGGGCTTGGTAGTTCTACAGGAAGTGGGATGGGTCCACCCTCCCCTTATACTCGGTCAAGGGTGACGGGTTCGGCCATGTTGGGGAGGGATGGGAGGCATGGGATGCTAATTTGCTTTGGAGGGTTCTGATGTGGAGCTAAAGCTCACTACTTAACTCATTTGGCGAGGAAGACAATACTCAGAGTAATGAAGATTACCGATAAGTAACCGGGGCATTAATTTATGTAATAGAAGGATGAAAATTTGGTCAGATTTTGAGTTTGTTAAATAAAATTATCATTGGACTGTTTGAATAACTTGCCTTGCAATAGCAACACATACAACGAAGATGGTATGTATGTTGCTCAAAAGAAGAAGCAAGTTCTCTCTGTTTTTAAAAAAATGTGTTGTGACTAGATACAGAGACTAATTGGTTGTAAAATAGATGTGTCAGTCAGTTCAACCTTTATTTCGGCTCCTGGCCATAAAAGCACCTAAAACACATTAAAATATGAATAAATTAATAGATATTAAATATTCACATAAAAATACCATACCATATTATTACAACCTGATAACACAATAATCTTATGTACAGCGGTTGGCAATGAACAGAAGGGTATACTATTCACAGTCAAATTGGCGGAGAGAAGGGTGGGCAGGGGCAGTCAAGTGTGAACTTCCAAGACCGGAACAGGAGATGCCTAAACATAAGATTGCACAATATTTCAAATCACAGCATCACTGTAGGTTGCATGCCAGAAGGGGGCAGATTTTTGCCCCAACTCTTCACATGGCCATCAAGTAACTGGTAAGGGCAAAAATCAGGGGCTTGATAAGATCTGTACTTAGTATCCTAAGGGCAACTTTATACTCTCTGGTGGAAAAATGTTGGCAAATCGGTAGTATCCAGCAGCGCCTCCTGATCTCATAGGCCTGGACAGAAGAGTAGAGCATGTTCTAAGGTTTCCTTGGGAACACCACAGGCCAGGCACTGCCAGTCTTCAGCCCTGGGAACTTTAGCCCACCTAGCAGTAAAGGAGTGAATGGGTAGTGTCCCATATCGAAATTGCAGAAACAAGCGCCTAGCTAAGGGAGGTTCAATCTCATCCAGAAAGTCTTTTCTGCCCAAAAAGTCTTTGACTGTGAGAAATGCATCTGTCAGGGAACCTCGGCTTAGCTGGGAATGTGATGTGGAGTCTTTGTGCTGCCAGTAGGCTATCTCCATGTTGTTCTTAGATATCTCCCCTAGGTCGTCGGGGGTGCTCCGCAAGGTTATAAACCCAATCACCCCCAAAGTGGCTTTCACATACTGCACCCTGGGTATTTTACAGGAACCCACAAAAGTAAGTATTTCTTCTAGACCCTCCCGATACTGATGGAGCTCGGACATAACCCAGCTCCTCCATCAATAAAGAATAGGGCATAGGCCAAATTCTGTCCGATAGTGCTCTCAACCCGAGATCGAGTCTAAGGGGGAGATGGGGAGTGTTTATAGGAACACCTACTAGCTGACAAATGAGCCAGTTTTCCACTAAATCTAGTGTATTTGCATCCAAATTACCCCACAATTCAGCACCATACAATGCTGTCCCCAGGGCTTGCAGCTGGTATACCTGTAGGGCCGACTGGGCAGGTCGAAAAAGCGAGCTATGTACCATATTCGATATGCCTCCTGCAACTTGCTCCAGTCATAGCCTGCGCTGTGTAATGTGTGCCCGCCACCCCAGATGCTGTGTTAATGTTATGCCCAGGTAAATAAAGGTATGTATTATTTCAAGTGGGGTCCCTGCTAGTATCAGATTGGCCCTAGTCGACTGCCCTGGATTTAGAATCATGTACTTAGTCTTGCCTACGTTGATTTCAAGGCCCGACACCTTACAGAAGTGTTCGAAGCGGTCCAAGAGTTTTTGCAGACCCATGGGACAATAAAAGGATATCGTCAGCGAACATGAAGGCAAAGATCCTCATGTTAGCCAACCTAGGGGCATCATTATTGTTAGAAATGGGGGTCTCTAGTTGGCAATGGCTGGCGCCACTGTCCAAATAGGGACCCTTCTTCCTAAGTCAGGGCAAGTGGGCTACCCCCTTTGATAACCCCTGCTCAACCCTGTGGTAACGTAGCACGAGCAGTTAGGCCTATCTCAGGGGCAGTGTGTGAAGCATTTATGACCATGCACAATAAGGCAGTAACGACACCACAAAAGGACACAACTCAAGTAGGTATAGACAAAATAGTATCTTTATCTAAGGTTTGGTACGAGACTCTCAAAAGCGTTTTAACCAGTCATCATGCATGTAAATCAGTAGGGACTTAGAAAGGGCAATACGTATTCACCAGAACGTGGCACTGACTGAGTTCAAGGCCTGGGACTACGCGACTCGTTGCGCACCAGATACCTGCCGTTGGACGGGGACACAGCACGTAGCTTCTCGAAGAAGCGGAGACGGTGACAGGCGGACTCCCAGCGACCACAGTTCTCGATGGCAGTGGTCCGCAAAGTGCACTCGCAATGATTCGGGCACTCTGGGACAGGCGGGCCCTCAGCGGCAGCAGCACGCGGCTGCGGTGGCCCGGGCTGGTGGTGGCGATGACTCTCGTCGTGCAGCTCCGTGGTGGGCTCGCAGCGGCAACAGCGCTCTCCTAGCTGCGGCGGCCCACAGGACGATTCACGATGGTGCAGACGTGGGCACTCAGCGGCAGCAGCTCTCTCTTAGCTGCGGCGGCCCACAGGACAAATCCCAATGATGCAAAGTTAGCAAGGGTGCGAGCACTCCACGGCAGCAGCTCTCTCTTAGCTGCGGCGGCTCACAGGACAAATCACGATGATGCAAAGTTAGCAGGGGTGCGAGCACTCAGCGGCGGCAGCTCTCTCTTAGCTGCGGCGGGTCACAGGACAAATCACGATGATGCAAAGTTAGCGAGGGTGCGAGCACTCCGCGGCAGCAACTCTCTCTTAGCTGCGGCGGCTCACAAGACAAATCACGATGATGCAAAGTTAGCAAGGGTGCGAGCACTCAGCGGCAGCAGCTCTCTCTTAGCTGCGGCGGCTCACGGGACAAATCACGATGATGCAAAGTTAGCAAGGGTGCGAGCACTCCGCTGCAGCAACTCTCTCTTAGCTGCGGCGGCTCACAAGACAAATCACGATGATGCAAAGTTAGCAAGGGTGCGAGCACTCCGCGGCAGCAACTCTCTCTTAGCTGCGGCGGCTCACAAGACAAATCACGATGATGCAAAGTTAGCAAGGGTGCGAGCACTCAGCGGCGGCAGCTCTCTCTTAGCTGCGGCGGCTCACAGGACAAATCACGATGATGCACAACTAACACAAGTGCGGGCATCCAGCGGCGGCAGCTCTCTTAGCTGCAGCGGCCCACAGGGTTTCAGCGAAGGTTCTGAGGCTTCAAAATAAGGCGGGCACTCAGCGGCGGCAGCTCTCTCTTAGCTGCGGCGGCCCACACAGTTTCAGCGAAGGTTCTGAGGATTCAAAATAAGGCGGGCACTCAGCGGCGGCAGCTCTCTCTTAGCTGCGGCGGCCCACACAGTTTCAGCGAAGGTTCTGAGGATTCAAAATAAGGCGGGCACTCAGCGGCGGCAGCTCTCTCTTAGCTGCGGCGGCCCACACAGTTTCAGCGAAGGTTCTGAGGATTCAAAATAAGGCGGGCACTCGGCGGCGGCAGCTCTCTCTTAGCTGCGGCGGCCCACACAGTTTCAGCGAAGGTTATGAGGATTCAAAATAAGGCGGGAACTCAGCGGCGGCAGCTCTCTCTTAGCTGCGGCGGCCCACACGCAGAGTTCACAAGGGTTACTAGTCCGCGTTCCTCACAGTAGGACTAGAGGTTCCGGATTACTCGACGGAGGCCTCACCTGCAAGTAGAATTCTTAACAAGGGAATTCGGCCGGCTGACGGGGTGAAGTCTAATGTCCCTGAGACTTCAGAAGGAGGCGCTCTCAATTCAGGCCCTTGGGTAGTTTCTTCAGCAAGCTTGGTGAAAGTTTCAAAGTCCTTTCCTCTGTCCGCTCGGACAGAGTTTCGTCTTGACATCCAGAAGGAACACACTGAACCAGCTTTCAGCGCAGCGTTTTATACCTAAAAAGTCTTTGTTCTCTGCAGTCACAAATCACTGCATCCAGCCAGAACCAGTTCGGTGGGATCGGGGAGCACTTGGTTTACGAGGCGACATCCTGCCCTTTAAGAATCTGGGGGTCTGCTATCAGACGCCCAGTGGGAGATGGAGCCATCATTCACCTTGCCAGGCACGGCCCTGCTCGGATCAAAGAGTCACCCCTCCCCATACTCTAAATGCCGATCTCTCTCTCAAGCCAGGTCTGACCCAGCTGGCCCTGCCGCTCCAAAACCAGACGGCCAATACACACGCTAGCAAAAGCCTACAGGAAAGCTTCAGGCCAGAACATACCTCGTTTCTAGTAGAGGCATTTTCGAACACGGGCTACGCTAATAATCCTTACTAAAAGATGCATCTCAATGTTCTGAGTTTAAACATATCAAAGTCGACGTTCCTATCAGGTTCCTGGGGGCAGGTAGGATTAAGGCATGTAATACTCAGCCTGCACATTCTGGCCTATGAGAACGGGTGGCCTCGCAATAGTAAACAGTAAAATGGAGGGTAACTCGCTATTAGAACATGCTACACAGACATACTTTAAAAGCTGCTTCGGGGGTAGCGCAAATCAGCGCTGCCGGCCCACCAGCAGTATTTGGTCTACCAGCCCTGGGCACACACAGTGCACTGATACTAGGGACTGACAGGTAAACCAAACGAGCCAATTATGATTATCCCAATTCATACAGGTATCTTTACACAGGGAGCATTCGCGCTGTGTCACTGATTGGCAGTGGCACAGCGCCCAGAGCATCTAAATCCAGCCAACATAAAAGGTCAGAAGCGAAAAGAGGAAGGGAGACCCGCGCCAATGATGCCAGGTCTAACAATTATCGTTCTGTCCCAGGAAGTCTATGAGCCCATTTATATAAAGAGAGAAACGCGTTGGGCGAGTACACATCCCTACCATACCCCCCTGCTTGGGGGCTCAGGGAACTCACCAGCCTGGCCGCACCTGACCTGTGCGTAGTTGTTTTTATGCAACCTCACAATGATATCAAGCAAGTAACTAGGTACCTCCAGCTTCTGCAGTACCTGGCACAGGGTCGACCTGGGGACTAGATCAAAGGTGGAGCGTAAGTCCGCGAATAAGATGTAAGGGTGTCCACCCCTCAATGTGACCACCTTCCAGTACACCATCAGGAGCCGGAACACCTGGTAAATCGCACTTGTTGCTTCTCTAAGGCCTGCCTGCAGGGGATACATAATGTCATTTCCTACCATCCACTCCTGAAGTCTACCAAGTATGCCTGTAAAAAGCAGCTTTTGAGAGATATCAATAAGACTTATGGGTCTATAGTTGTCTGGTGATTCACAAGGGCCCTTTTTATACATGGGAAAAATTTCAGCCCCTGCCCTCGTTGGGGGCAGGGGAGTCCCTTTCCGGGAAGACTGTGAATAGTGGTGCAAAATCGGCACTCCAAATATATGTCTCCCTCCGAAAATCCCCAGGGATTTTATCTAAGCCAGGCGTTTTATTGGGTACAGTACCCTGAATAGCTAAGCATATTTCCTGGGCTAGAATTCCCTGACCATTAAAACACCCTCTAGGGCAGGTGCTTCAACGCTATCCTCCACCTCTCTTGGGTCCTGTGTTCTTTGCCCCGAATCCCCGAACTTGTAGGATCAATAACGATAGAAGACAGTTCACCATTGTGCGCATACAAGCTCAAAAAATGAGCCACCCAGTCATTGGATGGGATGTTAACTTCTCTTGAACTGAACACTTCCTTACTGCCAGTTGATACTATGTTCCAGAATGTCTGGTGGTCTTTACATTTAGCTGCAACCAAGAGGCTCTCCCACCTTCCCCGCTCCCATTTCTTTTTGGCATCCGAGAAGGCTTTTTTGTGGGTGCCCCTAGCAGCTTGAATCAAGGTCCCATCTTGTTTTTTTATTGCTTCGACCAATTTGATCTTAGCATCCCTACAGAGTTTATTGTACCAGGTCAGTGGATGCTTCCTCTCAAGCGCTCGCCTGGCCTCAACAAAAAAGAGGTTCCTCAGTTTTCCAAACAACCCTATATGGATGTCAGAGAAAGCCCCTAGCGATTCTTCTGGGTCCCCTATCCAGAGCAGGGACACCATTCCCTCCAAACTGTCTGCCACCAAACTGAAAATCTGGCTTAGGGCCTCCTGCGAGTTCTCCAGGCTGCACCATTTGACCCTACGCTTATTACAAGTGATTCTAAATCTTCTATCCAAAGGCTCTCTAATACTACCAGATCTACCTTTAACATTTAGATTGAGCTTGAGAGCCAAGGCATTGTGATCACTATCCTGACGTGGCACTACTAACATGTCCTCCATGTATGGCCATAACTTAAGGTCAGAAAAATATAATCAAATAGGCTGGTGGAATTGGTGAGATTAAATGTATGAGACCCTGTCCGATTGAAGTTGGTTCTATCATTACAGGATTTTAGCCTCTGGTTTAGAGTAAGCGCATTAATTTTATTTGCAGTCGAGGACCACTTCTTAATGGGTGGAATCTCAAGGTCTGGAATTGACCAAAGGTCATCCTCATCTGCCAACAGGGTTGTGATTTCAGAAATCAATGGTTCGAATTGGCAATTAAAATCACCCCCCAAAATGTTCCTAACATTAGGTGGCTGTAGGGCTAAGTGTGCACTTAATTGATCTAAAACAACCGATTCCCCATTGCACCCAGTAGGTCTAGAGTACACATTGTAAATGTAGTAGGTGTCACCCAGGGGGACTAATAGACATACACACAATAAGTCTGGAGAATCCACCTCAACCTCTCTCAGCGCGCCCAACACTGTTGTCTTCACCCATATCGTAAGGCCCCCTGAGGGCCTGCCCTTCCCTACTGTAACAGCTTCCTTAGAGAAATTTACATAGCCTTCATGGTACTGGGTTTGCAGAGACCAAGTCTCTTGAAAAAGACAAAAGTCGAACTGCTCTATATACTCGCACCATTCCGGACGGACTAATTTGGAAGCCAGACCTGCTATATTCCAAGAGATGAGCTTGGTTTGTGTTTCCAGAATGGTGACTGGAGCCCCCTTCTCCAGACCGATCATATTAGGTTTGGGAGTGGTGCATGGTACCCCAACGGCACCTCCTGCATTAAATGGCAGAACAACGGCGTTGTTGCCTCATTTATTATTTATGCCAACTCGTCTAATGATATGACCCTCTGCGTGAGGTTGCCCACTCTTCTGGTTCTCTGGTAGCTGCCCTGCCACTGTTGTGTGTTTTATGGTGCGATCGTTCATTCTGTCCTGACAGGGTTCTATATTCGGGCCCCCCCTGACTCTGGCCCTTGTCTTCCAGATACTGATTCTCACTCATACAGGATGAGGCCTGTCCAACCCAAATGGTGTCAATAAGGGCCACAGGGTCCATACTTAAGCCTGTCTCCACACTAGGGTGGGTGGCTGGGACCCTCGGCTGCGATTCTCTTCGGAGTATGGCCAGGGACTACACACTGCCTGTCTTCGAATGGTCAATCTATCCCTGCCACACAATCAAAACAATTGTGTAAAGGTAAAGAAAAGGTGTTAGTAGGTTTCCTCTGTTGGGGATGGGGCACTACCACCGGGAAAGGGGAATACTCCTTTAGTGCTTGTTGAGGAGGTTTAGAATGTTGCCAGGTAGAGGGGTGGTAAAAGTAGTCTAGGGGTGCAGGTCCCTCCTGGTGAGTTAATGGCACTGCCAAATAAGACAGTTTGAGCCAAGAATGGAAATCTAAAGTTGATGATAATGCAGTCACTGGCACAGTCCACCGTATTGGGCCCAATTCACGCCACTCTTCTGGTAAACAAAATATTGTTTGATTGTATATGGGAAAGCCTCATCAAAAGTGTCGCTTTGTCCTTCCCGCAAATGAGGAACTCCTGTTAGGACAACTACATATGGACAAGATGCCTGAGGGAGTTTATTACTGGCAGCTTGGAATTCCCCCCAGGAGTATTCAATCTGGTATTGCTGGAACAAAATAGACCATTGGTAGGGTGCTCTGTCTTGCTATGACCTGTGGTGCCCAACCATGCAGGGGAACTAAGGGTATTACAGTTCAGATCATCCCGCCCCTGGACTTAACAGGGGGGGATCACTCGAGGTTCTGATCTCAGGGAGAGGTGCTTCTAGGGATGGCCCTAGAGTGCATTGTAGTGGCTGCTCCTTACTCTCAGTTCCTGACACCACTCTTGTGTTCCCTAGATGTATTGAGTCTAGTTAAATCGAGTGTAACCTGTGCCTGTCTCATAGCAGCTACTTCCTTTTCTATACATACAAGGCGGGCACATATTGGAGTTAATTGCTTGACTAGGAGCTCCCTAACCTTTATTAAACATTTATCCATAAATTCGGTGAAGCATTCAGGCAGGGTCACATTGCTGGACTCCGCAGGTGATACATTGGGCAGACCTTTCCTGCGAAATGACCAAGTGGGAGCTGGTGTGCAAAGTGCCTCTTGGTTCCTACGACGTATGGGTTTGCTAGTTCTCTTCGCTCTTACAGTAGATTGGCCAGCGCCTTTCGTACATATCTCTGAGGTGTTCAGAGGTTGAATTTCTGTCACAGCAGGGGGTGGGCATACAGGCGAGGGTACAGGTTCAGGCAAGGGAGGGGGGAGGTATATCCCTACTGACCTCTAACTTGGCTGATGTCTCTGAGTGGAGAGCCATCCACCATTCAGTAAGCTCAATCTCTGTACTTATAACCCCAATGGCTCTATAAAGCATTCTATCAATGGAAGTGGTCTCAGCCGGTGGCATACTAGTAGGGTGATGGTCCGTGGCTTTTCTCTTGCCCATCTTAAACTAAAAACGATGGCACTCGGTCAGCAGAATTCAACAGACGAGCCCTCCCCCCTAAAGTGTACGCAGGGAACGGAAAGGATTTCTCAATCCAATATAAGACTGCAAATCATAGCAAAATCCCACTTCGCTATGGTGCCACCACTACTTCTGAGGCGCACAAAACCACTATAATCCACCTTGGTGCCGCTCCGTTTGTAAACCCCTAGTATGTGGATGTTGTCTACCCTCTAACCAAGAGTCAGTGGTGGTTCAAGAGGTTGCCACTTGCTGATGGTAGGGTCGTGCAATTCCCAGGAGTTCTCTTCCCATGCCACTGTTTAGTCACGGTTTCTCCAATGTGTCAAATTTAAGTAGAATGCAGCCCACCGTGTGTAAGCTCCAAGGGTGGTGGGGCTCCGGGTGCATCAACGAGAACTGGCAGTTATTGCAGCAGCGCCGCGGGGCTCCTCCTCTTTTCACTAGTGTATCCTGGGCCTAGTGGTCTCCTTACACGGTGGAGTTTATAGCGCCCTGTGGGAGGTTTACGAGGACAATTTTCTGATACGCTCCGTCACAGTAAGGATATGCCAGATGCCAAATGGAAAAATCAAGGGGGTGTGGCCCAGCTCAGTTGATCAGGCTCAGGTGATGAGGAACAAGGGATTGTGGGACATGTAGCCAGTCCCGAGTGGTGGTAGCAAAACCCAGGGCAGCTCTCCCCAGCAGATGTGAGCAAACAAGTGTCCATCTGTACGGCAGTGCAAGGCAGGTGCTCGTTAGACCTCCAGTGAGCAAACAGCAATGGAAAGGCTCGCCCCCAAGCAAAATGCCAACAGATACAGACAGGGCATAATTACTAAACATATTTATCCCTAGTAGTTCTGGTAAATAAGGTGGAAGACAAAAATGCATTAATTAATGTTACAGAAAGAGAAAAATGTGGTCAGATTTTGCATTTGTTAAATGAAAGTATCATTGGACTGTTTGAATAACTTGCCTTGCATACACCGAAGATGATATGTATGTTGCTCGAAATAAGATGCAAGGGCTCACTCTTATTTTGTAAATTTGTTGTGACTAGATACAGAGACTAATTGGTTGTAAAACAGATGTGAAAAGATTCTTTGGTTCAAATAGGGACGTGTTTTATGTTTTGTATGCTACATTGCAAGCCCTCAATATAAAGCATTACATTATTTGGAGAAGAAGGAATCTATTCCTTAAAAGAATTCCCGTAAATAACAAGTGGGATATCATAAATTATTTGTTAATGTATCCCAGCAGTGAGTCTACCTGTTTTTCGGTATAATTTACTCTATATCTCCTGGGGCCTTGGGGAGAACACTAACACTTCACATTAAGGTTAACTGCCTTATTGGATTGCACAGGATGCTTTGAGGTAATCAGATGTATTCATCACGTAATGGGTGATGTCTAGCAAGTGTACGTAACCTCACGCAGTACGAAATAAGTAACTGCTCCAAATTAAAAAAATAATTATTTATTTTCCTTTTAAAATAACTTGAGTACCTCAGAACCATATACGATATACAAATGAGCAAACACATAAATTATTCGATACCTCTTTGTTACTAATTGGAGTATGTACAAGACAAAACGTAGCCAAACACGATGAAATAGATAGACTGAAGCAATTAAAGAAAAACAGAAAATCACCTCTGTACACGCACAAGCACATCTTGTACATCTTAAGAAGAGTACAATCCCATAGGGGTTTACGGCGAATAAGTCATACAAATAATAGTTAAGGATACTAGGGGGCCGATTCCGATGTCGGACGGACTCAGGTCCGTCCGACATCGGTCCGGAGCCGTAACCGACCGACCTGCTGTCGTCGGTTACGGCCCAGGCAGTAAGATGCGACCGAACCCTGTTCGGTCGCACTCGTATCTCCCACAATGGGAGCATGCATTCCGGACGGAATGCATGCTGGCATTGGAGAAAGCAGGGTGCAGTTCAACCCTGCACCCTGTGGCCGGCACCCCAAGGTGCCTGCCACCGGGTGCAGGAGTTCAACAGAGGGGCACCATAGGTGCCTCCAGGCCGCCATTCGGCGACCTTGAACCCATGGGGGTCCCACTGGGGGCCCCCAAAGACTATGACCGACTGCCTTTTCGTGCCGGAAAGACCGGCACGAAAAGGCAGTGACAACTGCCATCGTACTCCCTCGGTCGCAAAGAGGCAGCCGGGGGAGTACAGAGGGGATTTCCGGATGGCTGACGGGCTCTCCGAACCCGTCGTGAGCCATCCGGAAATCCGAGTCGGATTCTGTTCCGACCGAGCCCATCGGAATGGCTCGGTCGGAAAGGAATCCGAGCGGCACGTTCCGATTCGGTCGGAAGGGCTCCCACCATCGTTCGGTGCCCTTCCGGCCGAAATCGGAATCGGCCCCTAGGTATCTTCACAGAGAGAAAAGAGTACCTCACAGATTTTAGTAAAGTGGGAACTAAATGCTCTAGGGGTTGGTTAGCTCTAGCAATTGAAACATTGCTCAGAAGGCGTGAGGAGGAATTAAAAGAAATAGAAAAATTACAGCGAAACATTTTGGGAAATGCTAATATAAAAGATGCTCAACTATTAATTGAAAAGGGAACATGCAGAAAGAGTAGCCTTTGCACAAAATCAGAAAAGAACATTTAAAAAATATCTAAAAATTATAATAATGAAGTCACCTATCCCTATCAGAAAGAACAGTTTTAATGTGACTACATTTTCAGAAGCATCTTCTGATTCTGATTGGAGCAGGGTCAAGGCTGATTTGCATATAGCTGGGTCCAAACTGAGGTGACATGGTATGCAAAATAACAATGGATTGAGATGGGACCTGAGTAATTACCAGTGGCTGAGATTAATTCAAGCATTCAATCCATCGCTTTTTTGCATACTTTAGTTTGTCACCATAAGTGGAACAGGTATGCCCAGACGTGGGTCCCGTGCACACTGTGTTACTGGAACCAAGCTGTACTGTGTTGCTGTACCAGGCTGATGATCCCATAACTAGGGTGAGACTGGTCCTGGGTTGCTTGCCTTCTGTTTCAAGGAGAACCGGGCTTGGCAGTTCGAGCTGGACTGTTCCAATTGGAGCACGGTCAAGACTGATTTGAATATAGCTGGGTCCAAACTGAGATGGCATGGTGTGCAAAATAATAATAGATTGGGATGTGGTCCTGAGTAATTACCAGTGGATGAGATTAATTCAAGTATTCTATCCATCACTGTTTTGTATACTTTAGTTTGTCACCGTAAGTGGGACGGGATGCCCAAGACATTGGTCTCGTGCACACTGTGTCGCTAAAACCAAGCTGTACCCGGCTGAGGAGCCCATTACTAGGGCAAAACCAGTCCTGGTTGCTTGTGTTCTGGTTCAGGGAGGACCTGGCTTGGCAGTTCGGGCTGGACTGCTCCGATTGGAGCAGGGACAAGACTGATTTGTACATAGCTGGTTGCAAACTGAGGTGACATGGTGTGCAAAATAACGATGGATTGGGATGCGGGTTTGAGTACTTACCAGTGACTGAGATAAATTCAAGCATTCCATCCATCACTTTTTTGTATACTTTACATTTTTAGAAGCTTTTTCTGATTCTGTGCAAGAAAGACCTGACTCATCCACACAAGGGAAATGCAATCAAAATTAACAACAGCAGCCATTTTTCAAAAAGAAGCAACAAAAGAGTGAGGGGTAGGCAAACATACAATTCAAACAATGTAATAACATGCAAACAAGTGAATATATGATAAATTCTTCTAATATGTATATCTACAATATTTCTGAATATGAACTTTCAGACACAGAGAAATCATTATTCAATAAATGATTGTAATTTGGAACTATACCAGCAACAGAACCCACAGACACTAAAACAAAAAAATTGCAGTTCCTCAGAAATAGCAGTCTGAAGGTTTAGTTCTCTAATTTTAAACAGACGGCAAACAGCGATATCACTGCCCTCCATAGTAAACCAACTTTTTGTCCCCCACTCACAGAATTGCCACTAGAGGTTGTTGCATTTGAAGGTACAGTACTTTGAGAATTTGACAATATAAACACAAAGAAAATGTACACAAGGTCAAATTTAGTCCAATAGGAATACAAGGAAAAATACCTATTGTCAAAGAAATCATGATGGAACTGTGAAAGCAGTGAGAAACATTCTAATCAACACTGATGAGTATGACAATGCAGTCGCTAGACAAATCAGCAATGAATATCACTACAGGGAATTGCAAAGTTATCCCTCAATAGACCTAAAGGGACAAATATCATAAATCACACAACAAAAAGTTTAGAGGAAGGATGGATTAGTAAGAGAGAATTAGACTTTTGATTTAAAAAACACAGGCTCATAATCCTAGTTCTTTTTGTGTGCTACCAAATATAGATAGAAATATGAAGAAACGAGCAGGGCACCAACAGTTTTAGGCTGCGGCTCAATTTTGCAACCTCTATCTCAATACAATCCTTTCCTTCTTCAACCACTTGTAAATAAGACTCAGCATGTGTGAGGAACTCCATGAATTATACCAACATGTTTTCCGGAATAGATTTTGAACCCGAATAATACATATTGTGAGCCTGGATATTGAGCCCCTTTATACCAACATACCGCAAGGAGAAGCAAAATTAGTCATAAGTGACATACTTAACAAAAGGGACAGTCCCATGATATATCAATGGAGCGTACAGTGGATTTGATAAAAGTTACATTAACAAAATGTTTTTCAAGTATAATCAGGATTTCTATTTGTAAATCAAAGGAGTCACTAAGGGCTCTTCCTCCAGCCCTCAAATGGCCAACCTACACATTATATTTTGAAAGATGGAGCTATACAGAACAAAATCCATATTATTATTTTGTTTTCAAATGGGTACACTTTATCAATAATAATTTTTGTGATTTGAGGAACACAGAGAAATGACTAAAAGGCTTAATGGAATGGTTAAACAATGGATCCCAAGAATGAAAATTCACAGTGAATCAGGATAACTTCAAAAACAGTTTCTTGGGCCTTTCGGTCAAGCATGAAAATCATAAATGATTCACTTGCCTTCACACATAAATGACAGATCACAGTACTTTATTACATTTTGCAAGTTTTCATCCTGCACATTGAAGGAAAATCTGCCCTACGTGCAGTTTATCCACGTCATGTGTATCTACTCAAGATAGGAGGACTATGTTGCTAATGCACAGATCCTGAGAGGTAAACTGGTTGACCAGGGCTACCCCTAGAGACTTACAAGCAATGCTTTAAAAAAAAGCATGGTTTACACCCAGGGAAACACTGTTGATTCACCATTAATATGTGTCACCTCCTATAGTCCTATAGCTAAAGGATTAAAAGTATATCCAGGAGACATCGGGGCATTTTAGCCCATTTAAATTTGGAGGAGCTATTTTTTGCCTTTTAAAAAGGGGAAAAGATGCAAGAATCACATATAAAGCAAGGAGGCCTATGAAAACAACAAAATTAACATCACACCCTACCAAATATAAAATGTAGTGCATGTAACCTTATGACTGATACCAAAAAAGTCAGAATCTATAGAAAAAATAAAAATTGACATAAGTTTATCAACTGCAGTTTAAAAAAAATATTATTTATGCTATCACATGCTCGTGTAAAAAAAAAAGCTCACATTGAGATGACCTCACAAGAAATAAGGAAAATATAACGGAGGTTAAGAAAAAAAAATTCAATACTTAATCCTTGTTGGTAACCCACTATAAAGAAATGGAATCCAGACAAAAATACTTTTACAAAACATGGAAGCTAGATACATCAAGGCTGTAAGAAAGGCAATTGGTGATCTTAAACCTTTGGAAGAAATGTATAATCTACTCTAAATACTGTAAAGAGAAAATATAATGATACTGTTGTTTGGGTACATTAAAATTTAAGTACAGCATGTTTGCTGGCAGTATCATGGGAAAAGTATAGTTTTTTTCAAATTAATATATGACAAGTGTACTAAGGCAATCTGTAATGGACAATTACATCCCTTGTTACAAGGGTGTATATGTGTAAGCTTCAGTGAGCATATATCATTGAACAGTTTAAGCTGTACTAACTACACACTATGTAGCTTTTAATATCATGAAATTTGCTTTGTAAGATCGATAGTAAAAATCCATATTCTTTCAAAAGCTTCCAAAATTCAGATTACTGATATGAGGACTCAATTTATCTTTGTGATTTGATAATAACTGGAGTTTAGTTGAGTGTCAGTCCATTTGGAACCTATGATTAAATTAATTGCACTGAAGAATATCCATAATAAAGAGTTAAGGTCCTAGTCACAGAGAGTAGTTTCGGGTTGACTACTGATTGGTATATCCAATATGCTGTCAAATCTGGAGGATTTTACGAGCAGAAACATGACTGCCAAACAGGACAATTAGTTTTGGATGGTGTGATGGGCATGTCTGAAACCAATCCAGTTTCTCACATCATGCAAGTAAGATGAGTTGTACATGACTCAATTTTCAATTCAGTTTAATTAGACACAAAGGAAACAAACTGGATACTGTTTTTTTCTAGTATGACCTAGGCTTAGAGTGCCATCATCCCCTGAAGAGAAGCTAGCTAGCTAGAACGCTGAACTGCAAACAATCTAAACTGAATGTCTCAAGTAACAAACTGACCCTATTGACATGTCTGAAGACATACTTAATACTCTTGTTTTATGTAGAAGGAAGTTACTGCCCTCATGCATTTCAAAGTTCATTCACCAAACCTTTATGTCAAGACCTACCTTAACGCAATCATGTTTTCATAACAATAATCCTGAACTCTGTACATGTGGGGTAAGTCTGAATCCATAAGGCTTTTTGTCTTTTTTGCCCCTGATTAAGTCATTTTCAATTAAACCCTCATTAGCTCACCATGGAATACTACAACCTTCAGGGGTCGATTCTGGCAGCTAGGAACTGTCAACATTAGAAGATTTCAAATATAGAGTCTATCAATACAGCATTGATAATGTGGTTTGAAAATACATTTTTTTCTATTCCAGACTGGTTAACTGCTGGAGGGGCTTCATTGCGATAATTTATACAGTATCCAGGGGCAGCTGCGCTTGTGTTACTCATAGTGAGTACTAGGTCACCATTTCAAATGGTCTGTTGTCTTTAAGATCAATATTGTGTTTCTTATCTTCATGATGACTATTGTCTTTTACAAATATTTTAGACACTTAAGGTTCCCCAGTTTTTTTTTCTTCATGATGAAGGATCTCTTTGGAACTTTGGATTTTTCGGATGTTACTATCACAGCATACTGTTAGAAGAAACAGGATTAGACCGACTACGTTACTGCCCATTTAGGTGGGTTATACAATATTTCACACATATCTGATATGTGGTTTTTGTACACGGGTGAAATGTGCACATTTTCTTATGGGTTATTTTGGTTGGTGCTTCTGTACTCTTGCACATGCTGTTATAGCTTCTTTTCTGATCAATTCATATCTAGGGGTCTAGGTTGTTGCCTGGCCTTAACTTCTGGGATTCTTTTAGAGCATGAATCACTATTGCTTTGAGTATCACATGGTTTCATCTGTCCTATATCTATTCTTGATACTTATGAAGACATTTTTGCGTCTTTTCTTTTTTATTACGATACAAGCTTCCTTGCTTGTGTTCATATTTGTGACATGTTTATACTACGAAAGAACATCAATTCTGTAATGTCTTTACAGCCTTGAAAAAGTCAAAGGTTGACGAAACACGTGTTGGCTGTGTTCCTTCTGGATAAATCAACGTGAACAAAGATTGTAAACCAGATCATCTTTTGTGAACCACAACCCCTGTGGTTTTTGAACTGTACTGACATATTATTGTGACTATATGGAACATTAAACAGAACCTTACCTATTAAATAGGAATCCATACTGACTGGACATTACAACAATTTTTGGAGAGTGCTTTGGACACTTATGGTGAATTATCTTATACGTTAACCACTGGATAATGTATATGTGCAACCTTTGGTAGTAGGGTGCTTGAACCATAATGGCACCTAGATTTTCTATTTCACTAGCCTGATGTTTGAATCTCTTTTTCCCACACACATTTTTTTGAATTTGTACAGTGCCAATAAGAGGTGCGATACTTCTGGCCGCTACTACCCCAATTTGTATTAAGTAAATATTTGCGGTTTTCTGCACTCGGGTTCTTTTGGTTGTTGGATCTGATATCATTAATATCAGAGTAATTTGACAAATATGTCCAATTTCGATGATGATAGAGATAAGATGTTTTCAGAACTCTTCTTGGGACAGTTGGCCCCGAACAGAAGTATTCCCTCAGTGGAGAGACCACAAGGGCTTAAACAAAAGTTCATCAAACTTGAACGTTTGAAAAAACAAGAACTATCCTGATGGTGGGATCTAACAGTTTTGAGAAAGTATCTCGAACTGAAACAGGTACCAAGGGGCCTTCGAGTAATTATTTTCTCTTCATTCAAGGATCTAGATAGTGATCTACTGGGTGAGTGGGAGAATCTATATTATCCTCATCCTTTGGTATGATGGATATTTTGATAAGACATGCCAATAGGAAAAGATGTATTTTGCTATGTGAAATTGAACAGATATAGGAAGAAATTAAATCACTTAATTTGACAGAGGCCACAGACAAAAATGATAAAATCTTGAAGGAGGTACTTAGTGCACATCAAACTTATATAAGCGCTAAAAAAATGAGAACACTTAAGAGGGATGACAACGACTACCGCAGTGGTAGGATTTTTACATTTGCTAAGAAATTTGATGATTTCAAACCAAAACCAATTCAGGTCACCACAAATGATAGGACTCCTGCTACCTCCACTTCAGCCAGTGAGTCCGACTTATCCAGTGTGGCTAGTCATCTAAGTGAGATATGAGAAACAACTTCTCTCACAACAGGTACCACTGCTAATACAATGGCATCGTCTTTTTTAGTGAAACTAGAGCTTTACAGGAAGGGAACCAGGTCAATTTTAAACAAACCCAATTCAAATACAAAAAAACTAGAAGGGGCAGACATAAGAACAAATACCAACCAATGGGAGGGAGTGACAACAAGATCAACATCACACAACCAAAAGAACTGAGAGCGGGCCCAAATAATCCATTAAATGAGATTGATATCTCCTCCCTGGAAATGATACTGTATCTAAAGATGTTTCTATTTTTAACTTGTCTCAATACAAACTGTCCTCAGTGGAAACCAATGTATTACGAAAAGGGTTGAGCTTTTGTCCCATGTCAAAACCCAATTTTGCCGAGACTCACATTGACTTATTTAAATTTGTACGCCGCTTAAAACTTAAGAAATTCTTTGAAGACAAACAAAAGCTTAATCCGATTCCAATTTTCTCCGATTTTGCATGCAATAAAACCATTAAAGATATACAAGATCTGCAAGTTTTATTGTCATTAGATGAAAGCACTTGACCTGCCCCCACTATTGATGAAATATTAGAGGACTTGGACATAACCGCCAATCTAAACATTGACAGTGGACTGAAGCCCAAATCCACATTTGCCCCACATTACCACCAGACAATCTAATAGATTCATTTTGCAAGGCAGTCACGCATGATCTATGTGGGTTGGAAGACAGGGTATCAGAAAGACGAGGCATTCTTATGGACAATCTCACCAAGAGTGAACATTTAGCTTTATACACACTATCTAACCTTTCTAACATCACGATCAAAGAAGCAGACAAGGGGGGGTATTATAGTATTGATGGACAATGATAACTATATTAATGAATTTGATAGTCAACTAGCAGATACCAACTCTTACATTAGGCTACAGTACAATCCCTTAAATGAAGTGACTACACTGATTGGACAAAGACTTGGTCACTGAGGGGACATTTGCCTTTTGACGGAGGTTGAGTACAGGTATATGTTTAATCCATCACCTAGAGCTCCATGTATATACACTCTACCTAAGATACATAAGAATAGTGCCTTCCCTCCTGGTAGACCTATCATTTCAGTTATTGGATCACCCACGGAACATATTTCAGAATACATCGACATCTTCTTACAACCCATAGTGCAAAACCTGCCGTCATACATCAGAGACACGAAGGATCTTCTAAACAAACTAGAGGATCTGGAGTGGGCAGATGATTTTACATTTGTCACCTTAGATGTAAAGGCATTTTACACATGTATCCCTCTTGACAAAGGCATACAAGCTTTGACTGCTTTTCTTCCTACTAGAGATGCCATTCTTTATGAACATACCCAGATGATCCTGGATTTGACACATCTTATCCTGGAGAACAATTTCTTTCTACACAATGGCACCTGGTTTAGAAAAGCATATGGGGTAGCTATGGGTTTTAAATTTTCGCCCTCTTATGCGAACATTTAAATGGGCTATTTTGAACAGCAGCATATTTGGGCTACTTTCCGCCCAACGTCACAAAACATATCATATATTGGGGATGATTTAGTGATGATATATTCATGATTTGGAATGGAGGTACACTAATACTTGAAAGTTTCTGACTCATCTTAACAACAATTCGCTTAATCTGAGATTCTCATATCAATTGAGTGTCACTGAAATTTACTTTTTGGATGTGACCCTCTATTTAGAGGACAACAGGATTGCCTCACGGCTATATCGCAAGCCAACTGCATGTAATTCCATCTTACATGCGAGTAGCGCTCATCCCAGGGTACAGGCTAAGGCCATCCCTTTAGGGGAAATGATACGTCTAAGATGTAATTGTAGTAATAATACTATCTTTATGCAAGAATTACAACATCTGAGAGCCCGCTTTACAACTAGGGGCTACGAGAAAGAGGTCTTAGACCAAGCCGAACATAAGATTGCTAGCAAATCACGCCAATCACTCTTGAAAGAAAGGGCTAAGAAAAGCGACAATCGCAAACTTTGGCACTGATAACAGACTTTAATATGCATAGTCAGGGTCTTTACAAGATATTGCGGAAACATTGGCATCTATTAACTCTGGATCAGGGTCTATCTAAATATAACTCCTACTACGCAGTGGAAAGGACTTAGACAGCCACCCCCCCCACCTGGCCCGGTCCCTGCTTCTGATCCCAGCCAGGTCGGGGGAGCCTCCCTTGGCCCGATGGACCCCGTCACGGGCACCCGGACCCTCGCCAGGCCGCAGGACGGGGACTCCCGCACCACAGGGTCGTTACTACTCTCTTTTATGTCCAAGTTACAAATCTCCCAAAACATCTTGCCAAGGCACAACGTGGCTTCCACAAAAACCTAGAGGTTTTTTCAGATGTACTTTCTGCAATGTATGCCAATATGCTGCTGACAAAACCACAGCCTTTCGATACAACACTACACAGGCCCATCACATACAACAATTTATCAACTGTAATACAAAATTTGTTGTCTACTTATCATCTGTCACTGTGACCTAGTTTATGTGGGTAGCACGATTAGACCGTTGAAAGAGCGAATACAAGAACACATCAGGGCAATAAGAAACGGGAATCGAACTATCCTCTTGCGGTACATTTTAACACTATACATGCAAAATCAGAGCTGATCCGACTGAAATTTCATGGCATTGCCCTAGCTAAGGAGAATCCCAGAGGGAGTGATAGGACATTAGCTTTGAGGAAACTAGAAACCAAATGACTGATAAAATTGAGCCTGTGGATTTGGGCTTCAACACTGACAGGGAGTTACACGTTTTTCTAACTGACTGATTTAAGCGACGATCGTCAATCTTCATCTTGTCTCTGTTACGTGGTTAACTGCCACATGTATTGCCACTGTTGTGACATTTCTAGATCTTAACATGTTACATTGTTTGATGTTGAACGTGTACTATTTTGCAATTACTGTTCAGGTACCCTATGTACAACTTGTATGGGTAACAACATTATGTATCTGTGCCAATCAATACACTTGGCAGTATTGGTTGAACGAGTACATTTAAATATGCAGGAACTCATGTACATACCATCCTCAGCTAGCAATATGCTATGTTAGGTTTTATATATTTGAAAATGTTATGAGGAACGCATATACTAGGTACAATTGACAACATGTACTGGGATACGATTACTTCTGATTGCTGGTATTGTCAATGTACGTGTACAACTATAGACATGTTTAGCAACATCTACATGCTTAATTGATGCACATACAATTTCTATTTTTGATAATATGGTCCATAATGCAACTATTGTTTGCAAGCTCATATTTGCTATGCGAATGGATAATAACATGTTTATATTGGTGATAATCATTACATCGAACTGGATCTTTTGTCTGTGGCTGTAGGTACTTTTTCCTTTATTTACTTTCTTGGGTACATCATTCTCTCAATTTCTTCCTCTCAAATTACAAACATCATTCTAATTGTCTATGGCTTTTATTACTAACAAGAGGTAACATTCCAAGAATGCGCCCATGTATTTTTTCAAACTGAATACTTACACACTGGTTGCACCCTTTTCACTCTCTATTACTAGCGGCATACGTAAAGACTTGTATTTAAGACACTTACCGCGGACCCCCTTCTTTCATTGGAGAAACATTCGGACAGGATGTAACAACGCTACGTATTCTTGGCATCTCAGGACACGGTACGTGGGTGGATGATTGCGACCTGTATTTTCAGCAGTCTAATGTGATTTGTGATTCTCCATTTACTTTGAATAAAATAAATGCTTATTACGGATATATTTTTTGTGTGACCACACACGATATTTTATCGGACATTCAAGGGACCAGTACGGGGGCTTAGCCTATAAACTCTTACAATCTCATTGTTGACGATAGTGAATGTATTTGCAATGGTTACCCTCTCTCTAGGTAGTCCCGTTAGGGGATCACGTGGTTACTTCTAGAGTTTATTGGTGATCTTATTATATGTTTGTTTTACCCTTTCAGTGTGGGAGCTTATCATGGACTCCATCTTTTACGCTTGACTATGCTGCCATCCGGTCGATTACGAGGCGGTTAAATTGTTGGTTGATACGACTAACATTTGGTATGCTTGCACTTAAGTTTTATCTGCTGGCATGTTTCTGAGACGGTATGACACAGGTGTTTTTTATAGCAGTAGTTTCTATTTCTTTTCACCAGATTCTTTAGCTTCTTGATTTACTGGTTATTCAAATTGGGGCAATAACAACTCACACAGAGTCTTTGATTAGAAGATTTCAAATACAGAGTCTATCAATACAGCATTGATAATGTGGTTTGGAAATACATTTTTCATTCTATTCCAGACTGGTTAACTGATGGAGGGACTTCATTGCAATACTTTATACAGTATCCAGGAGCAGCTGCACTTGTGTTACTGATAGTGAGTACTAGGTCACCATTTCAATTGGTCTATTGTCTTTAAGATCAATATTGTGTTTCTTATCTTCATGATGACTATTG
The DNA here is from genome assembly GCA_963921515.1 of Calotriton arnoldi. NCBI lineage: Eukaryota > Metazoa > Chordata > Amphibia > Caudata > Salamandridae > Calotriton > Calotriton arnoldi. The sequence goes on from CAWUFW010004174.1 coordinate 228,673, forward strand.
TCTTTTACAAATATTTTAGACACTTGAAGTTCCCCAGTTTGTTTTTTTATGATGAAGGATCTCTTTGGAACTTTGGATTTTTCAGATATTACTATCACAGCATACTGTTAGAAAAAACAGGATTAGACCCACTACGTTACCACCCATTTAGGTGGGTTCGAAGTTTTTTTTTTATATAGCGCGAACTTGACCCAAAATCGGGTATCAGAGCGCTTTACATGAGCACCAGTTGCGTTACATGAGGACACATTCATTTTTTTGTTAGGCACGGGGAGATTAAGTGATTTGCCCAGAATTACAGGATGTTGACTGCCATTGCCGAGACTCGAACCTGGTTCCCCAGATTTGAGGTCGACCGCCCTAGCCGTTAGGCTACATCCTCTCCCCAATACAATATTTCATACATATCTGATATGTGGTTTTTGTACACGGGTGACATGGGCACGTTTTCTCACTGGTTATTTTGGTTGGTGCTTCTGTAATAATACCTGCCTCCCCATCCATTCCTTTAGCTTTGGGGACCTGGAATAATCTGAACTGTCGCATTTACATGCGAGAGAGATGGTTAGTAGTTGTTTTGGCAGCGATGACAGGTGCATTGGGTGGTGCAAGCTGCAGTGTCCTCCTGGCCATAGTCCTGGCACTTAATATTTTACAAATTAAGCACTGATACTACGAAAAAGACATCAATTCTGTAATGTCTTTACAGCCTTGAAAAAGTCATAGGTTGACGAAACACGTGTTGGCTGTGTTCCTTCTGGATCAATCAACGTGAACAAAGATTGTAAACCAGATCATCTTTTGTGAACGACAACCCCTGTGCTTTTTTAACTATATTGACGTATTATTGTGACTATATGGAACATTAAACAGAACCTTACCTATTAAGTAGGAGTCCATACTGTCTGGACATTACAACAATTTTTTGAGAGTGCTTTGGTTCCCTATGGTGAAGGAACTATCAACATATTAACATTTAAGATTATGATGTTTTCTTGAATTAGTATTCGGTGCCATGATATACTTGCAAATGAATATGAGCATCATAAAAGTGCACTATTCAGTTCTTAAGAGAGTAGTATGGTGAGGTGTGAAAAATAGGCTGAACAAAATAAACAGTAACTTTTGGATCCATTTGTCTTGGACACGACCTACAAGGAAAAGAACTGCAGTAAGAACAGAAAGAGGACTACACACCAAGAACAAAAAACAAATACAAGAAACAGGAGGAGGAAGAGTTGGGGTCAGTGTTCGGTCAGCTTACAGAGGGAGGGATTGGGAAAGAGCGTCTGCTTAGAGGGGAGAAACTGAGCAGGAGAACGCTGGGAAGCCAGACGGAGCAGAATTACAGGGAAGGTGGAGTCAGGCGGAGATAAGCTTGCCAGCAGTCACGTCTCCTCAGCAACACCCAGACCAGAGTGGTGCCCGGCCCCAGCCCCACTCCTGGAAGACCATGGTTAACACAGGTGGGTAAAAAGCTGCGGGGTTGGCGACGGGCCAGAGTGGGAGGCAGGGACGCTAAAGGGGAGCTCTGCTAACAAAGGGCCTCATTTAAATCTTAGCGGAGAAGGAACACCATCGCAACAGCAAAGGAGTTTCCTCCCCGTTGACATTATGGTCTGCCCGACTGATTTAAATACAGACGGAATATAGTTTGACAATGGTGGAGACTACTCTGGCTCAGTCAAACTTCTCCGATGGCCCATCGGAGTGACGGCTGTTGGAGGTTTGGCTATATATCCACCAGTCTAATTTAGATGGGAGGACATATAGACATTTTTAATGCCCGTCAACGCCTGGACAATCCTGGTGGTTAAGGGGCATTAAAAAGTGCACAATGTGAGGGGGGAGGGGCCAAGATGGCGTCTGGATAGGATGTGTGCATCGGCCTCTCCTGCACCGGTGTGGCCCGGGCCCCTCTGTAGCCCCGCCAGAATAGCCATAGCGGAGCGGAGGGAGGCGGCCCTTGATGGCGTGAGAGAGGTCCCACAGCCACTGGAAAGCTCACTGCAGTCGGGTCGGGCCCTGCACCTCACGACGAGTCCTGGATCACGGCGGATAGACCACACATTCCAACCAGCCCCCCGTGAGCCTACCGGTGATCGAGCCATACTGAGATCCGCACGGGCAGCCAAGGAGCCCGGGTGGAGCGGTGGAGTGGCTGGCCGGCCCTGCTTGTTGATTCGGAGCTGTACGGAGGACGGAAGCAGGAGCCCCGCCCGAGAAGCACCATCTAGACCGGCAGCAGCAACGAAGGGGGAGATGACCCATGGGCTTTGATAGTGCCACGGATCCCCAGCAGAGACACCGAGGGAAGAGAGACCCATCTGGGACACTCCCGCGGCTGAAGCGCCAGGGGGGCGAGAAGCCCCGGTCGGCTGCGGAGATTGCGGAGCGCAGAAGATAGGAGCGACAGCAGCCTCCTCCAGGTGAGACAGCATTGCCCCCCCTCGATCCGCGCTGCTAAGAAGGGCCCCCATACACATCGTGCCTGTTCAAAACGCACCGCTCCAGGCTGTGGGCGAGAGTAATCAGTAGCCCTGGGCGGAAGTGCTACACTACGCTCGGCGTAGTTCTGCGAAGTTGCTGCACTTCGCCGACAACGCGAGTTGCACGTAGCACAGTGCAAACACGCGTAGGCGTAGCGTAGTGCCGCGGTCATTTTGCTTGCTCGCGGTCCTCAACATCAAGTTGGCGACCGCGAGCGAGCAAAATGACATCCCGGCGAGACTTTTTCCTCGTTCGCGATCAGCAACATCAAGTTGCCGATCGCGAGCGTGGAAAATAAACCTCCCGGCCCGAGATTCTCAACGCGGGGAGGTCAGGTTTCTCATTGCGAGTGGTCGCGTATGCTTGCGACCGCTCGCGATGAGAAACTACCAGTCCGCGTTGAGAAGCTGCCGCCGAGTAAAAATCTACTTCGAGCGGCAGTAAGATACAGCTCGCACTGTGCAAGTTGCCGTTTTCAATGATTGCACAGTGCGGACAAGCATCCGGCACTGTGCAATCATTGCGAACACGCACTACGCAGTTCGCGTAGTGCTACGCGAAGCTCGCGTAGTGCGAACTGCACTTTGCGTAGCTTCGTGAAGCACTACTTCGCGAACTACGCCCAGCCTTAGTAATCAGGCCATTCTTGAGATCAGCATCCCGTGGCGTAAACCCTTAAACGAGGGGAGGACCCCGAGAGGCAGACCGAAGACAGGCATACGTGGGGTCTGTGGAGCACCCGACCAAGCAATTGTGATCTAGCTTTGAAGCTGGGAGGCTAGTAGGTTGAGCCCCCACCAATAACACCGAAGGGGGCCACTATCAAAGACATGTTGACAAAACAAAACCTGCAGGAGGGGACCCCCAGGCTGGCTCGAGTCGTGCTACCTCCTCCACCGGGGAAGAGATAGAGGCCCCGGTCACCCGCTGGTATCTGGAGTCATCGTTCTCAGCCCTTCGAGCTGACCTCCTAGCAGTTAAAAGAGACCTGACATATGAACCACAAGCAGTCCGAAAGGAGGTCACTGATATAGGGGATAGAGTTGATGCACTTGAGGGCAGGGAGACTTATCAAGACGAAGAGCTAGAACAACTACAGCAGGAAAGCATCCGGTTATCCGACCAGCAACTCGACCTACAAGCTCATGCAGAGGATCTAGAAAACCGTTCTCGTAGAAATAACAAACGCATACGAGGAGCCCTGCGGGAAGCAGAGGGAGAGGACATTGAGGCCTACGTAGCTGCACTCTTTGCCCACATCCTGGAAGACACGCCTGTGGGAGAGATCCGCCTTGATAGAACCCACAGAGTGGGTAGATGGGGCCCGGGTTCTCAACGCACATTGGACATTTTGACCTGTGTTCATAATTTCTCCCTCAAAGAACGGATCCTGAAAGTAGCCCGGACTTCGTCACCAGTCACGTTCCTAGGCCAAACTCTACAACTGTATCATGATTTCGCTGCCTCCACTCTCCAGAAGAGGAGGGAGTTCCGCCCAGTCACATCATTCTTAAGAGACCAAAACGTGTCATAATCCTGGGGTCACCCCTTCAGTCTAATTTTTCGCTGGCGCAACCAACTACACCAGATTCGCTCCTTGGCAGCAGCATGCGAGCTACTACAAATTGATGTTCAAGGAGCTGATCAATTGAAAACGCAGAAAGTAACCCAGAAACCAGCGGACAGATGGAGATGGAGGAAAGTTCCCACAACACAGAGAGTGTCCGGCTCGGACCAGGCTACAATGGCCTCCGAAAGAAAGGCTTTAATCGAGAAGCTCACAGAGGGCGTGACCTCAAATGAGCACGCTTAAGAATTTGCATGTTACCTTTGTGGGGCGGGGGCGGGCGGCGGTGCTGGGGGAGGTCGAGGTTGTTCACCGAGGACTTGGTCACATTCCCTTCGATGACTGTACCACTGAGTGGGAAAGGATATTGTTTGTCCTTCCCAGTCCCAGGGACTATGGGAGTTGGTTTTTTCATATTGGGGGGGGGGGGAGGTTTTTGGGTGCCAACCCTGCTACCATCGAGAGGGAGGTGGAGAAAGAAAGAAGTGTCTACATCACAATTGGGCACTATGCTAGCAATACCAGAAGGACTTTCCAATGCCTAGCATGAAGGTCCTCACCCTCAAGGATAAAAGGCCTAAATAACCCGATTAAAAGGAGAGCTATATTGTCATACTTAGAACACTCACAGGCAGATGTCTGTCTCCTACAAGATACACACCTCCAAGCTAGGGACTGGCATAGACTCAAGACCAGGGCGTTCCCCCAGCAGTACTCCTCCTCCCTACCACGCAAAGTGGCAGGGATGGTAATACTGTTCTCCTGAACATTCCGTGGGAAGATAGGCCCCAAGGTAGCAGAAATAAAGGGCCGCCTGCTGAGCTATTGTATACACTTAGGCCTACACTCCATAGTGCTGGGATCCATTTATGCTCCCAATGAAGGCCATGAATCATTTTTACATGGGGCGGTAGCAGAGGTATTGACTGCACAGGATCAATGGGTGGTTATAGGGGGAGACTTGAATATGGTTTTTTAACAACAAAATGGACCGCTCAGCACACAGACATGGCTCGGTTGGGGCTATTAGCCCAAGGAAGGCGCTATGGCTACAGGAGATGGGCCTTCGGGACTTATGGAGGGCATCACACCCAGGCACGTGAGATTATACTTTCTACTCCCACGCACATAAATCCTACGCTAGGCTAGATTACTTCTTGGCTCCCACGAGGTGCATTCGGCCGTACGGGCGGTGGAGATTGAGCCCCGTTCATTATCAGATCACTCCGCAGTGCTACTGGACCTTTCACTAACGACCCATACCCAGACATCTCGCACATGGCGGCTCCGAGAAACCCTTCTCCGCAGACCTGAGGTGATTGTGCAGCTGGAGTAAGAGATAGAAGACTATTTAGCGATTAACGATACTACTGAGGTCCCTTTGCCTATAGTATGGGACGCCATGAAAGCAGTCCTGAGAGGGAAACTTATTGCAATAGCCTCGGCAGATTAACAAAATAAGACGAGACAAGCGAGCACAGCTGCAACAACAAGTAAGGGAATTTGAGCACATATACCACCGAACCAGGGCTCCTAGAGTATGGCGACAGCTGGAGGCGGCCATGAAACAGCTGGCAGGGTTAGACCTCGACAGCGCGGGATACTCGATCTTGCGTCTCAAACACTCCTTCTATGAGAGGAGAAATAAATGAGGTAGGATGCTTACGAACAAACTTAGAGGGATGCGACAGGCTAACGCAGTAGAGGCTCTCCTGTCGCCGGACGGGGCTTTGATCGAGCCTTTGATCGAGGGGGACGAGGCCATCACAACTCGATTCAGAGCTTTCTATAGAGATCTTTACTCGGCACAGGACCTCCCTGATCGAGATATTTTAAGAAACTTAGAGGAGGCACATGTTGAACATCTGACTGAGTAACAAGCGGCAGAACTTGAGAAACCGATTCGGATCGAAGAGGTAATCTCAGTGATATCCAGATGACAGCCGCATAAGGCCCCCGGACCAGATGGCTTTCCGGCAACATTCTAAAAAACGCTTTGCGGCATCCTCGCCCCCCTCCTCACAAGGGTTTTCAACTCGATAGTAAATGCGGAGACGCTTCCCCCTCGATGAAGGAGGCCTCGGTAATAGTTATCGCAAAACCAGGCAAAGATAAGCGCCAGTGCGGGTCCTACAGCCTAATCTCACTTGTAAATGTTGATGCAAAACTATTTACCGGAGTCTTAGTGGCACGACTAGCGCCCTTGCTACAGGGGTTTGTTGGTCCTGATCAAGCGGGATTTAACCTAAACATACAATGCTCGGACAACACTAAGAGAATCTTACACCTAATCGATAAAGCTACCCGCCTTCAACAGGAGACTATGCTTTTCTTTATCGAAGCTGAAAAAGAGTTTGATCGAGTACATTGGCTATACCTGGCCGCAGTGCTAAGTCACTTTGGCTTTGGAGACCGCTTTTACTCCTGGAATCTTAGTGGATATAGCTCCCCAAGAGTGTCTGTCTGAGTAAATGGCACAAACTCAGAGAACTCTCCGATCAGAAGGGATACGCGGCAAGGATGCCCGCTCTCCCCTTTGCTGTTTGCCCTATATATGGAGCCCTTTGCACAGAGGGGTCGGGACGACCGCGAGATCAAGGGTATACAATTCGAGGGAGAAGAAAATCTAATAACGTTATATGCCGACGATGTTATTGTGGCCCTTGGGAATCCGGGGGAGGCTCTACCGGCTTTCTTAGCGGAAGTAGAACGATTCGAAGCTGTATCAGGCTTTCACATCAACTTGGGTAAATCTCAGGCCCTGGGTCTCACGGCGACACCAGATACTAAGGAACTCTTAACCCAAGTCCACTCAATACACTGGGCGTTAGGCCTTATCACATACCTGCTACTTCCTTTTAAAAATACTACGTAAAATCTTACCATTTCTTCCGCTGGAGCTGAGGAAAACGGTCGTGGTTGCCCTTATCCTGTCCCGTATAGACTACTGCAACGTATTATACCTAGGCGTCGACAAACATCAACTATCAAAATTGCAATCTGTTCAGAACGCTGCAGCCCGAACCTTGTTGAATATCCCTAAATACAATCATATCTCCGGTGCTATTAGGAATCTCCACTGGCTTTTAGTGGAGCAGCGTACAGAGTTCAAGGCTCTGTGTCTGGTTCACAAAGCCCTGTATGGAAGAGGGCCAATGGACTATCACAAACTATTCCATTGGTATACCCCCGCCGGACGCTAAGATCAGCTAAGAAAGCTTTGGTCCGCGTTCCTAAAATTAACAAGACAAGATGGGGAGGCAGATGTCTCTCATATCTCGTGCCCAAGCTCTGGAATGAGCTACCACTCAACATCAGGTGCCAATCCTCCAGATCCCAGTTTAGGAGCTCGGTTAAAACCTGGCTCTTCCCCTCCCAGGAGTGACCGAACATCCTCCTGATTGCGCTGCATCTTTCTGCTTCCCTAGCGCCAAGACTCCTCGGCATTCGTGTGCTTTATTAGCTCTTTACTTACTTACCTTGGCATTCAGCTGGCTCCCTCAGTTCAGGAAGTGGCCACTCTTAATTACCACGAGCTGCTCGGGAGAGTAAAATCAGACTTAGCGCATTGGCAACGGTATCCACTCTCGTGGATGGGTAGGGTCTCGGCCCTGAAGATAACTGTCATCCCTATGATCTTGTACAAATTCCAAACACAACCGATCTGGCCTCCATTGGGGACGCTACAGTCCTTGCAGAAGGCTTTTCAAAACTTTGTTTGGGCCGGTCGTCGCTCCCGGAGGAAATGTGCCCATAGCTGGCAACCCCATGAGGAGGGATTTTTGGGCATCCCATGTATTGCACGCAATCTTCAAGCGTCACAACTTAGATACCTAGTGGAATGGTCTAGGCCAGAATCTGAAAAAGGATGGCTAATCAAGGACAGGGCGGTAGCGGGTGTGGCGCTCTGGAAAGTTCCCTTTTTGGCTCGTGCCCACCTGTATTTGTTAGCAATTACATCGCCTAACCTAAGGGTCTGGGACGCGGTGGCGGCGCGAGTGGGTATGTTGTCGTGTCCGTACCCACTCACCCCGATAGTGGAAAATAGGGGCTTCACTCCAGGTATGGGCAGTTCTGCATTTTCGGCATGGTGGAAGTCGGGGTGCAGATCTATTGGTCACTTCTTTGACCAAGAGGGGCCCAAGTCGTTCGAGGACTTGAAAACTGAATACTCAATCCCTGAGGGTGAGCGCTACAGATACACCCAGATACAACACTGGCTAATGCAGCCGATAGTAAGGGAGGCGGCACAGCGACAACTCACCAGATTAGAGAAATGGCTTCTCCTGAGGGACTCAGATAGGCGCCTCACTTCTGATCTGTATGGGCTCCTAGGTGGAGAGGAGGTGGGAAAGAAGATACCTGTCCAACTCTGCTGGGAGAGGGAATTGGGAAGGCAACTATCTCAGAAAGAATGGTGAGGCATATACTATAGGGCGAGACACACCACTTCAAACACATCTAGCATAGAAACAGCGACGAAGATAGCCACATATTGGTATCTCACCCTGGTACGCCTGAAGGAAGGGAACCCTGAACGGGGGGACGAATGCTGCAGGGGATGCGGTGGTCAGGGGAACTAGGTCCATATTTTGTGGGAGTGTCCCAAGTTGACTGGGTATTGGGAGGACATCCTATCAGATATTGACACAAACTTTGACACTCAGCTCCCTAGATTCCCCTCATACATGGTCCTTGGCCTTCCCAACCCCCTCACCTATCCACTTAAATCTAAACGTGGCAAATACATAGCATTAGCATTGGGGGCAGCACATCAAGCGATCCTATAGCTGTGTGGAAAGGGAAAGGTTCTGTCATGCAGACACTGGTTGCATCGTATATGGCACCTCTTGGGAATGGAAAGACTTTGAACAACGCTTAGAGAGCAAGGTGACACATTTAGGGAGTCCTGGCGCCCATTCATAGCTATGCTCTCCTAGGAATTTACAGAACTGACCTGCCCTAAATACTTGAAATTGCTGCACCTGACTGAGCCGATAGCACAATAGGGCCCAAATTACCTCTTGTGATTGTATCAGGCATTTGATCTGTAACCAAGACTGAGCTGGTTAAGCACCCAGGTGGGGGAGAGAGGGAGGGGGGCGTTCGGGGTGTTTGTGGGTTTCGTATAAAAGTTGCTGCAAAGTCAGCTACGGCTGAATGTTGATGCCAAGCTGACATACATTTTCAGATGCTTCATGTGTTGTCTTTATTGAAGCAGTATCAATAAAACAAATGTAAACATAAAAGTGCACAATGTCCATTTGGGTGTGTGTGGAGTGTGGATGAGACAATTACCAGAAGTATTTATTTTAAAGAAAGTTTTGTAGTTTTCTTCACAGAATTTACTGTGTATTCGCTCTACTACAGAAATGCAGAATGTAACAGCTCTGCCATTTTTATCACCTGGTTAGCCATTAATACCATGGCAGAAGTGGAAGAAGGTATTCAGCCATTTTTTCCAGAGTCTGCGGTACCTCATTGAGCGCAGAATGTTGTTGAATTGCCCAGGTTTAGAGGGACAAGAAGTGTTTGAACACTTGCCTGATTTAACAAATGATGAGGTCAATAATCTGAATGAGTATGAAGCATGTTTACGTAAACTTGATTTGCACTACTTATCGAAGCTGAGTACAGTTATGGAGAGGTACCACTTCGGTAGGAGGATGCAACATGTGGGTGAGTCAGTAGAGGAATATATTTCAGTCTTGAGGAAACTTGCTCCAACTTGTAATTTTGGGATGACGTTGGATGAGAGATTGCAAGACCAATTCATGCTGGAGTGCAATCTTGACAAAGTGAAGAAGGCTATCTGGTTGAAAAACACTCCTACATTTAGTGAGGATCTAACCATTACTGAGGCGACAGAGCACACACAAGCATGCATGGATGTAATGAGGAGAAACACACGTTCTGAGGACAAAAGTGACAAAGTTCAGGTAATAAAAAGGGGCCACAGATATCTGCAGGTCCCTCAGTAAGTGGACTCTCAAACCCTAAACACAAGGTGAAGAGTGAGAGGGATGTGAACAAATTTCAAGGGAAGTGCTTCAGGTGTAGAAACTTTGGTCACTTGGCTAACTACAAGGACTGTCCTCGGTGGAAAGCTACATGCAAGTCATGTGGAAAGAAGGGACATTTCACTTCATGTTGTAGAACCACCAAGGGTGCAAAGAAAGTGAGAGACATATTGTGTGGTTCAGATCAGGAGGATGATGAATATGTGTTGCAGATTGAGGAAAGTTCATGTGACATCCGTACGACACAGTAAACATCAATGGGGCTCCTGTCAGGATGCTCTTTGACTCAGGTGTGAAAATGACATTGATACCAAGGAAATGTTTTGAGGAGAAACTTAAAGAAGCAGTGAACGTAAAAAAAACCTGATTTTAATCTTAAAAGGTCAGGTGGTAAACCAATAAAGCTGTTGGGATACTTTGTAGGGACAATTGAACTGCAAGACAGGTTGATTCCTGGGAAGATATATGTGTCACAAAGGGATGGCTCCTTGATAAGCTGGCATCACCAGAAGGATCTTGAAGTGTACTTAGGGCAAAATGATACCCTGTCTGTTAAGCTTAAAAAGAGAGTTGTGAGTGTTGCCAGTGTGTGTGGTCTCAAAGGATGCTTTGGATATCAAGCAGCAATTTCCAAAGATTTTTGAGGAGAGTCTAGGATGCTTGGTGCAATACAATCACCTTATAAGGTTAAGACAGGAATCAGTACCCAAGGTGTGCAAAGTGAGGAGTGTGCCCATCGTGGTGAAGGAAGCTATGAAGGAAGAGTTGGAGAGATTGCTGAAGGAGGGAGTTATACAAGAGGCTGAAGGTACAGAGTGGTTGTCCCCGGAAGCAATGGCTAGGAAGGCGAATGGGGAGTTGAGATTGTGCATGGATTTGAGGGAACTGAACAAGGATGTGGTTGTGAACCATAACCCCTTACCAAACATTACAGAAATGTTGTGCAGTTTGGATGGGGCAAAGGTTTTTTCTTCCCTAGACTTAACCTCTGCCTACCATCAGATTGCTCTACACCTGTCATGTCGGGACCGTCCAGCTTTCATAATTCCGTTTTGCACATTTTAAATAGCTGTGCATGCCATTTGGGTTGATCTCGGCGGCTGCAGTGTTTCAAAGGGCTATGAAACGGGTGTTGGAAGGTGTTAAAGGGGTATAAATATATCAAGACGATATCCTGTTGTATGGGAAGATGAGTAGTGAACATGATGCAAGGTTAATGGAGGTGTTAAAGAAGCTCACTGCTAGTGGCCTGAGGCTGAAACTCAATACATTTAAGTTTGGAGTGACGGAAATTGACTGTGTAGAATACACATTTACTGGTGATGGTATTTGACCAAAGTCCGAGTTAGTAAAAGCAATTGTGGACATGCTGAAACCTGCAAACATAAAAGAATTGGTGAAATTTCTGGGGACCGCAGAATATTACAGTAAGTTGGCAGAGAGAGCGGTAACATGAGGGAGTTATTAAAGAAAGGGACAGAATTTGTGTGGTCTAATGCCTGAAAAGACGAATTTCAAGGTGTAAAAGAGGACCTTAAAGGTGCATCTGACTTGTGCAGTTTTGAACCAGGGGCTAAGACCATCCTGAGGATCGATGCAAGTGCCAAGTGTATGGGGGCAGTTCTAGAACAGGTCTGTGGAAAGGAAGTCAACACTATAATACTTATTTCAAGAGGACTGGGTGGAGCTGAGGTGAACTACTCAGTTATCGAGAAGGAGGTGTTAGCAGCAGTCTATTGGGCGACTAGGAAACTGAGGAAGTTTGTCTGGGGTAGTCCATTCGAGGTGAAGACCAATCACAAACCCCTGGTGGAATTGTTTGGCAAGAAAGGGATAGACGCGGTATCCAATAGAATAAGAAGGTGGGTTGCGGCACAATAGGAATTTGAATTTGCAGTGTCATATTTACCTGGTGTGAGACATATTGTGGCAGATTGTTGTTCAAGGCTGTATGTTGAGGGGGAAGAGAGTGAGGATCAAGGAGAAGGTGATGATGTGTTTGGAAATGAACAGGTTAAGGTGTGCTTGATTTCATGTGGGATAGTGAAAGAAGAAGAATGGAGGACTGAACTGGAGAAAGATGAAGTCTTACAGGCTGTAAAGGGCAGGGTGAATGAAGGTTAGTTTGTCAGAGGTAAAGTCTGTGATTCACTGAAAGGTTACCATAATGTCAAGGATGAACTTTCGGAGGAAAATGGTATGATCATGAGGGGCAGTAGACTAGTGCCACTTGGAAGCTTCAGGGGAAGGCTGATTGAATGTGCACATGAGGGTTACCCTGGTATTTGTAAAAACAAAGAACGTGTGGGAGAAAGTTACTGGTGGCTGGGTATGGGTCTCATGATAGAAAGGGCTTGTGCAAGAGTGCATTGAGTGCAAGAAAAGCGACAAAGTACTCAAATGTAGGACTTAACCCATGACAGTTAGGGACAGAGCACTTGGTCCACGGGTTGAGGTTGCATTAGATATAATTGGACCATTGAGAATCTATAGTGCCAACAAATACATTATCACTTGCATAGACATGCTTTCTCTGTGGCCTGAAATTAAGGTTGTAAACTCAATAGAGACCAGTGTGATTGTGAGTTTCTTGGAAGAGATTTTTTGCAAAGGAAGGTTTCCCGGAGTCCCTGTTGACGGGCAATGGAATTGAGTTAACTTCCAAGTTCATGGAGACTCTCTTGTTGGAAAAAGGCATAAAACACAAGAAAACGTCTCTTTATCACCCAGAAGCAATTGAGCACTTAAACAAAGTGGTAAAAGAGAGCATTCAACATTCCTTAGTAAATAAGCTTGGCTGGTTGAAGGAACTCAAGACTAAGGTATATGTTTACAGGATGACATCACACTCCACCATAGTTTTACACCATTTTTCTGTTCAATAACAAATCTCCTAACAATCAAGTGGATCCCTCATGGGTGAACAAGTTGAGATCATCGGGGTTGGTGTTCAACCCAGAGGTAGTGAGAGTTGGGACAACAGAGAAGTTGAAGCGTTCAGCAAAAGGAAGGAAACTTTTGACAAAAGGAAGGCAGTAAGGGAAAACAACGTGTGCATTGGTGATTGGGTCAAAATGAAGAATCCGAGATTAGGCGGGTTGACTGCTAAGTTTAGCCAGCCTATCAAAGGCATAAAATTGTTCAAAAATGCAGTAACGACCTGTGACCATCGCATTTGGAATTTGGGTAGAATTGCAGTGATAGGTCCGTGCAAGGAAGGTGTGGGTGCCACCCATGCTGCAAAGAATGTACCTCAGGTAGAGAGGAAGAAAAGGGTAAATAGACATAGGGGCCGATTCCGATCTCGGTCGGAGGCGCACCCAATACCATTCGGTCGGGAAAAAAGCCATGCGAAAGCCTGTTTCCCGACCGATCCGTACAGCACACCGAACGAGTAAGTACGATGCGCACAACAGCACAGAATCCGGCCGAGCCGTACTCACCCAAACCAGGTCCTGTTCCCCGACCGAGGCGAATCCGGAAACGCAGAATCGAGTCGCACGGAAGGGAAAATGCAGCTCCGTCCGGCCGAACAAGTACGATGCGCTTTCCGTACGCGCCGGGCCCGTCGCTACGCATGGCACGTCAAAGCATCCGGGAGAGGCGCACATAAGCTCCGGTTCGCGCCACAACACGATCCACGGCTACGAGGCGAACACGCCAGCGACGAGGACGACGCGAGCGACGAGGACGACGCGAAGCGAGAGAAGGGCGAACGACACGAAGCCAACCATGAATCCCTTCGTCCCGATCATACCAATATTCTACATTTACTACCGGAACAGGCACGGACGCGTACGGCGCAGAAGGTAAGTCAGACACCAACCACAAAACACATACAACACGTACCACGACACATCACACACACACAGAGGGATGCAGAATATACTTACACCAGCAACAGCAGCACCATAGGGGCGGGATGCCCATCACCAATGCCACATATGCACACAGGGGCCTGAATGCGCACCACCACCCCTACCCAGGGGGCAGGATGCCTACCACCACCCTGAGCCAGGGGGGCTGGATGCCCACCACTACTACCACCCTCACCCAGGGGGCTGGATGCCTACCATCACCCTTAGCCAGGGGGCTGGATGCCTACCACTACTACCACCCTCAGCCAGGGGGGCTGGATGCCTACCACTACTACCACCCTCACCCAGGGGGGCTGGATGCCTACCACCACCCTTAGCCAGGGGGGCTGGATGCCCTACCACCACCCTGAGCCAGGGGAGCTGGATGCCCACCACTACTACCACCCTCACCCAGGGGGGCTGGATGCCTACCATCACCCTTAGCCAGGGGGCTGGATGCCTACCACCCTCAGCCAGGGGGGGCTGGATGCCTACCACTACTACCACCCTCACCCAGGGGGGGCTGGATGCCTACCACCACCCTTAGCCAGGGGGGCTGGATGCCCACCACTTCTACCACCCTCAGCCAGGGGGGCTGGATGCCTACCACTACTACCACCCTCACCCAGGGGGCTGGATGCCTACCACCACTACCACCCTCACCGAGGGGGCTGGATGCCTACCACTACTACCACCCTCAGCCAGGGGGGCTGGATGCCTACCACCACCCTTAGCCAGGGGGGCTGGATGCCTACCACTACTACCACCCTCACCCAGGGGGGCTGGATGCCTACCACCACTACCACCCCTCACCCAGGGGGCTGGATGCCTACCACCACCCCTAGCCAGGGGGGCTGGATGCCTACCACTACTACCACCCTCACCCAGGGGGCTGGATGCCTACCACTACTACCACCCTCAGCCAGGGGGCTGGATGCCTACCACCACCCTTAGCCAGGGGGCTGGATGCCTACCACTACTACCACCCTCAGCCAGGGGGCTGGATGCCTACCACTACTACCACCCTCACCCAGGGGGGCTGGATGCCTACCACCACCCTTAGCCAGGGGGCTGGATGCCTACCACTACTACCACCCTCAGCCAGGGGGGCTGGATGCCTACCACCACCCTTAGCCAGGGGGCTGGATGCCTACCACTACTACCACCCTCACCCAGGGGGGCTGGATGCCTACCACCACTACCACCTCACCCAGGGGGGCTGGATGCCTCACCACTACTACCACCCTCAGCCAGGGGGGCTGGATGCCTACCATCACCCTTAGCCAGGGAGGGCTGGATGCCTACCACTACTACCACCCTCAGCCAGGGGGGGCTGGATGCCTACCACTACTACCACCCACACCCAGGGGGGGCTGGATGCCTACCACTACTACCACCCTCAGCCAGGGGGGGCTGGATGCCTACCACCACCCTTAGCCAGAGGGGGCTGGATGCCAACCACTACTACCACCCCCACTCATAGGATGGACAATGCATGATACAACCAGCACACCACAACCTAGGGAATGCAAGAAGAAGACATCCCCCAACACCATGACAAGCGTGTGTAGACTGTGTCAAATGCCTACAACACCGAACATGACTTTGAACATACAATGTGACCCCCTAGCACATGTGCCACACATATATGTGTGTGGCACCCACAATGCAAGCAGGCCATGACCATTGTGGCAATGGGGTCTAAACCCCCATCACCACAGTGACCAAAATGTAAGTGTGGGGTCCATAGCTGAAGCACATTTTGAACATTGTGGCAATGGGGTCCAAACCCCCATCATCACAGTGACCAAAATGTAAGTGTGGGGTCCATAGCTGAAGCACATTTTGAACATTGTGGCAATGGGGTCCAAACCCCCATCATCACAGTGACCAAAATGTAAGTGTGGGGTCCATAGCTGAAGCACATTTTGAACATTGTGGCAATGGGGTCTAAACCCCCATCACCACAGTGACCAAAATGTAAGTGTGGGGTCCATAGCTGAAGCACATTTTGAACATTGTGGCAATGGGGTCTAAACCCCCATCACCACAGTGACCAAAAGGTAAGTGTTGACAAAGAAAGAGGTGCAACTGCCAAACTGCATGGATGATTCCTGGTCACAGAACAAAAAACACATTAGTGGCAAAGTAGTGTATGTGTCCCATTGCAACATAAATTGGGGGAGCCAAATACTGCAGTGCAAATAAGACATACCTTTGGCCATGTGCAGACAAACAACACCCATGGGGGCTGACACCGTCAACAATCATCAATGACACAATGACAGAAGTGACCATCAGAATGCAGACCCACATATTTGCACCAATGGGCACACAAATGCAGATACCCTGTGGAGACTGCAGATGTGAGGTGAACAGATACCATACCATGGCAGCAATGGGACACACAAACCATGATCATTGTGCTGACCGATGACCTAGGAGTCCCAGGGAAAGCAGGGAAACCCACAAAACTACATACAGCCAATGGCACACCCAAGATATGCCAATGCAGTGGTGCAGATGCACAAACACAAACAGGCAGACCCACACTGCACATCATACACAACAGGTGAGGGGGGTGCCAGTGTCCCCAGGCAACCACACAACACATGAGGAGACCTGAATACCAATCATACAGATGTGCATACAGTGCCACACAAAGGTAACTCATGGATCCAAATCCCCTATGTGGGCAAGCAGGCATTGTCAGATGAGAGGGAGCACAAATCACACATGTCACACAGGCACGTAGGGACAGCAACTGACACAGCAAGACACAGACACACCACAGCACCACCCCCAGGGCCCCCACAATGTGGTGACCCTGGGCTGCATTACAATCCCACTGTGATGACAAAGCTAAATGTGGTTCACACTGTGAACCACAGTCATGTGTCCTGAGCAACTAACTACCATCACACCTACACAAGCACAAATCAATCAGCATGGCCAGTAAGCCAAGGCCAACATGGAGGCAGGGGCCTAGCCGGGCAACAACTCTCATCTGCACACACTCAACACCACACACCTCGACCTCCAACAATGTGCAGCAGTGAAGTACACATGCACTGGTGACATTGCACATGCACCCATGACTATTCCAGGGTGGTGGGTGGGAACCAAGGTGCAGAAACACATCACACATGGCCACTCAACAAGACTCCTGAATGTCTGACACACTGCACACTACGCTGTACATGGACATGACGGCAATACCACACCAACCAATGGGATCCCAGCCACAGTCACACACCAATGAAGAAGCCAAGGTCACCCACAAAGAACACACATAGACAACAACCAACATTGCAGCCCGGACCCTGAGGAGTGCCAGCAGTCACACACACAACGTGTCACAATCACTGAAAGATAACACAAACTGGAAATCACATGACAGGGGCAAACAACAAGTGCCAAGGGGAAACCTGACTGTGACCCATCTGCGTCTGCACACAAACTCAGCCCTGACAGCAAACACACCTATGGGTGACACCCTGATGACCAGTAATGTGCCATGCACCCACATCACAGAGAACCCAGGGAGAAGACTTTGGGGGAACATAGGTCAACTCAGCTAGCATCACAAACAGGTACAACACTAGGGATCACAGCATGCACAGCTAAACGGAAGTGAACACACAGACATGCACATACAACACACACCTTGGGCGCAGGCAATGTCACAGGAGTACACACTGCCATGAGGGGACTCCACTCCTGTGTGAGGAAAGCTGTGCCATATGTTGCCTCAGTAGGGCCCCATCATGTCAGCTGAGCACTTGGTCACACAATCAACAATTAGCACCAAATGAGGGCTCCCGTAACATCAGCCTGGTCATGGAAGTGCCAACGGAATCATCAGCACAGATCCAACACACTTGTATAGCAATGTTGCACTGACAACACAGATGAGTCCTTCCCCATTGATGCCCAAACCTGCATGTCCACTGGAGATGGCCACACGGTCAGGGAAGTAGACGAATTGAACAATGGCAGGCACAACAGATGTGCAGGGGTGGAAGCCACAGATGAGAAATAGCCAATCTAAGTAGGAAATCCCATTGCCAAATACTGAACACATGACACCCTCAGATGCTGCTATGGATGACATGGATACACCACAGGATAGGACACATTCCCCCTGGACCACATGGGTTCCTGCACAGTAACACTTCATTATCATGAGACCAAATATCACCATCACTGCAGCAAGGGCATGGTTAGCATCATCAACATCATGTACATCAGAAGCAAAAGCACTAGAGAACAGAAAGTTGCTTTATTCAGCATATGTGGCATTAAAAGTAGAAGTCCGGTAGAAAATTAACAAAGGCCAATGGCCAGTCCATCAACAAAGTCACAAGTGGGTGACAGTGGCAGATGCCACCCTACACATGCCTGCACAAAACCAGGGACAATCCACTAGGAGGGGCAACCGGGGGGTAGGCCAGGCACCGCAGGGACAGGATCAGGGCTCACCAGGAGGAAGCAGGGAAGGGGTGGTGGGTGCTGGAGAGCCACTGACAACTGCAGTGGAGGTGTCTGACATGGTGTGTGCCGGCACAACTGGGGGCATGACTCAGATGTTGTGGGTGCCGGCACGACTGCAGTGGACCCTGCAGATGGAGTGGACAGGTCCGCCACTGCAGTGCCCAAGTCAGACAGGGTGGTAGTGGACTCCACTGCAGTGCCTACCACCAGGGGAGGAGAATGGGGAACAGGCAAGGTGGGCTGGACAGAGGGGGAGGACACCCTCACCACATCAGTGGCACAGACAAGCGCAGCGGGGGTGTGGTGCCGGGAGAGCAAGTGCCAGGGGGAGAAGGCCGGATCCTCTTGGGGATGGTATATCTGTGGGTGGGGGAACCTGGGGCAGGGTGTGGTGGGGGCACCTGTGGAGTGGGGGCCTGAGGGATGGAGGAAGGAGACCTGGTGCTTGAGCTGCAGGGCGGCGGCGGGGTCTTGCTCTTACCACTCCCGGGGGACTTGCGGGTGGGGGCCTCAGTCTGTCTGCGCCTGGGGAGGGTGTCCGGGGGCGAGGGGCACTCTGCTCCGTGTGGGGGGCTTCCTCTTCCCCCTGGATGCTGGAGCAGCTGGATCGGAGGGGAAGAGGCCGAGGTCACTGAGGAAGAGGCGCTGGGTCTTTGGGGTTGCAGGTGAGGCAAGGGAGGGTGTTTTGGAGGGAGAGGCAACTGAGGACTGCGCAGTGCCCGTGGATGCGTGTGTGTGTACCAGGGCCCCATCCCCTGTGAGTCTGGTTTCAGTCCCCTGACTGTGCGTGCGTGTGCGTTTTGTTTGTGGCGTGTGTGTCTGTGTGCTGGACGTGTGTGTGCTGGTGTGTGCCTGTGCCGGTGTGTGTGTGCTTGGGACGGGTAAGGTGCTGGGGAGTGTGGATGGAGCAGAGGCAGGAGGGGTGAGGGACTGTCTGAGGAGGGACACTGCTGCCGTCAGGGAGGAGTCCATGGACCTATTGCCCCTCTGTAGGTCAGACATGCCCGATGAGATGCCCTCCATGAACGACACCAGCTGAGTCAACAGAGCGGTGTGCGCATGGAGGACACTCAGCATGGCTGTCTGCCCTACATGGAGCTGGCGAAGGAGGTACACAGACTCCTCACTCAGGGCAGCAGGGGACACAGGGGCAGGGGCTGCGGTGCCTGGCCCAAAGGAGACACGCTCCCGAACATGGGAGCCTCCACGGACCTGGGGAATGGGAGCCGATGGGAGGGCGGTGGTGGTGCTGGTGGTGGCGGGGACAGCAACACTAGCTGGGGTGTGGTGGCTGCTGACACCCGCCTCCATAAGGGAGTCATCCTCCGAGTTGCTCTGGTCCTCAGCTGAGGTGGATGGTGCTGAGGACTCCTCGGTGTGGCTCCCCTCGCCCTCCGTGCCACTGGGTCCCTCCGACCACTCCTCGGCTGCTGACCCAGTCTGGCTCTCTGGCTCCTCCTGGTCCGTGGAGCTGTCCCCTTCCGTGGCCGTGGATGTATCTGCAAACAATGGGGAAACAGACAGACATCAGTCACCTGCACCAAACGCACACACCACTGTGAGCACAGCACATTACAGAGCAAGCCCTGGCATCATTAGTTGTACATTGCTAAAAGTGCCCTGACTGAACAGGAGAAGCCAATTGTCAGTCTGATGCCAAGCATGGCACTCACATCCCACATGGCCTTGCACCCATCTGTCTGGTGTCTGTTGGATTGCAACACCCCAGTGTGGACACATGCACCAAGTACACAGTAGTTGGACAGTGCAGAGGACACGGTGTGGCATGTGGACATGCACACATCACAGCTCTTGCCACTGAGTCAGTACAGGTTTCCAGATGAAAGGGATGCCCAGAGTCAAATAGGAAATGCATGTGATGCATACCAGCGACAGACACCATGATGCACCCATGTCCTGATAGCCATCGCCACAATGGTGTGCATGTAGCACATGTCACTCCCCTGCAGGATCACCAATAAGTAGACACATGCCATGGCAGAGGCATGACTGCTAAGTCATACATCACTGTCTCAGTGATGTATGACTTGGCAGCCAGACAACAACACTATGCACTGTGTCACAATAGTAGGTCATGGGGAATGCAAGTCCTGGAGCTGCACAAGTGCACATGTACATCCCCCACACAACACATCATCTTAACCCTCATCTGTCCAGGTCATACCTATTGGACATATGGGAGACCTGTGACACTACCCTCTGAACCTGAGCCCCTCACAATCTGCTGTGAATGGGGAACAGCTGCCTGAACTTCACATTCGCATACCCCAGTCTGCACGGGCAGCTGATCAAACACCTATGTGACACACAAGTATCGTCTCCTATGGTCACATCTCCAGGGGCATGCTGAGCCCCTACCAAGAAACACCCCAGCAGTCCTGGCAACTAATCCACAGCACACTGACACAGAGGCAGACACCTGAGGGGTCAAATCACTGCGCACAATGTGTCAGCTGATACACGGGAGTGGGAGTACAGAGTGCATTGCATGGCCTGGAGTAGGCATGACTGTCCTGCTCCACATGAATGAGGGATGAGCCCTGGACAGTGGATAGCTGGCTATGTATGTGTGACACACGTAATCTGCACACTCCTGGGGCCCAAACATTGTTCCCACCCGCTGCATGGGCGTGTGCCACATACCCCAGGCACATGTGGTGGCTCAGCACAGCAAGTGGACCGCATATCAAAGCAACACGCAGATTACATGTCCGAACACAGGCGTAGTGTGAACAATGGACCCACCCATGATGCCCACAACAGAGTTAGGGAAACAGATGCTGTCCCCCACCTTTAGTGAAGCAAACTGCAAGGACACAGTCCCAAGTGACACAATTCCCTGAATGTAAGGGCCACACCTGGGTATCAGATGAGCAGTGGGCAGTGCACAATAGAGGGACATGGCTCCTGGACAACATGACTGCTGCACTGTGGCAGTTGAACCAGGCCAGAGGAGGGCACACAGCATGTAATACAGAGTTCACAGTGCAGTCTTTGACTCACCCCTCCTTGCTGCTGTCTGGCCTTCAGCTGCCCATCCAGGTCTGGAAACACCACCGCCAGGATCTGGAGCATGTGGGGGTCAGGGTCCGTGTTCCGCCCCTCCTGCGAGGAGGCGACAGCTTCAGCTGGACCCGTGCAATCCTCCGGGTCCAGCCCCGAAGGTCCTGCCACCTCTTCTGGCAGTTGCGGATCCGGCGCTTGTAGACCCCCACGGACCGGACAGCCCGGACGATGTCCTTCCAGATCTCCTGCTTCCGATGGGCATTAACCTGTCAGGATGACAAAGTGAAAAGGCCATTACTACACATGCAACATATCCGTGCATGACACAGTTGTATATACATGTCTCAATCACAGGGGCACATGATGTACACAGGCAGTGCAAAGCTGCCCATGGACAGTTTGCCAGACGTCACTACATGGTATCATTGCATGGGAAGTAAAACCTTGTTCAAATGCACTGTCACTGCACCATACCTGTCCAGTGCATGTCACTACCCACTATGGGGGGTGACAACTACTCAGTGAGCCTGCTAGCCAGTGGCGTGCAGACTTTCAGCCTTGCTAGTCAGACAATATGCACATTCAGAAAGGCAGTGCACAGAACACTCACCTGCTCCCCTGGTGTCCCATACAGCTTGCTGTACTGTGGAAGTAGGCTGTCCAGCAGGGCCTGGTTCTCCTCAAGGCTGAAGGCTGGGGCTCTCTCCACAGTACGTGCCATTGCAGGGTCCAGAGGGGCAGAGACAGCAGCAGTGCAGTGGCAGATGTCGTCCTGGAGCATGTAGTGCAGGCAAGTGAGCTCTCAGGGGAACAGCCAGCAATATATATGTGCTGGAGAGGCAGATACTGTCCCTTGTGTCCAAAGTGATAGGTCCAAGTCGTTTGCATCTTCTGAATCTGGCCAATCCATGGAATAGCAGCACCAAAACACGCCCACAGCATCCTTCAAATCTTCAACTTCATGACATACATGATTTTGCAACATTGTTGTGGGTGACCAACTGAATTTCCAGCAACCGACTCGTTCGAAATTCGAAAACGCGTCCGTTGCCAGGCAAGCCCATTGTCAATGGGTGCGCACCGATCGGTCCATTGCGGTACAACGCGTACAGGGGTACAACGCGTACCCGCACACATTGAATGCAATGGGCCGGCCGGGGCACCGATCGGTCCATTGCAGTACAACGCGTACAGGGGTACAACGCGCACAGGGTACAATGCGTATCCGCACACATTGCATGCAATGGGCCGGCCGGAGGCACCGATCGGTCCATTGCAGTACAACGCGTACAGAGGTACAACGCGTACAGGGTACAACGCGTACCCGCACACATTGCATGCAATGGGCCGGCCGGGGGCACCGATCGGTCCATTGCGGTACTACGCGTACAGGGGTACAACGCGTACCCGCACACATTGAATGCAATGGGCCGGCCGGGGGCACCGATCGGTCCATTGCGGTACAACGCTGCATAGGGGTACAACGCATCCCCGCACACATTGAATGCAATGGGCCGGCCGGGGCACCGATCGGTCCATTGCTGTACAACGCGTACAGGGGTACAACGCGTCCCCGCACACATTGAATGCAATGGGCCGGCCGGGGCACCGATCGGTCCATTGCGGTACAACGCGTACAGGGTACAACGCGTCCCAGCACACATTGAATGCAATGGGCCGGCCGGGGCACCGATCGGTCCATTGCAGTACAACGCGTACAGGGGTACAACGCGTCCCCGCACACATTGAATGCAATGGGCCGGCCGGGGGCACCGATCGGTCCATTGCGGTACAACGCGTACAGGGGTACAACGCGTCCCCGCACACATTGAATGCAATGGCCAATGTGTGCGCACTGATCGGTCCATTGCTGTCCAACGCGTATTGGGAATACAACGCGTACCTGCACACATTGAATGCAATGGCCAATGTGTGCGCACTGATCGGTCCATTGCTGTCCAACGCGTATTGGGAATACAACGCGTACCAGCACACATTGAATGAAATGGCCAATGTGTGCGCACTGATCGGTCCATTGCTGTCCAACGCGTTTTGGGAATAAAACGCGTACCAGCACACATTGAATGCAATGGCCAATGTGTGCGCACTGATCGGTCCATTGCTGTCCAACGCATCCCTTTTCAAAGTGACTGGCATATGTCTACCATGCCTGTCTCAGATGAACATATGCCAGCCACAGATAGCTCCCAGGGAGTGAGGGGCACACCTACAACACCACAGCCTGTCCAAACTGTATCATGAGGCATGTAAGGCTGAATTTCCTATTGTGTGTATGTTGGTGTACATGTTGTCCTGTGGGTGTCACCTGGGGGCACCCACCCCCAGGCTGTGCACGTGTTCATGGGGACAGGATCCTGGGTGTCACGTGTACATGACCACTGTGATGTGCAACTGTTCATATCTGTGCATGTGCCATGGTCACATTTCACGGTGGTGTATGTGTATGTCATGTCACATACCCCGTGAGTCCCATGTGGGACGGTATGTTTGAGCCAGGGTGTCCCAGTGGCACAATAGTGATGGTCCTCCACAGTCTGTGTGCATGTAGTGTTTACAATGTCTCTGATTTCATGTGCACAATGGGAGACAGTCTCCACATCCACGTTGTGTGTGCATGGACTTTGATGTTGTGCGTGTGTGTGTCACAGACGTCCATGTCTGTCCTGCCGTGGCAAGTGGGACCACTACCTGTGGGGGTCATGGTTGTTTTGCTGTGGTGTATACATGATACTCCATGTAATGCCAGTGTCCATGTGGCAATACAGGGTCCCTGGGAATGTACCTGTCGTTGAGCTGTGGTGCCTGGGGCACATCTGTCCTCACATGTCACTGTGGGGGGTGATTGTGACACGGCAGCAGGAGATGGGAACTGTGACACGGCCTCATGATATCCAATGGGCCAACCTGGGACTAATTGATGCCACTTGTTGGACCGTGTTGACAGATGTTGGCCATGTATGTACCATACATGTCCTTACGGAACTGCACACTTCATGTAGTTGTGCCTCATAATGATGTATGTTGGGATATTGAGTGTGTTCAATGCCGCATATGTGGGGTGACTGACAATCTTGCTTACTTCTCCTCTGCACTGCAGGGCTCCTGCTGTCCATCGACCATTCCCAGACCTGGCAACGATGGTGGAACGGGACAGCATCCGACGGTACCGCTTCACCAGGCAGATGATTGAGGATTTGGCAGTGCAGTTGTCCCCACATTTGCAGCCTGGCCGGCCGTATCCTACAGCGCTGACACCCAAGGTGAAGGTGATGGCAACCCTACACTTCTTTGCCACCGGTACCTTCCAACACACAGTGGCATCTACTGGTGGTATGTCACAGACTATGTTCAGCCGTGTGCTACGCGATGTTTTGGAGGCGATGTTACTATTCCTGAACCGGTACATCTATTTCCCTAGACTGCGACGACTCACTGACGTGAAGAGTGACTTTTATGCCCTGGGGAGGATGCCGCATGTCATTGGCTCCATTGATGGGACACATGTGGCTTTGGTACCACCACAGGCCCAGGAGCAGGCCTACAGGAACCGCAAGCACTACCACTCGGTCAATGCACTGGTGGTGTGTCTTGCAGACATGACCATCACACACGTGTGTGCCCGTTTCCCTGGTTCAGCACACGATGCCTTTGTGATGAGGAGTAGTCGCATCCCCAGGATGATGGCACAGATGCAGAACCAGCGTGCCTGGCTTGTCGGTGTGTACTGACTTTGTGCCATTGTGTGTGATCTGATCTGTAGTATTCCGCCCACTTTTCCAAGTCAGCTAATGTGCACTTGTCTGTCCGTAGGTGACTCGGGATACCCCAACATGCCGTGGTTGCTGACACCCCTCAGGAACCCTGTGACACCAGCCCAGATGCGCTACAATGAGGCACATGGTCGGACCAGGAGAGTGATTGAGCGGACATTTGGTCTCCTGAAGAGCCGCTTCCGCTGCCTGGACAAGACCGGAGGGTCCCTCCCATATGCCCCTGCGAAAGTGTGCAAGATTATCATCGTCTGCTGCATGCTCCACAACATGGCAGTGCGGAAGGAGTTGCCTCTCATCCAGGATGACGATGACCAACATCCGCCACCTGTGGAGGATCCTGGCCTGGACCACGATGCCAGTGACGATGATGATGATGATGATGATGGTGATGTCCGCACACAGCTCATCACCAACTTCTTTAGCTGAATGTGAGTATCCTGAGGTGTCATGTCAATGATGTGAGTTGGCATGATATGTGTAGGTGGTGCTCTGGTGCTGTTGGAGTGTGTCCATGGGCTACTTGACTGGATGTGTGTTGCGATGTGTGCTTACAGGTGGGCTGTACTCCCCAACAGTGTTGACATGCTAACTTGGTTCTGGGTGGGTATCTTGTAACATGTATTGTGCATGAGTTTTGCTGTTCTGTCCTGTACTCCATTGCTTTTGACTGTGTGTCATTTCTGTCCTTCACAGGGTACTTCCAGATTCGTTTGGTCAACTGTGTCCACCGACGACGTGATTGCACTTCCAGGCTGGTAGCTGTTGTGTCCCTACAGGTGATGTGCGCCACACCCATGGACTCCCTTCCGTCTACAGTTGTTGACTGTGTGCCCGCTGCCAGGTGGGATTACCTTGCATCTGTAGTGGTTACGACATGTTGCAACTGTGTAATAAACCTGTGCTTCACTTTGTGATGTGCGTTGTCTGTGGTCACACATTTGACTGCCATTTGCTTACTGCACCTGTGGGCTACTTGACTACAACTGGGAATGGGTGTGGTGTCTGTGCATTGCACCGTCTTCCCTGGCAACATCAGTGTAGGCAATGAGTCAGATGGCCTAGGTGTGTATGTGTTGTGTAGCCCTGGTGGTGTGTCTCCCTCATATGTGTCACGTTGCCTTTACTCACATGCCTGTGTTGTACTTGCTGTTGCAGTTCGCATACACAGTGTAATTTTGCAGTTCATCATCCCCATAACAGCACCCACGTTGGAATCACAACAGAGGCAAGTATGGTGTATTAGTGTGTTTATTGTGATACATTTGTGTGAATAGTGCATAGGATGGGTAGTGCTGTACATAAATCTTGCAATCAGAAGTTCCTAGGTGAATTGAAAGTCCTGGTAGACAGAATCCCCAGTATCGGGGCCACAGTTGTCTGACACATTGGTCCAACTTGTACTCCCCATGCAATGTGTGGGAGTAGTGTTGCCGTCAACAGGGTGAACAGTCTGTGCACAAAGGTGAACATCCAGAACAGGTTCAGGCTTCCTGGGAGTTGCGCTTGGCCATCGGCCTCTCACTTGTCCCTCTTCGGACGACCCCTCTTCTTGGGGGGGCCCTCAAGTACAGGCTGCTGCGGTGCAGGGGACTCTCCGCCAGAGTCATCCTCCCTCCCTGTGGCAGTTGCAGTTTGTTCAGCACCAGATGTTGTTGGCACACAGGGAGGTGTGGACTGGTTGCTGTTCATCTGGCGGAGGCATTGTAAAATGTCCCTGTGCACCGCCGTCATCTCATGCAGTGCATCCCACTTGGACTCCACGCGGGACATGTGGTGAGTCCACGCGGGACATGTGTGACTCCACGTGGGACATGTGAGAGTCCAAGCGGGCATGATGGGCAGCCTGCTGCTGTTTCATGTCTCTGAGGAGCCCCACTACCTGGCTGAGGTCTCCGGTGCTGGACTGGTACGCATCAGCTATGCGTACCAGTTGTGGGTCATCATGCACACCAGCAACCTCTGCAAGCAGCGACCTCTGTCTCCCACCCCTCCCACCACCCCTGCTGACATGTGCAGTGCGTGCAGTGGCACGCACAGATGACCCTGGTCCACCTTGGGGGTTGGTGGTGGTGGTGGTGTCCATGGCCCCAGGTTGGTCCAGGGTCCCTGTGCTGGTGTTGCTCCTTGTTCTGTCCATGTCGGCAGGGATGGTATTTGTGGTGACAGTCGTTGGAGGGGTGGGTGCAGGGGGTGCAGCTGGTGGTCCTGCTGGTGCTGCAGCTGGTGGTCCTGCTGGTGCTGCATGTAGACTTGCACCGGATGTGCCAGGTTGGTCTTCTTCGTCCGAGGAGGGCAGAGGCTGTACGACGCCAGTGAGCTCCGCATCCTCTTGAGCCTGGGACTGGGACTCCTCAGCGTCTGCTGCTGTGTCCCCATCATCACCTGTTTTTGGGAGACACACACAATGTATGTTATGTTTCTGCAGGCATCAATGGTTGACACACATGACAGTTGTGACTGTGCCTCTGGGTGCGGGCCTGTACATTGCATTGTCCTAAGTCGTCACAGTCAGGGGTTGATATTGGTGTGGCACATTGTCCTGCATTATTTGGGCATTTCTATGTATTTGTTGGGATGTGAACATGGTCTGCATTGGTTGTATTTGGTTGACAGCCGGCCCTCCTTCCCACCCAGCCAGTCAGTTATCCCACCATGGACTGTGCTTGCATTGCAGGGAGTGGAAGTTGTCTCTCAGGATGTCAGTCAGTGGTGTCCTGCTGTTTGTTGGTGCACAGTTGCCAGCAGGGCCTTGTGCTCCCCACAGCAGTAGCCAGTGTCAGCCATCTTGTGAGTCCTTCTCCACTTCCTGTGATGTGAGCATGGTTCAGGGTGGTGTTGATGGGACAGTTGTGGGGGTGACCAATATCAGTGACTACGACTCCCATCATGCTATTGCCTCCACCCCCTTCCCAGCATGCCCATGCTTCCTTCCTTTTGACTCTGCTTCCCTGTGGGGTGGGCTGGCTGTGCTGACAGGATGGCTGGGAGTGTTGTCCTGGCAGTTGTTTGGCTAACAGTCCCAAGAGTGTCCCTGTGCTTCACACAACATAACCCAGGGTGGTGGTTCTTTGTGGGATCTTGTGTTAGGATGTGGGGCATTGCATTCTACCAGGTGGGTTCTGTGGAGTTTGTGTTGAGGGGGTGTGAGGGGAGGTGCTTGTGACTATGGTCAGTGCTGCAAGTCCTCCTTCCCACCCAGCCAGCCAGATATCCCACCATGGTACGTGCTTGCATTGCAGGGAGTGGAAGTTGTCTCTCAGGATGTCAGTCAGTGGTGTCCTGCTGTTTGTTGGTGCACAGTTGCCAGCAGGGCCTTGTGCTCCCCACAGCAGTAGCCAGTGTCAGCCATCTTGTGAGTCCTTCTCCACTTCCTGTGATGTGAGCATGGTTCAGGGTGGTGTTGATGGGACAGTTGTGGGGGTGACCAATATCAGTGACTACGACTCCCATCATGCTATTGCCTCCACCCCCTTCCCAGCATGCCCATGCTTCCTTCCTTTTGACTCTGCTTCCCTGTGGGGTGGGCTGGCTGTGCTGACAGGATGGCTGGGAGTGTTGTCCTGGCAGTTGTTTGGCTAACAGTCCCAAGAGTGTCCCTGTGCTTCACACAACATAACCCAGGGTGGTGGTTCTTTGTGGGATCTTGAGTTAGGATGTGAGGCATTGCATTCTACCAGGTGGGTTCTGTGGAGTTTGTGTTGAGGGGGTGTGAGGGGAGGTGCTTGTGACTATGGTCAGTGCTGCAAGTCCTCCTTCCCACCCAGCCAGCCAGATATCCCACCATGGAACGTGCTTGCATTGCAGGGAGTGGAAGTTGTCTCTCAGGATGTCAGTCAGTGGTGTCCTGCTGTTTGTTGGTGCACAGTTGCCAGCAGGGCCTTGTGCTCCCCACAGCAGTAGCCAGTGTCAGCCATCTTGTGAGTCCTTCTCCACTTCCTGTGATGTGAGCATGGTTCAGGGTGGTGTTGATGGGACAGTTGTGGGGGTGACCAATATCAGTGACTACGACTCCCATCATGCTATTGCCTCCACCCCCTTCCCAGCATGCCCATGCTTCCTTCCTTTTGACTCTGCTTCCCTGTGGGGTGGGCTGGCTGTGCTGACAGGATGGCTGGGAGTGTTGTCCTGGCAGTTGTTTGGCTAAAAGTCCCATGAGTGTCCCTGTGCTTCACACAACATGACCCAGGGTGGTAGTTCTTTGTGGGATCTTGTGTTAGGATGGGGGCATTGCATTCTCCCAGGTGGGTTCTGTGGAGTTTGTGTTGGGGGGGTGTGAGGGGAGGTGCTTGTGACTATGGTCAGTGCTGCAAGTCCTCCTTCCCACCCAGCCAGCCAGATATCCCACCATGGTACGTGCTTGCATTGCAGGGAGTGGAAGTTGTCTCTCAGGATGTCAGTCAGTGGTGTCCTGCTGTTTGTTGGTGCACAGTTGCCAGCAGGGCCTTGTGCTCCCCACAGCAGTAGCCAGTGTCAGCCATCTTGTGAGTCCTTCTCCACTCCCTGTGATGTGCGCATGGTTCATGGTGGTGTTGATGGGACAGTTGTGGGGGGCAATATGTGTGACTGCGACTCCCATGATGCTATTGGCTACACTGACTTGGCCAGCATACACAGAATTCCTTCCTTTGAGTGGTCTTCACTGTGTGTTGGTGTTGTTGTGGTGGCTACATGTCTGGATGTGTTTGTTAGTTCTATTTGTGCCACTGCCTAGCTGTAGTTGTAGTTGTGTTTGTACATGTGATGGCACAGTTGGATGTGACTTTTTTGATGGCATGTGTTGTGTTTATCTGACTGACATACTCATTTTGGGATGATTCTGTTCTGGTTGCTGTGTAATTGCTATGAGTGCATGGTTTGACTCTCCCCTTGACAGTGATGTGTGTGTGTTTTGTGGCAGTATATTGTGTACATTTGTTGTGTACTCACCAGGCTCTGGGATGTCCTCTAGTCCATATACGCTCACTGGCGGAAGGATGGCCCGCACCTTCTCCTCCCAGGGCCTGAGGTATATTGGCTTGGCAGGAGGGCCACTGCCGGTGTATTGGCTGTTGATGTAGTCTTTCTTGAGCAGGTCCCGTACCCTCCTGCGCACGTCATACCACCTGTTCTGGATGTCGCTCTTTGTGCGCCGACATGGTGATTGTGCGTTCACCCTGTTGATGATCCTCTCCCACATCTTGGTTTTCTGGGAGATGGGGGTCTGTTGGACCAGTGTGCCAAACAGCTGTGGCTCTACCCTGAGGATCTCGTCTACCATGACTTCCAATTCACAATCTAGGAACTTGGGATTCTTCTTGGGGGCATGGTGATGGGTGGTGATGGTGAGTGATGTGTGTGTTGGTGTGCAGGTGAGGGTGTGTGAGTGTGTGTTTTGCTGGGTGTATGTGAGGTAGGTATTTGTTGGTGTGCTGATGGTGTGTGGCTTGTGTGAGGGATGAGCTGTGGGTGTGTGGTTGCTTTCTCTTGGGTGCTGGCAGTGGAATGGCATTTGCAAAGGATCATGGTTGTGATTTGTGTCATTTATATGGGTGGAGTTGTGGGTGTGTCTTTGTTCTCTGTCCCCACCCCCCAGTATTTATTGGCTTAGTAATTGCTTGTTTGGCTTTTTTTTGTGTGATTTTTCCTTTGTACTGTCTGTGCATGTTGGAAACGTTCTTGTGACCGAGTCGGACCCTGCATTTGTCTCGTACGGTATTCTCCGTTTCGTTCACGCTGTGTTTGTGCAGTTTTCTATGCTGCGTACGCGTCGGTCGCGGTGTTTTGTGTTACTTCGGCTCGGTTTTGTATGCGTGTCGGTCGTACGGCTTGTCCTCCGTCCGACTCGGTCGTGGTTTTGCGCCTTGCATCGTACTTTGCGGTTTGGAGTTCGTGTGTACGTTTCGGTCGGATTTGTTCCGGGTGCGTGTCGGTCGGTTGGATTCGCGTGTTTTTCCGACCGGATTGCTGTTTTCCGTGCGGCTCGGTCGTTCGACTTGGGTTCGGTACGTGTCGGTCGGATTTTGCACGCATTGCATCGTACTTGGCGTGTCGGGCGCCACAGGTACGTGTCGGTCGGTATAATTTCCGGATCCGAGTCGGTCGGTGCTTTTTCCAGCCCGAATCGGAATCGACCCCATAATATCGAAAAAAATATCGAATGGACAAAATATCGAGTCCAAAATATAGAATGGACATAATATCGAATGGACACAATATAGTCGTTAAAAATATCGAAATTAAGGTAAGTAATATCGATTGTTAAAATATCGAAGTACATAATATAGGACATTAAAAAATATTGAATTTTTAATAATATCGAATTTTTTCTAAGTGTATTGTATGTTAGTATATGTGTTAAAAGTGTATATTAGTTGTTGTAATGTATGTTTAATTTTTTAAAAGCAATGAATTTTATGTTATTTAATTTTTGCGTAATTTAATTCCGTAGCGGGTAGTGGGTTTATAGGGGAATAGGGTGGGAAGTAATTTAATTGAAATTAAGTACATATTAATAAATATTAATTGATAATTAATTTATTGTTAATGAATTATTAATTGGTAATTACATTTTATTAATTGGTAATTATTATTTTTTAATTGATTAATTGGTAATTATGTTAATTCTATTAATTAAATAGTTGTAGCGGGATGTGGGTTTATAGGGGAATAGGGTGGGAAGTAATTTAATTGAAATTAAGTACATATTAATTAATATTAATTGGTATTGATAATTAATTTATTGTTAATTAATTATTAATTGGTAAATACATTTTATTAATTGGTAATTAATTTTTTTAATTGATTTATTGGTAATTATGTTATTTCTATTAATTAAATAGTTGTAGCGGGATGTGGGTTTATAGGGGAATGTGGGGGAAGTAATTTAATTGTAATTAGTTAATTATAGAAAATATTTTTTGTATTGATACTTAATTTACTGATAATTAAATATTAATTGGTATTTATTTAAATATTTATACAAATCTGGTAATGATTATTAATTGGTTGTTAATGATTTATTAATAGGTAATTAATTTTTAATAAATAATATGTATTGTATTTATAATAAATTAATTATTAAAGATTTTGTAATTGGTAATTAGTGTTATTAATAATATTTATTAGTATTGATAATTAATTATTTTTAGTAAAATATTACTTTCCCTACTGTTGCACTCACTGGAGTGGGAATAGTAATTTTAACCCTCCCGCTATCCTACCCTGTCCCTACTGTTGCACTCTCTGGAGTGGGAATAGTAATTTTAACCCTCCCGCTATCCAACTATTTCCCTACTGTTGCACTCTCTGGAGTGGGAATAGTAATTTTTACTCCTACGCTATCCAACGCTTTCCCTACTGTTGCACTAACTGGAGTGGGAATAGTAATTTTACCCTCCCGCTATCCAACACTTTCCCTACTGTTGCACTCTCTGGAGTGGGAATAGTAATTTTTACCCCTACGCTATCCAATGCTTTCCTACTGTTGCACTCTCTGGAGTGGGAATAGTAATTTTTACCCCTACGCTATCCAACGCTTTCCCTAATGTTGCACTCACTGGAGTGGGAATAGTAATTGTTACCCCTACCCTATCCAACGCTTTCCCTACTGTTACACTCTCTGGAGTGGGAATAGAAATTTTTACCCCTACGCTATCCAACGGTTTCCCTACTGTTGCACTCACTGGAGTGGGAATAGTACATTTGACCCCTATGCTATCCAACGCTTTCCCTACTGTTGCACTCACTGGAGTGGGAATAGTAATTTTTACCCTCCCGCTATCCAACGCATTCCCTACTGTTGCACTCTCTGGAGTGGGAATAGTAATTTTTACCCCTACGCTATCCAACGCTTTCCCTAATGTTGCACTCACTGGAGTGGGAATAGTAATTTTTACTCCTACCCTATCCAACGCTTTCCCTACTGTTACACTCTCTGGAGTGGGAATAGTCATTTTTACCCCTACGCTATCCAACGGTTTCCCTACTGTTGCACTCACTGGAGTGGGAATAGTAAATTTTACCCCTATGCTATCCAACGCTTTCCCTACTGTTGCACTCACTGGAGTGGGAATAGTAATTTTTACCCTCCCGCTATCCAACGCATTCCCTACTGTTGCACTCTCTGGAGTGGGAATAGTAATTTTTACCTCTACGCTATCCAACGCTTTCCCTACTGTCGCACTCTTTGGAGTGGGAATAGTAAATTTTACCCTCCCGCTATCCTACGCTAAAAGTAGTGATTATTATTTTATATTATTATGTTAATATATGTATGTATTAAAAAATAAAAATGTATGTAGATTTTTTTTTATTTAAAATAATTATTTATTAATTTTAAAGTAATTTAACTAATTTTAAGTATGTTTTACATTATTTATTATTTCATTAATTTTACATTACTTTTAACAGATTGATAAAATTCGATATTTTGACTAACTATATTTTTAACGACGATATTTTGGATTCGATATTTTTGTACTTACCTGTTTGGAGATAGGGAGTCGATATTTTGACAGTCGATATTTTGTCCACGATATTTTGTCTGCTCGATATTTGTGCGATCGATATTTTGTCAGTGATCCGAAGAAAAGTACTAGAGTGGTAAAGAAACCAGAACGCTTCAATGATTATGTGTAATTTACCATATAGTGCTGCAAACATGTGTTGTAATCAGTTTGTAATTCTTATGTGATTCTGTGTATCTAGAACTAATATTTTGTTGTTAAGTAGTATATTGGGAGGGGGGGTTTGTGGTATCCTAGACATGTTCTGTGGAATATGTCAGGTGCCTGCAGTGACAGCTGACCAGAATATTCTGGAACAACTGTTGCCAGGGATGTAGAATGTATTGGTGTGAATACATGTTCAGTTGGCATAAAGGATAGGACACCATTTGGGTCGCTGATGGATGGGGCTTTATTGTACTGTCATGTGTCCCAGTTAGGCCTAGTAGGAAACTTTGCCATTTTTACATGTACACAGATCTTTCCTAAACTTGCCTTCACTTTTCACATCGACTTTTGACACACATTTGCATTCGCAACACTTTGGGTTTGTTTCCTGGAAACAATGACCTTGCTTTCACGAATTAACTCCACAAGGACACTATCATAATGCCTTGGCATTGTGTACAAGGCCTAAACGTATGCTGTGCAAATGTGTTTGTTATTTACATCCATACGGTTACACAGCTATCTGTAGAATACAAACAATGGTAGCCTTGTCGTGTAATTCCTATATAACCTATACAGGATCTGCGCGTTTGGATAACATAAACTGTGGGTTTGGTGGCGGACCGATTCCGTGCACCCCCACCGGATACGTTAGCCTGTCTGTATTAGCTAGCTCACAGTGCCACTATAGTCCCCTCTTATCACGGAGAGAATAGATTCTGGCAACCTCAGAACATGACAACCCTGATCCCTCAGGATCGTGGAAACAATATACTACCTTTCGCTCAGTCACTCGTGCTCACTTAGTTTGTCTCAGAGAGTTACACAGAATAAACAGGCTGGGCGTTTCAATAAGTATTTATTGAACAGTTGTTATTCTAGTGTATCATAGATGAGCTGCAACAACCATTAGACAGTAGTAGAGATATATGATTAGCAATATTATGAAAGTAAAGGGATGGTATAGTTCTACCATCTTGCATAAATCATGAATATATACATGTACATAAAACACATGATAAAAAAGTGCGTACTCCTACGATGCCTCCCTAACTAGATGTACCTAAATGTACCTAGCATCTATGTAGGCGTTATGCCAAGAATCCCTCTAGGATCTAGTCCACCCCATTACCTGAGAGTCTAGAGAATGTGGTACCCCGTCCTGGTCTTGAGTTGGACACCCCGCGAGGGATGTTAGACTACTGCTAGCTGGAGCATCTGCATGCAGGAACCTCAGCGTCTCTGGTCAGTGTGTCAGCCGGGAAGACACGGTCTCCTCTCTCTTCCTAAGCAAGATGTGTTGTATATATACCCAAAGGTCTCTCCAGGGGTCCTACCTTGCTGTGTTACTGTGTCGGCCTAAAGGATGACGTTGGGCCTGAACTTTATACAGAGATATTATACAGGAGATGGTAATCCTACTGTTAGTCCTGCTGTGCTTCCAAGACGCCTCATGCATAATGTATGAGAATCGAACTCGGGAAAAACCTGCATTCTGAATGTAGTGTCATATCTAGGTAAAAGGTCAGTGCCTAAGAACCGTTATGTATGCAAGTAGGGAAGGATGTAGGCGAAAGGTTGCGATGTTACCTGCGCCTATATAGGGTACCTATATGGAATATAACACCCACTTCTCTTCCGAATGGACGACATATGTAACCTATTACTGTACTACTAACATTACTAGATAGTGAGTACGCACGAAGTTTTATAAAACATCTCTTTAGCTAAAATGTTAAAAAAATTCTAAAAAATGTAAAAAATGTAAAAGGAAATGTTTTTAGCTCTAAAAGTGTCCGTGAGTTATAGTTCGGACTACTACAAGCATTAAAAAAGCCATGTATGCCCAAAAAATGAAAGGAAAGTCAATTTAGTTTCAAAGTTCCAAATTTGAGCTTGTTTAGAAAAAGGGAGAATTATTCCCAGCACATGACGAGCCAAATGAGTTCAAATGTTTATGTGTCCTGGCTGGTAGACACAACATTTTCGTTGCTTGCTTTCACAGTAGACGGCCCCTGTAGCACCTCGCAGAGCACGTCAATTGAGCACAGATGTTTCACGCTGTCCGCAGCCGGTGCTGGGGCAGCCTGTGCGCTGTCCAAAGCCTGGGTGTCAGAGGAGGAGCCGGTGTTTATACCAACAGGTGCTGTTACTACCCGTGGGGGCTCAAGGAATGCCGCCATCAACATTGGAATACGCTACGGACACTGCAGAACATGGACCGTTATCGGGTCCAGTAAAGTATTCACGTCCGGTGGCGCACGTGATGGTAGTGTCAAACAAAGGTCTAACAAGCATTCTTCTCCGCAAAAAAGGCATCGGAGGACAGGTAAGATGGAGTCTATCCAGACCGGTCGAAATGACACAAACCAAGATTCACTTAGTTCTCTTAGGCGAGGCGTGCCTAGAAGTTGTACCATGCGGTCACTGTATTTACGCTCCAGGAGTGTTCTTTCCATCGCCTTGGTGACTGGGACGTCCATTGCGTAGCAAATAGAAAACAATCAGGATACCTGCTATTAGAAACAGGATCAGCGAAAGTCCTCCAAAGATGCTTCCGAATACGGAGTGTATGGAGTTTGGTATAACTCCAAGTACCGTCTGAAAGGTGCTCAGAAGTCCAGAACCTATGGTCTTAAATAGGTGGACAATGCCTGTCGTATCAGACATGTTAAAGGTACGATTTACCATTTCTGCGAAATGGAAAGGGCAGTTTGTATGAATGAGCGCCTGAATCTCTGCCGAAGACCTTGCGATCTGGAAATCAAAAGTCTATTGAGCGGAGGTTAAGGGCACAGACTTCTGTAGAAGCATGGCTTTCATTCTGCTTAGAGTATCAAACCGTATTAAGGAAACCTTCAGTGAAGGCCATAACGGCGCCTCCCTGACTGTATGTGTCGGTGGAAACAATACTTGCATACAATCTCCTGAGGCTTGAGCCGGGAGAACACGGAGGCATTTCCCTTCGTTTAGGCACTTTGCTATTTGCACATTTTTGATCGTAAAATCAGGTTGCACTGAGTTCCGCTTTTAAACTTGCACTGAGTTCTTTTTTAAACTACTGTTTTTAAAATACACGGATTTCTGCTTTTAAAATACCTGTATTTACTTTGTACGTGTAGTCTCTTACCCACAGACAACTGCTGGTTACAGGGGGCAGTTTTTGGAGGGCTGAGTCGGCTCTGAATCACGGAGGGCCACCATCTTGGGGAGGGTTTGGTTGGCAGACTAGGCTTCCCCTCACCTACAGTTTAAAAATGAGGCTGGCGCGAGCGCGCAGCGTTAGATCTCCTGAGGCTTGAGCCGGGAGAACACGGAGGCATTTCCCTTCGTTTAGGCACTTTGCTATTTGCACATTTTTGATCGTAAAATCAGGTTGCACTGAGTTCCGCTTTTAAACTTGCACTGAGTTCTTTTTGAAACTACTGTTTTTAAAATACACGGATTTCTGCTTTTAAAATACCTGTATTTACTTTGTATGTGTAGTCTTTTACCCACAGACAACTGCTGGTTACAGGGGGCAGTTTTTGGAGGGCTGAGTCGGCTCTGAATCATGGAGGGCCGCCATCTTGGGGAGGGTTTGGTTGGCAGACTAGGCTTCCCCTCACCTACAGTTTAAAAATGAGGCTGGCGCGAGCGCGCGCAGCTGGCGCGCCAAAGGGTAGCCCGTCTGCGCCCGTCCGTGCTTGGCCCGCGCTCAGCATAGGGACCCCTGGCAGTTTTGGGCCAAGTAAGTCCCCCAAACGCTATTATGACAGAACAACACTGTTGGAGTTAAATGGCGAGGGTAGGGGCAGGGAGTGTATCTGTCTTTCCTTGGATGCGCTGCCAGTTCTCCTCCCTGAAACATGCCCCCAATGTAGAATGTCACTCCCAAAAATGTTTATGTATCCCATTTCTCCAAGAGTGGATAAGAGGGTAGGGCCTGTGGGAGGCGCTGACCAAATAATCAAATGCATAATGCTTAATGCTAGATCATTGGTCAAGCATAGCCTGGAGTGCGCAAGGCTTATAGAAGAAGAGGAGATAAAAATTGCTTTCATCACAGAATCCTGGACGGATAATTCTTCAGGCCCAGATATAGTGAAAGCTACCCCTCTGGGGTTTTTATGCTTCACTTTAGACAGGCGTCACAAGAAAGGGGGGGGACTGGCGGTGATATATCACGGGTCAATAAAGGCAGTCTTCCAGCCCATCGTTATGGAGGCATGTGAAGCGCTATCTTTTAATTTTTATGTATCCCACCACCACACTTTCAAAGGAAGTTTACCATACAGGCCACCAGGAGCCAGAAACTCATTTATAGCCGCACTTGGAAATGTACTGGAAGAAGGATTATGTACAGATGCCTATACGATTATGGGAGATTTCAATTTTTATTTAGAGGCACTTACTGACCCGGACACATTGGCCATGAATGATATGATGAATGGCGCTGACTTGAGGCAGCTGGTCGCCGGGCCCACTCATGCGGCAGGACATACCTTAGATGATATCTTCTCCAACCATCCAGGTCTCAAGTTTACGGGACTATTGCCACTCGTTTGGTCGGACCATGCCGTCGTCCGATTCGAGCTGACACTGATGGGGCTGAGAATGAGGGGGCAGTGTTCCAAAGGCCCTGTAGCCACTAGAGCATGGAATAAAGTTGAAGGGACAGCTTTGCAGGAGCTTCTAACTGCCACGGCAGGTCAATTGCCAGTGGGAGTGGACGAAGCGTCTGTAGTTTATACAAATTGGCTGGAACAAGCCTGCAAGACTCTAGCTCCAGTTAAGACTCTTCGCCCCAAAAGATCGCAACCTGCGGCGCCATGGTTTACCGAGGATGTGAGAAATCAGAAACTCGTTTGTAAACGGCTGGAGCGGAACTGGAGGAAGGGCTATGAAGAAGCGGATAAAACACTGTATAAGCTCAGTCTGCAAAATTACAAACTGCTTATTTTTGCCGCCAAACAAAAGTTCTTTGCAATTCGTATCGATTTGGCAAAGAATTCAGCAAAAGAGCTATTCAGAACTGTTTCTAATCTGGCTTCTCCAGGTCCAGCCAGAGTCCAGCCCAGCCAGGAACTCTGCGAAGATATCGCCAAGTTTTTCCTGACCAAAGTAGAGTCCATCTTTTGCGCCTTTAGTGGGTCGAGCTCTGGGGGGGTATATGCAACTGTGGAGGAACCAAAGTTAGCAACAGTTCCCAATGTAACGTTTGAGAATTTCTCACCAGTGTCTCTTGAAGACATTCAGGAACTCTTCACAGCTGCAAACTCAGGGTCACCTTATGACCAATGTCCAGTGGCAGTGGCCAAGCTGGCTCCGATCCCTATCGCGTCGCTGTTATTACCAATTTTTAATGGCATGTATGCAACTGGGCAGTTTCCTACATGTTGGAAATTAGCCTCTATCCTGCCCCTATTAAAAAAAACAATCTGGATCCTAACGATCCCAACAACTTCCGCCCCATTTCTAGGCTACCACTCCCAGCAAAACTGATAGAAAAAAAATGAATACACAACTCAGTGCCTTTCTAGTAGAGACACAAGCTTTAGACTCTTCTCAATATGGCTTTAGGGAAGGCCATAGCACTGAGACTGCCCTCATTAAGGCCACAGATGAGATCAGGGGAGCTGTAGATCGGGGGGCAAGGCAGTTCTAGTGTTGTTGGATCTGTCCGCTGCCTTTGATACGGTCCATCATGTTATTTTGATGGACCGTCTAAAGGCATGCGGGGTCCTGGGGAAAGCTTGGGACCTTTTAAGATCCTTTCTATCAGGCAGGAGACAAATTGTTGCACTTGGAGAGCATCAGTCAAAACCGTTTGCACTGCCTTGCGGTGTTCCACAGGGCTCTTCCCTTAGCCCCACACTTTTTAATGTTTATGTCTCCTCTCTGGCGCCTATAGTTAGGGCGTTTGGATTTGGCCTGACATCATATGCGGAAGACACCCAAATTGTGGTGTCACTGCTATCCGGAGAGGAGGCTGGTTTAGACAATTGATTCCAAGACTGTATGTTATCAGTGGGGAGTTGGATGGCAGAGAACTGCCTAAAACTCAACATTGGTAAAACAGAGGTCATGGTGTTTGGAAACAATATGAACTTCTGGACTCCAAACTGGTGGCCAGACTCGATGGGCTCTCTCCCCTCACCCTCTAATAAGGTGAAAAACTTAGGTGTGATAATGGATGAGGGTCTTACCTTTAGGCAACAGGTTAATTCAGTGGCATCTAAAACCTTTTATGTAATCAAAACAATCAGGAAAATATTGCCGTTCCTGCCCCCGAGCAGCCAACAAACAGTGGTCGCTACTCTCGTCATGTCGAGATTGGACTACTGTAATAGTTTGTACCTCAATGTTCAACAAAGGCTCCTGAATAAACTCCAATCACTGCAGAATGCAGCAGCCAGACTGCTTTTGGGCACACCTCGGTTTGCGCCCATTACCAAGGAATTAAACAAATTGCACTGGCTACTGGTAAGAAACCGAGTACGCTTTAAAGCCCTATGTCTGGTCTTTAAGGCGCTGCATGGTTCAGGACCTGACTACCTAAAACAGTATTTCCACTGGTACACTCCGAAAAGGCCACTTCGTTCATTAGGAGCTAGACTGGTCTCAGTGCCACGCATAAAAAAAGTTCGATGGGGAGGCAGAAGTTTTACCTACAGTGCGGCCAAGGCCTGGAACAACCTGCCGT
Source organism: Calotriton arnoldi (assembly GCA_963921515.1). NCBI lineage: Eukaryota > Metazoa > Chordata > Amphibia > Caudata > Salamandridae > Calotriton > Calotriton arnoldi. The sequence continues at coordinate 269,258 of CAWUFW010004174.1, forward strand.
TCCAATTAAGATGCATCACGAACCTCTTAGCTTTCAGGAAAAGCCTAAAGACATGGCTCTTTGCCCAATGAACCTCTTCCATTTGGCCACAGGAGATATAACTAGCGCCAGGACACCTTCGGGTAGCAGCTGCGCTGTATAAATATCATTAACATTAACATAACAACAAGTAACCCTGGAGCTCACGGTTACCAGATATGCGATGCCCGGGAGCATGCCACAGTAGCCTTGACTGTTCAGCATCAAGTAACTCCCATTTGAAAGTAGCCTGAATGCTGGAGTAATCACTGCAGCTGGGGCACCCTTCAAATGACAGGACAGGTTTGCTACAGAACCATTACAAGCTCCGTGCAACATTATATCCTGGCATATGAGTGATCCACTTAAAGCATTCTCGCAGTTTGTACCGCTCAAGAACACTTCTTGATCCCCACTCCGGCATCGAAATCTGTATGGTAATTCCCAAGATTCCTTAATGTATTCCTTACCCATTTCTTCATACCTGCCTGCCTGCTTTTGTTCAAGGCAATATTGAAACTGAAAAGTAGTGACCGGTAGAGCTATGTGGCCATGGATTAGCCATTCTGTGGATGGTGATTCTGCCACTGTGAATGGTAATCTATCCAGTTCTTCGATTCGCAGCATTGTATATTTTGCTCCCCTTTGTGCCATTTCTATCTGTTTATCTGTTAGATTGTATTCAGAAAACAGAGACGTGCTGTTGATAAAACGCCAAGGCACGTAGCCTGCACGCAAAGATTGCAGCGTCCAGCTTAATAACATAATAAAACGTAATTGAGATTGCCCGTGTTGTAATATGGCCAAATCTTGTTCCAGTACGTCTATAGCAGAAGATACAATGTTGCCTAAGGAATATATCCTGGAGGTGAACGTGGTTAACCCATTGTCTACCACTGCTAGAGATTTTTCTAGATTTATACGGTCTATTTCCCGTAACCTCTTTGCGGCCTCTTGTTGGGATATTTTCCAAATTTCATTGTAGACAGCATAATAGAAACGTGGCTTCCTGGGACCCATTAGAAAATCCCTAAGATCCACATCCTGTGACAGTAAGGATAAGTGTTGTTTCACCTGTGTGAGTGTTGAGGTTTTTAGCCAATCAACGCACAACTTCCCAACACTGTAGGATGTCACTACCCCTGGATGTTGTCTCTGTACATATCGTGGATCTGGCCTATGGATACTAAACCCTTCGGTTTTACCCATGAATCTTGCCTGACAACTATTAGTGTCTGTGGGCCAAATCAACCATTTTTTCCAATCGGGGTCTGATCTGTTGTATTGTATGATGTCATCTACTGTAATCTCTTCCTGTGATGTCATGTTGCCCTCGGTGTGTGATGGAGTTGGCAACCGAGGCGTGTTCAAGTCTTTGCTCTTAGCTAGTCCAAGGCAAGACGTCTGTTGCACTGTCTCGTTCAAAAACATGATTTTTTGAGGGATGAGGCATGCTCTAAACAAAGCTTCTGTTCCCTGAACTTGCCATTCTCTAGTACCCCAGACTGATTTTAGGTCTATGGTGTCTTTCCACAAGTCGAAACCTTGTTCGGACAACTGGGCAATAAAGGAAGCAGAGTAAATCTGTTTGGTGTTTGTCAACATATTTTTCTGTGCTGATGTTGGTGCAACCTTATAATAATATGAGGGTGGGTCAGACATATTAAACCCCGAAAAATATGGAAACTTCTGTGTAAATGTTTTCGAACTGCCTTTCGGCGGTGTTGTACAATGTTCCCACTGGTGGTATGTGAACACATTTTTAGGATTAGCAGATTTATGCAAAAAGTGATGACCATAGTGTTGATAACAATACATACTCTCGAAATCTGATGTGCTTTCCAATGTTTCACTACTAGAAAACGCAGCAGATTTTTCCAAATCAGATAACATGTTATTAACAGTTTCAAAATCCCAATCATCGGAAAATATACTTGAGGTAATGATATCACTTAATGATATTTTAAATAAATGAGGAATTCTTAAAATTTCAGTCGGACCAAATATATCGAAATCCACCTTGTCCCACACTATACCATTAGGTATAGGAACTGCTGTAATGTTCACTGATGACAAGTCTCTTTGTTCTCGATGAGATGATTGGTGTGGTTTTAAAAGTAAGGTCACCTTTTGGGCTGCAGAGCTTTGTCGAATGTATTTCCCATTAATAAGCATACTAAAAACTATTACCAAGCCTACCCAGAAAAGAAAGAAAAGTATCCCGGTGATTATCCATAGTTCTACCAAGGGTGACACCAGGTAAGTCTTTTTAAGAAAGTGCATAAAGTCTTTAACTTGCTGTTTGCGTGATTATTTGGCTGGCGTTGTTTCCGGTTCGCTTGGATCCAAAGAAAACGTATCAAAGTTTATGAAGTAGCCAGAAGCAGTTCGATCAATTGTTGGTATTGCATCAGGATTTGTAGAAATCGTGGTTTGCTCTTGTCGAGGCATGTTGACGTAGACATCTGTATTTGGTCGAATAGTGAGTTGTCTTTGATTTTGAGTTTGATTTTGAAGTTGAGCTTCAGGTTCAAGGGGAACGAGTTCCATAGAATCGTTGCTTAGTCCTTCATTCCGTGTTGGAGGCTCTTCGAACGTGATGAGTCTTTCCGTTTGAACTTCTTGGATTGTAGCGAGAGGAGGGCGTCTGCTACTTTGGAGTCCAAGTGGCCTACTACTCAGTACCGGCCACATACTGTGGTTTGATTAGGTAAATTGAGACAAATCTTTTCTCCTTTTTTCCGGCAAGAGGCGGTAGAAGTACAGTTCTTGTTCCTTCAATTGCTAGGACCGGTACAGGCTTTCTGTATGATGGGCCAAATTCTTTCTTGTCCGCTATTTTCTCTCTGACCAGATCCCCGACTTTTGAGATCCAGGCAGGTCTTGCCGTGACTGATTTGACTTCCCCAGTGGCGGTCTGCTTCAGATGGACATTACTTTGTTGTTTCCTGGATTCATTTAGATCCTGTAAAACAGCCAAACGATCATGTATGTCAAAAGGCTTTTCATCCGCCACTGTGCCTTCACAATCAAGATCAGGTACCCACATTCTTGTCCCAAATAGGACCTCATATGGAGTGACCCCCCCTAGAGAACTTCTTGGCATATTGTTAAGAGCACGCTGGACTCCATACAGATGTTTTACCCAACTTTCACCCGTGCCTAATACTCTAGCTGTTAAAGATTGCTTTAAGTCTTGGTTTTTTCTCTCCACTACCGAATTTCCCTCGGGATGGTACGGAGATGAGTACCGCAATGCTACACCCAATCCTCACATGGCCTCCTTGTAAGCCTGAGAGCCAAACGCAGGGCCCTGGTCAGAATGTAATGTGCCAATTGCGTATGTCCCTATAAAGATTCGCAAATCTTTTATAACAGTTCGAGCGTCAGCCAAGTGCTGCGGCCCCACCCATAGGAATCTCGAGCAGGAATCCATTGCAACCATGATATACTTGTAAGCCCCAACTCTTTGTAAGGGGCCGCAGTGGTCCAAGTAAACACAAGCTAGTGGTTTGTCAGATATTAATAATTGTGTCTGTGCTGGACGTGTTACGGTGGAACCTTTCATCTGCTGGCAGATGTCGCATTTTAAGACAATGGGCCCGATTCTGATGCGGGTTGGAAAAGCTTCCCGACCGAGGGCCTGATTCTGATGCGGTTAGGAAGGCCTCCTAACGGCATTTGATCCTTCCAAATCGGATCGGGAACGTGTCTTCCCGACTGAGGGCCCAATTCTGATGCGGTTAGGAACAAATGTTCCCATTGAAGTCAATGGGAGTTCAACCAAATCGTATCTGGAAGCATCCGGATGCATCCTACTCCGCCGGTCGGACTTTCCCGATCCGAGTGGGTTGGACACCATTTCCCAACAGATTCGGTCGGGAAGCTTTTCCAACCCGCATCAGAATCGGCCCCATAGTCTTTAGTCTGCTTTGTTAATCAAGGCCACCAATAGCGTTGTTTCAATAAAGAAACAGTCGCCGTAACTCCTGCATGTGCAGAACCTATCCCTTCGTGTGCTGCTAGAATTAAACCTAACCTACGATCCATGTTTGGAATTACTCTATCCCCCACTCCAGGAATCTGAGCGAATGGAATGTTATTGGCATCTAACTTATAGGAGTACTTGAGTGGAAACCTTTTTGGTACTGCTCCGCTGTTTTTGCGGGTTGCATTAATAGCTACCATAATCTCACCGTCTATTCTCGTTTTAGAACGAGTGATTGCAGCTACGGAAGCCGTGCATACAGCCCCCTTTGCGGCTTCATCAGCCAATGAATTCCCTTCAACGTGAACGCCATCACACTGATGACTCAGTGTATGTATCACGTGAGCCCTCGGTAGTTCGGTTTTCAACTCCACTACCTGTTCCCATAACAATTTATGCTTAATTGTGCCACCTTTTGCATCTTTGAACCCGTTTTGAACCAAGTACTGCAAATATTCATTGTAAGACTGCACACAGTAAAAGGAATCGCACACAATTAGTGTGGGGAATTCTCGATCCGTATTTACTAGTGCCAGTATCAGCGCTTTTAACTCTGCCAGCTGTGCCATGCAGTCTCCTAGAGATTGCGTTTTTGTGCAACTTGGGTGGAACTTTCCATCCCGCATGCAACCTTTAACGATTGCACATGCTGAACTATATTGTTGCTTACTCCCTATGGCCGGTTGAGCAGATTCGTCAGTGTAAATTATATATTCATACTGATCTAGAGGCATTATTTCGTTTGGTAGAGGATATTCTTGTTCGTATTGCAGGAATGCTTGTGTCTTTAAATTTGGGTCGTACCAGTACTCTACATCTGTTGCAGTAAGAGAATTAGCCCATTGTATCCATCTCGGATGTAAAGCTTTAGCATTAGGAACGCTTGCCTCTGTCGCAGCCTCTAAGGCTGGAACCAGAGTCACTACTATTATTCGTTTCCCCTGAGCCAGTGCTCTTTCTCTCACTACAGCAGTTTGTACTGCTGTCAGAATCTTTTCTGTGGATGCGAAGCGCATCTCAGCATTTGTGTACAAATGTGATTTGTATGCAATTGGTACTGTCTCACCTTCATTATATGTTAGATAGGTGTACCCAGACTGACCCGCAACTATACGGATCACCAGGTTGCGTACATTTACGCGTGTCTGTAAGTGTTTGGAAGCTATCGTGTCAGCTTGTAAGGAACAAAGTGTATCTGTATGTTCCTGTGTCCATTGTTTTACTGAAAAATCAGGTTTTATTAAATCGTAGAAAGGTTTCACTCTTTCTGCGTAATCCAAAATGTATGTTCTACCAATATTTAGAAATCCCAGAATTGACTAAATTTTTCAATGATTTTGGAGGTTGGAGCAGCGCGCATTTTTCAAAAATATTGGCTGCCAGGCTTTTTCCTTCACTTGAAAGCTCATATCCTAAAAACAGGACACTGAGATGGGCAATTTTTGATTTTTTAAAGTTGAATTTGTAGCCCTCAGATGCAAATCCCAAAATTATGGTATTCACTCTGTTCAAGTGTTCCTCTAGGTCATCGTCCGTTAGATAAATATCATCCACATAGGACAATGCCTTTTCATCCAATTTTTGAAGTAACTCAGTTACTCTGGCCGAAAACAACCCCGGGCTGTTCTTATACCCCTGTGGGAGTCGACAAAATTGAAGCTGGGTCCCTAGCACTGAGAAGGCTGTCAGATATCTGCTTTCAGGCGCTATATTTTGGCAGAAAAATCCATTTGAGATATCAAGTGTTGTTTTATATTTTTTCCGCACAATGTTATTCATTAATGCGGCACTGTGTGCATTTTGGACTGCAAATGTCTTCGTGCAAGTGTTTAAATGTCTGTAATCTAAAACTAGACGATATGTGTTGTCAGATTTCATGACAGGAAACAAAGGATTGTTCATTGGTGAGGTGCAAGTTTCAATCACCCCTTGGTATTCAAGTTGATCTGAGATCTCCCTGACCTGTTTTTTAGCTTCTTGCTTAATTGGATACTGCCTCTGTGCAGTTGGAGTATTTTTAAAGGAATTATGTGGTGGGTTGAATCCTCATCCCATCCAACATGGTTTTTGTATAATACCGCCCACTCCTGCGCATATGTGTGTTGCAAGTGCCTGGGAATATGGTCTGAGAAGACCGGAAGAATTATCGTCTCTCCTTTAGGGCAATCCATGACGAATGCTGGCGGCCAATCTTGTTCAGCTAATAAAATATCATAGCCAAACGTCAGGTTCTCCCAAAAGAGACCTCTCACTGTTCTACATTTGTCCCCCTCCATTTGGAGCGTTATTTCATATACTTTATGTGGGACACTTACCCTAGTATCAGGTGTTTCCACCGTGATATAATCATTCAAGTCCGCTGTCACCAGAAATTCCTTCAGGTTCTGGCGAGCTAGTGTTATTTCTGCCGCACTGTCTAGCATCGTCAGAGCCCATTCCCCGTTCAGTAGTCGAGTCCTCAGAATTCTGGGCATGTCTGATCTTTAGACCTGCAACTTTCTTCTTTTTGAACTGTGGCTTTTGCTTGGTTTTTCTTCTTTTTTAGAAGTGTAATCTTGAGCGTGCTGCTTGTCTCTTGACTTTGTACGCTCTTCTTGTCTGTCTGACCGTCCTTCCCTCTCGGAGTTTTTCGATGAACCCTGAAAGGAACGAGAGGAACGTGTATCAGTATCCTGATACCTGTCAGGTTTTCTAATATTTTCCCTATTCCTAAGTTTGTACCTCTTTTCGGAGGGCTCCTGAGGAGGAGATCTACCTCGGGATTGAGATCTATTTCCTTTAAAGTTTTGTTATTTTTTACTGTCCCACTTCTTCTTAGTTGAAGCAGGTGTCTGCTTGAAAATGTCCTTTTCAGGACTGCCCATCAGTTGTGGTTTTAAAGCTTTCCCACCCAAACTGTCTCTGCCTAATTCTGCATATGCAGTTTCAATTATTTTTGGTAGTTCGTGTTCCTGTTCTAAATGATTGAACACCCTCAGGCGTTGGCGGATGGCCACTGAAACTGCTACCCCCTTAATGTTAGCTAGTATTATGGCTGATACCTGGGCATAGTTACCTAGTAACTTCAGGGCAGGTTTTGCTCCATACTCATTTTGTATCTGTCTCAATACATCAGGTACTACTGCTAATGACGGGATACCATGAGTTCTGGTATAAATGGCAGCAAAGACTGTACCCCAAGTGGTACAATCCTCTAATTGTGGTGTTATCCGCATGGGCAAGCAGATTGTTAGCATTCTGTGTTTTTCATACGGGGTAGTATTCAAGAATACTGCCTCTAGCTGCGTTATTTTCTGAGTTACCCAGAATGGTATTTGTTCACGTTTTGTGGGCATTTTACCCATCACTGCGTGTAATGTTTGTGGTGTAATTTTAGTTGCTGTACCCTGAATTTGAGTTCCATTTGTTGCAACTATTGCTGGTTGGACTGTAAGTGTCCTCATGACGAATTGCGTCAAGTTCCTATAGATTTTAATTAAATCTTTAATGTTGCATGAGTAAGTCTTCTGGTGGCATTGTTTCAATGTCAGGATGTGGTGTGTAGGCCGCTAATATCGACCATGTTGCCCCTTCTCTTCCGAGTGGGCCGAGTCTTACTCTTCTTCTTATGTGGGGTAGGGCGCCTTTAAACCAGTATAAGTGTTCCTGGTACGTGAGCGGAACCTCTATATCCTCAAACGAATAATATTCCGCTGGTGCATCTCCTTCCGTGTAGGAGTGAAATGTTTTTGTTCTTGCATTTGCTGCTGGGAATGTAACCCACAAATAAAATACCTCTGTTTTGTTTGATTCGTGTGCCTCAATCACTAAAGCTACTATGCCACCCCTAGCTGATAAACCATGCGCAAGTAGTTTCAGGGTGACTGTATTTCTAAAGTTTGGTGCAATTTGTATTGCGTCTGCATCGTCCTCGTCTGTGAGGGGCAGATTTTGTTGCAGTGGGTCTAATTCTTGGTTATCTTTGTCCTCAGTCATTTTGTAAAGAAGAAGTTTTTCAAGGGAACTAAGATAAGGTGTTTTTGCACAATTTAGGAACAATGTGTCCTTCAAGCTTGATTAACCAACAGCCAATAAATAGGATTTCTCGCCTACTCAGCTGTGGCGGAGTTTGTGCCCACCCACTCCAGACGTCTCTGGTGTTTTGTGAGTAGGGATCTCTGAAAATAGCACGACTAAACTACTCAGATTCTACTGTAAAATAAGTACCCAACCAACATTGGGGGCGCCATGTCGTGTAGTTCCTATATAACCTATACAGGATCTGCGCGTTTGGATAACATAAACTGTGGGTTTGGTGGCGGACCGATTCCGTGCACCCCCACCGGATACGTTAGCCTGTCTGTATTAGCTAGCTCACAGTGCCACTGTAGTCCTCTCTTATCATGGAGAGAATAGATTCTGGCAACCTCAGAACATGACAACCCTGATCCCTCAGGATCGTGGAAACAATATACTACCTTTCGCTCAGTCACTCGTGCTCACTTAGTTTGTCTCAGAGAGTTACACAGAATAAACAGGCTGGGCGTTTCAATAAGTATTTATTGAACAGTTGTTATTCTAGTGTATCATAGATGAGCTGCAACAACCATTAGACAGTAGCAGAGATATATGATTCGCAATATTACGAAAGTAAAGGGATGGTATAGTTCTACCATCTTGCATAAATCATGAATATATACATGTACATAAAACACATGATAAAAAAGTGCGTACTCCTACGATGCCTCCCTAACTAGATGTACCTAAATGTACCTAGCATCTATGTAGGTGTTATGCCAAGAATCCCTCTAGGATCTAGTCCACCCCATTACCTGAGAGTTTAGAGAATGTGGGACCCCATCCTGGTCTCGAGTTGGACACCCCGCAAGGGATGTTAGACCACTGCTAGCTGGAGCATCTACATGCAGGAACCTCAGCGTCTCTGGTCAGTGTGACAGCCGGGAAGTCACGGTCTCCTCTCTCTTCCAAAGCAAGATGTGTTGTATATATACCCATAGGTCTCCCCAGGGGTCCTACCTTGCTGTGTTACTGTGTCGGCCTAAAGGATGACGTTGGGCCTGAACTTTATACAGAGATATTATACAGGAGATGGTAATCCTACTCTTAGTCCTGCTGTGCTTCCAAGAAGCCTCATGCATAATGTATGAGAATCGAACCAGGGAATAACCCTCGTTCTGAATGCAGTGTCATATCTAGGTAAAAGGTCAGTGCCTAAGAACCGTTATGTATGCAAGTAGGGAACGATGTAGGTGAAAGGTTGTGATGTTACCTGCACCTATATAGGGTACCTATATGGAATATAACAGCCTGATCACTATCTTGGCCTAAGGCAAAGATGCCCTTTTCTATATATAAACATCTGTTTCCGGGTTCAAGCAGAAAAGGCATTTCTGCTGACTTTGAGAGGTCCCTACATGTTGAAGCTATAGCCCAGCAGCTGACTGACATCTCAGTGAGGGGTGTCCAGTTCGTGAGTAAGAAGGGATCCTACATTCTTACCCACCAGGTAATGGGGTTGGAACATCCAGTAAGGGGTTTCTTGGCAGAACATACACATACACTCCAGACACGTAGGTTAGGGTCTGCATAGTAGGAGTACGCAGAATTGCTATATTATTTTATATGCTTGCATACACACATTTTTTCAGCACAATGGTGCAACTTTTTGTTCTGTTCACTGTCCTGACGCTCATTATAACTTTCATCTGTTTCTGTCTATTGATTATTGCAGTACATACTCTCTATACAGGAATCACTTCGGTTCAGTAAACATTGAAAACGTCCCATTGTGTATTTTTTGCAAATTTCTCTGAGCAAACAAGAGCACGAGTGGATGAGAGAAAGGTTCTAGATCTGTCACCATGGTTCCTGAGGTAACAGGGTTGTTATGTTCAATGGTTGCCAGAACTGTTTGCTCCCTGTCTAGGTTAGGGGGGCTTAGCACTGTGAACTAGCTGGTCTGAGAGGCATATGGCCGAATGGAGTTAAGTACATAAATAAATAAATAAAACAAATTACATTGCGCGCGCCGCCTCGCCATTTGGCGTTGCAGCGCGCACAATGTAATTTGTTTTATTTATTTGTTTATGTACTTAACTCCGTTTGGCCGTATGCCGGAGTTTACTACCCCCCACCCTGCCCCTGCCCCGCCCCACCGCCCGCAGCACTCCCTCCAGGAGCCGCGACTGGGTTACAGAGTAAACTGATGGAGCCAGCTAGACCTTTCTGCACACTCTAGAGTCCTCTGTCCTATAGGCATGGGCGGGGAAGACTCAGAGAGCCCCCCAAAAGCTGACCTTTTAAATTTAGGACATCTAGGTTCCATGTGCACAGATCTACATGGGAATGTAGCATTTTACTCCTGGTGGTGGGCTCAAACCCCCAGTACCACTCTCCGGGGCCCTCATGAACCCTATAATTTGGTGTTTCCTTCTTGCATAGCTGGTCTCTCTTTTTCTAGACATTGTCTTACTGCAGGGCACTCTGGTTGTGCCCTTTTCCACAGTAAGGTGAGCATCTTCCCTTTAAGCAGATTCAGCTCCTCCATTAGAGTTAGGACCCATGCCCTTTGCACAGGTCCTTTAGTCACCAGCAGCTGAATAAACAACTCTACAAAGAAGGCTTCTCTTTGGGATACAGTTCAGCTGTTCCCTTTCTCCAGCAGCTTCCTCTTCTCCAAGTAGTCTACATATCTTTGTGATGGGTTCTTGCAGAAGGTGTTCCCACCAGGAAGGAAGCTGCAATCAGGCATCCTGGCACTCATGTAATTAATATCCTGCTGGGTGAGTCCTATCACTGGTCCATGAAAACAGTAGTATATTTACATATGTTTCTTCCCAGTCTCTCTTTTAGCTGTGCATTGCAACAATATGTGTTTCACTGGCTCACCTATGGCACCAGTTTCAGACAGCTCCTGCCACTTTGAGAATCCCTTCCACACTTGCTAAGAACTGAATCTTTGTCCTCCACTGTCAGCAGGAAGAACAGGTGGGCTTGTAACATCACTGTTTAAGTAAAACACAAAAAAAGTCAGAAAAGAGGGTGAGATTTCCTCACTCAGCTACCACTGAAACTGTTGGGGATAGCAATGATAGGGGAAGAATGAAGCAAGAAAGGGCCATGGAATGTCCCTTCACTTCAACTGGGTATCTGTCTTTCTCCTTCCTTTCAAGGATGCCTGGTCCACTTCCAAGGACCTCAGGAATATTCCTGCAATCTGCATCACTTTCTGACAGGCCTTTACCTTCCTCTTTTGTCTGTACCATACACACTCACAATATTTAAAAGTCGGTTACTGTCCCCACATAGTAAAGACTTACAGATACACTCCACACTCCCAATATTCCACACACAACACGTAGAATGCGCACCCACCATACAAGCTAAAGGGAGGCAAATTCTGAATACGGAAGCAAATCGTGAATAATACTCAAGTTATTAAATACGCGTGCCAGAAGACTCACTAGTGTAGACATTAGCGTCTGCACGAGTGAGCCTACCTGCACACAGATATAACCAATGTATTCAGAATTTGCCTCTCTTTAACTCGGTATGGTGGTTCTTCTAACCCTACAATAGGATTAACTCAGGGTTTAGTTCATGATGGGTCATCATTTAAATTCCAACTGATTGTTGGTCCTGAGGATGGTCTCGCGGATTTAGCACAACAGAGACCGAAACGTGGACGCAGAAGTCAAACTTTCTCTAAAGGAATCTTCTGGGTCTTCACCAATTAATTGTTTAAATCTCATGGTGTAAAGACGTTAATAATGTAAGAGAGGATTCTTCCAACATTAATTTTTGGTCTAATCGTCTTCTAAGATACTTTGCCTTGATTGACAAGTTTTCATTTTTGTTTGGAATTATTTGATTTGTACCCTTGATTTATACGCAATGAATACAAATATTTATTTTTTTAATTAAAAATGTGGTGTGCGCTTGTTCATTAGGATTAAGTCCTTTTTCAACATTATTTATCGTTATGTTTTGATTTGTTCCTTCCATCACTTTGTGGATAGATGATTCGAGTAAATCATTTTTCAAATCATTATACATAACTGATACCCTTGTTGGTCTTTAATCCCTTTTTGCAGCCTATACCCCAGCCCACAAGGGACTACGGGTTTGCCCTTTCTCTTTAAGCCTTACCGCAATGTAGCGCAAAGCAAAGCGCTATTTGTGCTACAAAGAGGGCAACTTTCCAGCACCAAAAATACTCAGCACCACTTTGAGTCACTTTATATGACTTTGTGGCAGCACATGTTCTTGATAAACCTACTCCTGAGATTCTATATTTTAGCGAAGAGAGAATACGAGATGCAGAATCTAAATTTGGAAGGGAAAAAAATAAAGATTCAGAAAAAAATTCCCAAATCAGAAGAACAACAGTTCCCAGACAATTATGAAGTCTGGAGAGCCTTCTAGAACAGGAGTTTAGGAGGAGGAAGAGGGTCCTTCGAGCAAGCAACGAGCTAAACATGCAAAATTGTATTGCATAAAGCAACAAATTCAGCTCCTTCTATTAAAAAGGATCAGAAATAAAAATGAAGTGAACTCACACGTTCGTGATTTGGGACAGCATAGAAAAAAGAATGATTTCCAAGGAAAGAAATTAACCTTCAAATCCTAGGTTGGACTCCCTGGAGGAATAATATGATGAACTAAGATGACTCCCACATGTGCTTCTGGATACAGGTAAAAATGTTTCCAGCATGTAGGCGATGTCTAAGTTGCAGAAATAAACCACTGCATAGGAGCTGCTCAGGTATGACAAGCCCCGGAGCAACAGCTATGCTGGAAGTCTTCAGAACAATAGGCATCCGGTCTGCAATGTCCACATACGGACAATTTTGGAGACCAGTGCGCAAGAGCGGCTCTGAAGATGTGAACACCCAGGCAGAAAACACTGTGCCCAAACGGCTTCAAAAGAACGAGAGCAAGAGGCAGCGCTGAAGAATGCACACTAGGTTTGTGATGACGGCTTGTATGCAGTAAAAGCTTAACACTCTTTCTACAGAGTGCTTGGCTTTTTAGGGTGAGAAATTAAAATGTACCTTATTAAAACAGGATCATGAATGTGTCGGCTGACTCACACGATTGATCTGAGGGAAGAAAACCTGTTGAATAAACAAGAAATGGAAGCTTCCCGCTGACATAACCAGAGTCACAAATTTCTTTAACTTTAAACTATGATTGACCATTGACAAGTATAGATCCAGGTATTTTCATGTTCCAATCCAAAGAAGGGTGAACAGAGGTTGGAAATTTAGCAGCTGATAACCATACCTTATCACCAACCTTGTATTCAATTTCGCTCTTTCTGTGCGATAAGACAAGGAGAAATAAGGAAACTGAAAAAACTGCACCAACGGAAAAAGGAGAAAAGAAAAACAAGCTCTAAGAAATCGTGTCTGGGTCGACATCCAATTAGCAGTAAAACACAAAAATAATAAATCTTTCTGGAACATAATCTCTGCACAGATGGGGATACGAAAAACTGCTCAAGCGACACCAGTATCATCATCTGACTGGGAAAAGTATATTCTAAGGCTTTATAAATCTAATCATCAGCATCCCATCTTCCCCAGACTGGATCAAGCATTGAAGAACCAATCTGAACAGGAACCAATGAAAATTTCTGCCGCACAAATCTCTATTCTGATATCCTCTGCCAGGTCATAAGCAGCGATGGGACCAGATAAGATCCCGATTAAAGTTCTACAAAAAAACGCTGACAACTGGGGTAAATTCTTAGCCCCACTCTTCCAACATTGCTTGAAAAGTGGGAAAATACCAGAATCTTGGCGGGGGAGTGTGGTGGTTCCTCTTCTAAAAAAAGGCGCAAGAACGAATCCTGCAAACTATAGACAAATAGCCCTCCTCGACGCCACTGGTAAGATCTTCGCTGCTTGCGTTTTGGAACACTTAAAAGACTGGGCTTTCTCGAGAAAAGTGATCCCTATGTATCAGGCTGGGTTTCGCCCAAAGCATTCTACATTGGACAATATTGCTGTGTTCCAAACAGTGCTTGATAAGTTTGTTACGTTAAATGCTCAAATTCTATATTGTGCTTTTATTGATTTTTCGACTGCATTCGATAGCGTAGATAGACTGACTCTATGGAGAAAATTGGCAAATATGGGGATTCCTAAAGAGCTTTTAACAATAATAATCTCCCTTCACACATCCACATGGTGCAGAGTCCAAATGGGGGGAGAAAAAGGTCTAACCAATCCTATCCCTTCGCGGAATGGGCTGAAACAGGGATGCTTATTAGCTCCCCTATTATTCTCCATCTATATTAGCGATCTACCAGGGCGTCTTTCTCTAATTAAAAATTACCCTCCTAAATTAGCACAAGTTGACATACTGTGTTTAATGTATGCCGACGATATCGTTATACTCGACCATACCCCGATAGGCTTGCAAAGAACCCTGAATGAATTAAATCATTATGCAATCGAATATTTTCTGGTGCCAAACATTACTAAAACTAAAGCACTCCCTTTCAGTGGCAGAAGGAAGGCTTTACCTTATACATGGTCGTTAGGAGGCGAACCGATCAAGACAGTAAAAGAGTATGTTTATTTGGGCCGTATTTTTACTTCTAATTTACAAGATACAGCCCACCTCCAACACTTAAGTCGGAAGGCAGAATCCCACGTTGGGGCTTTACAGAGACTGTACCTCTCTACGGGAAATGGCCATTTCACACCACTGTTGGAGGTTTATGGTATGAAAATCCCTCCGATTTTATCATATGCCATGGAATTCACACAAATTAAAACATGGCAATCTATAAAAGTAAAGGAAGGAACCATACTCCGAAAATTGTTAAAAGTGTCGCATTCGGTACCAGTCCAAGCACTACGTCTCGCGCTATCGGTAACGGGAATCTCTGCTAGAGTAATTGCAAATATCATCAGGTGGGCATACAACTTATTACATGCAGCGCCAGACACCTTAAGGCATCTGTTAAAACTGGAGACTTTTAGAGAGGAAGCGTCTGGGTATACTTTTAAGAGGAATTTGGAAAAAGTCTTTGAGGTTTCTCAATGCACTGTCGTACTCCTACAGGAGTGGTCTCCAGCACACTTGAAATTGTTTTTAAAACATTTGGCCCCTAGAATCAGTTATGAATTGGATAAAGAGCATTGCATTCAATTGAAGCATTATAAAGTGTTTGCAGAAAACATAGAATTTAAATCCTATGCTCCCTATTTACGTTTTCAACTAGAGCACGGGGTAAGGTGCTGTATCCTACTCTTACGTTTGGGTATACTCCCTTTAGCAACATTCTTAGCTAGCTGGGAAGGTACAAATAATCCCAGAGGCATATGTGAGTTATGCAAAGGTGGCTGACAAGATTTGCTTCACATTTTACTAATCTGTCCTAATGCGAGTATAGTAGCGGCACGACGTCGTTATATAATTCAAATTCAATTAAAGTATAATGCACTCTTGGCCCAAGATTTAATTATGTTGTGTAACTCTCCAGTCAATGAATTTGTTTGCCATAACCTGTATACGTTTTTAAAAAGTTTTTTGAAGCTGTTCTAAAGTTAAAACGCCTAATCAGAAGTTTTTATCTTATCTTTATAGAATGTTGTATGGGTAGGCGATAGAACATTGTTATGCCCCATTTTATAGTGTGTTTTAAAAGTAAAATGTTGTACAGGTAGGCGATAGAATATTGTTACTGCTCCATTTTATAGTGTGTTTTAAATGCAAAAGTTTTACCATCTAATCACTTTAAATTTAATAATAGCAATTTTATCCTTGTATTTGTTGATCTCAGTTGAGGTCTGAATCAAATAAAAATGTACTGACTTTACTGACCAACCTTGTAGTACCAGGCCGATCTTCTGTACCGATTGGCCCGTTCACTTTGTCTCATGTGAGCCAAATATACATTTTTTGAGAGAATCTTTTAAATCTGATCTATCTCTCAAATTAGTTCTCTACCAGCATCTTTGCAATTAAAGGATATATTGGAGGATGATATTCACAAAAACCAAAGAATGGACTGAAACCTGTAGAAGAGTGTCCAGAACTATTGCAGAAACATTCTGCAGTGAGTAATAAAACATTCTAATTATCTTGATTGGGCATGGCATAACATTGAAAATATTTTTACAAGGGTTTTATTTAACCTTTAGATTTGCCTACTGGTTTGCAGGTGAAATCCCAAAGTGAGAGTTTGTTGAAGGCCAAATTATTTCTTTACAGAAGTAACTTTAGAATTTTGAAGTATTTTGTGACCCTTGTTCAGAAATTATCTTTATGGATGGTAAATGTAGTCTAAAGATGTCTGTAAAATATTTATTTGGCATCTGTTGGAATAATTTCCCAAGGTTTAGATGGCAATTCTGGGTTCAAAACTATTCCCGGTTTCTGTTGAGCACTACTCTTGTGTTGAGCATGAAAATCACAAAATGAAGAACATGACATAATGATGAACATCTTTTCAAAACGAAAGCTTCCAAAATACTCTCCTTACAATTCTTTGTGATCTTTCTGACTTTATGTGCTGCAGTTTGATTATCATGGCATAATATCATGACAGATCTTTGAAGAGAAGAATGAATGATTTCTTCTAAAATAATAGAACTCTATTAGACTGTTTAAAACCAGACCAAAATTATTATTCATGCCGAGTATACTGTTGATATTTGGTACTCCTCGCACTGGGTCCAAAAAACCATTGACATGATTGCTTGGATGCTCTCAGCTGGATGCATATTTTCTTTTTGTTCAGGAAATTTTCAGGATATTGGCCACAATATTTTGATTACCTGGTATTTAGGCAGTGGCATTAGAATTGTGTGGCAGGGAAGGACCAAATTATGTGGCAGGGTTTACTAAATTATGCATCAAGAAAAGGCAAATTATGAGGCATAATGTGGCACATTTTTTGACAGTATTATTTCCCTGTAAAATTGCATTCCTAATTTGACATTTTTTCACAGGTTAACACTGTGTAGGCAATGGCAAAGTTTTCACTTCATTAGAAACAGTTTAATAGCCAAATATAGCAATAAGCTAAGAAAAGGGAAAAGTGGATCTTTGCAAGACGTGTTGCTGTGTTTTTATTAATGTTTTATCCCTTTATGCTTGAAACTATTTTTTTAGCTACAATCTGCAGATTATGCAGCAGATGATGGATTATGCGCCAAATGTGGCAAATCTATAATCATGAGGAAAATGCCTCAGCCACAAAATCACACAATTCCAGTGGCCTTTTATGTAGGTTATTAAGAAGTTGTACTGGTGGAAAAAGAAAGTCCATCTTATAACTGTTGTCCTACATTCCACTTGTAAAATTTTCAATTTCTGGAGACCATTACGAAAAATAATTGTGTGTTGTGATCCCAGTAAAACGTTTTACCATTCAATAAAATCATCTTTTATAGCTAGCAGTTCTCCAGTGCAAATATTTCAATTCAATGGGTGGAAACATGCGAGAAAAAAAGGCAGCAGGATGTTCAATTCCAAGGATTCCTTCTTGCAATAAGACTAACCCAAAAGCATCATCAGTTTTATTGGTTTCCAGTACAAAGATCTGGAGCCATAGGGTGTTGTAAAATTGGTACTTCTGTTAATTATTTCTTTAATATTTTAAATGTGAGGCCAGCTTGTGGAAACCATGTAATTGTTTTTCAATAGGTCTGTCATTTAGATAATAACTGTTAAATAATTTCAAATTAACTTTCTATAATAGTTAGCAAATCCTACAAAACTTTGAGTTTTATTAAGATTTGATAGAATGGGCCAATCAAAATTGCTTTAACATTACAATTATTCTTAACAATTTTGGTAGATGTAAGAACATAGCCTAGGACCTTCACGGTGGATTCATTGAGCATGCACTTTTCAAGATTTGCAGACAATTTATTTTCGCTTAATGTGAGTAAAATTTCATTCACGTCTCTTGTGTTCACTTAGATATTTAGAAAATATGAGAATATCATCTAAATATATGACCATTGTGTGTATAAGAAAATCTGATTTTTTTTTTATTTATGAACTGTTGATGAAAAAATGCAGGGGCATTATTGGGAACAAAGGGTATCACCTAATATTCAAAGTGACTAAATAGTGTTCTAATGGCAAGTCTCCACCCATCACCATATTTTATTCAGAATATGTGACAAGCTTTTCTTACATCTAACTTAGTAAGAATATTAACATCATGTACAACTTTCAATATATCGAAAGTTAGAGACAAAGGATGAAGGTATTTTATGGTTGCATGCTTTAATCCCCCATTTTCTATACATGGACAAACTTCTGAAGTATCCTTCCCAGGGATGAAAAAAAATGATGTCCAAGCTGGAGACTTAGAATGGGAAATAGAGCTACTCTTTAGATTACCTTGTAGATATTTTCAAAAAGCCTCCTTCAACTGCACTGACAAGGAGAAGATCCTTCCTAAAGGAACAACCACATCAGCTACCAATTTAATTGAATAACTGAATGGTCTATGAGTCAACAATTCGTTTACATTAGGCTTAGTAAGACTTCCAAAAAGTCTGGATAAGTTGTTGGGATTACTTATAGTTGTGCTGCGGTCACAGAACTGTCAGTTATTAATTTTTGCTGATTAGCCAATGTAGAATTATGAGTTTGTGTGCAATGGTGTTGGACTTGGCAATTTCTACAGAGTCATCCCCAGACTTTTTTGCCTTCATTCCTCCATTTTTGCTGAATTTGTTTTTGCTGGCCTTAGGACACTGTGCACTTTACCACGGCTAACCAGTGCTAAAGTGCTTTTGCATTCCACTTAAAACATGTTAGATTGGCTTATTCCAAATTGGAATACTTAATTTACTTATATGTCCCTAGTAAAGTGGCTCTACGTGTGCCCAGGGCCTGTAAATGAAATGTTACTAGTGAGTCTGCAGCACTGATTGTGCCACCCACTTAAGTAGCACTTTAAACATGTTTCAGGCCTGCTATTTCAGAGTCTGAGTGTACAGTTTTGAACTGCCATGTCGACCTGGCAAAATAAACCTTTTGCCAGACCAAAACCTTTCTTTTTAATACATTTAAGTCACCCTTGGGTTGGCCCTAGCCAGCCCAGAGGGCAGGGTGCAATGGATCTAAAAAGTAGGACATATACTTTTAAGTTTTACATGTTTTTGTAGTAAAAACGTCATTAAAAACATTTTACTACTACAAACCTTTCCCATAGGATAACATTGGAATTGCCTTATTTCATCTTATAAGTGTGATTTCCAAATGGGAACAGGTAACCCGTTCATGTTTGGTGTCTCTGGAATAACAATTTAAAATCCTAACTTATAGTGAAGTCAGATTTTAAATTACAATTCTTAAATGCCACTTTTAGAATGTTGACATTTTCCTGTCTTAGCCATTTGGTGCCTGCATCCTGTCTCTGTGTCACATGACTGGGTGTCGTTGACAGTTGGGCTTTGTGTATTCCTCCTATACAGCCACACACAATAGGGAGCTTAGGTGTGCCTGGATGGACCTTCACTGACAGGATGGGAGGGAGGAGCTAGGCCCAGCCCCACTTACACTTGAACAGGCTGTGTCCTGTCTGTACACAAAAGGCTGCATACCCCCTGTAGTTAATCTAGATCAAGGGCCAGGAAGGTAGGGCATCTGTGCATTTCAAATGCATGTCTCTAGAAACTTCTCCCCACTTCAGAGGCACAACTGGGTATAAATACTGGCCCTCAGACACCAACCCTTCAGTATACTTCTGGACCTGTGGATACCCTGCCAGGAAGAAGGACTGCTGTGCTGATACAAGGACTGCCACTCTGCTGGACTGCTGCTCTAAAGGAATTGCTGCCCTAATGTGCGGACCTGCTGTCTGCTGCCCTCTTGCCTGGGGAAGAAGAACTAGACCATCAACTTTATCTTGAACCCAGGACTGCAAAGTGGCTCCAAGAGCTAGTTGTCTGGCCTCCTTATCTGAGCCTCAGGGACATAAAAGGCTCAACATCCTGCACCAGCCCCTGGACCCAGCTGTAACGAGTTCCTGACTACCAAGTGTTGCCTCTCAGGCCCTGGACCCTTAGTGCCACTCACGGGCGCTGAAAACCGGCTTCTGGGGTCTTTGCGTCGGCAAACGGGCCATTTCGCGATGAGACTTCATTGCTCACACCGTAAGTCAGCGCGAAGCTCCGTCAGATGGAGTCTTTGCACTACATAATTGACCGCTCATGGGGAACGCCACCGCGAAGCTCCTGCAACGCCTGCCCGTGACGCTGGCCAGCTCTTTACACTTCACTGACAGCCTCCCACAATGCTCTCCCTTCTCCTCGCTTCCCTCTGCCAGACAAATGGGACTCTTGGCACAAACTTGAGAAGGTAAACGTCAGCGGGCCTAACCTGGTGCCTGTATCCGACCAGAATTCCATTGCGATTGGCCAGAACTTTTAACATTGACCTAGTCCAGGGCGACCAGATATCCCAAGTAGATGCTTTGTGCCTTTTGGCGCTATTTTCACTAAATTCTTTGAAAATGTATACATCTGGTTCTACTGATTGGACTTTTGTTGTTATGGTCTTGTTTTATTTATAAATTCAGCTCTATTTTTCTAATTTGGTGTGTGATCTTTTTGTGTGGTGTTTTCACAGTTTTACTGTTTGAAGTGTTGCACAAATACTTACACATTGCCTCTAAGTTAAGCCTGTTCTGTACCAAGCTACCAGGGGGTTGAGCATAGGTTAATTTGGGGTTTGCTTGTGCCTTACCCTGACAAGGGTTGTGGTGGCTGCTTGACCAGAGTTCACACCCCAATCAACCAGTAACTCAATTTCTTACAGTATCTATTGTTCGAAGGATTGTTGCCATTTCAATGGCCAATTTCTGGTCTTCCAGAATTTGAGCTGGAGATGGCACTGCTGGCTGTGATTTGCTTCCTCAGCTTAGTTTGAGGTGACTACAGTGGTCCCAGGTTTCATACCACATTTCTGCTAATCTGGTAATCCAGTATGCACCAATAGGTCACCAATTGTCAGGTTGTCGCTATACTTGTACTGATCTGATTTTCAGTTTTTTTGGCCCACCAGTCGCCTACTGGGGAATGGGTTACGGAGTCTTAAGACCCGTATTAGGGCAGCAAGAGTAGCTGCTCAGCATTAATATTTGTTCCAGGCTATCTCAGTTCGTAGTGATTTGCAGTGCTCCGGGGTTCAAATGGTATATACAGCCAGTATCTACTGCACAGGCTGATTAACTGAGCAGGATTCTAAGCTGTGCGATTTGGAAATGATAGCTTTTTAAATTTAATAAGGTAAATCCAATGCTATTCTATGGAAGAGGTAGGCCTTGCAGTAGTGAAACACGAATGTAAAAGTTTTTCACTACCAGGACATGTAAAACATAAAAGTGCATGCCCAACTTTTTAAATACACTGCATTCTGCCCTCTGGGTTGTCCTGGGCCTACCCTAGGGGTGACTTATATGGTTTTATTTTGCCAAGTCGAAGTGGCAGTTTAAAACTGCCCACACAGGCTGGAATGACGGGCTTGATACATTTTAAAAGTACTACTTAAGTGGTTGACACAATCAGTGCTGCAGGCTCACTAGTAGCATTTAATTTACTGGCCGTGGGCACCGATGGTGTCCTATTACTAGAGACTTACAAGTATAGAATGAGTAGATGCAGAATAGCATTGGACAAATTACCAAGTTAAAGTTGCCGACAGAGAGGTGGAATGGAGGCTCCAGAATTTACGGGATATTACTTAGGGCCGAACTCGAAAGGCTTGCACTTTCTGCTAGTGGGACACCATATACGTGAAACAAGCTATACACAAAGTTAAATACAGGAGGCGTCTCCCTAAACCTTTTGTCTTCCTCCTCCTATTTTTCTGACCTTCTCTTTGTTTGACTTAGGACTCTGCGTACTTTATCACTGCTGACCAGTGCTAAAGTGCATCTGCTTCTCCCTTAAGCATGGTAACATTGGTGTATACACAATTGACATATTTAATTTACTTGTATGTCCCTTGTAACAGGCCCTGGGTATATGCCATATACCCAGGGCCTGTAAATTAAATGCTACTAGTGGACCTGCAGCACTGATTGTGCTACCCACACAAGGGGCCCTCCAAACATGTTTCAGGCTGCCACTGCAGAGCCTGTGTGTGCAGTTTTACTGACACTTCGACTTGGCATTTAAAACCCATTGACAAGCCCTAAACTCCCCTTTTATTACACATAAGTCACCCCTAAGGTAGGCCCTAGGTATCCCAAAGGGCAGGGTGCTGTGTAAGTAAAAGGTAGGAAATGTACTTTTAAGTTTTGCATCTCCTGGTAGTGAAAAACACTTAAATTCGTTTTTCAATACTGTGAAGCCTACTCCTCTCATAGGTTAACATTGGCGGCTCCTCCGCTATGGCAGAGGAGCATCGCCCCACTGCTTTTAAGCAGTGTGAAGAAGAAACATAAAATGATAATAACTTTAAGTTATTATCATTTTATGCTTCGTGTCCTGCTGCTTTGCGGGGGCGGGTCGGCGGGGCTGCTCTGCTCTCGGAGCAGGGGAGGAGTGGTTTTGCCCACTCCTATGTGCGTAATGACTGTTTGGTCGGCCCACTCAAACCAGTCATGCGCACTTTCCCCGTTATCCATGCAGGCTGCATTACAGCCTGCATGGAGAACATGCCTACCCTTTCAGCCCTGCATTGCAGCGTTGTGATTGACTTAGGGGAGGGAGCCTGGCTGCCTTCTTCCTGTTCCTGGAGTTGGAGACAGGAGAGCTGGAGCAGAGACGCAGGACCCAGCCTAAAGGTAAGCTTATGTTTTTTTTAATCCCCCCCGCGCGACACCTCCATTGCCCCCCTCGCAAACCCCCGCACCTGCCCCCCACCCGCGAGCCATGCCGACCGCCGCTAACAGGGTCCTGTCCCCACACAAAGGTCCGATTGCCCCGCACAGCTAGTCTGGAGCCAGGACTAGGAAGAGAGGGCTTCTGTGCACTTCAAAGACCCTTCTTTGAAGTCACATCCACTTCAAAGGCACAACTGGGCACAAGCACTGGGTCTCTGACCCCACCAGATCAGACACTTCTGGACCTGTAACTGAACTCTGTCAGAAGGACTGCTGTGCTGAATCAAGAAATGACATTCTGCTGGACTACTGATCTGGAAGACCTGCTTTTCTGCTGTGCTGACCTGCTGCTCTCTGACCCTGCTGAAGGGAGAGCTGGACTGTGCCTTGCAACTTAAGTGATCTCTGAGGGCTTGTTGGCTTGTTTCTCGTTGCTTAAGACTCCGGGCTAACAAAGTCTATACCCCTGCTCCTGTGGCTGAGCTGGTGCGGAACACGATGGAGCCCCCTCTGAGCCTCTGGGACCCGAAGGTGCGCCGGGAGGGTCAGGCCATGCAAACGTGCGGCATATGGTGTCATAGAATTCTTTAAACTAGGCAGGTGTTGCTCCGGCTCCTGGAAAACCAGGGAAGCGCGGAGCCGACCCAGGCACAATTTCCGCAAAACAAGGAGTAGAGCGTTGATCCTCCTCCGTCGCGTCAGCCGACAGATGGGGAGACATGGAAGCACGCTTCGACTTCTTGTGTTTCTTATGCCTCTTACCTGACCGACCGACGACTTCGAGCAGGTGGACGAGGACTTAGGACTCCCAGAGCAGTGCCCAGACCTTCCTCTTGACTGGGACCAAGATCTCCGGGGTGAGCGGTGTGGAGCTGAACGCTGGGCCGCAAGCAGCTTTAGGGACCACTCCTTTAAAGCCTTCGGAGCCATGGCCAGCAGTTGGAGCATGACTTGAGTAGTCGTCGCACTCCAGGCACCAGAGACAAATTAAGTGTGGATCCATCACCGACAGGGCCCAATGGCAGGCGCCGCACAGTTTGAATCTAGAAGGCTTCCTCAACATTGAGGAAAAAAGCTACACACCGAAAATCGGCAATAAAACATAGAAAAAAGACTGTCAAAAAGTGACAGCGGGTAGCTATCTTCATGGAACTTCAAGGATCCGTGCTAGCTGGCTCGTAAAGAAAGGAACTGATGTCAGCGCGCCATGGTGGCGCGTACATAGGTGATGCAGACGTCAATACCAGCGCGGACGTCGCTGAAGACGTCATGTGAAGTCAACCGATGCCACCTACCGGCATGCAAGAGTATTGCTCAAGCAAAAAAAATGCTGGATCCAGCCTGACGCCTGGGATATTCTAGGGTAAGGAATCTGTGGCTAGATGTCTCTATCAGATATATGTGACAAAGTGCCTATATCCCTGAATATCTTCCACCGTCTGCTGTGGTATGAGAGTTTCAGCCACAGACATCCTCCCAGTGTATGGCACATACATTTTGTCAACATTAGCACTTATCCATTGTCTTACACAATCTTTTAGGATATCGTCCCAGGTTGTGAGTCTGATTGAAAAGGATCATATAGAATATGGTTGAGGTATTTCACAGGATTTTCCCAGCCTGTGGGACATCAACACAGTCAAGCAGCTCTTGCATTACTTCAAGACTTATACGTCACTCCAAGTCAATCCACTTTATTTCGCATTAAAATGCATAAAAGTACATAGTAGTTAAGGTTACACATCAAAATAAAATCTACCACTACCAATTCATCAATGTACAAAAACTAGAAAGTTAGAATAACCAACATAGAAATATTGATAAAAATCAGTAATTAGAAATAAAATCATCAGGTTAGATGTCAAGAGAAAATTACAATAACCTAGTCAATCAATCAATCAATCAATCAAAATAAGCTTTATTCAAAATCACGTAGTGAATCATAAAAGCTACAAAATACATCCATATCAAAATTTAAAAACAATTAAAAAAGCTCAGACAGAAATCTAAAAACAGCCATGAATAAAAACAATCGACCTCAGAAGGGTCAATAACGTCTCTACAACTGCTTCCTATACTTAATAACGGCCAGCAAGAACCGGGACATTACAGCACATATATACAGGTTAGGCAGCATTTGAAAATACATAAAAGCTGGTCGACATTGTACAAAACCTAGCCATAATAACAAGGGTTTAATAAAGTGTTTTCTCAGCCCGAGTAATATTTACAGAA
This sequence comes from Calotriton arnoldi, assembly GCA_963921515.1. Taxonomy (NCBI): domain Eukaryota; kingdom Metazoa; phylum Chordata; class Amphibia; order Caudata; family Salamandridae; genus Calotriton; species Calotriton arnoldi. The sequence goes on from CAWUFW010004174.1 coordinate 294,310, forward strand.
AAGAACAGTGTGTATAGTACACTGCATTGAAATGTCATTGCATGGGCATTTTACCTGGCCAAACGACCAGTTGTTAGCGGTAGGTGGTTAGCTGGTTAGGTGATGGAAGATATCCAGCCGAAACCGGGTCAACACTAACCTATGACGCGGGTTGTACACATTCGCTAGGTACGATTGCATATGATAACTGGTCAGAATCATCTGATTCTTCAGGACAGACGGTTTTGTAATCTCTAGGGATAATCTTGTTTCCTCTAATAATGATAGACATTTCAGTTTAAGGGCTTTTCTTTGAATGGAAATCAGGTGCTCAGGATGGTAAAAAAACTCAGGATGGCCAATGTCTGTCAGGAATTTATGCACAAATTTGAGCCAAGGGATTTTAAGTGCAGACGTTGATCTAAGACAGTCAGCAATGACAGATCGATTAAGGGTAGTGTGATCAGAGGACCAGATTTTATGCCAGAGTAGTACTGGCTGGATCCTGATCAGGTCTGCTAAATATGTGACTCCTAATTCTGAATGGCAGACATAAGTTGAACTGCTTTTCGGAAGGGCAAGGAGATTCCTTAAAAACTCGTTTTTTGCTAGTTGGAGGGTAGCAACATTCGCATATCCCCATAGCTCAGACCCGTACATGGCAGTAGGTCTGCATTTGGCCTTATAGATTGTCAACAGTTCCCTCCGATGTTTAAAGCCTAGTTTTCTTGCAAAATTCAGCAGGGCCATAGCAGTTTTAACAAAATGGAGCCGCCTTGATTTGATTGCCCATAGCCCATACCCAGCTTGGGTAAATACAATCCCTAAATATGAAAAAAGTGGCTGTGTGCTGGATTTTTAAGCCCTCGATAAAGATGTCACGGCAACGAGTGGCCCTATTCCCAAGTTTCATTGCAAAAGTTTTACTGATGCTAATTTTTAAGCCTCGATTCTGCATGAACAGGGCGAATTCATCCACTAGTCGCTGGAGGCCAAGTGGGGTACGAGCCATTAACACAGCGTCATCGGCATAAAAGAGTGCCGGGATTGGACGATGACCCACCTGAAGTAAATCTGGACACTTACTCGCCAAAACGCCACCTACGCTGTTAAGGTAGAGGTTAAACAGGAAGGGGGCAAGTACGCAACTTTGGCGTACACCTCTTCCTATTTTAAATGGCTAGGTGCAATTGCTGTTGAGGCCATAACGTACTCTATCCTGTCCTAGGGCGTACAGATCTCTAAGAAAATTTACAATAGTGCAGTCTACGCCCATGTTAGTCATGATTGACCATAATTTATCATGTACGACAAAGTCGAAGGCTGAGGATAAATCTACAAAAACTAAAAACAGATTGCCTTCTTTAATGTGCACATATTTACCAATAAAAAGGTCCAAATTAATGTCCTGTTCTGTGGTCCCCAGCCCCGGCCTAAAGCCGTACTGCAGATCTGTGATGATATTGTTAGACTCTGCCCAGTCCTGCAGTCGGCCTAGGAGGATGCGTCCAGCCACCTTGACTAAAGAGTCCAAAAGAGTAATGGGCCTATATTGCACTCCCTTCTTAAATATGGGAACGATGAGAGACTCAGGCCACGTAGGCAAAAATCCTTGGTTCCAACAGGCTCTGAAGAGCAAAGTAAGGATGAGGCCCAAGAGATCTGTGTTGGATTTAAACAGATCGATAGGGAACCCGTCAGGGCCCAGAGCTTTATCATCCTTACTAGCCTTCAGTGCCTGAACTATTTCATCCAAGGAAAAGTCAGGATAGTTCAGTTTATTCAGTGATAAAGTGGTGGCAGGCGCGCTGGTGGCAGGTGCAGTGGCCATAGGAGCCACAGTGTCTTCCTGAGAAGAATACAACTTAGAAAAGTGAGATATCCAATCTGCCTCCATGATGGCTATCTCAGCTCGGGGGCAATCAATGGTATTATAAGAGGAAGAATTAATGATGCGCCAAAATGTGATGTTGTCATTAGACAGGCTAGCCTCAAGTAATAGGTTCCAGGATTCTTCCTTTAAACTTTTTTTCCGCTGTTTAATAGCGAGTTTATATGCTTGTCTGCATTCCCGAACCTCCTGGATAGATCTCGGTCGTTTGGCTAAAGCTAGTTTTAAACTACGTAGGGGCCGATTCCGATCTCGCTGGGAGAAGGCTCCGTCCGACTCGGATCCGGAGGGCTTTCCGACCGACTCGTGCTCCGGGGCTCCGAGCGCCCGAGTACGATGCGAACAAGCGCTGACGGACACGGGTCGCTCGGAGCCCCATTGAAGTCAATGGGAGCCTGTTGTACGAGCGTACATAGGCTCCCATTGACGGAAAAGGTACGTTGCGCACAAGGGCGCCCCCTGTAGTGGGGACGCATCTGTGCCACCCGCACCGTACATGCATGTGTAGGGGGGACCCCCCTGTGATCGACTCGTAAGGCTACGGGTGAAGGGGGGTCCGGCACGGACCCCCGAAGTCCGCTTCCCGGAGCATTTACTTGTCGGTGGCTCCGACTCGATCCGGCCGTCCGAATCGTGCATCGTACTGGCTCGGTCGGAAATCGCCTCCATTGCACGGCACGGTTTGCCTACGGACGGGACGTACGGAGCGGGTCAGACCCGGAAACGATTCGGTCGGCGATTTCACGTTTCTTGCATCGTACTTGCTCGCTGGTACAGCTGGACGGGTCGGTCGGAAAACACGCGTACGGCTCGTACTTTTTCTGGCCGGATCGCGGCCAGAGCCCTTCCGAGCGAGATCGGAATCGACCCCTAAGTGTTTTAGTACATATAGAATTAAACCAGCCACAATGTCCTGTCCCCGTTTTTTTCCGGTTAACACTAAGCCCTTCTCTGATGCCCTTTTTAATCAGATCAAAAGCAAAAAAAAGTTGTGCGCCTCAGTGGACTCGTCTAAACATGTTTCAAAGGCCGCCCTCTCTTTGGAAATTAATATTTCTAGGAAACTCATTGGATTTACCAGGGACCATCTCAGTGCATATCCGTTACGACGGGAAATGTCAATGTTCTCTACAGTGGAACGCTAAATGCGTCCCCCCACTATGTGTGAGGAGATTGGTGTTCAGAGCAGCACTTTGGGGAAAATGATCGCTAATCGCAATATCGTGGATAAGAAAATCACAAACCAACTCAGAATAATGTTCAGAAAACAGTATAAAATCAATCACGCTTTCTCACCCCTGCCATTATATGTACTCCTGACTATAACTGGCGTACAGATAAGTTCATTGCAAAAACACAAGCTATGTTTAAAAAGTAAATCATTTAAAATGTCCCCATACTCTGAATGAGAAAAGTGGGTAATGTCACAATCATCAGGACGACATCCTACATATCTTGTTAGATGGATGCAGGCAAGGCGTATATTAAAATCACCGCCCCATAAAATCATTGGATCCCTGCAGCCAATGGGGAAAGCTAACTCCAGGTCATGGTCCAATTGATGCAGGATTCTGGAAATTTCCCATAAGCAAGCATTATTATAAAAATTTACAATAGCCAGGGAAGAGTGCTCGGTAATTTGAAGAGTAATGATATGATAAAACACTCTAGTTGCGATTGCTGCAATATTCAGGGTAGTCAACATATTTTACACATAAATACACAAGCCCCCTTTTGGTCGCCCACAATTGGACGGAATTGCTGGGCAATGATATGTTTTAAAACTGTTGAGATGGATTGGGTCCACTAACCAGGTTTCCTGTAGACAAAGGATGTGAAACCTGGACGTGAAGTCAACCCACTCGGTCATTGCATACTTGTGGCGTAGTCCAGCGACATTCCAAAAGAGAACTGTATTAGCTACCACAGGAGACTTAGCCGTAGCAGGGGTTAGCCGCGGGACTGAGAGGTCCTCAACAATACAAGGCGTAGGGGGCTCACATTCTTCTACTATTTCTAGACAAGTGATCAACTCAAGCTCCAATGAAATAGAGGGTCCGCACTGGTTACCCTCACTTAAGTGGTTGGAGGTCTTCAGTCAATCCACACCACTTAGTGTAGAGAGACAATCAAACCTGTTATAAGTTTCAATTGGGAACTGCTAAACTCTTAGACATAAGATTCACTCTGTTGCTCACCATCCCAGACCAATTTAATTTGGCATCACACCCTTTTCAATCCTAAAGGGCTTTGAGCATTCCCCCTGTTTTTAATACCTAATTACTGCCCCCGCATCTCTATAGAGTTCTCTGATAAAGAGAATTATGGAAGAATACATGCCCATTGATTCCATGATAGCCCACAGTTTACTGTAGGACACACAGTCAAAGGCTGCGGATAAATCCATAAAGGCCATGTAAAACTGGCCTTTCTTTGCATACTGTCCCCCTCCCCTTCCTAAAGCCATATTGAGCCTCCGCAAGGACATTGTTCTCTGTCATCCAGTCCTCCAGCCTGTTGAGTAGTAATCTCCCCATTAGTTTAGCTGTGCTATCCAATAGGGAGATTAGTGGTAATTGGCAGGATTGTCGGGGTCTCCCTTCTTATAGATTGGAATTATCAACGATTGTTTCCAAGATGACAAGGGGCCAACTTTGGCTATTGCATTTTTTTATTATGGAGTTTTATATAGCGCGAACTAGACCCGAAGGTATCAGAGCGCTTTACATGAGCACCAGTTACGTTACAGACGGACACATTCATTTTTTTTGTTAGGCACAGGCAGATTAAGTGATTTGCCCAGAATCACAGAATATTGAGCGTCCCTGCCGAGACTCGAACCTGGTTCCCCAGCTCTGAGGTCGACCGCCCTAGCAGTTAGGCCACATTCTCTCCCCAATTGAAAGCTAAGGTCAAAAGTGGAATCCACGAAGGTTTATTAGCAAGGAAGATATCTAACGGGACTCCATCCGGGCCCGCAGCTTTCAAAGCAGACAATTGAGATAGGGCGAGTTCTATTTCATCAATATAGAACTTCAACGCCGGGGCGCCACATTGATATCAGCTTGGGATTGAAAACTATTCTGGAAATGACTTAACCACGTGTTCTCATCAATATGGAGATCCAGAGATGGCCCCCAGTAAAAAGGGAGAATTGTCCACTTTTCAAAAACCCTTACTATCTTTACAAAGTGAGGCTTGTCTCAGATTTTCCCATGCTTCCGCACGTAGCTGCCTTTTCCTCTCCTCCCGTACCGATTTATATATGGCCCTCAAATTTCTAACAAGAACTTGATTTCTAGGCTGCTTTTTGAGTGCCATCCTAAGATTGATGGACGCCTTAGAGCAATTTTTCTCAAACCACCTGATAGGTGGAGGATTGTTCTGCATTATAGGGCGAGATAAATGAGCTCTAATGGATGTTAGAATTTTACTAAGGGCTATCTCAACCTGGTTGCTATTAATTTGTGGGTCTAAACATAAATATACCTCCTGAGAGGTTGACGACACAACTTTAGACAATATAGAATGTGGCTCAATTTTCTACCATTTTAAAACGTAACCGTTTTTCCTAGTTAGAAACGGTTTGGGGGCATATTGGGATCCGAATTTATTAAGGGTACCCCACTGAAAGATAAAATAAATTGAGGCATGGTCACTAAATTCAGTCATCTGCACCTCAAGCTTCTTGGAGCAGCTGTTAAAATTGGCTGGGATAATTATAAAATCGATAGTCGAGGTAGTACCTGCCTGCTGAAAAGTAGGGGCCATTTGACCCGTAGAAGTGTGTATTGAGTTTACGTCACTCAATAATGATAATCCTTACCTCGATGCAGAGATTTAGCAAGCAATACATTGTATCCACAATTATGACCACCACCACATTTATAGCTCCAGTGGACAACAAGAACTCTCCAATTTCACAAAATGGGGACACTGTTGGGTACCCCATGCAGACAGCCCGAGGGCTCTCCAAGAAAAAAGTGTGCAATTTGATATGGAACTTAGACCTGATAAATCTACTTATTTTTATTTACAGGACCTTGAATTGTTGCCAGCTGTTCTGGTAAAGTGAAATAAAGCTATATATTGACCTCAGTTCCTTGAATTCTTTTTAGCACAAGATTAAAAGTAATGGGATGCTTCCATTTCAGTGTATTGTGTTTGGGATACACAAGCATTACAAATTTAGGGTTCTGACGCATTATTTTCTGCATATTTTGACCATGGAGAATGTATCTTTCTTAATAATGCAGTTCAGTAAGCAATGTGACTGAGATTGCTACGCATAAGGATGTGTGGGCTCCATAAACTCCTTAAGTTAATTATACACACACTTCCGGACCGGAAATGGGAAAGGGCCCAATTCTGATGACATTAAGGCAATTCTTAAAAATGACAGTTTAAAAGCATCATCATTAGCCACAAATGGTGTGACCCTCTGGCGGATTCAAAGAAACAAGTGTGGTTCTTGCCTAAGATCCCTGGTGCATTAGCCAACAAACCTGATCCTAGTTGTTTGTCTGTAAATGTCACCCTCTGCAGTTAGGGTAAATTGTGCCAAACGGGGTTGCCGACATCTGACCTTCATTCTGTTCAAATTCACAAGCAAACGATGATTGATGAGTAGAATCTAATACATTTTATTCACGATCCAGTTCCTTTCAGGAACAAGAAGGACCCGGTTTCTGTTCTAATATAAGCCCAACCACCACGTATGGTCAAGGCAGTGTGAGGCCTTTGGCTAATTGCAGCTGTGGTACACTTAATTATTATTTTTTACATTTTTTCAGGATGAACAGATCTTGTGACCCCAAGAGGATTCGCAGAACCTAGCAAGGGAACAGGACTCACGAATCCAGTGATAAAAATAGTTTGTTAATATTTATTTTGATTTTACAGTGGTCCATTTGGGGAGACCATATGGGCGTAATGGCAGGGTCAGCTCGGCATCACTCCTTGTGTCCTTTTTGTTTTTTTCCCTAGAACAGTGCTTGGTGCACAGCTGCAACAGATTTTATTTATGACGATCAGCCAATTGGATCATGGTAGATTCTCAATTCTGCAGCTGGATGTGTGAATCTGCAATGGACAAGAGGAGAAAAAGATACTTCATTCAACGGAGTCCCTCTATATTTTTAATTGGATTTGCAAATGTTCCCTGGATTCATGAATCCACGCAGGATCTGTGATATCTGTAAAATAACAGCCCATATACCTCGATCTTTTACCCCCTTCAAGCCCGACCAAAATAAATGTGAAGAACAAAAGTTACTTACCTGTAAACTGTGGTTCTCCAGTATTGGTATCTTTCATAGATTCACATGCTTGAATCATTCCCCGTCGTCGAAGTGGGAGTCCCACGGTACATAAAAATAGCAATAAATATGCATAGAATAGCCATATCATAGGTAAATTAGAACCAGGAAGTAAAATAGTTAGAAGTCAATAGGAATTTTTTTCCACTTTCATGACTCGTCCAAGTCATTATATATAGTCCAAACTACAGCCAATCAGGCGACAGCACCCTCCAGAATGTTCTCCCCAGAGGCTCAGGCTCTCAGATTTTCCAGCACAAGTGTGATATAAGAGCAATAGAGCCTAGGAGAGCCTCTGAGGGGAGGTGGGTGGGTCGCATGTGAATCTATGAAAGATACCAATACTGGAGAACCACAGTTTACAGGTAAGTAACTTTTGTTCTTCTCCAGTATTGGGGTATCTTTCATAGATTCACATGCTTGAATCAGAGTAGAAAGCAGTAATTCCACAATAATGCTTGTGAGATCATCAAAGAAAGATATACATATCTATATGTATATCTATATCGATATTCCTAAAACCACATAACATAAACATCTGTAAAAATGTAACAATATATAAAATATATAAATATAAATAGATATGTACATATAAATGCCATCAATGAGGAGGAGGGAAGAACAGAGGCTCACCTTATTTAAAAGATTACGGAGAACCGCTTGTCCCACAGGCGTGTCTGCATTGCTGGCAGCTTCCAGACAGTAGTGCTTGGTAAAGGTGTGCCTGCTGGACCATGTTGCAGCTCGGCATATTTGATGAAGAGGCACACCAGCAAAAGAGCAGTAGACGAAGAGATTGCTCTAGTAGAATGTGCTCTCGGAGTTGCCTGTAGAGGTCTACCCGCTTGCTGATGACAGAAAGAGATCGCAGCAGAAATCCAACGAGCAATGGACTGTTTGGATATTGGGTGTCCCTTACGCATCTTTCCATAGGCTATAAAAAGCTGATCATATTTACGTATTGAGGATGTCCTTTGTAAATAAAATTTTAGACATCTCTCTGATATCAAGAGTATGTAAAGTCCTTTCCGCAGGTGATTGAGGATTGGGAAAGAAAGTCTTCAAAATGATCGGTTCATTGAGATGGAAATCAGAAGGTACCTTAGGCATAAAAATGGGGTTAGTGCGGAGCACTACCGAGTCCCTGGTGAATTGAAGGAAAGGCGGTTTAATAGTGAAGGCTTGAATGTCACTGACCCGCCTGGCTGATGTGAGAGCCAACAGCAAAGACATCTTCCACGAGACAAACTTCAAATCGGCCCTATGAATAGGTTCAAAAGGGTGTCGCATGAGTTGCGACAAAACAATGTTAAGATGCCAGGGTGGAGGTGGGCGACGGATGGGAGGAAACATACGAAACAATCCTTTGAAGAATTGCTGAATGATCCTTGAGGAGTAAAGAGAATGAGAACCATCCTGTCTGAATCTTGAGATAGCCGCTAAGAAAACCTTAAGAGTAGAGTGGGAAAGTCCTGACTTTGCCAGATGTAAAAAGAAAGGCAAAGTTGTTCTGGTTTTGCATGGATTGGGTGGATGTTGGAGGCTTGACACCACAGGCAAAAACGCTTCCACTTGAGCATGTAGGTTTTTATAGTGGAGGCGCTCTAGCGTTAGCTAAGACCTCCCTACATTCTGAAGGAATGTCTAAGTGAGCAAATTCAAGGTGTTCAGGCGCCAGGCCGCTAAGCGCAGAGATGCAGGATCCGGAAGGCAGATCTGTCCGTTGTGAATGGACAGGAGATTCGGTATTGGTTGCAACTGAATGGGATCGCATTCGGATAGGAGGAGTTCGGTAAACCAGAACTGACGAGGCCACCTGGGAGCTATGAGAAGTTGGCGACAAGGCTCTTTCTTCATTTTCCGGAGTACCCTGGGAACCAACGGTATCGGCGGAAAAGCGGAGGCATAGATCTGTGACCAGTTCATCAAAAACGCATTCCCGCACGAGTCCCGTTGGGGAAGCCAACTTGCGTAGAATGGGCATTTGCGGTTCAGACTGGTCGCGAACAAGTCCAACTCGGGTCGACCCCACTTCTGAAATATCTGATCCAACGTTGGTTGATGGAGTTCCCACTCGTGGTTGGACATCGTCGACCTGCTGAGGGAGTCCGCTGAGGATGTTGGATACCCCCGGGACATGGACCGCTGCCAGAGTTATTTGATGCTGGATCGCCCAATCCCAAATTTGCTGGGCCTGCTGGGACAGCAAAGTGGATCTTGTCCCTCCTTGTTTGTTGAGGTAGTGCATACTTGTTGTGTTGTCTGTCCGGATCAACACTGATGCTCCGAGAATGAGGGTGCGAAAAGATTTTAGAGCTAGGAAGATCGCTAGCAATTCCAAAAGGTTGATATGCCAAGTCCTTTGTTGAGCATCCCATTTGCCGTTGACTGAGTCCTTGAAGGTGCGCTCCCCACCCTTCGAGGGAGGAGTCTGTGGTGATGACGAAACTTGGAACGTCCACTAGGAATGAGAGGCCTGCTGCAACATTCCTTTTGCAAGTCCACCAGAGTAGCGCTTTTCGTATCTGAGGTGTGATGCGGATGAGATCGTCGAAGGACCCTGAAACCTTTAACCATTGTTTGTTGAGCTCTTCTTGCAAGGGTCTCATCTTGAGACGACAGTTGGGGATCAGAGGAATGCAGGATGAGAGCATCCCCAGAAGTGACTAGAACTGTCGGACAGAAACGCACCTTTTTGAGCGTAGTAGTTGGGCAAGCTTGCAAAGCTTTTGTTGTCTTTCGTTTGAGACAAAGGCTCATGTCTGTAGAGTGTCTATGGTGGCTCCTAAGAACGTTCTTGCTTGCAAAGGGATGAGTTGAGACTTGTCTAGATTGATGGAGAGACCCAGAGTTTGGAAAAGGGACAGACATCTCTGAGTATGGCTGTCTGCGACTGTGAAAGAATTCGCCTTGATAAGGCAGTCGTCTAAATACGGAAATATTTGTATTCCCTTTTGTCGAAGGTGTGCAGCCACCGGTGCCAAGACCTTGGTGAAGACACGGGGCGCGGAACGTAGTCCGAAGGGAAGGGCTTTGAACTGGAAGTCCCTGCCAGCCACTCTGAACCTCAAGAATTTTCTGTGTCTGGGTAAAATCGGGACATGAAAGTAAGCGTCTTGGAGGTCGAGGGTGGTCATGTGATCCCCGGAGTGAGGAGTTGAAGGACTTCTTGGAGAGTCAACATCCGGAAGGATTGCTTTTGAGATATTTGTTTAAGGAACGAAGATCCAGAATGGGCGCCATTCTCCCGATTTCTTTTTATTAGAAAAAATCTGGAATAGAAACCGGTGCCTCTTTGTAATTTTGGAACCACTTCGATCGCTCCCTTCTTTATCATCAGATTTATTTGGGAAAAAAGCTCTGTGAGATGAGCTGGAGGCGGGCCTTTGGGAGGAGAATTCGGAGGAAGTTTGACAAACTCTAGAGCGTGGCCTCTGGCCACAATGTCCAAGACCCATTTGTCTGTGGTTATAGCAGACCAGGTTGAGTAAAAATGGGAGATCCTTCCTCCAACTTTTGTAGGAATGAGCGGTAGAGCAGGTGGCAGGTGACAGTTGTCACTGCTTCTTAGATGTATCACGTCCGTGGTATGAGGACTTCCTTCTGTTTTGTGCATATGATGTAGTTGGTTGCTGCCTGAAGGATTGTTGTCTTTGAGAAGAGGAACGTTGGTTACCTTGATAGGACTGGTATTGTCTCGATTGGTTATAGCCTCCTCGACTGGAGAAGGATCCACGACCCCTAGGGCCTCGAAAAGGCGGTTTCCGAAACTGAAGAGTACAGAGAGATCTTGCTGTCTCAGTATCTTTCTTGATGGCTTGGAGGGCATCGTCAATGTGCTGACCAAAAATAGACTCTCCGTCAAAGGGCATGTCAATAATTTTCGTCTGAACTTCCTGACGAAATAAGGTGGATTTCAACCAGCCCTGTCGCCGGAGGACCGCAGCACCTGCCAGTTGCCGAAAACCTGTAGACGCAACATCCACAGCAGAATCAATAATCTCAGCTGAGATTCGTTCTCCCTCCTGGAGGATTTTGAGCACTTCTGACTTGGAGGGCTCAGGTAACATCTCGATGAAGGGAGAGATGTCCGACCACATCTGCCTATTGTAGCGGTCTAAGATGGCCAACGAGTTGGCTGCCCGGACAGTAGTGGCCGCCATTGTCGAAACCTTCTTTCCAATGGAATCTAGACATCTCCCATCCCGACCAGGGGGAGCCGACAACGGAGAGGAGGGATTCTGTGCTCGGCGTTGTGCTGCTTGGGAGATAACTGAATCTGCCTTAGGCTGACCTATCAGACATGCTGGTGAATTATCCGGTGCCTTGTATTTCTTTTCGAGACGAGGCAGGAGTCTTCATGACTTTCAGTCCTTCCTGCCAAATAAAGTCGATGATAGGGATTGTTCGTACTTGTTTCCTTGGCTGGTCTTTAAAATCGTAAAGAAAACAATCATCCTTCTTGGTTTCCATAGGAAGGAGGAACCGTTGTGCCGCTCTCTCCATGAGAACATGAAAACCTCCGATGTCGACTGGAGGTGAGTCAACAGGAGCAGGAGTAGAAGGAGACGGAGTCTGTATTTGATAGTCATCCCATTCCGTAAGGAGTGATCTGTTATCCAATTCTCCTTCTTCTCTGTCATCGTCCGTGGTGTGAGCTTCCTGAAGGTGAGGGGACACCGAAGCCACTGGAGAAACTGGTCTGGGCGACCTCAGCACTGATGAAGAATGAGGAACGGGTGTTGGTGGTACAGAAGCCGATTCAGATGGAGGAAATCGGCGATAATAGTCATCCAACATGTGCTGCAAGTTGTTTAGAAGAGACAGAGGCATTTGACAGGGCAATAGTCGCCTTCTTGATCTTCATCTTGGTATTTAATAAAGAGCTCTGAAGGGCTCCTGGCAGTACGAAATCTATCGTCCTCATCAGATTCTTCCTCATCGGTCCCATAATCCAATAACTGCTCGGGCAACGCAAGAGGAACTTTACTTGGGGAGGTGTGAATCGGAGAGAGGACCTCCAAGGAAGAATTGCGTCTTTGAAGTAATGAAGGCGCTGCTGTAGACGGTGGCAAATGCGTAGACGGTATCGTAGAAGACTTTGAGGATGCCGTGGCTGTAGACGAAGACCAAACCTGCAGATCAGTGCATGAGGACAGCTGCAGCGCCGACGAGGCTGCCGTCGACGGGGGAGCCGTCGACGAGGCGGCCGTCAACGAGGCAATCGTTGACGAGGCAATCGTCGACGAGGCGGCCGTCGACGAGGTAATCGTCCGCAAGGCTTTTTTATTCTTCGTCGACGAAGGGGCGTCGACGGCAGTCTTCAACTGCTTCGTCGACGACGAGGAGAAAGAAGTGACTGACGTGGTTGGTCTCACGGAGACGGACACCAGCGTCGACGGCGAGGACGCCGACAACATTATCATTTGAGGCTTTGGAGACGAGAAAGTTGCAGAAGACGTCGTCGTCGCAGCGACAGCAGGCTTCGTCGACGAAGACATTGTCGTCGAGCTCGTCGACGAGGGACCCCGTATCTGAGGTAAATCTCTGTCAGAAATGGGTTTTGAAGCCTGAGTTTTCACAGTCTTTCTCGGGGGTGAAGAAGGCAGAGTTTTGCCTTTAGGAGGTGGAGGAGCCTTTTTAGATGTGGAAGGCAACCCAGCAGTCTTTGAGGTGTGCTGTTTTTTTAACACCGTAGCCCCAGGAGAAGACAAATCCGTCTCATTAGCCCTCTTCCTAGAGGAAGCTGTTCTGACAGAGGAAACACTCTCCATTTCAGATAAGGGGTTGTCTTGGTCCTTAATCTTCTGTAGCCACAGAAGTAGACATCCCTCTCTGTCCCTCTCTGTCCCTCAAAGTCTTTTGAGGGAAAGTTCTGCAGATCTTGCAGTCTCTCACCTGGTGGTCCGGATACAAGCAGTAAATGCATTTCTTGTGGGGGGTCTTCAGAAAACAGCCGGAGCTTCCCACAAGACTCACAAGGTCTAAAGAGAGATTTCTTTGAAGAAGACATCATAAAAAGAAGAAATTCTGAAGAGAACCTGAAGAAGTACTGAGCAGAGCTCAGGGAGACTCCCTTCACACGACGTGGGGTAGAAAATCTGAGAGCCTGAGCCTCTGGGGAGAACATTCTGGAGGGTGCTGTCGCCTGATTGGCTGTAGTTTGGACTATATATAATGACTTGGACGAGTCATGAAAGTGGAAAAAAAAATCCTATTGACTTCTAACTATTTTACTTCCTGGTTCTAATTTACCTATGATATGGCTATTCTATGCATATTTATTGCTATTTTTATGTACCGTGGGTCTCCCACTTCGACGACGGGGAATGATTCAAGCATGTGAATCTATGAAAGATACCCCAATACTGGAGAATACTACTTTCTTTAAAACTACTTACCAGATTTACACTAAAAAGGCAAAGTCACTTCCTTGAGTACAGTTCTACTTTCAAGCCAAGTTTGCTATATTTTCGTTCAGCTGTACTTTTTTGTATTGGACAGCAAACAATCCTATGGGAGTTAAATTGTAAATAATCATGTTTTGCAACCTCCGCCTTTTTTTTGCCACAAGATCTTATTACCACATTTAGCTGTAATGTTACTTTTACCTTCGTTTTTTCAGTGAATTTCTGCTTTTTTTAAATATCATATTCAAAGTTCAGCATACGTTCAACCCACTCAGGCAACTTACACCCAACCCTCCTATTGCGCCCGGCAGGCCCTGCGCCCAACACTCAAGGGTACCCAACCCCCTGCTGCACACATCCTTTGACTGTACACAACGGTGGATTGGGTGCAGGGCTTAGCCTCTTGTTGAGCCCTGTGCCCATCGCTCTGTGGTCCCCCAACCCGCGCTGCGCAAAGACGGGCACTAGGAGCGGCCTTTGGCCAGGCCCTGCACCCAACTCCCACCAATGTAAGAAAATTGGTTATAAGTTGGGGAGGATGTGAGTCCTTCTCAAGTAATAAGTCAGCAACCTTCACTTTACTGGGAGCCAAGTACCTCACTGTAGCACTCAATTCTCTCAGGATTGCTAGGCAGAGCAGACCAAGGCCTTATAAATGGAATTAGAGTGGGCTAGTACCCGACTCCGCAGGTATGCAATAAACAACACGCAATAAATCACTGTACAACCAGTGCTTTCAGTTTTAAAAAAAAATGAAAAGTACTTTATTGAGCACACACTACTTAATACTTTACATTAATGCACAAGTTACTAACTTGTGTAACGATATATCTGTAAGAGACAGTAATTAGTGTAAGATTCCTTACCTTAGAATATCCCCAGGCGTCAGGCTGGATCCGGAACGTTTTGCGTAGCAGTACCCTTGCGCGTCGGTAGGCGGCGTCGTGCGGCTCCGCGTCCGTCGTCGGCGTCGGGATCGCCGGGATGACGTCGCGGGCAGTACTTAGATGCCACCCCTGCGCGCTGACGTCAGTTCTGTACACGACTTTCCGCGCCAGGAACGCAGAGCCATGCAAGAAGCTGACATAGGTGTCTGAAAAATACTAGGGCCCTGAAAGGGATGTCCTTAACCCTAGAAATCAGTTCGCAGAACGGGGAGGATGGGTGGGGCGGTAAGGAATCTGTCACTAACTACTGTCTCTTACAGATATATCGTTACACAAGTTAGTAACTTGTGCATCTGAAAGAGACACGTTAGTGACAGATTCCTTACCTTAGAATAGATACCCCAGCAATACCAACCCGGTGGTGGGTCTGCGAACAGAGTCAGACAAGGAAGTCCCGGAGGACAGAGCGGCCAAAGAAGCCGTCCCTCCGGACCTGGCTGTCAAGGCAGTAATGTTTGGTAAACGTGTGCAGCGAGGCCTACGTAGCTGCCTGACAAATATCCTGCAACGGAACACCGCGGCCTAAAGCCGTGGTAGCAGCCGTAGCCCTGGTGGAATGGGCACGCAGCCCAACAGGAGGCTCCTTCTTAGCCAAAGAATAACAGGCCTTGATACACAAGATGACCCAGCGGGAGATGGTCCTCTTGTGTGCCGCCCAACCTTTTTGGCGCCCACGTAGCCAACAAAGAGCTGGTCATCCACCCGGAACTGTTGTGTGCGGTTGAGTTAAAAGGAAAGCGCACGTTTTGGGTCCAGACGGTGGAGCCTCTCTTCCTCTCTGGAAGGATGCGGAGGCGGAAAGAAGGTGGGCAAAGTGATGGTCTGCCCAATGTGGAAGGCAATAACCACCTTTGGCAAGAAGGACGGACGCGTCCGAAGAACAACCTTGTCTGGATAAACAGACAGAAAGGGGGGTTTGCATGAAAGAGCCTGGAGCTCACTCACCCGCCGAGCGGAGGTGATGGCCACCAGAAAGGCTGCCTTCAGAGTCAGAAGACGAAGAGGACAGTTATGCAGAGGCTCAAAGGGAGCGCACATTAAGAAGGTAAGAACCAAATTCAAGTCCCACTGAGGCATTATAAACGGAACAGGAGTAAAGAGGTGAGTAATGCCTTTAAGAAACCTGTTAACAACAGGGGACTTAAAAAGAGAGGGCTGATCAGGAAGCCTGAGGAAGGCCGAGATTGCACAAAGATGGCCCTTGATGGTACCCAGGGCAGAACCCTGTTGGGCCAGAGAAAGAAGGAACAGAAGAACCTCAGAAAGAGGGGCAGAAGGGGATTCACAGCCTTTGCTGTGCACCATGCCACAAACTTATTCCACCTGCAGGCGTATACCACCTTAGTGGAGGGACGCCTGGCTGCCAGAATCACATCACAAACTTCGGGAGGCAAGTCGAAAGGAATCAACTGCCGCCGCTCAATCTCCACGCAAGCAGGTGTAGACTGGACAGGTTCGGGTGGAGGACCGTCCCCTGCTGCTGCGACAGAAGATCCTCCCGAAGAGGCAGACGGATCGGGGGATCGACGCTCATACTGAGTAGCTCGGGATACCAAACTCTTCGAGCCCAGTCCGGAGCCACAAGGATGACTTGGGCCCGGTCGCGCCGAATCTTCTTCAACACTCTGGGTAGAGTGGTATAGGCGGAAAGGCGTACAACAAACCGCAACTCCACTCGCGACGAAAAGCGTCGCCGAGCGAGTGCCGCCTTGGAAATTCCAACGCGCAGAACTGCTGACATTGCGCGTTCTCTTCGGTGGCGAACAGATCTAACCAAGGCTCTCCCCACTGCTGAAAGAGACCTTGCGCCACCTCCGAGTGAAGACGCCATTCGTGATCCATCATGCACCTGCGGCTCAGTTCGTCCGCCCTAGCGTTCAGGGAACCTGCCAGGTGTGGAACCATCAGGGGAAACGCCCTGATGTTCCAGCCATGTCCAGAGGCGCAGAGCCTCCTGACAGAGGGTCCACGACCCCACCCCGCCCCGTTTGTTGCAGTACCACATGGCAGTGGTGTTGTCTGTGAACACCTGCACTACCTGCCCCTTGGCAGAGGGAAGGAATGCCTTGAGTGCAAGTCGGATCGCCCGGAGCTCCAGAAGGTTGATATGGAGCCGGGACTCCGCCGGAGACCAGAGGCCTCTGATCTCCGCCTCTCCCATGTGACCGCCCCATCCCAGAAGGGACGCGTCCGTCACGACTGTGTGCTCTGGCTGGGGAAGGGAGAGGGATCTGCCCCTGACCCATTGCCGGTTCAAGAGCCACCACTGCAACTGTTTTGCAGTCTCCTCCGAGATCTGGACGTGATCGGACAGGTTGCCTTGGTGCTGCGCCCACTGGAACTTCAGGTCCCACTGCAGAGCCCGCATATGCCATCTGGCATGATCGACCAGCAGGATGCAGGAGGCCATGAGGCCCAGCAGCCTCAGGGTCATCCGTACCGAAACCCAGGATAGAGGCTGAAAGATCGGAATCATAGCCTGAATATCCCGGACTCGCCGTTCGGGAGGATAGGCCCGAAACTGCGTTGTGTCCAGAACTGCTCCGATGAAAAGGAGCTGTGGAGAAGGAATCAGGTGCGACTTCGGCACATTGATGGAGAACCCCAGCGAGTGCAGGAGTTCGGCCGTAGTCTGGAGGTGGGAGACGACTGCCTGGGACGAGCCCGCCTTCAGCAGCCAGTCGTCGAGGTAGGGGAAGACTGGAACCCCTGCCCGGCGCAGATGAGCTGCGACCACCGCCATCACTTTCGTGAACACCCGAGGGGCACTTGTGAGGCCAAAGGGGAGCACGGTGAATTGAAAATGCTCGAGGCCCACCATGAACCGCAGGTAACGCCGGTGGGCCGGCAGGACGGGGATGTGGAAATAAGCGTCCTGCAAGTCCAACGCTACCATCCAGTCTCCAGGGTCGAGGGCAGTCAAGACCTGAGCTAAGGAGAGCATCTTGAACTTCTCCTTCCGGAGGAAGCGATTGACGTTCCGGAGGTCCAAGATAGGACGCATGTCCTCCTTGGGCACCAGAAAGTAGTGGGAGTAGCAACCACGTCCTACTTCTGGGGTCGGAACGCACTCGATGGCCCTCTTGGCCAAGAGGGCCGCAACTTCCTTCTGAAGAAGCACCAAGTGATCCCCTGACATGCGGTGGAATTGAGGTGGCATGGCTGGGGGGATGGTCTCGAAGGGGAGGGAGTAGCCCCTTCGGACAATGTCCATGACCCACTTGTCCGAGGTGATGGCACGCCAGTGGTGAAGGTGATGGCGGACCCTGCCCCCTACTGGCGTGCTGTGCACCTGAAAAGAAGGACTAGGAGGGCTTGGAGGCCGCGGACGGGGCGGGGTTGGTGGCCTGACCCGCATGCTGGTTGCCTGACCCGCCACGGCGGGAGCCACGTCCTCGGCCACGCGAAGACGCTTGCTGTGCGGGCCGGTGGCTGGGCAGCGGACGTGACTGGGCGCCCCTTCCGTGGCCACGAAAGGGGCGAAAAGCAGACGGTAGCGGAGGGCGTACAGCAGAAAGGCCCAGGGACTTGGCTGTAGCCCGCGAGTCCTTAAAGCGCTCCAGCGCATGGTCTGCTTTGTTTCCAAAAAGACCGACCCCATCAAAGGGCATGTCCATAAGGGTGTTTTGGACATCACCCGAGAAACCAGTGGTTCTCAGCCAGGCGTGACGGCGCAGCGCCACTGTCGTCGCAAGCGATCTGCCTAGCGAGTCGGCGGTATCAAGGCCACATCTAATGGTGTATTTAGCCGCATCTCTTCCGTCCGCAATGGCGCGGGAAAGCAGTGTCTGGACCTCCTCAGGACACTGGGGCAGAACTTGCGCCACCGAGTCCCACAGAGAGTGGGAATATCGGCCCAAAAGGCAAGCGGTGTTGACAGACCGCAAGCCAGCACTGGAGGAAGAAAAGACCTTCTTCCCAAATTGATCCAGGCGTTTGGATTCCCTATCCGGAGGAGCGGTAGGGAAGGCGGTTTGGGAAGCAGAGGCTTGGACAACCAAGCTCTCAGGAGTGGGGTGTTGGGAGAGGAACAGGGGGTCGCCCGGAGCGGGGCGATGGCGTCGGGCCACGTTCCTATCCACAGTAGCCCCTGTGGCGGGCTTGGACCAGGTGCCCAAAAGAACGTCGGAAAGCGCGTCATTAAACGGCGCGTCATTAAACGTCATTAAACGGCTCCGAGGAGGTAGCCGCCGGCTGAAGCACTTCCGTCAGGAGGTTAGTCCTGACAGCCACTGTAGGCAATTGGAGGTGTAAGGCCCCAGCTGCTCTACGCAACACCGTTGCAAAATTTGCTCCCTCCTCCGTTGCCACGGAAGGAGGAGACAGCATGCCAGAGTCAGGGGAGGTGTCCAGGCCACTGGCATCCCCAAGCTCCTCAGCCCAGTCCTGATCGAACTCACACTGCTGTGTGAGAGGGTCATCCGACCCCTCCCAGTTCTCTTCGTCCTCCTCTGGTTCAAAATAAGGAGGAGGGACATGCGGGACCCAAGGGCCCATCGGCGTCGGAGCCGGCGTCGAGCGACGCCGGTCCGGCGCGTGTCCGGATCCGGAGAGAACCAGGGGACGACGCCGCCCGGAGCCCCAGGCGGCGTCGGAAACGGCACCGGAGACATCGGCGACGGTGGAGGTGTTATTAGGTCAACCGGCGTCGATCGGGGTTGTGGCAGCACCGGAGCCGGGGTCGAGGCCGGGGCCGGAGCCGGGGCCGGGACCGAGGCTGGTGTGTCAGGCGGCGCCGGGACCGGAGTCGCCGGCGGCGCCGGGGAAACTCCATCAGGGCCCGCGGGGCCCGAAGGCGCACCGGGGGTACCTTGAGGCCCGAAGAGGCGGGCCATGGCAGACAGGAACTCCTGTATCTCGGCCGGAGTCGCCCCCGAACCCGGGAAGGACGGGTAATGCGGGGCGGCTCCACAGGCACTCCCGGAGCCGCGGGGGCGGGGACGGTGCCGACAGGACCCTCAGCCGAGTCGCGAGACCGGCGAGGCGAAGTCGTTGAGCGATGACGCTTCTTAGACTTCTTATGCGACTTACCGGAGGAGTGCGAAGACTTGGACCCCGACGACCGATGAGGACTCCGCGACTGGCCCCTCGACCTCTCACGTGACCGGGGCTTGGTGCGGCGCGGAGCCGACTGCCGGACCTCGAGGAGCTTTCGAGACCGCTCTCGCAAAGCCTTCGGATGCAAGGCCCGACAGTCGGGGCACGACTTGGGGTCGTGGTCGCGCCCGAGGCAGTAGAGACAATCCTGATGCGGGTCTGTGATCGACATCATTCGACCACAGGCGTCGCATGGCTTGAAGCCGGGCATCCCTACTGACACCGTACGAGTCGAGCGACTCGAGAAAACAGTGAAAAATTCACCAAAAACGTAGTCAAAAAATGACTAGGGCACTGCTCTTCCCGGATCTGCGCTTACTGGCGCGGAAAAAGAAGAACTGACGTCAGCGCGCAGGGGCGGCGTCTAAGTACTGCCCGCGATGTCATCCCAGCGATCCCGACGCCGACGACGGACGCGGAGCCGCACGACGCCGCCTACCGACGCGCAAGGGTACTGCTACGCAAAACTTTCCGGATCCAGCCTGACGCCTGGGGATATTTTAAGGTAAGGAATCTGTCACTAACGTGTCTCTTTCAGATTTACAAATACTTACAAGTAGGCAGGTGAAAATATTATGGTGACACTCTTCTAACAGTACACATATGTTACACACAAAATGAGAGGGTGTGCTTATCAAAAGGTAGGTCTCCTGGCTTTGTTGGAGAGTTATCACATGTATAAAATCAACAATACACCGTAACCAATACAACATATTTAAAACTGCTAGAAATTATACCAACTTATAAAGACATTCATTAGAACTTATAATGACTCACTGTTAACCTGGTGATAATCGATACAACCTTTCCCTTGTCTTCATTAAGACATATAAAGCATCATTACACATTTTGGTGTTTTCAATAAAGCATTACAATTTCAATAAAATATGAGCAGAATTGTTTTATACTTTCAACATGCTGCATGCAGAGCTTTAGGACCCACCAACAAGGGTCGCCATATGACTGAGCAAAAGCCCAAGATCTAAGAGGAGAACTTGTAATGACTCACTGTTAAGGTGGTGATAAGCTATCAGTAAAGCATTACAATTTAAATCAAAAAAATGAGAATTCATCTTTTTTTTTTACTTTCAACATGCAACCCGACAAAAAGCAAAAACAAAATTTAGAAATGCTTGAATCTGTATGAAAACTCTCATGCAGTCGCAAATGTAACCCCCTAGCAAACTCAGAGCAACTCTGAAAAAAATGTTGAGGGGCTCCTGCCACACTTTTGGCAATCCTATAAACATGTATGAACATGCTTGTTTTGCCCCTGCCCTCTCTAGGGCACCACAAGCAGAATATGAAAACTATAAATAGCCATCGCAGGAGCTTACGGGGTGCTCCGGGCCTCAGCTGATCTTATTCTCCCAGGGGGAAACGGCTGTTCTTTTTTTAATAATGGGTGCTCAGGTCTCACCCTGGGTACCCACAGAATTTTTGTTTTATTGGGAGCTGTGGGGGAGCCCCAAAGACCCCATGGCCCTGCCGGCTCCCCTCATATATGCAGTTTAAGATTCTGCATTCTTCACTGCTCCCGCCCATGCTGACTGCAGGCATGAGCAGGAACAAAACACTCTTCCCGCCCACAGGTAGTGTGGATGAGAGACTAGAGGCTGGGCACCCCAGTCCCCCCAGATCCAGACAGGAACGGGCGGCAGCAGTGCCCTGTTGATGTACTTCTGGTCCCCAGAGAGACGGGACCACCGTGGAGAGATACAGAAAGACCTGCAGTGTTCATTTCCTCTTCTGATGATCCCAGGGAGATGGAGCTCCCCGGGAGCTAAAAGACTTGTGTGGAAGCATCTCCACGCACACCTTCCAGAGTCTATAATTTTTTTATTTTCTTGAGTTGAGTGGGCCCTCCTGGGGACTCAAGATACCTCTAGGAGCAGAGCACTACTTGTGCCCATTCCAGGCCAGTCCCCCGGTGGACTGAGCTTCTTTTGGCATATTCTCAGCCCCTGGTGGGACACTTTGGACACTTTTGGTGTCCTTTTGTTCCAGGTTGCTCACTCAAGCCACTAGTAGGAGCCTCTTCACACTTCCTGTCCTCCCACCACATGGCCATGGGGGCCAGGGTGCCCACCCTCCCCCTATGTGGCCATTCATTTTTTTTCAGCAGTTCTGGAATGGCTGCCACAACATATTCTCCATGTTGTGGCTGGCCAATCGGGATCCACCCATCCATGTTGAATCGGCCAATCAGAGCATATGTGGACACCAATAGTCCAGATATCTCTAACTTTTTTTTACCAGATTTAACCCCTTCATGCCCAACTTGAGCCCCTCTTTAAATGCTAATTACTTGAAAATGTCTGAATGGATTTACACTAAATCACAAAAAAAAAAGAATATTTACTCTGTTAGCGTAAACCTTCTTCCTATGGTCCATGGGAGTACGGGCCTTTGGAGGTATGCCATTCAACAGTCCGCCCTATTCTGAGTGGGATTCGGATGACTTTGTTTTACTGCCATTCACTGCCAGGAATATTCTGCCTATGAGGGACAGTGCAATTAAAACAAGCATTGTCAAAGCCAATAGTTTTCTCTTATGCAATTTCTATTGGCTTAGTCAATGTTTTTATAAATGTTGCACAGCAGTGCAAGCTGCTGTGCTAAATAGCTTAACGTAAAATAAAAGCAATATGACATGGCCAGACAGCATCATAGCTCTTTTTCATTTTACTTTAAGGTATGCACATACAAAAAAGTTAACATTTTTATTTTCCCTATACTTAATATGCAGTTTATATTCGTGAAAAAATGCCCATTGCAGTTACCAGCATGTCAGAGTGTAGCTAGCTGGAACACTGAGCATGGAGAGGCTGTGGCGTTACAGCCACTGACTTTGGAGCTGGGGAACAAGGTTCAAGTCTTGGCGCCAGCTCAATCTCCTGTGGTTCTGGGCAAATCACTTAATCTGCCCATGCCTGTAAAAATGTAAGAGTCCTTGTGTAATGTAACTGGGGCTCCTGTAAAGCGAACCAAGTCCTTCCGGTCAACTTTACTCTATATAAAACAAGCTATGGGGGGGTGGGGAAAGGGCATGCAGTGACGGTAGTGAGATGGTGGGAGGGACAGGCCAGCAACGAACAGGGAAGGGGCATGCAGCGGTGAAATTGAGGTGGTGGTAGGGACGGGCAAGCAATGAACAGCATGCAGGCGCTGGAAAGTAAAAAAAAAAAAAGCACTGCAGGTACCAACATGTTAAAATTGTTATTTTCCCTAAACTTAATATGCAGTTTATATTCTTGAACAAATACCCATTACAGTTACCAGCTTGTCAAAGTGTATCTAGCTGGAAGACTGAGCATGGAACGGCTGTGCCGTTACAGCTAGAGCTGCTGACTTTGGAGCTGGGGAACCAGGTTTGAGTCTTAGCGCTGGCTCAACATCCTGTGATTCAGGGTAAATCAAATTAATCTCCCTGTGCCTGTAAAAATTAATGTGTCCTTGTGTAATTTAACTAGTGCTTATGTGAAACGTTCCAAGTCCTTCCAGTCGACTTTGCGCTATATAAAACAAGCTATGACTAACGATGGGGTGGTGAAGAGGCATGCTGTGACAGGAGTGAGGTGGTGGGAGGCACAGGCCAGCAACCAACAGGGAAGGGGCACGCAGCTACGGAAGTGAGGTGGTGGTAGGGATGGGCAAGCAACAAACAGATTGCGGATGCTGGAGAGCAAAAAAAAAAAAAGTCTGTTACAAGTGTGCGGCCACAGGAAGGACACTGGCCGCCAGACCCAGTACTTGGTCCAAGCTCCACAGCAGGACGAAGACGTGAAGTCGAGCAGGAAGCTGGAGGCGGCGCTGACCAACAGGAAGAAAGGAAACAAGAGTGACGTGGAAGCCAACCAAAGGTATGTAATGGGGGAGCTCAAAGCCCCTTTTAAGATTTTTTTACGTTACAATAGATTTCGCAAGCACGGTGCATAAACATACAAAATTACCCCCACAAGCCAAGACAAAAAATTCCATGCTGCCAGGGCCATGCGTTTTCTTCCATTCCAATAACAAACTCTTGCTTCGGGAGTTTGCTTTTGGAAAAGAAAAAAAACTTTCAAAAGTGTTGTTTAAGCCTCCATCACCAATAGTGGACAAACATCAAAGTTTTAAATGGCTTTGTTCGAACTGCTGTGACGGCGGTTCACACAAACCCAGAGAGTTCAATGCAGGGCCTGCAATGAACCCTAAAATTTGGCAGGCAGAGTAAATACAGGGTACTGGACGTAAAGTCCTCCACCACCCTGACTGCCTTTACTCTGTCCGCCAAAGTCTAAATCAGGCCGTAAGAAAGGAAACAACATTTCAACTATATTAAATGTAGGAGTGTGCAAAATTCTCATATTTTGCTTTTCTGTATTTATGTGAAATTTCAGGAAAATTACACGAAATTATGCGTTATTATACAAAATGCTAATCCATCATTTAGCACAAAATGCATCCTGAAACGAGGATGCATTTCAAGCTAGAAAAAATACCACGAAAAAACACAAGAGCCACCAACAACAGCTGCTTGTATTCTGGCTGTTCGCATTGTTCTCACAATATATTCTGTCACAAACGGCAGTGCAGTTATGAAACGTGGTGTAATGGCATAATTTAATGGAATTTTGAGTAACAGGCAGAACAGGGAATTCCGAAATTACGTTAATTACTCTGGCTTCATTTAAACTTTGCTCAGTCCTAATTAAAGGTGTCTCCTCTGCAAGAGGTAGAGAAAGAAGGGCTCGGTGGCAAGGTATATCCACTGAGGGTTTCAAAGAGTTTTTATGTGACGCTGACCATCCCGTTTTAAATCTGAAGAATTACTTTTAATGTATTGGGTTTTTTAACTTGTTCCATGATTTCACCTCATGACATGAGAATGGTAGCCAAACCTCGACGCACAGCTTGAGAAACTTCAACCTGGGAAGGAAATTGGCTATGAACATGCGACTGAAGGATCAGGCCCAAATTAAGAATGAAAGTTTCTGAAGTGAGACGTTTTGCAGGCCCAAGAACTTTTCTAAAATGGGAAACTCGAAGAATTATATAAGCAGAGGACTGACCGTCCCATCACACTCCCACCCACAGACTTGGAAGAGGTTCATTCAAATAGCTCTGAAGAGAAGCAGGAAAAACCCCAGGAAAAAACCAAGATTGTCTGAAAGTGCAGTACTCCTGTGGTCTGTGTGCCTGGGCCCCAGATTGCTTATCCAGTGAGACATTAAAGGCGTCATTTGAATGTATGTGGCTCTACACGCGAAAAGATGTGTTTCCTAACCAAGCCAAAGTAACTTAGAAGTTTAAACCAACAGCCAAAGCGCATTAGGAAAACAAGACACGTGGGTTTCCTTTGCATAGCAACTATGTAATTAAAAAAAAAAAAAAATTCAAAGTGCGGGAACATCCGTTCTATACCTCAGATCAGTGCTGGAATTGGGAGAACTTTTTCTCCGGGAACTCAAAAATGGGGGGGGGGGTCAAGGTGTGGCAGAGGAAATGGGAAGGAGTCACGAGGGGAGGAGCTTGAAAAGCAGGGTCTGACAGTCAACTTATATATATATTTTTTTTTTAAATGCTGCAAAGAAATTGGCAACAAGGGCATATGTGACAGCAAATCTGTTCTAGATTACTTAATTGGTCACAAAGAGTATGCATTTTAAACTGCCTTACACGGTTAAGTAGGGGCTGCTCCTCCGTTTGAGCGGAGGAGCGTCGCCCCAATCTAATGCCCCCAGAGACGAAAAATAAAATGGTAATGAAGTTAATTCGTTATCATTTTATTTTTCATCACCCCGTCCTGAACGAAGAGTCAGGACGAGGGTGGGGCTGCTGCTGACTGGCAGCAGCAGAGAGAGCGGGGCACTTTCGGTTTAAAGTGCGCATATCTTTTTGGCCGGCCGTCTTCCAATAGCCAGCCACACATGCATGCTTTAAATCTCTCCAATCCAACTGTCCTAAGACAGCTGGGTTAGAGAAAGCAAAGGCCTCCAGTGCTCTTTTGAGCGCTGATAGAGGCCGCTCCCACCAATCCTAGCGCTGCTCTCATGCTGGTAAGAGCAGCGCCAGGATTGGCTTGGGAGTTTGGAGCCTGCCTCGAGGAGAGAAGACCATCGAGGAGGACGTCATACTCGCAGGTAAGTGCTTTTAATTATTATTATTTATTTTTTTATGTCCCACCCGCATCACCACTCTTGGGACATGCCAGCCGCCACTGGAGTTAAGACACCTTCTGCAGAGATCATTGTGTGCCCAGCAATTTTGAGAGGATTATAACAACGGTAAGATAACTGCAGTGGTTAACGCAGTTGTGGGAGAGCTCTGTGTTTTGTCCAGTCACAGTTCTGATTTATAAAGTAGTATAGAGGGTTAATGGGACTGCTGCAAAGCACACTGTGTAACATGCAGACCACAGATTTGTATTTTATTTAGATAGGTAAATGGGCTACTGCTTTTCATAATAAGATCATTCTGTTAGTGCAAACAACCACAATCATTGTGTTATGTTTTATATCCTGACTTCACATTTCTCCCGACCATTCACTCTTAACATATAGGGGCCAATTACAATGTCTGGCGGAGTCTCGTAAACGGGACCGCCTGATTTGGATGAGACCGAACACTGGTCGGTCGCATTCCGACATTTCCCTATGGGAGCATGGTTACGGCCATAAACTGGCCGTAGTACATGCTCCCATAGGGAAATGGGAGGTGGTGTTATTCCCTGAACCCCGTGGGAGGCACCTCACGGGGTGCAGGGATTGACAGAGAGCATCCTAGCTGCCCCCTCGGCCCCCAACCGGAGGCTGTGCACACAAGGGGGCCCTGCTAGGGGCCCCCAAACACACTTTCCGACAGGGTTTCCATGTCGGAAAGGTTGGCATGGCAGGGTATGCCCAGACGTGGGTCCCTTGCTCACTTTGCCACTGGATTCAAGCTAGCCTGGCTGATGAAGGGTGTTACCCAGAAACCGGTCCCAGGATGCTTGTTTCCGGTTTAGGGAAGACCTGGCTTGGCAGTTCGGGCTGGACTGTTCCCATGAGGCACAGGGTCAAGACTGATTTGCATATAGCTAAGTCTGAACTGAGGTGGCGAAGTGAGCTAAAGAATGATGATGGATTCAACCCAGATCTGTGACTGGGGGTGAGTGTCTGAAAAGTTTCAGCGCTCCGTCCATCATCTCCTTGTGTTTGGCATGGCAACCCTGCCTGAAACCGTGCTTCGTAATCCAAAGGGCTGAAAGATTGTCCTTTGGGATTACGGGCCGGCCTCCGACTGGCTGACGGGCTCCTTGAGCCTGTCGAAAGCCAGCCGGAATGACCGGCCGGTTTCAAATCCGACCGGCTGATTCATAATCAGACGGCTGGAATCGAAACCGACGATGGCGGTAGGAAAGCCTCCGACCAAAGGTCGGTGGCTTACCGACTGCCATCGTAATAAGCTCCATAATGTCTACAAGTATGAGTGATATGTGATTCCTCTGTGCCTTATGTAAATTTCATGTACATTGATTTCCACACTTGTGTGATTTATTGTGCTTCTGTGTGTGATGTCAAGCGCTCTGTACACTAAGGTAAGTATAAAAGAATGAAATACAAGAAATCAGTGGGTGCCATTTAAATAAATATTCGTGCAATTATTCATAAAAATAAATCTTGCATTCTTACAGCGCAAGCACATCTCTTACATAGAGAATTAAACAAAGTTTAAAAACCTGCTTCCAAATCATAGTTTCTCTTAAGTATGTGTGGAGTGATAACAAACTGTGCACCTTTGTTTCCTTCCATTGTGCTGGCTCCGGATGGCTTCCATCCAGGATGATACTCGAACAGAAGGAGGGCTGATGGCCTTTTTTAATTAGGCATTTGTTTTGGGCCCAGCTGGAATCTTAAATCAGAAAGCCCCTCTGTTGACCACAGGCTCCTAATCCAAATGGAATGCAGATAATGTGAGAGAGCTGTTAAACTGTCTCTCAGTGTCAGAAAATGACACCAGGACAAATTGAGCATGTTTCCGTGGGCTTACCGGACCCCAGATCTGGCCCAGAAATAGCTGCCGGAACTAGGATCCAGTGGGGCCCCCCTACTTTCCAGCACTGCCTCCAATGGTGTACCTTATTCACTAGCAGGGCAGTTCAATCAATCAATCAATCAATCATGTCACTTATAAAGCGCACTACATACCCGCGAGGGTCTCAAGGCGCTGGGGGAAGAGGGGGGGTGGTGCTGCTACTGATCGAAGAGCCAGGTCTTGAGGAGTCTTCTGAAGGCCAGTAGGTCTTGGGTCTGTCGGAGGTTGGTGGGGAGGGTGTTCCAGGTCTTGGCGGCGAGGTGGGAGAAGGATCTGCCGCCGGCGGTCGTTTTCCGGATGCGGGGGACTGTGGCGAGGGCGAGGCTGGTCGAGCGGAGCTGGCGGGTGGGGGTGTAGAAGCTGAGTCGTCTGTTGAGGTAGGCTGGTCCGGAGTTGTGGAGTGCTTTGTGTGCGTGGGTGAGGAGCTTGAAGGTTATCCTCTTGTTGACAGGGAGCCAGTGCAGGTCTCTCAGGTGGGGTGTGATGTGGCTGCGTCGGGGGATGTCGAGGATAAGACGTGCAGAGGCGTTCTGGATGCGTTGCAGCCGTCTCAGGAGCTTAGCCGTCGTTCCTGCGTAGAGGGCGTTTCCGTAGTCCAGCCTGCTGGTGACGAGGGCCTGGGTGACTGTTTTTCTTGTTTCGGTGGGGATCCACTTGAAGATCCTGCGGAGCATTCGGAGGATGTTGAAGCAGGATGAGGAAACGGCGTTGACCTGCTTAGTCATGGAGAGGGTGGGGTCAGAGGCGCGCAAATCCCACACATCACATTTGTGTTATCTGTCTTAAAAAGCAAATAAAGGACCAAATGACGCTACAAGGAGTATTGATTTTGGGGAGCATGGGCCACTGTCATTACATCATCGGAAAATGGATCTCCAGGGTTCACGCTCGAAAAACTGCTGAAAGATTTGGTACAGTATTGGCAGAATCTAAAGAGCACAGTGCATTTCTTGGCATTGTTTATGTTATTGTTGTTATTTAACCCATGAAATATTTGGAAAATTATTTGAAAAAGACTCCCTTTTAACTAAGTACACTTGGCCAGGAACATTGGTTGAAACTCGTTCAATGGTTTTATTGGGTTATTGTGGATCTTCCGCTTGTAATTTCTATGAAATGTGTGGCACATCATGCATTACAAAACCCCTTAGTCCCGTGACTTTAGTTATAATGCTGATTTACAGGGGGCTGACTACTTGTCCTAGGACACTTTTAGGTGAGTGTTAGCCAAGACATTTTGATTTGACTAAAATTATATACATACAATAGTTATAGGGACTTTCAGCCCCCTCTCTTCATCCATTCGTCTGTTGTTCTGCCATTTGCATTTTTCTTCCACCTACTAGAGCATACAGGATGGGAAAGTTGGTCAGCCTACTTCAGCCATTGGCTAACTTCACTGTCACTGTAGGTGATGGTATTCTGTTAATTCACATGCAGAGACAAAGTAGTTTCCTTCATACTAGTGGATACTATCGCAAAGTGAGCTTTTTGAGACTACAAAAATATTTGGGATTTTAGGGATTTTTTTAACATTGGCGGCGGATTGAAAAGTTCCAGCAAAAATAACATTTTGTAAAAGGAATGTGAAACAAAACAACCTTTGACAAAACCAGTAGGTCTAACTTTGCCAAAAGACTGGCAGTCAACAAGACATATTGGGTTTGCCAATGCTTGGTAGGAATGGAACATTGACCAAAACAGAATCTAACTTAAATACAACTTTACAGTAGCTTGGTGGGAGTCCCCAAGCAAGGTTTTATTTAACACGTGCATAAATGATGCATTTTAAGAACCCTCCATTATGACCACTGTGGAACTCAAAACAGTATGCCCGAGAACTCTTCATCCTTAAAAGATGGGTTCATAGAGAGAAGGTACAGGGCACCTTTAGGAAGGACTTCATTCAGGGGTCTTCAAACTGGGGGGCGGGCCCCACTTGAGGGGGCCTCAAGTTATCCAGGAGGTGTGGGGGAGCCAGGCTCTGGCCAAAAGACACATTATGCTGATGACAGTGCTTTGTTTTAAGCGTACAAAAATGAGCTGCAATAAGCTGCTCTGTAATGGGCCATCAGTAACATCGTCTGCCATTTATATCCTAGCTGGGAGTATGTGTCAGAAAGGAAGGGACTCCAAATATTCTTCAGAATCCTCATATCTAATAATCACACTGTGGATACCTTTACACGTTAGTAAGGCCTTCCTGACCAGAATAGTATGGTTGGCAATCATGTATTTGACTGCATTTTTAAAACGATAACAGAACTTAACTGAAATGTTTAAATAAGTATAGACATATTTAAACATTGCCAATTTATTAGAAAAATGGCAAAAAATACTGAGGGGGGCCCAATGATTTTTTTCTCCAATTGTGGGGCGCGGCATGAAAAAGTTTAAAGACCACTGATTCAGTCTATAGGGTTTATTTGTGTTTACTATGCTGTGCCCTGGCCCTTTACAATGAACATTCCATTGACCTTGGAACGTTTGTGCGTGACTGCTGTCAGAGTATTTGAAATAGCAGTCTGGCCCTCAGGTGGCTTATTAACCTCACTGACACATTTATGATTTATGTATCTCATAAACTTCACCTGACAGCGCGTATCGGATTTTGAACACATTCTGGTGATAAGGAAGGGATAACTAAGTGTAGGACACCACAAGAATAGGAGAAGTAATCCAGTGTATGTGGGCGCGGGAGAAATAAAGGAAGCTCCTTGCGGGGTCACTGGACCATAGGCTCCTCACTGCTTTGCAAAAGCAAGACTCCATTCATACACTAAGGGGCCGATTCCGATGTCGGACGAACCGGAGTCTGTCCGGCATCGGTCAGGAACTGGAACCGAACTACCTCTTGTCGTTGGTTCCAGTCCTGCTAGTAGGATTTGACCGAACCCTGTTTGGTCGCAATCCTATACTTAAAAATGGGAGCATGCATTCCGAATGGAATGCATGCTCGCATCGTTAAGTGAAGAGGTGCAGTTCATCCCTGCACTCCATGGCAGGCACCCCAAGGTGCCTGCCACTGGGTGCAGGAATCAACAGGGGGGCACCATTGGTGCCCCCTAGGCCGCCTTTCGGCGGACTCGCACCCATGGGGGCCCTGCTGGGGGCCCCCAAAGACAATTTCCCACTGCCTTTCTGTGTCGGAAAGGCCAGCACAGAAAGGCAATGGGAAACTACCATCATACTCCCTCGGCCGGAAAGAGCCGACCGGGGGAGTACTGAAGGGTTTCTGGATGGCAGAAGGCAGTGTAAGAAAGGCTCGGGTCCAACTCGCAGGTGTGCTCCACCTTGGGCAGCGGGTCTTGGTAGGCCGCGTGAGACTTCTGATAAAGATGCATTTTCCCAGGCTCGCTGCTGGGACCAGTTCGTTCACATTCCAGCCCTCTTCCCCTTCCTATTGAGCGTGTTCAGGCCTGAGCCTGAGTTTCAGAATGCACATTGTAAATATCACGACAGTTTTAGGCCAGTGCTAAAGGCACACTGCTAATCAGATGCCATCAAAGTTCAGGGAGAGATTTCATGGAGTGAAACGTGAAAAAATCTGTTGGTGTCTGTACGCATGTGAGTTTGTACAGTGGCCTATGGCTAAGGCTATGTCCATACAGTTATTTATATGTATTTGACAGTTACGTATATGTATTTACAGTGGTACAAATATAGGCACAGCTAAATCGAACTATGTTTTCTAAACTTTCGTCTTATGAGCATGTGCTATTATCCATATTGTTGTATGCATTTGCATACATGTATGAACATCAAAAGTCCATTTGTTTGAGCTTGCTAATCCAAACATTCATTTCTATATATGTTGAGTTTCATGGGTGAATGTTCAAAGTGTGGAACTCTTCATGTCTTTGTGCCTTCTTTCTAAAACAATTACAACCCTGCCACTGGCCATCGGATCGAAGGCCTGTGGGTGTTAATACTGCAACAAAATATAACGAATCATGAGGTTTTGGAACATTTCTAATAAGAAGGATAGCTCGAGAAAATGTAGAAGTTACAAAGTATTGCATGTGTCAGTACTTGGGTTCATAAATGTCAAGTGACTCAACAATTATTTGAGGACTGCAGCTCTCCAATTCATGTTGAACCCTCCTCCAGGCTACAAAGCAAGCACTTACTGACTGAACACATTGATAGCTTCTAATGCACTTGATTTAAGGAATACTGTGGTAAGTGTGGTAACGTAAATATATGCAAAGGTGATTCTATCTCTCCCACATCACTCTATATATTTCATGCCACGCTAATGTGCAGCCACGAGTTTGCTGCAACATGACTGGTGAACACACACACACACACACACACACACACACACACACTGAACCCCTTGCTTTAGCAGCTACAGTGGGGGGTGTATTTTTTTATGGGTCTCTTCTGTCTGCAACTCGGCAGACAAAAGCTCTTAGTTAATGCTATAAAGAAGAAAGAATGATTGGATGACAGAAAAAGGAAAGAAGGATGGAAGGTTGAAAGGAAGAAAAGGAGAAAGGAAGGATGGATGAATGACTGGGTAGATGAATGGAAGAGTAAGTGAATGGATGGGTGGATTGAGCAGTGGGTGAAAGGATGGGTGAATGAATAGGTGGACTGACAGATGAAAAAATGGCAGAGTAAATGGCAATCTGAGGGGATGGATGAAAGACTTTATTGGTATGCAAGTCAAAGGATGGATGTAGGGATGGAACGATGCATGCATAGATGAGGGATGTGTGGACGGATGGATGGAATAGCCAAAGGATGGATGGAATAATGCTCGATTGTATGATGAATGAGAGAATGCGTGGATGACAAAATGTAGAGGTGAAATGGTGGATATTAGTGGGTGGATGGAAGGATGAAAGGATGAATAGATGGAAGAGACAAGGGAGCTCTTCAAGGGAGGGCGGGCTCACTTGCTTCGCTTGCTTGGTGACATCAGAGCTTTAATTCAAAGTGGGGGTATTTTAATTTTCTGGTTACTCTATTGCACTCATGCACGCGCACACACACACATACATATGAAATGCACGCACGCACTCTCATGTGTGAAACATACACATGAAAAATGCATGGATCTCAGCACATGCCCCACCTATCACCAAACATGGGTGGTAGGAACGGCCACATTTACTGACAGTGCGGTGAGATCACAGCAGAAATCGGAAGGAATGGGAATTTGCCTAGCTCTAGTACTGGTAAGTTCCGATTCTATTAAAGACACGGAGGCGAGGATTATACCTTCTTCCTTCACTTTATTTTTACAGCAGCAAATTTCAAAACCATCAAAAACTACTACTCCCATGAACACTCGGGAGTAGAACAAACTAAGTCATAATAGTCCATCAACGCTGTCCATTAACCAGCCTCCACTTGGTCCCTCCTCAGTACTTCCTCTTCCTCTTTCTTCGCACGAACAGCCTCCATCGGAACATCACGCCTCCTGCTTGGACCCATCATTCCCAGCAAAGAACAGGTCATATTAGAACCAAGTCCAAAGATCAGGTAACAGAGGCAAACTGAGGAAACAATGCTGAACCACAGAAGGGCTACGCAACGAAAGACCATAACCTTAACAACACAATGATCGACATTTCAACAAAAAAATTCCCCAAAGAGCAGTACTTACTCCAGAACGGGGAGGGTCCGCGGGTCCACCAGACGCCAGGAGGGATAATCCTCGCCTCCGTGTCCTTAATAGAATCAGAACTTACCAGTACTAGAGCTAGGCAAATTCCCATTCTATGTCAGGACCGGAGGCTCAGATTATGCCAGTTCAAAGCTTATCCACCACCAGCTGAGCAACTTTCAGTACTGGCTTAAAGTAGAACCTCTTAAAGGTTGAATCCGAGGACCAGTCGGCCGCCCGCATGAGGTCTTCCAAACGTGCTCCAAGTGCAAACGTTTTAGAGGCCATAGCACCTCGCGCTGAATGAGCTCCAAACCTCTTGGTATCAATCCCCGCCTCCTGCATCACCCAACGCACCCACCGGGCTATAGTTGGAGAAGAAACCGCCTTGTATGGCTTGCGGAGTGGAATAAGCAACTGTCTTTCACCGGGAGGACGAACCTCCTCCGTCAACTCCTCATAGGCTCGGAGGCATTGCACCACACACAACTTGGGGGATTCTCGAAACGCCGGGTAGGATATCATCCTAGTATGGCATTTAGTCCTTCTACTGACCGTGAAAGAAACCCCATCCGGGGAAAACACCCTGGCTGAGACATCAAGGGCCCGTACATCAGACACCCATCTGCAGGAGATCAGACATAAGAGAGTCGCTAACTTAGCCGAGAGCTCCTTGCGAGACAAGAACCTTTTCGGTTGACAGGAAAGAAAAAGATTCAACACTATATTCACATCCCACAATGCGGAATAGCGCGGTTCCGGAGGGAGGGATAGGCGGATGCCTCTCAGAAGTCTGCACACAAATGGGTGCTCCCCCACCGGGGATCCCTGAACGGGGGGTGTAACCCGCTGATATTGCTGAGCGGAAAGTGTTGATAGAGCGGTAAGCCAACACTTGTTCCGCGAGATCTGCCAAGAAATTGAGAATGTGGACTACCTCCGCGCCCACGGGATCAACACCCCGTCGCAGACACCAACGGCACCATCTGTTCCAGGCGGAGCGGTATCTCTTTGTTGTACTGTCCGCCCATGCCTTGGAGAGCAAGGACTCAGCATGTCCCAAAAGGCCCGGGAGCGACCAGCGACGCCTGAGATCCTCCAGACCATCAGCTGTAGCGATCCCTCCGCCACCATGCGGTGGGGATTGAGGTCCGGATCCAGAAGAATGTGAGGAAAGTGGGGGAGTCGGATTGGAAAATCCCAGGAAAGTTCCAGAAGAACTGGAAACCACACTTGAGACCTCCAAAGAGGGGTGACTAGCACCACCTCCACCTGCTGGCGACGCACATGAGCGGATACTCACGTGATCATGGAAAAGGGGGGGAACGCATAACCCCGCTCCTGGTGCCAGTCCTGCAGGAACGCATCCGTTGCTTCCGCCAAAGGGTCTGGCCTTCAGCTGAAAAACCGCAGTAACTGATGATCCAGCCGCGATGCAAAGAGGTCGACTGAGAAAGGACCCCAACTCTCCATGGGATCCAGCTTCCAAATGCTGGCATCCAGCCGGTGATGGGAGTGCCAATCTGTCACCTCGTTCGCCCGGCCCGGAAGATATTCCGCCGTGACGGACACCTGATTGTCCAGGCAAAAATTCCCAAAATCCTTGGCGAGGTTCGACAGCGCACGGGATCCGGTACCACCCAGGTGGTTGATATACCACACCGCTGAAACGTTGTCCATTTTGAGGAGAACGCAGGACTGCACTCTGTCCTTGGTCCAGCATTGCACCGCAAACGAGCCCGCCAGTAGCTCAAGGCAATTGATGTGCAACGATTGCTCGAGTACCGACCAGGCACCACCGGTTGAAAAATCCCTGCATCTGGCTCCCCAGCCTGTTTGACTGGCGTCTGACTATCACAATATCTGGGGCAGACCCGAAGATCGCACGCCCATTCCACGGCTCCATGTGGGTGAGCCACCACGTCATCTCCTCCTTCACCTCCGCCGAGAGAGGGACAGACTGCGAATAAGTTAGACCTCTCCGGAGATGGTGTGCTTTGAGCCGCTGCAAAGCGCGGTAGTGCAAAGGGCCCGGAAAAATGGCCTGGATCGAAGACGAGAGGAGCCCCACTAAGCGGGCCAGCTGACGCAGTGAGGTATGGGATTTGGCCAACGTTTGGCGCAACTCGTGCCTGATCCTTGCTATTTTCCTGGCCGGCAGGCTCAGCGTCGACGAGACGGAATCTACTGTGAAACCCAGGAACGTAACGTTCTGCACTGGAGACAGGAGAGATTTCTTCTTGTTGATTACAAACCCCAGCCCTTGGAGCAGGCTGACCGCCACCTGCAGTTGACTTGAGAGGGTCTGGGGGCATTGGGCCATCAGAAGCATGTCGTCGAGGTAGACGATCATACGAATGCCCTGAGCCCTGAGGAATTCCACTGCCGGTCGAAGGACTTTGGTGAAGCACCAAGGCGCTGAGGAAAGACCAAAAGGAGGAGTGGTAAACTCGAACACCCGACCGCCCCAAGCAAGCTGAAGGAAACGGCGGTGCGGGGGAAAAATCGGGATTGAGAGGTACGCGTCCTTCAGGTCTGACCGGACCATCCAGTCGCGAGGCCTCAGCACGTCTCTGAGGAGGTGGATCCCCTCCATTTTGAAATGGCGATACACCACCCACTTGTTGGAATCCTTTAAATTTATTACCGGCCTGCGTCCCCCGTCGGGCTTGTCGACCAGAAAAAGATTGCTGAGAAAACCTTAGGGTTGCTCCCCTGCGCAACAGATAGCTCCTTTTTGGAGGAGAGCTGAGACCTCCTCGCTTACCAGCTCCGCATCGCTCTGTGAGAAAGAGATGGGGCGAGGCCGGGACAACTGTCGAGGACGGCCATGGAACTCCACCTGGAAGCCCTGAACCGTCTGCAGCACCCAAGCGTCGCTTGTGAGAGAGACCCAAGCCGGGAAGAACTGCGCTAAACGACCACCCACTCGCAGGTGCGCTGAAGGTAGCACACTCACCTTTGCCAGAGTTATTGGCGTTTCCCTTGAAGCCTCCACGACCCCGGAACTTTTGTCCTCTGGTGGGGTACAAGGTGTTAAACCGGGAACCATCCTGGTAATGCCCGCGACCGGAGCCTTGCCCCCGGTCAGGGTTGTGATAGTTTTCGCGGCTGGTCAACCGGCCCCTGCCGCGACCGGTATTGTGGAAAACCCGAGGGTTGAAGACCTTAAGGATGTTGGACTGGGCCTTGTCCAGTGACGTGAACGTGGCCACGAACTTCCCCAATTCTCGCACTAAGGGATCGCCGAAAAGGCCTCCTTGGGCAACCGCGCCCGCCTCCGAAGAGGCAAGGTCCCCCAATTTAGGGTCCACCTTGATTAAGAGCGACCGGCGTCTCTCTGTGGAGAGCGCGCAGTTGGCGTTCCCCAGGAACACAATAGCCCGCTGCGCCCAGCCAGAAAGCAGCTCAGGGTCAATCAAGGACCCAGATGCCTTGGCCTCCTCGGCCATATCAAGGATTTTGGTAACCGGCCCCACGGCATTGAGGAGTTGATCCTGGCATGAACGCCAGGACCTGTCAATACCCTTCTTAGGGTCCTTTACGAATTTGGCCAGGAAGGTCGCCATCTTGGGGTCAATGTCCGGGGTGAGGGCGACCTTATTCTCCAGACAAGGGCAAGGGCACTCTGCCCGGAGACGGTTGCGAGCTTCCTTCTCCATCGGCTTACGCAAACGGCCCGCCACATACTTCGCGACCTTATCTGCTGGGACCCAGTCGGTAGACCTAGGATGGATGATGTCATCCGGGTCCAGCATATCAGAACTACCACCCGGGGGAGGGGGAGGGTAGCCAGGGTCTAGAGGGGTCCGCCTCATCATCGGTGTCCCCAGGGGAGTCCCCGGTATCTTGAGGATTGGGAGTGGCCGTGCAGGGAGGAGTCTGGGGTTCGACCTGGGGAGCTGCCGGCTCCGAGGTCGGAACCTGCGCTAAAAAGGCCTGCTTCAGGCGCACAAAAGCGTCCGCGTCCACCCCCTTGCCACAGTGCTTCTTGGCGGGCTTACGCAAACGGCCCGCCACATACTTCGCGACTTTATCTGCTGGGACCCAGTCGGTAGACCTAGGATGGATGATGTCATCCGGGTCCAGCATATCAGAACTACCACCCGGGGGAGGGGGAGGGTAGCCAGGGTCTAGAGGGGTCCGCCTCATCACCTGCGGAGCCTTAGGGGTTTCCGGAGGGTTCGCAGGGGGCTTCATCCATTTGGCGCACTCCCGCGCAATTTGCGACAAGAGGCGCTGCTCAAGAGGTTCCATGGCCTGGTTTACGGCCCTGTAAATGGAATCGTCCACCGCCTGGTAGAAGTCATCATCCCAGGGCAGGTAGAACAAATCATCCCCCCCCTCATAATGATCCTGGTCCTGCATTATAATTAAGTAATGTCCCCTTGTAACCAGCAGGCAGTGCCTCAAGAAAAATGCCAGGAACACTGGTGTTAAGGGTCACGCCGCAGGCGTGCGCAAATTGGGGCTGGGAGGGAGCCCAGACTACTATGGGTGAACCGGAGGCTCACAATTAAACGGGCAGAGCCCTGGAGACACTTACGCCCTTGAGGTTTTATTGGGCCGTCCTCCCCCGGCGCAGCCGCCGCCAATACAAACCCGCAGGGCGTCACACGTGAAAAAAAATACAGACCCCGCAAGGGGCGTAGCAGAATGAAGTGGCGTACAAGACCCAGACAGGGCGTCACTCGGGAGACCGGGGAAAGCAAGGCTCCTCACCGGGCAGCTCTCGTCAGCACTCTATGATCAGTGCTGGCGCGCGCTGCCCGGGAGAGAGACCACAGAGCCCGCGCGCGGTGAGAGAGTTTCACCGCACTAGGCAAGGTCGTGTAAGGTAAGCGCTAGCGTCCCGCGACTCGGGGATCTGAAAAACAAACAACCGGAACGTTAGACAACGCCCTATAAATCCCCCAATATGCAACAACTCAAGCCAATATCAAATAAACGGTAATAACATTCCCCACAAGCAGAGAACAAATAAAAGCGACTTATCTTGCTGCTGAGCAGCGAAGGAAGAGGAAGTATTGAGGAGGGACCAAGTGGAGGCTGGTTAATAGACAGCGTTGATGGACTATTATGACTTCGTTTGTTCTACTCCCGAGTGTTCATGGGAGTAGTAGTTTTAGATGGTTTTGAAATTTGCTGCTGTAAAAATAAAGCGAGGGAAGAAGGCATAATCTGAGCCTCCGGTCCTGACATAGAATTCCATCATCAGTGGTACGAAGGTATGGCCCCCTGCAAATAGAGTCTGCTACCATCACCTATCAATTGGTATGTAGGGCGTGTCGCCAATTTTGATGCAGTTACTCTTTCGGTGCCCCTCTGTTGAGTATCACTGCTGAATTATGAATCACCTTAAGTGGACTCACGGATTGTCAAATCTTCTGTGGAAAAATACAGAACAGGTAGGGAAAAAATGAACAAGGCGGGAAGGTATAGCTTCCGCAGCCTTGCGATGATTTGTGTTCCTACAATCCTTGACAATTTGAGAAAGGAAGTTTCTCATGTGCTCCAGGATGTGATTGCTAGCCAACTTTACCATCGGCCATAATAATTCTCAATATCTGGAAAATAAGCATGCAGCATTAGGAACCCTCAGTGCCAAACTGTCAAATGCAAACTTATTTCCGCCCATATTGCCAGCTTTTTCGATTCCCTGCGCCATGGAGTTGACTAGAATGCATTTGCCTTCATTTTTAGGTCTCCCCCTATGGACAGCTTTTATCTGTCTATTGTCAAAAGACCTCTTATGGATCATACCAAAACCTACAGTGGAATTTGGCCCAGTCCGTTGCTTACAATTGGTTGCCTTTCTGGTCACTCATTTGCTTGCTTCTTATTTTATAGCTTTCCTTCTTCTTCCTGTGCTTGTCCCTCCACTGGAGCATAACTTCCTTTCCACACTTTTGATTGGATGACTTGTATCCTTCTACTGCTCAAATTGAGGGAACTACATTTGGTTTTGCTATCAGCACTCCAAGAGAGTATGGGGCATATGTACAAGGACTGGCAATAACTATCGCTAACGCTAGTTAGCAGCAGTTTTTTCATCGCCGCTTACCGCTGAAAACTATCGCCATGTTAGCGGCGTATTTACAAGCCGTTGCTACATGGCGATAGTATCAGGGATCGGCGGTGAAAACTGCCGCTAACATTAGCGGGATGGCGATAGGAATTCCGGTGTTAGCGGCAAAAACTACCGATAGGCCCATTAGCAGCAAAAAAAACTCACGTTAGTCAGCCCAACGTGAGTTTTTTTTGCCTCTAATGCAAAAAATAGCCTATCTGCAACCTCCAATAGAAAATAGGCATAAAAACCAAAAAATGCAGAATGTAGCAGCCAGGGCCAAGTGCAGCACACATCAACAACCCTTGCAAGCCACCCAACATCCAGGATGAGAGCCTGGATGCCTCGCTGGACCTGCGTCTGGAGCCTGGATGCCTTGCTGGACCTGCGTCTGGAGCCTGGATGCCTCGCTGCACCTGCGTCTGGAGCCTGGATGCCTCGCTGGACCTGCGTCTGGAGCCTGGATGCCTCGCTGGACCTGCGTCTGGAACCTGGATGCCTCGCTGGACCTGCGTCTGGAGCCTGGAGTGGGATGCGGAGGAGCTGTGGAGTCGATGATCGTGGCGGTAGACATTGAGGCGCGACGATCGCCAGT
Source organism: Calotriton arnoldi (assembly GCA_963921515.1). Lineage (NCBI taxonomy): Eukaryota > Metazoa > Chordata > Amphibia > Caudata > Salamandridae > Calotriton > Calotriton arnoldi. The sequence continues at coordinate 334,292 of CAWUFW010004174.1, forward strand.
ACCTGGTGGTGAAGTCTGGCAGGTCGCATGGAGACACGTTGCTGACCTGTGTGAGAAGACCGCCTTGCGCCCCTTGGAGCTGTGAATGGTAGAGGCGCTCCTGCGCACCAACGTAGGGAGGTCTGCATCGCATACTACGATCCACCACTACACCGGGGTGCACGGAGGGTATTACCAACGGTGGGTGCCGCCTCTCTGCATCACAGGCCGGATGATGTTGGGCTGGCCGGACGCTGTGGAGGGCGAGGCCCCTGAGCTGCGCCGAACTTGTGTGGCGGGAGCGCTGCAACTTCACGCCTAAGGGGACCCTGCTGCATCAGCTGCATTGGGAGGTTCACCAGCGGACTTGGCGGCGACTGCTGTACCCAGACTTGTGAAATCACACCTGGCTGAGGCACCTGCTGGCTGAGTCACAGATTTGGGGAGAGTGCAGCGGATTGCGCCATTGTGTCAATGTCCAGGTAAGGAGAAGGTGGGACGCGTAGCGCATGAGGCCCGGGGGTCGAGTCGCCGAGGCCTAGTACACCTAGATGACGCACCCCCAGTGGCGGCTCATCCGCTATGGCGGAAGAGCGTCGCCTCACTGCTTTCAAGCAGTGCAGAAGAGGAACAACCATCACATGATGATTACTTACTGATGTAATCGTGCTATGTTTCCTTTGCGGGAGGGAGGGTGGGTAGGACTGCTCCAAGCACGGAGCAGGGCATGGGCGGATTGGCATGCCCACTCAAGTGCGCAGTGACTTTTTGGTCGGCCCGCTCAGGCCGCACAAAGCAGTCATGCGCACTGTCCTGTTCGCAATGCAGGCTGCATTACAGCCTGCATGGAGAACATGCCCACACCTCCAGCCCCTGGCTGAACGCCTCGTCGCCAATGACCAATCCCAACGCCGCATTGCAGCGTTGTGATTGGCTTAGGGGAGGGAGCATGGCTGCCTACTTCCTATTCCTGGAAGCAGACTCAGGAGAGCAGGAGCAACGAAGACACGGGACCCGGCCTCGAGGTAAGATTTCTCCCATTTAAATATTTACAACACCTGCTCACACACACACCCCCACGTCCACGCCCCATCCAGTGTTCTTTCCGGCGTTTCCCACCTCCCAGCTGTCCAGCCCCCCGCAGCACTTCCCAATGGCGGCCGCTGTGCGGCCAGGCGCAGCGGGCTTACCACTGGTGTGCCAAAGGTATATATGGCGCTACGACGCATACCATTATATTGCATTCCATTACAATGCATACTAATACTAGGCATATTGCAACAGAAGGGAAGGTGTTGGATTGCGGAGATGTAAACATTACTATTCCCACTTCAGTGAGTGCAACCCTAAAACTGACCCTTGCACCCCAAAGCAAACCCTGACCCCTAAAATTCATATTTGAGCCCCCAAAAGACACCCTAAAAATCATGTGACCCAAATGCACACCCCAATTTTCATATTTGACTCAAATGCACACCCCAATTTTCATATTTGACCCAATGGCACACCCCAATTTTAATGATTGACCCCAAAACACACCCCAAATTTCAAATTTTACCCCATAATACACCCCACATTTAATCTCCGACACCCGAAACCCATACCCACCCTAAAAAATAAAAATACCCCATTACTGACCTCACAATGCGTTGTAATGGAATGCGATGTGAAGGCACCTGCGTTGTTGGATTTGCGTTGTAAAGGCATTGTGATGTAATGCCTGCGTTGTAATGGACGTCTCCCGTGCCAAAGGCAAGCCATATGCAAGCCTGTCTGCGTCCGTCTGCCCCTAGACTGCGCTCAGCACCAAGGACCCTTCCTCTCGGACACTCCACCCATACGGCGCCAGCACCCGCCTCGCCATCAACCCTGGACGCCACATCGCCTGCCAGGACCAACATCTGCTCCGGACTGGACATCGCCATCACTGACGGCTACTAAATCACCCGCAAGGACCACCCCGACCGTCCAGGAGGAGGCATTGCCATCACCTACAGAAGCACACTCCGACTTACCACGCACTCTAATGACCCAACGGTGACCATGGAACACCTCAACTTCCAGATTCGGACCAACCCCAACCCCATCCTCTGCGGCACCCTCATCTGCAGGCCCCTCGGGCCATGGACACCTGTTCTCCGATACCATTGTAGACCTCATTGCACACCAGGCTCTCCCATCCACCGACGACATCCTACTCGGCGAACTCAAGTTCCACCTGGACAACCCCAGTGACCAGAACACTACCCCCTCCTGGGGTAGCTCCCCAACATCAGACTCAAGCAGCTAGTCACTGCAGCAAGCCACAAAGCAGGACACACGGTCGAGCACGTCTCCTCCGCCGTCGGGACCTTCAACTACAGCCACACCACCGGACTCTCCTGGACCGACCATCATTGTATACATCACGGCTTCACCATGCCCACCGTACACAACCGCCATCATCGCCCCCCTTGCAGCTGGATCCAGGCCACCGAAGTACGTCTCGTCAACTCCCTCAGCACCACCACTCCGCCAATGCTTACAGACGATGACACCGCAACGCGCAACCGTCACCGATGGATCTCCAACTGCGCCAACACCCGGGCACCCCTCAAGAACGGCACTGTGTCAGTACCTTACGCCTGCATGATGGCAGGCGTAAGGGTGACACAGTTCCACAGGGATAGGATGGCCCCATGCATTGCTGGAGTTGCGTCATGGTTGTGACGCGACTGCAGCAATGGGTGACTTTAGCACAGACAGATACGTCAGAATTCCAGACGTATCTGTCATTACTTGCGTCATGGAGCGCCGTCCAGTAAATACAGCGCATCCGTGGTGTCGCAAGAAGGGGGTAGTGAAAAGTGTTGCAACGCTGTCGTGTCGCAGCGCTGCAACACTTTTCATGAGTGAGGCCCTGGAATGCACGCTATCTTATTGATGGTGCGCAGTCCTGCCCTGTAGTTTTGTCGCAGGGCAGCGCAGCTACATTGCTTGCAGTGCGGTCCAGCAACAAAACCTGCTGAAATGGGCCCCAAGGGTTATCTCCATTTTTAAGATCAGCTATTTTCTGGTCTTAAAAAACTGCCTCTAACTGCATGTATGTGTTTTTTTTTATTTCAATGGGCCTGATTAAGATGTCGGGCGGACTTACGTCTGCCCCGACACCGTTGCGGAAAAGGAAACGCCCGACCTTAGGTCGGCGGTTCTGACTGCTGTATTACGATGCGACCGCCCATAGGGCAAACTTCCATTTCCCAATGTAAGCTTGAGCGGCGGAGGGAAAAGACCCGCAGTACAACCTTCCATTGAGAAATGGAGGTCTAAAAACATTCCTGCACCGTGTGGCAGGCACCATAGCTGCCCCCAATGCCCAAATGCGTAGGGCGGGGGGGGAAGGGGGCTATAACTATGGGGCCTATTACAATGGCGGTCGGATGACCGCCGCCTGGCCGGCGGTGGCAACCGCCAGACCTGCGGCGGACATCCGCCGCGATCGCAAGCCAGAAAACCGCCGGTCAGATTAGGATGGCGGTGGTGACCGCAGCGTTGGGAAATTCCGACCACCGCTTTTCCACCGGTTGCCATCCGCACTCCTGCCCTGCGGACGGAGAAGGACCGGGATAATGGTGGCGGTGCAGGGCAGGCTCCGCCGGCACGATTATGATGCCGGAGGTAGCCAGCCTTTCCTCAGTGGTCAGACCGCCATGGAAAGGCATGCGGTGATTGTCTTCCGGGGGCCCGTTGCGGCCCCCCAATGTTTGTGGGGGTGTGGGTGCACTGGGGAGTACCCATGGTGCCCCCTACATGTCCCTGTACCAGGTGGCAGGCACTGTGCAGTGCCTGCCAAGCAGTGCAGGGAAATGCAGGACATGCTTATGTGGACATCGCTGCAGTGCTGCGGGCAGCAGCAACCGCCGCAATATTAAGGCCCGCGATCCGACCACCGCAGTCGGATTTCGAGCAGGGTACATCCTAATGCGACCGGTGGTTATGTCGCGGGCCTTGCGGGCGGTCTTTTCCCGTTACCATGGCGGTCGGGGAGGTTTTCCGACTGCCATCGTAATAGGCCCCTAAATGTATAAATATAATGGAAAAGTAAATAAACTACAACAATACCACAGTTATTATATACATTACACTTCTATAGACTATAACTACAACAATCTAATCAGTCAATTAATTATACCAATAAAAAAATAAAAACAAAATAATTACTTATTCTACGTAAAATCCAAATACCACAGGGAAAATACTCACCTATAACACATACAAAATATACTCTTCCAACTCCAAATATAATTTCACTCAGGAAAGGTGCTGGACACTAAACATACATAATTTGCTATTCCCACTCCAATATAATTTAAGTCAGTGAAGGTGCTGGACACTAAACAAACATAATTTACTATTCCCACTTTGAGATAACTTAAGTCAGGGAAGGTGCCGGACACTAAGGGGCCGATTCCGATCTCGGCCGGTAGGGCTCCGAATCGGATTCGGCTTAACCGGATCCGATTCGGAGCCCTATTTCCCGACCGATTCGTACGCGCGTCCGGGCGAGCGAGTACGATGCGAAATCGCCGACCGACTCGTCCGGGCGTCCCGACCGCTCCGACCGACTTGTTCCCGGGTCTAACCGCACCGACCGACTCGCTCGGACTCGACTCGCACCGCGCAATGGAGACGTTCCCCGGCCGGGTAAGTACGATGCGCGCCGCGAGCAGTCCGACCGAGCCGCGCACTCCGGCTCCAAAGAGCAGTCGGAGCCGTACTTCGGGGGTCCGTTTCGGACCCCCCTGTACGCGTAGCCGCGCGAGTTGCACACAGTGGGGGACCCATGGGTCCCCCCCTACCTGTGCGTGTACGGTGCGAGTCGCTTCGCCGCGTACACGCTGTAGGGGGCGCCCTTGTCCGCCTCGCACCCATTGAGTCAATGGGAGCCCGCGTACGCGTTGTACAACCGGCTCCCATTGACTTCAATGGGAGTCCGACCGACTCGAGTCCGATGGCATACGTGCGCATCGTACTCGTTCGGTCGGGCTGCACGGGTCCGATTCGGTCGGAAATCTCTCCGGGTCCGGTTCGGTCGGTGAGATTTCCGGCCCGAATCGGAATCGGCCCCTAAATATACATAATTTACTATTACCACTCCAAAATAAATCAAATCAGGGAAGGTGCTGGCCACTAAACATCAAAAAATAACTATTCCCACTGCAAACATATTTTAATTCAGGGAAAGTGCTGGACATTACTACTACAAAATGTACTATTCCCACTCCAATATAACCTAAATCAAATAAGGCGCTAAACTAAAAAAAAAAGAAAAATACTATTCCCACTCCAAATATAAATTAATTCTGAGAAAATGCTGTACACTGTGGGGCCGATTCCGATCTCGGCCGGTAGGGCTCCGAATCGGATTCGGCTTAACCGGATCCGATTCGGAGCCCTATTTCCCGACCGATTCGTACGCGCGTCCGGGCGAGCGAGTACGATGCGGGTCGCCGACCGACTCGTCCGGGCGTCCCGACCGCTCCGACCGACTCGTTCCCGGGTCGAACCACACCGACCGACTCGCTCGGACTCGACTCGCACCGCGCAATGGAGACGTTCCCCGGGTGAGTACGATGCGCGCCGCGAGCAGTCCGACCGAGCCGCGCACTCCGGCTCCAAAGAGCAGTCGGAGCCGTACTTTGGGGGCCCGTATCGGACCCCCCCTGTACGCGTAGCCGCGCGAGTCGCACACAGGGGGGACCCATGGGTCCCCCTTACCTGTGCGTGTACGGCGCGAGTTGCTTCGCCGCGTACACGCTGTAGGGGGCGCCCTTGTTCGCCTCGCACCCATTGAGTCAATGGGAGCCCGCGTATGCGTTGTATGACAGGTTCCCATTGACTTCAATGGGAGTCCGACCGAATCGAGTCCGATGGCATACGTGCGCATCGTACTCATTCGGTCGGGCTGCTAGGGTCCGATTCGGTCGGAAATCTCTCCGAGTCCGGCTCGGTCGGAGAGATTTCCGGCCCGAATCGGAATCGGCCCCTAAACCTACAAAATATACTATTACCACTCCACTATAATTTAAATCAAGGAATTAACTACACACTAAACAGAAAAAAACTAAATGTCAAACTCCAAACATAAAATATTTAACAAAGGGGTTAAACAGTAAACATAAAAAAACAAATATTCCCACTCCAAACATAAATCAATTCCAGAAAAGTGCTGGACATTAAACACAAAACAAATAACAGTCCGTCGGTGTCAGTCCCACCGCCATCGGAATGAGGATTCCCGCCCGCCACATAATGATGGCAGGTGGATGTATGGCGGTCGGAGACCAACCACCGAGGATTCCCGCCCGCCTCCTAATGATGGCGGGTGGATGTATGGCGGTCGGAGACCGACCACCGAGGATTCCCGCCCGCCTCCTAATGATGGCGGGTTGATGTATAGCGGTCGGAGAGACCGACCGCCATGGAATCTGACGGGCTCCTTGAGCCCGTCGGTCCGTTGGAGGAGCAGTAATACCTACAATGGTAGCGGTGCCTTGAAGGCACCGCCGTAGGTATTACAATGTTCCTTTCCACTGGCCTATCAATGGCGATGAACCATGAAAAGGCTGGCAGAAAAGGACATTGGGGGGTCTGTAGCAGGCCCCCTTCACCCCTGGGCCTCAGCTTTGGGACTTGGGGGCCACCTATAGTGCCCACCTACATATCCATGCACCATGCCGCAGGTACCGCATGGTGCCTGCCACATGCTGCAGGGATATGTAGGATGTTAATGTTTTGTATTGAGGCATGTGCTGCAGCCTGCAGCACCCGCTGCAGTACAAAAGATAGACATTGTGACCGCGCTGGTGGCGGTCGCATCCTAATTGGGCTGGCGGGACCGCCGACTTGTTGTCCCATTTCCAAAAGGATGGCGGTCCGACCGCCATCCTAATGAGGCCCTAAAACACAACATAACCTAAATAAAAAAACTACACAACAATTCATAAATATAAAAATTTATAAAGAAAATATAAATAATTGAACAAAAATATTTTCAATGTAAATATTAATTAAATAACTTAAAGATGTATTTATACCAACAGATTTTTTTATATTTATTGCAAAGTTTGTACTATATTATATAGATTCTATAGACATCTTATTAACAAAAAAATTAAAAATATTTTAATCATAAATTAATCTTACATTTACAATTTTTCTCAAATGAATATTAAAACATATTTCATAATAATCACCTATTTATTACAAATAAATTACATATAACTAAATAACAAACTAACATTTAATAAAATATTTCAAAAACACATAAATAAAAATAGCAAACTATATTTTAAATATTTCAAAAATCTTATATTATCCACACAAATAAAACAATAATAACCCAAAACAATAAATGAATAGAAAAAAAAATAGAATAATTTTAAAAAACTACAAAAATATAGTAATTTAAGGGGCTTATTACGATGGCAGTCGGAAAGCCTCCAACCTTGGGTCGGAGGCTTTTTGACCGCCATCATCGGTTTCAATACCAACCGGCTGATTATGAATCAGCCGGTCAGAATTGAAACCGGCCGGTCATTCCGGCTGGCTTCCGACGGGCTCAAGGAGCCCGTTGGCCAGTCGGAGTCTGGCCCGTAATCCCAAAGGGCAGCCTTTCCACCCTTGGGATTACAATGCACGTTTTCCGGCAGGGTTTCCATGCCGGCCTTTCTGACAAGGAAACCCTGTCGGAAAGTGTGTTTGGGGGACCTAGCAGGGCCCCCTTGTGAGGGTGGTCTCCGGTTGGGAGCCGAGGTGCCCCCTGTTAATCCCTGCACCCTGTGGCAGGCACCTTGTGGTGCATGCCAAGGGGGGCAGGGATTAACACCACCTCCCATTTCCCTTTGGGAGCATGTACTACGGTCGGTTTACGGCGTAACACATGCTCCCATAGGGAAATGTCGGAATGCAACCAACAGAGTTCGTTCACATCCTAATCAAGAGGTTGGTATCGCCGACCAGCCCTAAATATCAACAAAAATCAACCACATTCATTTTACATTAGTTTCCTTTAATTTTAAATTTTAATATATTTATATTAAAATATAAATTTACTAACCATTTAAAAAATTATTTAAAAATACCAACTAATCTTACCTATAAAAATAACACCCACATACAAAAAATGTATGTTACATTTTTTTCATAAATTAAATTTTATTACAAACTAAACATAAATGCACATAATTAATCAAAAACATTCCCAAATATTTTTCAAATATTTAAATACAAATTAAAATTCCTAACAAAATGTAAAATAACTTCTCACCCATGTTCTCTAATAACCCAACATCCCACTCCTAAATTTCTACAATTTAATTAAGTAAAACAAAATTAATATATATTTTTTAAATTCATGCAATCTTATTTTTACAATTTAAAATTACTACCCACCCTTATCACCTATAACACCAACATCCCACTCCTCAATTACTTCAGATTTTTTTAATTAAAAAAAATTATAAAATTTAATACAAATTTTTTAATACATTTAAAAATAAATTCTCATCACTATCCACTAAAATCCTAATATCCCACACTTATTTATCCACAAATTCTATATAACTTGAATACATTCATTAACATTTTTAAATATTATTACCCAAATAAAAAAAATTAAATTACTCCCCATCCTTATCCCCTATAAACCCAACATCCCGCTCCTAAATCTTCTCGAATTCTATCATTTTATCTCAATAATAAACCCAAAAATACTATAACACATTTTTTCACAATTTTTTTCAGTTACTCCCCACCCTTATCTCCTATAAACCCAACATCCCGCTCCTAAAAAATATTAATAAACACCAAAACAAAACAATTCTACAAATTAAATTAATTACCACATATAAAATTACACACAAAAATAAACATTTTTATTATTTTACTATTAATAACAGTACATAAAATAAATTATTCAAACTATTTTTAACTAAAAAAATCGATATTACACACAACGATATTTTTGACATCGATATTTTTGACAGCGATATTTAATACACCTAATTTCCATATTTTTGACTTCGATATTACAAACCACGATACTTTAAGATCATAATATTTTAAACATGATATTTTTGTGACACAATATTCTTTTTCCGATATTTTGTCAGAATACCCAATTTAAGAATGAGGCCCGCAGTATTAGGAAGCCATCTAGAAAGTCCTGAACGCACAGTACTTCTGAACACCACCCATGACTCACTTTTCAGGCACGATCGTCCGCTAAAGATGTTTTCTAAGCCAGAAGCGCAACACAGGCCTCTGCAGCCCCAGTGGTGCTGGGGCCCTCAACCCTTCAGGGAACCCCCATTCAGCCCAAGTCCAATTAATATCTGTAAGATATGGCTGACCCCAGAGCCCCTCATCACATTCTGCAGGGGGGGCATAATTTTGAGTTCCTAATCCATTTTTATACTGTAACTGTGTTGCTTCTTTGCATTTTTGTACCACATTGTTCATGATGACCTCTAATAAAATATAACAAAAGTTATTCAAATGATCCCAACATTAGGGTTTTTATTGCATCGCAAATGTAAGCCATTGATGGGTTTGAAGATTTTTTGCGACATAACTCAAAGCACTTTGTTCTGGTGTCAATGGACACCATTTTCATACATCTGTCTTCTTTGTTCCAGTTCTTGCTTATGAGGTGATCCCACCTCCGATTCAAGAAACTCATTTTAAATGCTGAGAATTCAGGTAATGCACTCTTCACCTCATCATTCAGTTTTTAGCTGACACTGGTTGTACAGGACTCTGCAGCTTTAATCACTGCTGAGCTTTGGGTTCAATCTTGGCCTCTAGGTGGTCCCCATCCCTGCTGGGCGCTAAGGTTGACTTATGGATGTTCAGTGGAATTGTTGAGTGGATCCTCTCTTACCAACCTGTAGCATGGCCCTGTCAGGTGCACTCGCGGGACATGCCCTTATCAAAGAGTTGGGTGCGCCCGCAGAGTGTGTCCTATCCGCAGGAGCGGACGCACTCTTCAAATGCGCCCGCATTCCTCATTACCTTCTGTGGTCAGGCTTGCCTCTGGGTCCCTCTTCTTGGCAGCAATTCAGGGGGTGGGGTTAGGTTCCTGGGAGCACCATGCTTTCTGCAAGGAAGGTCTTGGCAGGGACTGATGGCGCCATTGGGTGGAACTTCCTTGTTTCTTAGCTCAGTCCATCATGGCCACCTTCCCATTGATTCCTATAGAGTTTTCTCAACCTACTTCCTTGTTTCCTGCTTCCCTTCCAGGTCATTCGTTCCTATATAAACCTCCCGAAAAGACCTTTTGATGCATTGCAATGCTCCCAAACGTCCCTGTTCCAGTTTTTCTTGGCCTTACATCTCCGTGCACTGTGTACTACTGTTGTGGTACTGGATTCCAGAGGTTGTTTCTGCTTCATGCTTTTTCCTCCTGGCGATTTCCTTAGAGGGCACATTCCAGCTTTGGGGCCGATTCCGATTCGGGCCGGAAATCTCTCCGACCGAGCCGGACCCGGAGAGATTTCCGACCGAATCGGACCCGTGCAGCCCGACCGAACGAGTACGATGCGTCCTTATGCTATCGTACTCGAGTCGGTCGGACTCCCATTGAAGTCAATGGGAGCCGGTCGTACAACGCGTACGCGGGCTCCCATTGCCTCAATGGGTGCGAGGTGAACAAGGGCGCCCCCTACAGCGTGTACGCGGCGAAGCGACTCGCGCCGTACCCGCACAGGTAGGGGGACCCATGGGTCCCCCTGTGTGCGACTCGCGCGGCTACACGTACAGGGGGTCCGACACGGACCCTCGAGTACGGCTCCGACTGCTCTTTCGAGCCGGGCGGCGCGTGTCGGTCGGAATGCTCGCGGCGCGCATCGTACTTACCCGGCCGGGGAACGTCTCCATTGCGCGGTGCGAGTCGTGTCCAAGCGAGTCGGTCAGTGCGGTTCGACCCGGGAACGTGTCGGTCGGAGCGGTTGGAACGCCCGAACGAGTCGGTCGGCGATTTCGCATCGTACTCGCTCGCCCGGACGCACGTACGAATCGGTCGGGAAATAGGGCTCCGAATCGGATCCGGTTAAGCCGAATCCGATTCGGAGCCCTACCGGCCGAGATCGGAATCGGCCCCTATGTGTTTCCATCACTGGCTGGCAAGGTGGCTTGGGAGGCAAGCGCCCAAGCTTCATATCCAGAACTTCCAAACCTAGAAGTCAAGCCTTGCGTCAAGCTCTTGAGAGATTGCAACGCCAACTTACCCAGGTGAGGATGGATACCACACACGCCTTGCAGGATGCCATACAGCAACAGTCTGCAGAAGTGGACTCTTTGCACAATGAAAATACAATAATACGCCAAGCCTTGCCATTCAGAATGCCTTCTGAGTTACCAGCAGTTCCTGCAGGGGCCCAACATTTCGATGGAGACCCAAGTAAGTTAAGAGGACCTGGACTCTTTCAACCTACCCAGCTCTCGCAAGATAGGATTATGGTGGGTTACCTAATTAGCAGTCTGACAGGAGCAGCCTTGGCCTTGGCTAAGCCTTTGATAACTGCAGCATTCCCTAGTCTGGATGATTATTCCACCTTCGTGTAAGTCTTCCGACAAATGCTTGAAAGACCTGACTTAGAGAGTTATGCAGAGGAGGCTCTTTGCAAAATTCAACAAGGCACTCAGGATGTTTTGTCCTATGTGGCACGTTTTAATCGTTTGTCTGCTGAAACAACATGGGTGGAGGGATCTTTGTTACGTGGAAGGTTGGAAGATAAAATCAAGGATGAACTTATTTGCATTCCTCAACCCACTTTTTTTAATGAGGCAATAGTCAGCCTTATACATTGAACACCGATTGAATAAGAGAAGAAAAGAAAAGAAGGGAGTGCATAGTCAATCTCCTATCTCAACTCATAAAATGCCTCCAATCCGAAAAAATGAGAGCCCCACTCAGATGTCGACTGCAGAAGAACCAATGCATATCAGAATCACACGAGGCCCAATATCTGAAGAAGAAAGGCGCAGATGTCAGATAAAGGGTTTATGCCTATATTGCGGAGAGAATGGGCATCTTCTATGTCAATGTCCAGTTAGCCTTGCCAAGTCATCGGGAAACAAGCCCATCCCATGAGATGAAGGAAGGTTTGGATGATGCATCTCTTCCTCAAATATTGTCTTCTGGATCTTCGGAGACTCCTGAACATGTTCCATTGTTTTTGCTACCAATCTCCATAGGAAATACGATCCCCTTAAATTAATTTTTTGCTTTACTAGATTCTGGAGCTACTGGTATGTTCATAGATAAGGGTTGGGCTCTCAAAAACCACTTTCCCATTTGAGCTAAGGGATGTGCAGACATTATTCAAACAGTGGCTTGAACTCCTATATTTTCCGGTCTAGTCACTCATTGCACAGAGCGCCTTCAAGTAAAGTTATTTAATCATCAGGAATGTTTAGAATTTGATTTAATAACATCTCCCAATCATCCTGTTATTTTTAGAGTTCCATGGTTAGTCATGCACAACCCTTACATTAATTGGGTTACTAGGGTGTTATTCTTAAGTTCGGAATCTTGTGCCCAAAACTGTTTAAGCCCTAAATTAAGTGAAGAGAGCAGAATCCTAATACCTTATGAAAAATCTGTGACGACAGCGGCAAACTTATCAGCAGTTCCTGAACAGTACCATTCAGTAATGTGTTTGAGGAAGCGAAGACTGAAACCTTGCGTCCGCACTGCAATTGTGACTGTGCCATAAATGTGGTACCAGGATCACACTGCCTTATGGTAGGATGTACCTGCTTTCTGAATCAGAGAAGACAGTGTTAAGACAGTATTAGGATGACAATCTGGATAATGGTCTAATCATTCCCTCTACATCTCCTGCTGGAGCTCATCTTTTCTCTGTGCACAAAAAATCAAAGGAATTAAGACCCTGTATAGACTACAGAGGGCTCAACAAAATCACAATTAAAGATCGTTATCCTCTTCCATTGATTAAAGACATTCAAGAATCAGTAAGAGGAGCCCAAGTGTATACAAAGTTAGAACTTAGAGGAGCCTATCACTTACCAAAAACAAAGCCTGGGGACAAATGGAAGATGGCATTTTAGACTCCAAATGGATATATTGAATATAGGGTAGAGCCCTTTGGGTTGTGCAATGTCCCTTCCATTTTTAAACGTTTCATGGATAAAATTTTTTCAGACTTATTGAATCTAAATGTAATTGTCTACCTAGATGATATCTTGATCTTTTCTAGGTCTTTGGAAGAACATCGTCTACATGTCCGGAATGTTCTGCAATAAATAAGAGACCATTGCTTAACTTGCAAACTAGAAAAATGTTTATTTGAATAAAATGAAGTAGAGTACCTAGGGTTCATTATTTCTCCTAGAGCGAATTCAATGGATCCTAAAAAGATTCAAGCATTACTAAAGTTGCCCTCTACTTCTTTTGTTAAGGAAACCAAGAGTTTCCTCAGATTTGCCAATTTCTACAGCAGTTTATTTACAACTATTCAGATTATTCTTGTAAGATCTCTCAATTACCAAAGAAGAAAAACCTGAGGGTCTCATCTGGCTGTTTCCCTGCCCGCACTCTGCCATGCATGAACTTTCTGTACTCAACTGGGGTGGGGCTAAGTCCCCCAGTCGTCTCAGTGGCAGGGCGGGGCCAGAGAAGGAACTTTGTGCTCTTAAACGCATTACTGATCCCACAGGGCGGGTCTCATCTGGTGGTTTCCCTGCCTGCAGTCCACCACGCCTGAAATTTCTGCACTGGACTGGGGTGGGACTATGTCCCCCAATCATCTCAGCGGCAGGTGGGGCCAGAGACGGGACTGCACGCTCTTAAGTGCATTAGCCAATCCCGTAGCACAGGTCTCATCTGGCAGTTTTCCTGCCCACAATCCAAAACGCCTGAACTTTCTGCACTGGACTTGGGTGGGACTACGTTCCCCAGTCATGTCAGCAGCAGGGTGGGACCAGAGAGGGGACTTCGTGCTCTTAAAAGCATTACTGATCCCACAACGCAGGTCTCATCTGACGGTTTCCCGCAATCCGCCACACCTAAACTTTCTGCACTGGACTGAGGTGGGACTACGTCCCCCAGTCGTCTCAGTGGCAGGACGGGGCCAGAGAGGGGACTTCATGCTCTTCAGAGCATTACCGATCCCGCAGTGCGGGTCTCATTCAGAGGTTTCCCTGCTCGCAATATGCCATGCCTGAACTTTCTGCACTGGACTGGGGTGGGACTACATCTCCCTGTTGTCTCAGCAGCAGAGCGGGGTCAGAGAGGGGACTTCACGCTCTTAAGCGCATTACCGTTCCTGCAGTGCAGGACCTATGCGGGTCATGCCCGAACATGCGCCCGTGTGAAGACCGAGCCAAGACGGGCCTGTCTTCACCCGTCATCGCCTGGAAGATGCTGGGCTGGCCACCCCCCTTTGCTTTCTTGGCCGCTGATCCTCAGCAACATCGGTGAGTCCATTTGAATTGTAAGACACTGGATGCTGTTCTGCCCCTATCTGGGCAGGAGTCATGGGTAAGAGCAAATGGCTGGAGGGAAGGGCATTACTACTGATAAACCACAAAGTGGCACTACGCTGGACTCATTCCTGGCACAAACAGTAAGTGTAGTTGCCAAAGAAATTGACTTGGCAGAGAGGCGCTTATCCCTTGATTTGGGGTTGGAATATAGCATTCCTTCACTGAGTGGGGCACGATCGCTGTCAGGTTCCCCTGAGGGGGCTTGGGGTAGTTGTTGTAGACCACCAACCCCTGAGGTCACTGGACATACTTCTCTGCTGACCACGGATAGAGTGACTTCCATGGATGAGCCTGTGATTGCTAGTCCCTGAAACCCAACAGCCAGGAAAAAGCAGAAAAAGAAGCAAGGGCCTATCCCTGGACACTTTAAGAAGCACTACTGCCCATTCTCTTACCTGCTTCTGCAAATCAACAGGCCTAAGCCCACCGCAGGTAGTGATGTTATCAACCTTCAACTCTAGTGAAAAAGGTGGGGTACCAAACCTGGTCTGGGAAAATGATGTGGGCCAAGTCAAATCCATTGTTACAACCCCAACTGTATCGTTAGTGGACAGGTTATGCGCTTTCAAAGGGGCCTTTCAGGAATTATTATCTAAATTAGAGTCCCTGTTGGCATCCCCAGCACCCACTCGACCCCACGGACAAGTGCCTCCCAATGCTGGGAACTGCTACCTTATCACCAATAACCATGTTGAACAGAGGCCTTTATTACCCATTGAGCCACATGCTTTCACTGCCGACCCATCTATTCTAGCTATGAGGGCTAGGTCTTTGTCTGTAGCAAACAGTGGTTTAGTTGGTTCAGGGAAGCAAGGTCAAGTAGGGGCTAATCGTGCTGGCAGGCCCCTTTTCGAGGAGCGAAAGCTGCAGTCTCATTTCAAACGCCCCCAGACGCGTTTGGCTTTTCCACATGACTGCTGTCCCTATGTTGCGGTTTTTGGTTGGAGTATCACCGCTACCATATGATAGGGAAGAATGCTATCTGAAACTGAAGAACAAGGTCTGCCATTGGCTTCTCAGAACACCACATTTTTCATATCTGAATATGACAATATTTTATTGGTGAGGAGGATTACGTGGATAGGTCAATCAGCCAAATCCAGGGAGCCAGTGTGGTTATAAATTGTAGGTACTCAGACATGGCTTTTTGGCTGATTAAATCTGGTTGTAGGTCTGGCAATCTAGGTGCAGCTGTTAGTATTGTCTCACTTGGCTTCTTTTATAGACCTAACCCCCCCACACTCCCCAGCCAGTTGAGTGGGGAAAGGATTCCATGACATCAACCAGACGTTGCAGGAGATTCTTCTGATTCTACTCATAATAGATTTTTACCTCTGTCAGGTGTGGATGCTAACAATTGACTTTCCTCTACCCTGGTTCCTAATAGGGCCTCGGCTCAATAGGGGCCACGGAAATAGGAGAATGCCCTTGGAACTGATGGCCCTTTTCATCTAGCCCCTGCTCGTAATCCTCTTGACATTGGTCTCATGCTAAAATTGGCTACAGTTGAAAGTCAACAACCACCGGCTATTGATGACCTTAGTATAAGTGTCAGTAGCAGCCCTTCGATTAATGTTGCAGAAAACAGCAAACTTGTCTCCTGGAACCTTGCAGGCATTATGAACAAACTCACTTACAGTGACTGGTTACAATTTTGTGGAGCCACTTTGATATTTGAATGTTCCAAGAGACTTGGGCTGTTACTCCTCAATTTCGTTCTGGGTTTGCTAGTTTTGATTGACCAGCAGTCTCATGTGGGAAAGGTCGCCCATCGGGGGCCTTGAAATTTGGATTAAACCCACCTTGGCTTGCTCATCGAAAGAGGTTGATCTTGGTTCCCCTTATGTACTATGTATTATCCTGAAATTCTCTTCTGGGTGTTCATTGTGTTTATATAATGTGTACTGCAGACATGAAGGTCGTAAGGCTAATTTAGCCATTATAGATCTAATTAATGCTCCCTTATGCCTCTCCCCTGGTATATTCAGAATAGTGGCAGGTGATTTTAATTGTAGTTTATTTTTATATTTTTATTCTTTTTATTGAACAAGCTCATAAGACAGTACATTATGAAACATATATGCATGTACACCATTTGATTGATTGATGGTGAGAGTAGGACGTGAGTGGGGGGGTTGGGACAACCTCAATCTTCGCAGGATTAAGCATGGTATCAAATTAGCAGTTCTTTCCAGGAGATGATTTACAGCAGATACATTGTAATACATTACAAAATAAATGCAACAATATCGCAGGTCGCAGGCTTCTCTATGCAATTCTGTATCTGTACCATGGAGACCATATTTTTTCTCATTTTTTCACACACACCCTACTTTTGTATACTACTTCTTCCGCTCGCTGACACCAGTCTAAATCCTTTTCCCATTCTGTTGCTGACGGGGGAGGGGTGCCCCCCAGCGCCTGGCAATATTCCGTTTTGCGACACCCGCCGCAAGTGCCAGCCAGAGCCTAGTGTGTCTCGGCCAGTCTTCCTCCCCCTTAATCATTAGAAGGAGCCATCTGGCATCCATCGCGACCTCCACCCCCTTTACCTTTGACATTATTGCAGTAACTCTTTGCCAGAATGAGCTGATCTTGGGGCATTTCCATAGGATGTGAAAAAAGGAGCCCTCCTGCTAGCATCCTCTGACACACAGCGCTGGTTGTGCCTTTCCCCATTTATGGCGCGGGACGCGCCCGGGCCGCGCCTGGGCCAAGGGTGGGCCCATCCACGCCCGTCGGAGCCCGGAGGAGGCTGGGCTTGCCCCCTCCTCTTTCATCCCCCCATTGAATCTTTGAACCTTCTAGCTCAGGAAAGAAAAAATCGCCTGCAATAGAGGAGGTAACTGTGACTTCTTTAGATACAGTTTTTGGCCAAGGCAACATCGACCTTAGAAAAAGAAATCGCCCTTACTGAAAAGAGACTCTCGCTGGGGGGAGGGGCAGGGCAGGTTTCTAATACTGCTGTCACTTCAACCCAGGGGGGGGGCAATGGAGGGTCATGGGGTGTTTCTCCAAATCCATCTGTGGTTATTCAGTCGCTTTCCACAACTCTACAGACTTCCTCTGCATTAAGTGGGAATACATTAGTTTCAAGTACCTCAAATGGGAAAAGGAAAATAGGGCCAGCGAAACCACCTTTTAACTGCCCTGCCAAGAAGACCAGAAAGGCCACCATGTCAGCGGCACCCATATGTAGGATTGGTCAAATACATCCAGAGACTACATCACCCCTAACTGGGGCAATCTTTTTGATAATTTCAAACAACTCCTTGAACCGATCTATGCCCGTTTAGACTCCATAGATCGTACCCTACAAAGTTTGCTAGCGAACAATCAAGTGCAATATACGGCAGTAGATGCTAATAGCAGCTCTGCCAATTCTAGTCTCCAACCTCCTACTAGGGTTAATTCCTCTGCTGCCTGTAAAATTTGTAAATTAGACAAAAATTGTAATTCTCATTGTTATAATTTGTGTGTGACCTGTAAAAATAGGCTTACTGGCTGTGAGTTACATAAACCATCCTCCACTCCTTCTGGCCTTCCTTGTGCTGTAAATCAGACGGTTCCTAGTCTGGATCCTCTTGGTCCAGCCCACGTAGGTTTGGTCCCTAGGTACTGTCCACCACAAGTGTCCCCTCAAGATACTGCGGGGAGGGGGCAATTACAACACTCATCAAGGTTACATGTTAATTCAGATGCCCATAGCAGATCCAATCAGGAATTCATGAATCTTCCTCCTGCAGTTCATCCCTATGTTTTAATTTTAGTTAATGAGCCTCTACTCCGCCCAAACCAAAGAGAGTCTACACTCCAGCTTATGGCCAGGGCTCGGCACTGGATGACACAAAATTCAAGTAGTGGTCATCTCATCCAAAATCACATGATTATGGCCAGAACGCCTTGGATTGGGTCTGATGTAAAAATAACTAATAGTGATTGTGTCATCTTGAATTTCAACAATGTAAGGCTTGTGAGAGACCTATTGGGGAATTTACCAGTTGCACCTACATCTCAATCCCAGATTTATGCAGTTCCCTTGGGTTTCTTTTATAGGCCTACATTAGTACGCCGTTCTACCACACGTCCAGGGCCACTTTTCAACGAGTATTGGTCACTACCCAGACCAGTTGTCCTCTGATATTCCCCTCGCCTCAAATAGGTACTCCCCGTTAGAAGATATGGAGGCCTGCAATTGACTCACTTTATCTTTTAATCACTCGCCTCTTCAATTAGTTCTCCATCACGAATATCTAATGGACTCCTCTTTTGTACCCACTGAGACGGCTGCTCTAGTCTCACAAAGTATTAATACGCTTCTTTCAATTGACCCCATATCGTCTTCTTTACTGGAACCAATGTTAATCGGCAATCAGGAGCACTCAAGGGATATATTGTTCATTTCATAGAACATAGCGGGCTATGAAAACAAAAAAGATAACAAAAGTTGGTATAACATGTTTGTGAATTCTGATATTATTTGTTTCCAGGAGTCATGGGCAGAGCAGCCTGTCTATGTAAATGGCTATCGTTCTTTTGTTACGCCAGCACTCACTTCAGTAGGAGGTAGATCTAAAGGGGGCCTACTTACATTGGTAGCAAATACGATCCCCCTAGGTAAGGTGCATTTTATTATTAATTCGCCTTACTCTCACATTATTTTAGCTGAGGGTTCTGGGGAAATTGATTTGTTATTGATAAACTTTTATAATAACAACTTCCAGAATCCCACTCATGTGATAGAGGAGATGGGGGGGGGAAATGGAAGCTCTGTTAACTCACCACCCCGTTCAATTTTTATTATTTGGGCTGGTGATTTTAATGCGCACTGTTGTACTAAAACAGACCAACGTATCTGTGGGGTAACTGACACGAATGAGTCACCGTTGGTATTATTAACCTGGGACCTAGTTATAATAAACCTGTGTCACCCCGCTTCAGGTCAGCCTCTCCATACCTTTCAACGATCTGGGGCTTTTTCGACAATTGAGTTCACAATTATTCAAGCTAGCTTTAAGGGTTGTATTAAGTCCTCTATGGCTGAGTTGACAGAATTCAGTGATCATGCTTTCCTCCTTTTCTGCTTTGTTTGGCCTCTTTTTCCTAAGATTAACCCGCTTTTTGCTACAAAACCTATTTTAAGCAGAAAAAATGGATTCACCCTTAAATGGGAAAAAATTTATTCAACTTTCTTTCTCCCAAAGGTTGTAAAGGAAGTGTTACTTGAGATTCAATCTTGTTTAGATCCCCACTCCGATAGCTACCAAGTAGTAACAGCATTTAAAAGTATTTTAACATCTATAAGTGCTAATCTCTCATGCCCAGCAACAAGAAATATTCCACCGGTAACAAGATGGTTCGAGGCAAGTTGCTTGAATGCCTCTAAACAACTCCGCACTGCTCTCAAAATACACCCCAGAAATAAAGCCCTGATAAGGAAGTTACGTGCGGACTACAAGACAGCTAGGGAGGTGAGAAAGAAGCAGTTGAGGGATGAAGCATGGAAGAATTTGTGTGAGGCCTCTAGGAGCAAAGACAGCAAAGCATCTTGGAGGGTGGTAAATGCACCTTTCCTGCAAGAACAGGGCAGCCCCTCTCTTGATCTTCACACAGATGAAGCCACCTGGCTGGCTCACTTTCAGAACATTTTTCAGGTTGAAAGGGATAGTACCACAAAAGAACTAGAGCATCTGATGGTGGACCAACCAGGGATGAAATTTTCCTTAGAGGAAATTGAGCTTGCACTTTCACAATCACCTGCTTTGAAGGCAGCGGGTCTGGATGGGGTCCCATTGGATATTTTCCTTGTTCATAAAAATTTGTGGGCCCCACTCCTGACCCAAGTTTTCAATGCTGTTGCCAAAGTGGGTCCCCCGGCATCCTGGAAACAATCAGTGATTATTCCTATATATAAGAAGGGGGATCCCTCGAACCCCGCAAATTATCGCCCAATTTCCTTGCTGGACAGTACTGCTAAATTAATGGGGAGATTGCTTTTAAATAGATTGGAGGAGTGGGCATCTGAAAACAATGTTTTAGCTGAGGCCCAATATAGGTTTAGATAGGGAAGGAGCACGATCGATCAAGGACTTAATCTAGCTTTACTTGCAGCGAAATATGTCCATGCAAAAAAGAGTCAGTTCTATATGGCTTTTATGGACTTGTCCACGGCCTTCGACTGCGTGAGCCACACAAAATTGTGGGCACTGCTAGATGCGATGGGCGTGGACAACGCCATAACTCTTTTTATTAGAGAGTTGTATAGAGAGGCAGGGGCTGTCATTAGGTTTGGAAAACAGGGGGAATGTACAAAAATGTTTAGAATTGAAAAGGGGTCCGGCTGTGTTCTTGCCCCTTTTCTTTTCTTCCTGTATACCAACAAACTTAGTGAAGTCCTGACCGCACAGTGTAGAGACGTTCAGCTGCCAGCCCTTCTCTATGCAGATGATGCGGTCTTGATGGCCAGAACACCGCTGGCCCTACAGTGATTGGTTGGCAACTACTCAAATTATATGGCTGATCTGGGTTTGTCTGTCAACAAATCAAAAACCTTTGTCATGTCAGCGGGGTTGGGAAGGAAAAAGACAGTTTCGCTCCAATTGGATAGGGGCCCTCTGGAAAGTGTAGGGTCTCTTATGTATTTAGGCATTCTTTTTGATTCCAAACTTAACTGGTCTGTTATGATAGAAAAGGGAGCCTGTGTTTGTTTGTTTTTCGCCACCAGTGCCGCCAGCCTGCAACCGCCAGCAGGGGACTTCAATCCCCATAATTCCACGCGCTGGGGAGGCGCCAACGAGTCACTCTCGCACCAGGAGGCGCTTAAAAGGGGGCTTGGGCTCCCGCAGCGCGGGAGCCCGTGTTTGTTTGTTTTTCGCCACCAGTGCTGCCTGTACCGCCAGCCTGCAACCGCCAGCAGGGGACTTCAATCCCCATAATTCCACGCGCCGGGGAGGCGCCAACGAGTCACTCTCGTGCCAGGAGGCGCTTAAAAGGGGGCTTGGGCTCCCGCAGTGCGGGCCACGCGCGGGCATGCCCGCGCCGGGCCAAGGGCGGGCCCGTCTGCGCCCGTCAGCGGCCGGGCTGAGCCACGTCCCTAAGGACTCATGTGCCTTCTGTCACTGGTGAACATAATTATGGGAAAACGTAAGCTCGCGGGTGTTGCATCTGGGAGCAAAAATAAGAATGCAAGACTAAGTGCACCTATAACAAACTACCTCAATACTGCAATGGGACTAATTAATAGCGAGATTGTTAATGTTGAGGAGCGCCTAGCAGCAACAAAGATCGCACTAAATAATGTGGTTGAATATACACTTGTGGATACAACCGCTGTAGAAACAGCTATAAATAGGAATCCTCAAAACCATACTACAGCTTTGGTCCATAATGCCGCACCTTGTGTATCAACGTCACTATTGGAGATATCAGTATTAACAGAAGGCTTAGATCCACCCACACCCCCTGTAATTGAAGGGAAACAACTACGGAAGGGCAAAACGAAACAACGCGCTAAACATTCCCAAATACAACAACATACATTGCCCCAAGAAAAGAGTGGGGGCACGAGGGATACTCAATGTCATGATTATTCCCATAACCTGGACTTACTTTTTAAAAAACTACATGGGAAAATTGACTTAATTGAGAAAAATTTGTTATCCGAAATCGTAAAAATTAAGAACGATGTTGCCAGTATCTCTAAACTAATCGGGAGTCGATAATACATGGGAAGAGCCAAAAGGGAAATATACAACCCGCCACAAACAACAAAATAGCAATGGTTAATAACCCACGAACTACTACAAACGATCGCACATACAGTTTACAGGGCCCACCATCGTTGGACGAAGGAAAAAATACTGTTGGGCAAAGGGACAAGAAAGAAACTAATATTGGGTCACGTCTTATGACTTTGGCTAACCAAGTGACAAAAAAGGCAAGACCAAATATTATAGAAGCGGACAAACATGGGTATAAATCATTATCTATTAGGCCCCAAAGACCCTTACATCTACCCCCGAGGCTACACCTTATACGATCATTCTGAAAAATATGCCAGAACTTAAGGATGGTATAAATGAGGATTGGGAAGAACTGAAAAATAAAGTTGTATTTTGGTTTAATAATCATTGTGAATATGGCGTAAACACCTTGGGGCCGATTCCGATTCGGGCCGGAATAAATACCGACCGACACGTACCGGTGCAGCCCGACCCGCAAAGTACGATGAAAAGCGTGCTAAATCCGACCGACTCGTACGGAACACAAGCCGAACGACCGAGCCGCGCGGAAAACAGCCATCCGGCCGGAAAAGCACGCGAATCGAACCGACCGACACGCACCAGGAAGAATCCCGAACGAAACGTACCCGCGAACTCCGACCCGCCAAGTACGATGCAACTCGTGGAAAACACGACCGAGTCGCACGGAGCCCAAGCCGCACGACCGACACACATTCAAAACTGCGAGCCGAAGCAACCCAAAACCCCGCGACCGACGCGTACGCAGCACAGAAAACAGCACAAACACAGCGTGAACGAATCGGAGAGGCTCGCACGAGACAACTGGAGGGTCCGACTCGGTCACAAGAACGTCTCCAACATGCACAAAAAGAACCAAGGAAAAAAAACACAAAAAAAGGCCAAACAAGCTATCACTAAGCAAATAAATACTGGGGAGGGAAACAGGGAACAAAGACACACCCACAACTCCACCCATATAAAGGACACTAATCCCTACCATGATCCCTTGCAAATTCAAATTACCTGCCAGCACTCAACACCAACAGACAGCAACCACACACACACTCACAGCTCATCCATCACACAAGCCACACACCAGCAGCACCACAACAAATGGCACCCTCACATACACCCAGCAAAACACACACACACACACCCTCACTTGCACACCAGCACCACCCAACACCATGCCCCCAAAGAAGAATCACAAGTTCCTAGATAGTGAATTGGAAGTCCTGGTAGATGAGATCCTCAGGGTAGAGCCACAGCTGTTTGGTACATTGGTCCAACAGACACCCATGTCGCAGAAAACCAAGATGTGGGAGAGGATCGTCGACAGGGTGAACGCACAAACACCATGTTTGCGCACAAAGGTAGACATCCAGAACAGGTGGTATGACGTGCGCAGGAGGGTCAAGGAGCTGTTGAAGAAGGACTACATCTTGAGCCAACACACCGGCAGTGGCCCTCCTGCCAAACCAGTATACCTCAGGCCCTGGGAGGAGAAGGTGCGGGCCATCCTACCACCAGTGAGCATCTATGGACTAGAAAACATCCCAGAGCCTGGTGAGTACACAACAAATGTACACAATATTGTGCCACAATACACACACATCACTGTCAAGGGGAGAGTCAAACCATGCACCCTTAGCAAATACACACCAACCAAAACAGATCATCCCAAAATGTGTATGTCAGCCAGATAAACACAACACATGCCATCTCATAGTGATATGTAACTGTGTCATCACATGTACAAACACAACTACAACTACAGCTAGGCAGTGGCACAAATATAACTAACAAACACATCCAGACATGTAGCCACCACTACAACACCACCTCACAGTGAAGCCCACTGAAAGGAAGGAATTCTGTGTATGCTGGGCAAGTCAGTGTAGCCAATAGCATCATGGGAGTCGTAGTCACAGAAATTGCCCACCCTCACAATGCGCACATCAACACCACCATGAACCATGCACACATCACAGGCAGTGCAAAACAACTGACAAGATGGCTGACACTGGCTACTGCTGTGGGGAGCACAAGGCCCTGCTGGCAACTGTGCACCAACCAACAGCAGGACACCACTGACTGACATCCTGAAAGACAACTTGCACTCCCTGCAATGGAAGCACGTTCCATGGTGGGATATCTGGCTGGGTGGGAAGGAGGACTCACAGCACTGACCATAGTCACCAGCAGCTCCACCCACACACCCCCCTAACACAAACTACACACAACTCACCTGGGAGAAAGCATTGCCTCACACACCAATCAAATATTCCACAAAGAACCACAACCCTGGGTCATGCAGTGTGAAGCACAGGGACACACATGGGACTTGTAGCAAAACAAACCCCAGGATAACACTGTCAGCCATCTTGTCAGCACAGTCACACAACCCCACAGGGAAGCTGAGTCAAAAGGAAGGAAGCATGGGCATGCTGGGAAGGGGGGTGGAGGCAAAAGCATGATGGGAGTGGTAGTCACAGCCCAACATCCCCCACCCACATGTCCCAGCAAGCTCACACTGAAGCATGCACACCTCACAGAGAGTGGAAAGCCCCATCAAAGATGTCTGACACTGGTGCTCTGTTGTGGGGAGCACAAGGCCATGCTGGGAACTGGCCAACAACCAACAGCAGGACACCACTGTCAGCCATCTTGCCATTGCTGTCACACCCACACACAGTGAAGTACAGTCAAAAGGAAGGAAGTATGGGCATGCTGGGAAGGGGGGTGGAGGCAATAGCATGATGGGAGTGGTAGTCACAGCTCAACGTCCCCCCCACACATGGCCCAGCAAGCTCACACTGAAGCATGCACACCTCACAGAGAGTGGAAAGCCCCATCAAAGATGTCTGACACTGGTGCTCTGTTGTGGGGAGCACAAGGCCATGCTGGGAACTGGACAACAACCAACAGCAGGACACCACTGTCAGCCATCTTGCCATTGCTGTCACACCCACACACAGTGAAGTACACTCAAAAGGAAGGAAGTATGGGCATGCTGGGAAGGGGGTGGAGGCAATAGCATGATGGGAGTGGTAGTCACAGCAACATCCCCCCACACATGGCCCAGCAAGCTCACACTGAAGCATGCACACCTCACAGAGAGTGGAAAGCCCCATCAAAGATGTCTGACACTGGTGCTCTGTTGTGGGGAGCACAAGGCCATGCTGGGAACTGGACAACAACCAACAGCAGGACACCACTGTCAGCCATCTTGCCATTGCTGTCACACCCACACACAGTGAAGTACACTCAAAAGGAAGGAAGCATGGGCATGCTGGGAAGGGGGTGGAGGCAAAAGCATGATGGGAGTGGTAGTCACAGCCCAACATCCCCCACCCACATGGCCCAGCAAGAACACACCCAAGCATGCACACCTCACAGAGAGTCAAAAGCCACTTCAAAGATGTCTGACACTGGTGCTCTGTTGTGGGGAGCACAAGGCCATGCTGGGAACTGGCCAACAACCAACAGCAGGACACCACTGTCAGCCATCTTGCCATTGCTGTCACACCCACACACAGTGAAGTACACTCAAAAGGAAGGAAGTATGGGCATGCTGGGAAGGGGGTGGAGGCAATAGCATGATGGGAGTGGTAGTCACAGATATTGCTCACCCTCACAATGCGCACATCAACACCACCATGAACCATGCCCACATCACAGGGAGTGGAAAACAACTGACAAGATGGCTGACACTGGCTACTGCTGTGGGGAGCACAAGGCCCTGCTGGCAACTGTGCACCAACCAACAGCAGGACACCACTGACTGACATCCTGAAAGACGACTTGCACTCCCTGCAATGGAAGCAAGTTCCATGGTGGGATATCTGGCTGGGTGGGAAGGAGGGCCGGATGTCAACCAAATACAACCAATGCAGACCATGTACACACCCCAACATTCACATGGAAATGCCCAAATAATGCAGGACAATGTGCAACACCAATATCAACCCCTGACTGTGACAACTTCAGACAATGCAATGTACAGGCCCGCATCCAGAGGCACAGTCACAACTGTCAGGTGTGTCAACCATTGATGCCTGCAGAAACATAACATACATTGTGTGTCTCCCAAAAACAGGTGATGATGGGGACACAGCAGCAGACGCTGAGGAGTCCCCGTCCCAGGCTCAAGAGGATACGGAGCTCACTGGTGTGGAACAGCCTCTGCCCTCCTCGGATGAAGAAGACCAACCTGGCACCTCCGGAGCAAGTCATCATGCAGCACCAGCAGGACCACCAGCTGCACCCCCCCCTCCAACGACTGTCAACACACATACCACCCCTGCCGACATGGAAAGACCAAGGAGCACCACCACCACCAGCACAGGGACGCTGGACCAACGTGGGGCCATGGACACCAACACCACCAACAACCCCCAAGGGGGCCCAGGGTCACCTGTGCGTGCCACCTCAGGTACTGCACGTGTCGCCAGGGGTGGTGGGAGGGGTGGGAGACACAGGTCACTGATCGCAGAGGGGTCTGGACTGCATGATGACCCACAACTGGCACGCATAGCCGATGCGTACCAGTCCAGCACCGGAGAGCTCAGCCAGGTAGTGGGGCTCCTCAGGGACATTAAACAGCAGCAGGCTGCCCATCATGCCCACTTGGACTCACACATGTCCCGCGTGGAGTCCAAGTGGGACACACTGCAAGAGATGACGGTGGTGCATAGGGACATATTACAATGCCTCCGCCAGATGAGCAGCAACCAGTCAACACCTCCCTGTGTGCCCACAACATCTGCTGCTGAAACAACTGCAACTGCCACAGGGAGGGAGGATGACTCTGGCGGAGAGTCCCCTGCACCGCAGCAGCCTGCACTTGAGGGTCCCCCCCAAAGAAGAGGGGCCGTCCGAGGAGGGGCAAGTGAGAGGCCGATGGCCATGTGCAACCCCAGGAAGCCAAAACCTGTTCTGGATAATCACCTTTGTGCGCAAACTGTTCACCCTGTTGACTGCAACACAACTCTCCCACATGACATGGGGAGCTCAAGTTGGACCAATGTCTCAGATGACTGTGGACTTTACTCTGGACATTTCTGCTACCAGGACTTCCAAATCATCTAGGAACTTTGGATTACAATAACAATGTACAGCACCCACCATCCTGTGCACTATACTCACACATGTATGTCAATAAACTCACTAATACACCATACTTGCCTCTGTTGTGATTCCTACGTTGTCTCTGAAGTGGCGATGATGATCTGGGAAATGACACTGTGCATGCTAACTGCTACAGCAAGTACAACACCGGCATGTGAGTCATGGCGACGTCACACATATGAGGGAGGCACACCACCAGGGCTACACAACACATACACACCATGGCCATCTGACTCATCGCCTACACTGATGTTGCCAGGAAACACGTTGCATTGCACAGACCCAACACCTATTCACAGTCTGTGTTAACTAGCCCACTGGTGCAGTAAGCAAATGTCAGTCAGATGTGTGACCACAGACAACGCACATCACAAAGTGAAGCACAGGTTTATTACACATTTGCAACATGTTGTAACCACCACAGATGCAAGGTAATCCCACCTGGCAGCGGGCACACAGTCAACAAGTGTAGAAGGAAGGAAGTCCATGGGTGTGGTGCACATCACCTGTAGGGACACGACAGCTACCACCCTGGAAGTCGAATCACGGTGTCGGGGATCACAGTTGACCAAACGACTCTGAAAGTACCCTGTGAAGGACAGAAATGACACACAGTCAAAAGCACTGAAGAACAGGACAGAACTGCAATACTCATGCCCAATACATGTCACAAGATACCCACCCAGAACCAAGTTAGCATGTCAACACTGTTGGGGAGTACAGACTACCTGTAAGGACACATCGCTACACGCATACAGTCAGGTAGCACATGCACACACTCAAAGAGCACCAGAGCACCACCAACACATATCATGCAAACTCACATCAGTTACATGACATCTCTGAATACTTACATTCAGCTGAAGAAGTTGGTGATGAGCTGTGTGCGGACATCACCATCATCATCATCATCATCATCATCATCACTGGCATCGTGGTCCATGCCAGGATCCTCCACAGGTGGCGGACATTGGTTATCGTCATCCAGGATGAGAGGCAACTCCTTCCGCACTGCCAGGTTGTGTAGCATGCAGCAGACGATGACAATCTTGCACACCTTTGCCGGGGCATATGGGAGGGACCCTCCTGTCTTGTCCAGGCAGCGGAAGCGGCTCTTCAGGAGACCAAATGTCCGCTCAATAACTCTCCTCATCCGACCATGTGCCTCATTGTAGCGCATCTGGGCTGGTGTCACAGGGTTCCTGAGGGGCGTCAGCAACCACGGCATGTTGGGATATCCGGAGTCACCTACATACAGACAATTGCACATTAGCTGAGTTGGAAAAGAGGGTGGAACACTACATTTTAGAACACACACAATGGTACAAAGTCAGTACACACCAACAAGCCAGGCACGCTGGTTCCGCATCTGTGACATCATCCTCGGGATGCGACTACTCCTCATCACGTAGGCATCGTGTGCAGAACCGGGGAAACGGGCACACACGTGTGTGATGGTCATATCTGCAAGACAGACCACCAGTGCATTGACCGAGTGGTAGTGCTTGCGGTTCCTGTATGCCTGCTCCTGGGCCTGTGGTGGTACCAAAGCCACATGTGTCCCATCAATGGAGCCAATGACATGCGGCATCCTCCCCAGTGCATAGAAGTCACTCTTCACGCCAGTCAGTTGCTGGAGTCTAGGGAAATAGATGTACTGGTTCAGGTATATCAACATAGCCTCCAATACATCGCGGAGCACACGGCTGAACATGGTCTGTGACATCCCACCAGCAGTCGCCAGAGTGTGTTGAAAGGTACCGGTGGCAAAGAAGTGTAGGGCTGCCATCACCTTCACCTTGGGGGTCAGCGCTGTAGGGTACGGCCGGCCAGGTTGCAGGTGTGGTGCCAAGCGCACTGCCAAATCATCAATCAGCTGCCTGGTGAAGCGGTACCTTCGGATGCTGTCACGTTCCACCATCGTTGCCAGGTCAGGGAATGGTCTATGGACAGCTGGTGCCCTGCAGTGCATAGGTGAAGAAAGAAAGATTGTCAGTCACCCCACATATGTGGCATTGAACACACTCAATATCACACGATACATCATTATGAGGCACAAGTACATGATGTGTGCAGTTCCGTAAGGACATGTATGGCACATACATGGCCAACATCCAACATCACAGTTCAACAAGTGGCATCAATAAGTCCCAGGTTGTGCCATTGGGTATCATGAGGACGTGTCACATTTCCCATCTCCTGCTGCCACGTTACAAACACACCCCACAGTGACATGTGAGGACAGATGTGCCCCAGGCATCACAGCCCAACGACAGGTAGATTCCCAGGGACCCTGTATTGCCACATGGACACTGGCATGACATGGCGTATCATGTACACACCACAGCAAAACAACCATGACCCCCACAGGTAGTGGTCCCTGTTGCCTCGGCAGGACAGACATGGACGTCTGTGACACACACACGCACAACATCAAAGTCCATGCACAAACAACGTGGATGTGGAGACTGTCTCCCATTGTGCACATGAAATCAGAGACATTGTAAACACAACATGCACACAGACTGCGGAGGACCATCACTATTGTGCCAATGGGTCAGCCTGGGTTAAACATACCGTCCCACATGGGACTCAGGGGGCATGTGACATGACATACACATACACCACCGTGAAATGTGACCATGCCACATGCTCAGATATGAACAGTTGCACATCACAGTGGTCATGTACACGAAACACCAAGGATACTGTCCCCATGAACACGTGCACAGCCTGGGGGTGGCTGCCCCAAGTGACACCCACAGAACAACATGTTCACCCCCATACACGGAATAGGTAATGCAGCCTTACATGCCTTAGGATACAGTTTGGACAGGCTGTGGTGTTGTAGGTGTGCCCCTCACTCCCTGGGAAGTATATGTGGCTGGCATATGTTCACCTGTGACAGGCATGGTGACATATGCCAGTGACATGTACAGGGACGCGTTGGACAGCAATGGACCGATCGGTGCGCACACATTGGCCATTGCATTCAATGTGTGCTGGTACGCGTTGTATTCGCAATACGCGTTGGACAGCAATGGACCGATCGGTGCGCACACATTGGCCATTGCATTCAATGTGTGCTGGTACGCGTTGTATTCGCAATACGCGTTGGACAGCAATGGACCGATCGGTGCGCACACATTGGCCATTGCATTCAATGTGTGCTGGTACGCGTTGTATTCGCAATACGCGTTGGACAGCAATGGACCGATCGGTGCGCACACATTGGCCATTGCATTCAATGTGTGCTGGTACGCGTTGTATTCGCAATACGCGTTGGACAGCAATGGACCGATCGGTGCGCACACATTGCCCATTGCATTCAATGTGTGCGGGTACGCGTTGTATCCCGGGTACGCGTTGAACAGCAATGGACCGATCGGTGTGCCCGGCCGGCCCATTGCATTCAATGTGTGCGGGTACGCGTTGTATCCCGGGTACGCGTTGAACAGCAATGGACCGATCGGTGTGCCCGGCTGGCCCATTGCATTCAATGTGTGCGGGTACGCGTTGTATCCCGGGTACGCGTTGAACAGCAATGGACCGATCGGTGTGCCCGGCCGGCCCATTGCATTCAATGTGTGCGGGTACGCGTTGTATCCCGGGTACGCGTTGAACAGCAATGGACCGATCGGTGTGCCCGGCCGGCCCATTGCATTCAATGTGTGCGGGTACGCGTTGTATCCCGGGTACGCGTTGAACAGCAATGGACCGATCGGTGTGCCCGGCCGGCCCATTGCATTCAATGTGTGCGGGTACCCGTTGTATCCCGGGTACGCGTTGAACAGCAATGGACCGATCGGTGTGCCCGGCCGGCCCATTGCATTCAATGTGTGCGGGTACGCGTTGTATCCTAGGTACGCGTTGAACAGCAATGGACCGATCGGTGTGCACCCATTGGCTATGGCCTGGCCTGGCAACGGACGCGTTTTCAAATTTTGAACGAGTCTGATGCTGGAAATTCAGTTGGTCACCCACAACAATGTTGCAAATTCATGGGTGTCATGAAGTTGAACTTTTGAAGGATGCTGTGGGCGTGTGTAAGTGGTGCAATTCCATGGATTGGCCAGATTCAGAAGATGCTAACGACTTGGACCTATCACTTTGGACACATGGGACAGTAACTGCCTCTGCAGCACACATATAATGCTGGCTGTTCCCCTGAGAGCTCACTTGCCTGCACTACATGCTCCAGGACGACATCTGCCACCACCACTGCTGCTGTATCTGCACCCTCTGGACCCTGCAATGGCACGTACTGTGGAGAGAGCCCCAGCCTTCAGCACTGAGGAGAACCAGGCCCTGCTGGACAGCCTCCTTCCACAGTACAGCAAGCTGTATGGGAAAGCAGGGGAGCAGGTGAGTGTCCTGTCCACTGCCTTCCTAAATGTGCATGTTGTCTGACTAGCAAGGCTAACAGTCAGCACGCCACTGGCTAGCAGGCTCACTGAGTAGTTGTCACCCCCCATAGTGTGTAGTTACATGCACTGGACAGGTATAGTGCAGTGACAGTGCATTTAAACAAGGTTTTACTTCCCAGGCAATGATACCATGTAGTTACTGCTGGCATACTGTCCATGGCCATCGTTGCACTGCCTGTGTACATCATGTGCCCCTGTGAATGAGACATGTATACACAACTGTGTAATGCACGGATATGTTGCATGTGTAGTAATAGCATTCTCACTTTGTCATCCTCACAGGTTGATGCCCACCAGAAGCAGAAGATATGGCTGACCATCGTCCGGGCAGTGAGATCCGTGGGGGACTACAAGCGCCGGATCCGCAACTGCCAGAAGAGGTGGCAGGACCTTCGGGGCTGGACCCGGAGGATCGCACGGGTCCAGCTGAAGCTGTCGCCTCCTCGCAGGAGGGGCGGACACCGGACCCTGACCCCCCACATGCTCAGGATCCTGGCGGTGGTCTTCCCTGATCTGGATGGGCAGCTGAAGGCCAGGGAGCAGCACGGAGGGGGTGAGTCCATGACTGCATTGTGTACTCTGTCTGCCATGCTATGTGCCCTCCTCTGGCCTGGTTAAACTTCCACAGCACATCAGTCATGTGGTCCAGGACCCATGTCCCTCGATTGTGCACTGCCCACTCCTCATCTGATACCCAGGTGTGGCCCTTGCAGTCAGGGAATTGTGTCACTTGGGTACTGTGTCCTTGCAGTTTGCTTGACTCAAGGTGGGGGACAGCATCTGTTCCCCTAACTGTGGTGGGCATCATGGGTGGGTCCATTGCCTACACAATGCCTGTGTTCTGCCATGTAATCTGCGTGTTACTTTGATCTGTGGTCCAATTGCTGAGCTGATCCACCACATGTGCCTGGGGTAACTGGCACACACCCAAGCTGCGGGTGGGAACAATGTTTGGGCCCCAGGAGTGTGTATATTACGTGTGTCACACATACTTAGCCAGCTGCCTACTGTCCTGGGTTCATCCCTCATTCATGTGGGGCAGGACAGTCATGCCTACTCCAGGCCATGCAATGCACTCTGTACTCCCACTCCCGTGTATCAGCTGACACGTTGTGCTCAGTGATATGTCCCCTCAGGTGTCAGCCTCTGTGTCAGTGTGCTGTGGCTTCGATGTCAGGACTGCTGGGGTGTTTATCGGTTGGGGCTCAGCATGCCACCGGAGATGTGACCATAGGAGACAATACTTGTGTGACACATAGGTGTTTGACCACCTGACCGTGCAGACTGGGGTATGCGAATGTGAGGTCCATGCAGCTGTTTCCCATTCACAGCAGATTGTGAGGTGCTCAGGTTCAGAGGCTTGTGTTACAGGTCACCCATATGTCCAATCAGTATGACCTGGACAGATAAGGGTTCAGATGATGTGGTGTGTGGGGGATGTACATGTGCACTTGTTCAGCTCCAGGACTTGCATTCCCCATGACCTACTATTGTGACACAGTGCAGACTGTTGTTGTGTGGCTGCCCTGCCCATGTGACTGAAGACAGTGATGTATGACTTAGCAGGCATGCCTGTGCCATGGCATGTGACTTCCTATGTGTGATCCTGCAGGGGAGTGACATGTGCTACATGCACACCATAGTGGCAATGGCTATCAGCACATGGGTGCATCGTGGTGTCTGTCGCTGGTATGCATCACATGCATTTCATGTATCTGACTCTGGGCATCACTTTCATCCGGGCACCTGTACTGACTCAGTGGCAAGAGTTGTGATGTGTGCATGTTCACATGCTTCACCGTGTTCTCTGCACCGTCCAACTACTGTGTAGGTGGTGCATGTGTCCACACTGGGGTATTGCCAGCCAACGGACGCCAGACAGATGGGTGCAAGGCCAGGTGTGATGTGAGTGCCATGGTTGACGATCAGACTGACAATTGGCTTCTCCTATTCTGTTTGGGCAATTTTAGCAATGTTCAACTAAGGATGCCAGGCCTTGCTCTGTATTGTGCTGTACTTACTGTGGTGTGTGCGTTCGGTGCAGGTGACTGATGTCTGTCTGTCTCCCTATTGTTTGCAGATACATCCACGGCCACAGGAGGGGACAGCTCCACGGACCAGGAGGAGCCGCAGAGCCAGACTGGGTCAACAGCCGAGGAGTGGTCGGAGGGACCCAGTGGCACGGAGGGCGAGGGGAGCCACACCGAGGAGTCCTCAGCACCATCCACCTCAGCTGAGGACCACAGCAGCTCGGAGGATGACTCCCTTATGGAGGCGGGTGTCAGCAGCCACCACACCCCAGCTAGTGTTGCTGTCCCCGCCACCACCACCACCACCACCGCCCTCCCATCGGCTCCCATTCCCGAGGTCCGTGGAGGCTCCCATGTTCGGGAGCGTGTCTCTTTCGGGCCAGGCACCGCACCCCCTGCCCCTGTGTCCCCTGCTGCCCTGAGTGAGGAGTCTGTGTACCTCCTTCGGCAGCTCCATGTAGGGCAGACAGCGATGCTGAGTGTCCTCCATGCACACACCACTCTGTTGACTCAGCTGGTGTCGTTCATGGAGGGCATCTCATCGGGCATGTCTGCCCTACAGAGGGGCAATAGGTCCATGGACTCCTCCCTGACGGCAGCAGTGTCCCTCCTCCAACAGTCCCTCACCCCTCCTGTCTCTGCCCCATCCACACTCCCCAGCACCTTACCTGTCCCAAGCACACACACACCGGCACAGGCACACACCAGCACAGACACGAGCAGCACACACACACACGCCACAGACAAGACGCACACGCACGCACAGTCAGGGGACTGAAACCACACTCACAGGGGATGGGGCCCAGTCACACACACACGCATCCACGAGCACTGCGCAGTCCACAGTTGCCTCTCCCTCCAAAGCCCCCTCCGTTGCCTCACCTGCAACCCCAAAGACCCAGCGGCTCTTCCTCAGTGACCTCGGCCTCTTCCCCTCCGATCCAGCTGATACAGCATTCAGGGGGAAGAGGAAGCCCACCCACACTGAGCGGAGTGCCCCTCGCCACCGGACACCCTCCCCCAGGCGCAGACCGACTGAGGCCCCCATCCGCAAGTCCCCCCGGACCCGGAAGAGCAAGACCCCGCCGCCGCCCTGCAGCTCAGGCACCAAGTCTCCTTCCTCCATCCCTCAGGCCCCCACTCCACAGGTGCCCCCACCACACCCTGCCCCAGGTTCCCCCACCCACAGATACACCATCCCCAAAAGGATCAGGCCTTCTCCCCCTGCCACTTGCTCTTCCGGCCCCACACCCCCGCTGCGCTTGTCTGTGCCACTGGTGTGGAGACGGTGTCCTCCCCCTCTGTCCTGCCCACCTTACCTGATCCCCATTCTCCTCCCCTGGAGGTAGGCACTGCAGTGGAGTCCACTACCACCCTGTCTGACTTGGGCACTGCAGTGGGGAACCTGTCCACTCCATCTGCACGGTCCCCTGCAGTCTTGCCGGCACCCACAACATCTGAGTCATGCCCCCCAGTTGTGCCGGCACACACCATGTCAGACACCTCCACTGCAGTTGTCAGTGGCTCTCCAGCACCCACCACCCCTTCCCTGCCTCCTTCTGGTGAGCCATGATCCTGTCCCTGCGGTGCCTGGCCTGCCCCCCGTATGCCCCTCCGAGGGGATTGTCCCTGGCTTTCATCAGTGCAGGCATGCGTAGGGTGACATCTGCCACTGTCACCCTGTTTTGACTTTCAAGTTGGACTGGCCATTGGCCTTTGTTAAATTCCTTGCTGGACATCAACTGTTAGACCCACATATGCAGAATAAAGCACCTTTCTGTTCTCTAGTGCTTTTGCTTCTGATGTACATGTTGTTGATGATGCTAACCATGCCCTTGCTGCAGTGATGGTGATATTTGGTCTCATGATGATGAAGTGTTACTGTGCAGGAACACATGTGGTCCAGGGGGAATGTGTCCTATCCTGTGGTGTATCCATGTCATCCTTAGCAGCATCTGAGGGTGTCATGTGTTCATTATTTGGCAATGGGATTTCCTACTTACATTAGCAATTTCACATCTGTGGCTTCCACCCCTGCACATCTGTTGTGCCTGCCATTGTTCAATTCGTCTACTTCCCTGACCGTGTGGCCATCTCCACTGGACATGCAGGTTTGGGCATCAATGGGGAAGGACTCATCTGTGTTGTCAGTGCAACATTGCTATACAAGTGTGTTGGATCTGTGCTGATGATTTCGTTGGCACTCCCATGACCAGGCTGATGTGACGGGAGCATTCATTTGGTGCTAATTGTTGACTGTGTGACCAAGTGCTCAGCTGACATGATGGAGCCCTACTGAGGCAACATATGGCACAGCTTTCCTCACACAGGAGTGGAGTCCCCTCATGGCAGTGTGTACTCCTGTGACATTGCCTGCGCCCAAGGTGTGTGTTATATGAGCATGTCTGTGTGTTCACTTCCGTTTTGCTGTGCATGCTGGGATCCCTAGTGTTGTACCTGTTTGTGATGCTTGCTGAGTTGACCTATGTTCCCCCCAAGTCTTCTCCCTGGATTCTCTGTGATGTGGGTGCATGGCACATTACTGGTCATCAGGGTGTCACCCATAGGTGTGTTTGCTGTCAGGGCTGAGTTTGTGTGCAGACACAGATGGGTCACAGTCAGGATTCCCCTTGGCACTTGTTGTTTACACCTGTCATGTGATTTCCAGTTTGTGTTATCTTTCAGTGATTGTGACACGTTGTGTGTGTGACTGCTGGCACTCCTCAGGGTCCGGGCTGCAATGTTGGTAGTTGTCTATGTGTGTTCTTTGTGGGTGTCCTTGGCTTCTTCATTGGTGTGTGACTGTGGCTGGGATCCCATTGGTTGGTGTGGTATTGCCGTCATGTCCATGTACAGCGTTGTGTGCAGTGTGTCAGACATTCAGGAGTCTTGTTGAGTGGCCATGTGTGATGTGTTTCTGCACCTTGGTTCCCACCCACCTGCCTGGGATTGTCATGGGTGCATGTGCAATGTCACCAGTGCATGTGTGCTTCAGTGCTGCACATTGTTGGAGGTCGAGGTGTGTGGTGTTGAGTGTGTGCAGATGAGAGTTGTTGCCCGGCTAGACCCCTGCCTCCATGTTGGCCTTGGCTTACTGGCCGTGCTGATTGATTTGTGCTTGTGTAGGTGTGATGGTAGTTTGTTGCTCAGGACACATGACTGTGGTTCACAGTGTGAACGACATTTAGCTTTGTCATCACAGTGGGATTGTAATGCAGCCCAGGGTCACCACATTGTGGGGGCCCTGGGGGTAGTGCTGTGGTGTGTCTGTGTCTTGCTGTGTCAGTTGCTGTTCCTACATGCTTGTGTGACATGTGTGATTTGTGCTCCCTCTCATCTGACAATGCCTGATTGCCCACATAGGGGATTTGGATCCATGAGTTACCTTTGTGTGGCACTGTATGCACATCTGTGTAATTGGTATTCAGGCCTCCTCATGTGTTGTGTGGTTGCCTGGGGACACTGGCACCCCCCTCACCTGTTGTGTTTGATGTGCAGTGTGGGTCTGCCTGTTTGTGTTTGTGCATCTGCACCACTGCATTGGCATATCTTTGGTGTGCCATTGGCTGTATGTTGTTTGGTGGCTTTCCCCTGCTGTCCCTGGGACTCCTAGGTCATCGGTCAGCACAATGATCATGGTTTGTGTGTCCCATTGCTGCCATGGTATGGTATCTGTTCACCTCACATCTACAGTCTCCACAGGGTATCTGCATTTGTGTGCCCATTGGTGCAAATATGTGGGTCTGCATTCTGATGGTCACTCCTGTCATTGTGTCATTGATGAATGTTGACAGTGTCAGCCCCCATGGGTGTTGTTTGTCTGCACATGGCCAAAGGTATGTCTTATTTGCACTGCAGTATTTGCCTCCCCCAATATATGTTGCAATGGGACACATGCACTACTTTGCCACTGATATGTTTTATGTTCTGTGACCAGGTATCATCCATGCAGTTTGGCAGTTGCAGCTTTTTCTTTGTCAACAATTGCATTTTGGTCACTGTGATGATGGGGGTTTAGGCCCCATTGCCACAATGTTCAAAATGTGCTTCAGCTATGGAACCCACACTTACCTTTTGGTCACTGTGATGATGGGGGTTTAGGCCCCATTGCCACAATGTTCAAAATGTGCTTCAGCTATGGAACCCACACTTACCTTTTGGTCACTGTGATGATGGGGGTTTAGGCCCCATTGCCACAATGTTCAAAATGTGCTTCAGCTATGGAACCCACACTTACCTTTTGGTCACTGTGATGATGGGGGTTTAGGCCCCATTGCCACAATGTTCAAAATGTGCTACAGCTATGGACCCCACACTTACCTTTTGGTCACTGTGATGATGGGGGTTTAGACCCCATTGCCACAATGTTCTGATTGTGCTTCAGCTATGGGCCCCCACACTTACATTTTGGTCACTGTGATGATGGGGGTTTGGACCCCATTGCCACAATGTTCAAGATGTGCTTCAGCT
The DNA here is from genome assembly GCA_963921515.1 of Calotriton arnoldi. Classification (NCBI taxonomy): domain Eukaryota; kingdom Metazoa; phylum Chordata; class Amphibia; order Caudata; family Salamandridae; genus Calotriton; species Calotriton arnoldi. The sequence continues at coordinate 372,620 of CAWUFW010004174.1, forward strand.
ATGGACCCCACACTTACCTTTTGGTCACTGTGATGATGGGGGTTTGGACCCCATCGCCACAATGTTCAAGATGTGCTTCAGCTATGGACCCCACACTTACCTTTTGGTCACTTTGATGATGGGGGTTTAGACCCCATTGCCACAATGTTCTGAATGTGCTTCAGCTATGGACCCCACACTAACATTTTGGTCACTGTGATGATGGGGTTTTGGACCCCATTGCCACAATGGTCATGGCCTGCTTGCATTGTGGGGGCCACACACATATATGTGTGGCACATGTGATAGGGGGTCACATTGTATGTTCAAAGTCATGTTCAGTGTTGTAGGCATTTGACACAGTCTACACAAGCTTGTCATGGTGTTGGGGGGATGTATTTTTCTTGCATTCCCTAGGTTGTGGTGTGCTGGTTGTGTCATGCATTGTCCATCCTATGAGTGGGGGTGATGTTGGTGGTAGGCATCTGGCACCCCTGGGTAAGGGTGGTAGTAGTGGTAGGCATCCAGCCCCCCATGGGTAGAGGTGGTAGTAGTGGTAGGCATCTGGCACCCCCTGGGTAAGGGTGGCAGTAGTGGTAGGCATCTGGCACCCCCTGGGTAAGGGTGGTAGTAGTGGTAGGCATCCAGCCCCCCATGGGTAGAGGTGGTAGTAGTGGTAGGCATCCAGCCCCCCATGGGTAGAGGTGGTAGTAGTGGTAGGCATCTGGCACCCCCTGGGTAAGGGTGGTAGTAGTGACAGGCATCCAGCCCCCCATGGGTAGAGGTGGTAGTAGTGGTAGGCATCTGGCACCCCCTGGGTAAGGGTGGTAGTAGTGGTAGGCATCCAGCCCCCCATGGGTAGAGGTGGTAGTAGTGGTAGGCATCTGGCACCTCCTGGGTAAGGGTGGTAGTAGTGACAGGCATCCAGCCCCCCATGGGTAGAGGTGGTAGTAGTGGTAGGCATCTGGCACCCCCTGGGTAAGGGTGGTAGTAGTGACAGGCATCCAGCCCCCCATGGGTAGAGCTGGTAGTAGTGACAGGCATCTGGCACCCCCTGGGTAAGGGTGGTAGTAGTGGTAGGCATCTGGCACCCCCTGGGTAAGGGTGGCAGTAGTGGTAGGCATCTGGCACCCCCTGGGTAAGGGTGGTAGTAGTGGTAGGCATCCAGCCCCCCATGGGTAGAGGTGGTAGTAGTGGTAGGCATCCAGCCCCCCATGGGTAGAGGTGGTAGTAGTGGTAGGCATCTGGCACCCCCTGGGTAAGGGTGGTAGTAGTGACAGGCAACCAGCCCCCCATGGGTAGAGGTGGTAGTAGTGGTAGGCATCTGGCACCCCCTGGGTAGAGGTGGTAGTAGTGGTAGGCATCTGGCACCCCCTGGGTAAGGGTGGTAGTAGTGGTAGGCATCTGGCACCCCCTGGGTAAGGGTGGTAGTAGTGGTAGGCATTAGTGGTAGGCATCTGGCACCCCCTGGGTAAGGGTGGCAGTAGTGGTAGGCATCTGGCACCCCCTGGGTAAGGGTGGCAGTAGTGGTAGGCATCCAGCCCCCCATGGGTAGAGGTGGTAGTAGTGGTAGGCATCCAGCCCACCCTGGGTAGGGGTGGTAGTAGTGGTAGGCATACAGGCCCCTATGTGTATGTGTGGCATTGGTGAGGGCCATCCCACCCCTATGGTGCTGCTGTTGCTGGTGTAGGTATTTCTGCATCCCTCTGTGTGTGATTTGTCGGGTACGTGTAGTTTGTTTTTGTTGTTGGTGTCTGACTTATCTTCTGCGCCGTACGCGTCCGTGCCTGTTCCGGTAATAGAGGTAGAATATTGGTAGGATCGGCACGAAGGGATTCATGGTTGGTTCGTCTCGTTCGTCTTTCTCTTTGCTTCGCCTCGTCCTCGTCGCTGGCGTGTTCGTCTCGTAGCCGTGGATCGTGTTGTGGCGCGAATCGGAGCTTATGTGCGCCTCGCCCGGATGCTTTGACGTGCCGTGCGTAGCGACGGGTTCAGCGCGTACGGGAAGCGCATCGTACTTGTCCTGCCGGACGGGGCTGCATTTTTGCTTCCGTGCGGCTCGATTCTACGATTCCGGATCCGGATCGGTCGGGGAACAGGACCTGGATTGGGTGAGTACGACTGGGTCGGAATCTATGCTGTTGTGCGCATCGTACTTGCTCGTTCGGAATAATGTGCGGCTCGGTCGGGAAACAGGCATTCGCATGGCTTTTTTCCCGACCAAATGGTGTTAGGTACGCCTCCGACCGAGATCGGAATCGGCCCCCTTGTCTCAAAGCATTAATATGGTAAGAAGAGTACCCTGGGTAGGGAAACAACTAAAAAACTGTGAAGGGGACTGTGTTGTAGTCTCCTTTTGACACCGAGAGATGGTTAAGACCCTGCTAGAAGATCTATGTAATAATTGGGAGACATCGGGGGCGTGGCTTGGAACGTCAAGATGGCGGTCGCACTCTAAGAGTGCTCCGGACCCCTCTATCATCCGTTCCAAATCCGCCATCATCAGCGCATATCCAACAGCCCTACCTGTCACCAGCGCTCCTGCTCCGACTTACCCTGCTGGACCGCTGAAGGAGGCGCTGAAATAAGACTGGAGACACCCGTTTGTCAGCCGCGGCCTCCGACCTGCTCTGGGCCCAAGATGGCGACTCTTCTCCCCCCGGCCCCCGGGACCCGGACGGCGCCCGGGGCTGTGAGCCCGGTTCACGTGCTGTGAGGTACTACTGGCGGTGTATTCGGCGGGCGCGTGGGCCCCCGAGGCCTGTTGCACCGGTGCGGCAAGGAGCCGTACCGGCCCCGCTCTTCGCGATCCGGAGCACCGCGTCAGACGCCGAGGCCCAGGGCGTGGATCTCACCCGCTGGCTGCTGTCCCGGCCGCCGGAAGGCCCGCAGTGAGTAGCCCGCGGCGGCGGCTGTGGAGCGTGGGGACCGGCTGCCGGATCGGGCGGGCTCCGGCTGCCTGGGCCTCCGCCACCCTCCTCCCCGGGCCGGCCCTGGGACACCCTGTTGAAACGCTGTGAGCCTCTTCACCGGGCCTGTGCTGTCCTCCTTGAGATCTCGACACTTGTGGCACCCTCATCACGGTGGGCCGCCTGCGGGAAGGGTGGTATCGGCCGTGCCTATCGAGCGGCGTGGGTCCTCGGCAGAGGGCCCCCCCACTGCTTCCTCAATCGACGCTGCTCCTGGGGGATCCTAATGGGCCTTGCGGGCTCCGGCTGCCTGGGCCTGCGTTGCTTGTCTGGGTTCTGACCTGGGCGGGGTTCTCAGCTTCACCATCCACCTGTCGGGGGGCGGAATCGACCGCATTTATCGAGTGGCGCGGGGTCGAGGCGCGGGCCCCCTCCGCTATTCCCCCTCCTCTCTCTGCCCCCGCAGGGTTCACCAGGCTGACTTGGGCGTTGACCCCCTCGGGTCGGCCGTCGTCTTGGGCGGCGGTGGGCTGGGGGCCCGAGTCTGCTTACACCTGTGACTCCATGTTGAGGGGCCTGTACAGAGGCGAGGGCGGTGTCCGGATCCGAGTATAGACGACTCGGGTGCCGTACCTCTCCCACATAGGTTCATCTCCTCCGCAGGCCTAGGCTCTTCTTGTTGGCCGGGCGTCTGTGGTCCTGCGGAGATGGGTAGAGACCGTGCCCCTAAGACATCTGCTCCGCTAACTCAGACTAAGATGGACCAATACACCACCGCAGACCGCGGCCCGATGGACGGGGCACCTGGGGGCTCCTCCCCCCCTGGGACTGACCTCTCGACCATTCTACAGGCCATCGGCGCCTCCCAGGCTTCGGTGGAGAGTAAGATCGGGGAGGTCCGGGTGGACATGGCCCTTATACGTCAGGACCTTCGTAATGCCACGAGCTTGGGCAGCTGAAGACTCAGGTGTCCCGCCTGCAGACTCGCACATCGGAGCTGCATCGTCGGGCGGAGGACGCCTAAAACCGCTCGCGGCGAAACAACCTGCGCCTGGTGGGGTTCCCGGAGGGGGTCGAGCAGGGTCACGCGGACACCTTCATAGAGACATGGCTGAAATCCTGGATGCCCAAGGGTGCCCTGTCGGTCTGGTTTGCGATTGAGCGCGCCCACCGTTCTTTGGTGCCTAAGCCTCCTCCCGGTGCCCCGCAACGTCCCATCATAGTGAGGATCCTCAACTTCCGGGACAGAGATGCCATCCTCAGCGCGGCCCAAGCCCAGGGCCCCCTGAAGTATCACAATAGCACCATCATGCTCTTCCCGGACTACACGAAGGAGGTACAAGCCCAGCGCCGTTCCTATGCTGACGTTAAATAAAAGCTCCGCAATCTAGGTCTTAGATATGGCCTTCTCTTCCCGGCCCGCCTTCGAGTTATCTTCCAGGGCAAAACAATCTTTTTCGACACCCCGCAGGCTGCCTGGACTTTGCTCACTGAGGAGCGGCCCCTGCGGATCCGACCTGCTTTCCCCCCAGCTCTGTCTGACCCTCAGCACAAAAGCCAGTCTCCTCCCAAGCAACAACAGAGACGCACCCGATCTCGTAGGAGGGGGGGTCGGCGGGGGGAGGCATCACGGTCGCCGGGCCTCGGAACTCAGCTGTTGGCCACCGGGGGAGTCCCCTGGCCCTTGATGACTGAAGCCGTGCCAGCTCCGTGGATAACCTGAGCCGAGATCCAGACCCGTCCGGGGCCTTGCGACCTGTCTTGTCGGACTCAGACCTCTCTAGAAGCCCCGCGCTTCAGGACACCGGAGGGGAAGCGGCAGTCTGATCTGCGGAGAGCCGTCGGACCAGTATCGGAGTAGATCCCCCGTGAACACTATCTACTTAGACACAGGCTGATGATCGTTCACATCCATCACTATGGAGGGGTCCACTGTTGCCACGAATTCCCTTACTAAGCGTTTTCGCTTAGCTGCCTGTTATTGTTAACTTGTTCCTTTTCAGGGCGACAGATGCTTCGGTTCTGGAAGTATAGGGAGGGGGGTAGGGTGGGGAAAAGGGACCGTTGTTCCAGTTTTTTGTTGACACACCTGTTTCTAGCACTTGCAGTTTTGACCTGCAGCATGACCAGCACACGCACAACTTACGCCACATTGATGTACTCCCTAACTTGCACAGGCGGAGCGCTCCTCCAGTGCCTGCCGCCCATTCCGCGAGTCTCACCACACGCTCACATTCCCCATGACCGACATTCATAGTGGGAGGGGAACGCTTCGTATAATGTCCTGGAATGTCAACGGGCTGTTAGACAGGGTTAAGCGAACAGCGATTCTGAAATACGCACAGCGCCACGCAGTTGATATACTGATGCTCCAGGAAACCCACCTTGCAGGCAACAGCTGCCCCTTCCTGGCGAGATACGGCTATGGCGGGGTCTGGCACTCTGGCTTTAATCGAGGGTCGAGGGGCGTAGCTATCCTTGTGCGCCGCGCCCTCCCATTTGTACTACGCAGGTCCACTACTGACCCTTCTGGTAGCTTCGTGGCCTTGGAAGGAACCATAGGTGACCGGGCCCTGAACTTCCTGTCCCTGTACTCCCTGCCGTCCTTGATGACCTCCACCCTTAAGCGTATTGAGGGCCTGATTGCTGCCTTGCCCCCGGGAATGACTGTTGTTGGGGGGGACTTCAACGCAGTCATGAACCCTGACCTTGACACTGCCGGAGCCCCCTCGGCCTCTAGCATCTCCCATGCTACTCTTTTGACGAACTGGGCAGCTGCCTTGGGGTTATGCGACGCCTGGAGACTTTGGCATCCATTGCCCCGACAGTACACACACCTCGGCCTCTCACCACACACACGCACGATTGGACTATATCTTTGTGCCGGCCGTGGACTGCTGGATTGTTAAAGATATTACCATCCTCCCCAGAGGTATTTCCGACCACTCCCCCTTAATGATGGAGACCGGCGACCTCCAGGGGTCCTTGCGTCCGATCTGGAGGCTAAACGCCTGGTTTCTCCAAGATAAAGATTTTAGGGAGTCCGTGGGTGACGAGCTCCAGTGCTACTTCACCACCAACCTTGGCTCGGTCTCCTCCCCTGGTATCCTGTGGGAAGCTGGTAAAGCCACCATTCGTGCCTTCGCTAAGGGCCGGCTCAAACTCCAGCGCACTACGCAAGACGCCCGGCTTACACTACTGGAAGCTCAAGCCACCCTCATTGAGGGCCAGCCGCCTGAGGGGAGATCCGAGGCTCAAGCTAGACGTTTGGCATTTTTGAGAGATGAGATTCGGCAGGCTTCCTTGGAGGCTGCCAAGCTCTTGTGGCGGTCCTCTGTGGCGAGAATTTATGGATGGGGAGACAAAAACGGGAAGCTCCTCCATCGCCTGGCCACGTATCCATTGGCCAACCGTATTATACCGGAGGTGACGGCCCCGGATGGCTCGATCCACCGCTCCCGGGGGAGGTAGCCCAGCGCTTTGCCACTTACTACGCCGCCCTCTACTCTGCTCAACCTCCCTCTCTTTCGCTCCCGGAGCTGCTTCACCAGGAGAAGATCTCTCTTCCGCGGCTTATCGAGCCCGAGGCAGAGGCGCTGGACCTCCCAATTACTCTGGAGGAGATCCACGAAGCTATATCTCACATGGCCTCTTGTAAGACCCCGGGGCCAGACGGACTCCCGCAGGAGTTTTATGCGGCTTATCGAGACACGCTAGTGCCTCATCTTCTGGAGGTATATGCCGAGGCGACGGATAAGGGTTCGTTCCACGCGGAAACCGATATTGCCACCATTGTGGTGATTCCCAAGTCTCAGCCTCCCTCGAAGCATTGCTCCGAGTACCGCCCCATATCTCTCATCAACTCGGAACTCAAAGTATTTGCCTCTATCTTAGCCAACCGCATGCAACGGCATTTATCCAAGTTGGTTCACCCCGACCAATGCGGCTTCATGTCCTCTCGGGGTACCAGGCACTGTCTCAGGAGCCTCCATCTGGCTCTGGAGAATCGCCAGAGGTTGACCCCATACCTGTCGCTCCTTCTTATTGATTTCGAGAAAGCCTTCGATTCAGTGGCCTGGAGGTATCTTGAGGGAGTGTTGACGGAGATGGGGTTTGGGGAATACTTCCGTAACCTGGTTAAAACTCTATACAGTAAGCCGCGGGCCCGAGTGCTGGTCAATGGAGCACTGTCGCAGCCCTTCCCCATCAGGAGAGGAACGAGGCAGGGATGCCCCCTCTCGCCCCTCCTCTTTGCATTGGCGATGGAGCCCTTCGCTTGCCTTATACGATCGGATGCACGGGTTCTGGGGTGGAGGTGGCCCGGGTTGGGGGGAGGACAAAATTGCCCTTTACGCAGATGACGTTCTGCTCTTTCTGGCGGAGCCAGCGCAGTCGGGTCCCCGGTGCCTCCGTGCGCTGAGTCTCTTTGAGCAGGTCTCCGGCCTCCGGCTAAACTCCGCTAAGTCTGTCCTAGTCCCCCTTCATCTTTCGAGGGAGTGCTTTGACTGGCAGACCACGATACCCCTTCGGAGACAGTCCTTCAAGTACCTCGGGATATGGGTGGCTCTCCTCCCTTAGGAGCTTGGTCGCTTAATGTAACCCCGCTCATGAAAAAAGTTCGAGCTGACCTCCTCAGGTGGCAAGCGCTGCCGTTGAATCCTATGGGCAGAATAGCCTTATTTAAAATGATGATCTTACCCAGGTTCTTGTATGTGCTTCAGAATGTACCCTTGCTCTTTTCACGGGCATGGTTCAGGGAGATAAGACAGACTGGCTACCAAGTTCCTCTGGGGAGGGCGGAGGCCCCGGTTGGCTCTCGCCCTGTGCCGGATCCCGCCCTTCGATGGCGGTCTGGGGATGACAAACCTGTACCTTTACTACTTGGCAACCCGGCTCCTTACTATACATGACTGGTTTACGGTGGCTGGTCTAACCCAGCATACAGACTGGAATTACATGTCTTGGGTTTGTCCAACATACATGGGATGCTGTACGGGAGCGCCATCCCCAGAACCCTACCCACAGTCACGCGTGGGGTGCTACTGGCCTGGCGGGCCTCTTTGCGCCACACTTGCTGGTCGGGCAAACTGACCCAATATACCCCGCTTTGGCAGGGCACCTGGCTCCGAGAGGTCGCTAATCTGTCGGGCTTCAGAGCTTGGGATCTCATTGGGATCTCACAGCTGGGAGACATATGGGGAGGAGACCGTCTGCGCACTTTTCAAGACCTGCAAACCTGGTATTCCCTGCATCCTTCACAGTTTTATAGCTACTTGCAGTTGCGCCACGCCCTTCACTCCCACATCTCAGAGGGCACCTCCCTACCTGAATACAGTCCACCCGAAGCCCAAATTATGACTGGTAACCTGAGGAAAGGGGGGATTTCCCGCATCTATCGTTCCCTCACGAACCACACTCCCAATGCACTACACCGCCTCAGAGATCGCTGGGAGGGATGGCTCGGGGCCTTAGAGGACAACGACTGGAGAGACGCGCTGATGTCACCTAAAACAATCACAGCTTCGGCGAAGCTCTGTTTAATCCAAATATACTATCTCCACACTGCCTACCTTACACCGCTGCGCCTCTGCCACGCAGGGCTCAGGCCCGACGCGTCATGCCCCCGTTGTAGTGAACCTCAAGCTGATTTTTACCACACGGTATGGCTTTGCTCAGTAGTCACACGCTTTTGGGAATCTGTGGTCGGAGAACTCACTGAGGTCCTGGGCTGGGAGGTTCCTCTTAACCCATTGAATGTACTCTTGGGGGTCACTGAGGGGCTGGATGGATCCCGGGCTGACAAACTCTTCCTAAACACAGCCATGATGGTGGCCAAAAGAGACATTGCGGCGGGCTGGCTGAGCCCGACGGCGCCCACCTTGGCACGATGGCGCAGGGGGGTGGACTGGTGTGCGGCGCAGGAAAAGCCCTTGTACGAAGCCAGGGGTTGCCCAAAGAAATACCATAAAATGTGGGGCAAATGGGTGGGGGTGATAGAGGACTGAGGTTTCCCGGGGCGGCCTGGGCTGCGGTGGGCGTTGCCCTGTTCCCTTTTATGATTATGTATAACTAGGATGTACTTGCTGTCATGATGTCGATATGTCTGATGTGCACTGCTGCTTCTATTTGCAGCTGGTCTTTCGTATTTGTTTTTGTTTTTCCCTGTGTTCGCTTTTTCACTAAAATCAATAAAAATTGGTTATCAAAAAATAATTGGGAGACATCATTAAAACATCAGAATAAAACTATCACTGGGGTTCCACTAGGGTACTTCTACAAGCCGGATATGAGAATTTCTAGTCAATCAAGACATGGTCTTACAATAACAGAGAAGCCTAGACCACTTGCTTTGTTTAACAGATTCTTACCCCTCAGATGATGTAGCGATGTAGACTGACTACAAAAGGATACGGTCCAAGATTCTGGCCCCATTGATGAGATACTACCTGAGATACTACCTGCAACTCAAAAATTGAAATTTAGAAAATTGACTTTAGTAACTTGGAATATCGCGGGAATAAATAAGAAATTGAACGATGAGACCTGGCCTGTTTTTCTAAATGATTGTGAAATTATTTGCATACAAGAGACTTGGCACACGGAACCCTTCCATATTGATGGTTTTTCAACCGTGGATACCAAAGCAACACCTTCACGGAATGGAAGAGCGAAGGGTGGCCTAGCAGTTTTACTTTCAGTCACATGCCCACTGACTTTGAAGAAAGTTTATATTGACTCTCCCTTTTTCCAATTTTTGTGGCTTTATTCTTCTGACCACCAATGTTACGTAGTAATTAATTTCTACAATAATGTTTTTGATAACACCAGAAATCAAGTGATACTGGCACTTGAGAGGGAGCTTGATCTATTTAAAAAAATTAATAAAGGGTGATTATCTTTTGATTTGGGCGGGAGATTTTAATAGTAAGAAATGTAGTATTTCAGATGGAAAGCTTTGTGGGTATGGAAACGAGTGTGGGGATAGCTATTCCCATTTCCCCCATAATCACTATGGTGAATCCATTAATGAGGTAATGTCCAAATACAATTTAGAATTATTATATCAGTATACACCGGATGGGCAACCCCAACTATCGACTTACAAAGGACATGGCCAAGGCTCAATCATTGATCACATTCTAATCTCGGCACATGGCCAAGAGCAAATAGAGAAAATGGAGGTGAAAATAGTTTGTGTTAGTGATCACCATCCACTTCTCCTTACAGTTAGAATAGATGATAACCATCAGACTGGACCTTGTTTAGCCCCCTTTATTTCTACTCAGGGGGAAAATGGTATATCTATCAAATGTTCGGGAGTAAATCCAAAGGATTTTATGGAGGTTTTAACAAACAAATGTAAACAAGATATAGAAGTTTGAAATAGGGTGGATCTTACTGACAATCAGATTATGGGGTCCTTCTGTAATATTACTGCCGAAATCTCTAGAGGATTGAAAACTAAGAGTAAGAAAAAAACAAAGAAAATAGCTGGTTGGTTTGATTCACAATGTACGAAGGCAAACCAGTCATTAAAAAACGCTTTAAAAATCAGGCCCAGAGATAGCGAACTTATAAAAAAACAGAGACTTTTATAAAAATGGTCCATAGTAAAAAAGAAAGCGAGAAATCCAATACAACGCTTGGGAAAAACTTTCCCAGGCCGCAAATACAAAAGATTCATCCCTATTTTGGAAGACTATAAACCATCCGTCTTTTAAAGAAAATTGTGCTATTAAGATTAAGAGTCTGGTGCAGCCCGAAGAATGGGTACGTTATTTTGGTCAGGTTTTTAATGCAGACAATGAAACCCCGAATTTCAGTGGAAAAAAGTGGCCCTGATGGTACCATAGAATTATCAAATAACCAAATTCTTATAACTTTTGAATCACCTAATTGGTCCCCATCACACTGGATGAAGTGACATTGGCACTAGTGAGAAGTGCAAATGGCAAGGCACCCGGTGTTGATGGGGTTCCAATAAACATTTTTAAGTACGATATTGGATTCTGGGCCCCTCTTTTACAAAAAGTATTTAACATTATTGCAGGGGGCACAATACCAAAAACATGGACTGAAAGCATAATTGTGCCAATTTTTAAAAAGGGCAACAGAAGTGACGCCAAATGTTATCGCCCTATTTCCCTTCTTGACACAACCTCAAAACTGATGGGTAGGATACTGCTAGAGAGATTGGAAATATGGCCAGAGGAAAACAAAATCCTTACAGAATCACAATATGGGTTTAGAAGGGAAATAGGGACGATTGAACAATGCATTAATTTACACCTGCTGATTAGTAAATACACAAATATAAAAAAGGGCCATCTACACCTTTGTTTTATTGATTTAACTAGTGCCTTCGACCTTGTAAATCATGCGAAATTATGGCAAACCTTCACTCGAATGGGCGCCCCCAATGATATCATAATTTACCTTTCTCAGATATACAGTCACCTGACCACAAGAGTCCATTATGGGCTAGACGGGGAATGCACCGCTAGCTTCAGGATAAAACGGGGAATCAGGCAGGGGTGTGTGCTCGCCCCACTCCTGTTTTCCTTATATATAAATGGTGTAGACGAGGAACTGCAAAAGTTAAACGCAGATGTCCCTAAAGTAGCCAAACGCGCTGTCCCAACCCTACTTTACGCGGATGACGCAGTCTTATTATCAAGAACTGCGAATGGGCTGCAGACTCTTATCGGAAAATTTGCACAAAATATGCAGGAAAAGGATTTAGTAATTAATTTGAAAAAGACCTTTACGATGGTTTGTGGACAAGGAAAAATAAAAACTAAGAATCATCATATAAATAGGGTCCCCATTGAAAAAACAAAGTCGTTTGCATATCTAGGTCTGGTATTTACAGATAAGGGGAACTGGGGCGCCCATATTGAGCAATGTAAACTAAATTTTATGAGAATAACCGAGTCAATTTTTAGATTTTCACAAAAAATGGGCAATAAGCCCATTAGGGAAATAATGACACTTTATAAAAGCAAGTGTCTTCCTGGGGTTTGCTATGGGGCAACACTATGGGGAGGGGCAAATTGTACAATCCTTCATACCCAAGAAAATAAATTTTTACGACGTCTTTTAGCTGTACCCAGTTCTACCCCGGTATTTAGTGTGCATAAAGAATTAGATGCCCCTTATATACATAATTTCATAAGTACAATAAGCTTAAATGTCTGGTATGGTATCTGGAGTAAAGAAGGCACAAAGTTTACACAGGATATCATCAAAGATTGTGTTGCCCATGATCAAGGAACAAAAATGCCATGGTTAGTTTATATTAAAAATCTTTTAAATGAATGTACTATAAACACCGATTTTAAAAATCCCTTTCAAATACTTAATTATGGGAAAAAAGATTTGAAGAATAATTTAATGGAATCACGGAATTGGCTAAGGGATGTAAATGCTAACCAGAAACCAATGACCAAGGCTTACTTGGACAGGACATCTGGGCCCGGGATACCTTTTTATCAACTGCAGATTACAAATACAAAACACAGATTTTATCTCACAAGATTGAGAATGGGTTTAGTCCATTTCTTAATAGCTTTTCCAACGATGGGCAAGTGGAATTATAATCTCCCAAAGTGCCCATGCGATGGAAGATCAGATCAAACAACCTTGCATTTTATATTATTCTGTGGTTTTTATAGAGATGGTAGGAAGAGCCTCCTACGACCATTATTTTTAAAGGAGAGACTTTTCACGTATAATATAGCTTTTGAATATGTTTGTAGTCTGGTAAATATTAGGGTCTGCAATGCAGTGGTGACCTATATCCAGAAGTCAATTAAAATACGACAGCAATTCTCATCTTGAGGCCCTTGTATATGAAAACAATGATGTAAATTCAGATAACTGAGCCCATATTTGTGCAACAGGTTCTGTAAAAACTATATCCCATGTACCTGGTATCCTTATTCTTTCTGCTTTCCCAGTTACAATTATGAAATTTCAGAGGGATTGTAATTTATTCTCATTCAATGATGTATTATGAAGCTATTGAAACCATAGTTTAGCTTTGAATCGGATAATTTTGCACTATTTAGCACTTTTTGTAAACAACATCTATAGTTGTACATTATGTTTTTTTATGTTTTTAAATACACATTGAGCACATTGTATTCTAGATATTAGGTCTTCTAGACAGAGTATCGAAGTGCTTAAACTGTAATGCATCTTACCGATATATTCTGTTGCATAATGAAGCTGTTAAGAGTTATTATTGTGCTATGAATTGGATATTTTGCACAAAGCACTTTAATGTATATGGCCATCAGGGTCCGCTGTTTGGGGTCTCTTTTCAGCCTTGCATGTTTCTTTCTTCTTTTTATGTATTTTATGTGTTTTTTATTGCATACTGTGAAATATGAAAATATGTACAATTTTTACGTTGCTTTTATGGTTATGTCTCATTTAACCGAATAAAGCTTGTTTTGATTTGGTTTGATTTAGAACAAATATCCTGAAACTAAGTAAAGCTGCTCTTTGGAAATTTGCTTCTAATCTGGGTAAAAAGACATGCAGGGAATTGGTACAAGTTTACCTGGCAAAATCGGTAGCGATAGCTAGCTACGGTGCTGAAATTTGGGGCATAGCTCAAGTAGGCACTTTGCAGATAGGAGGATGGATTTGTCAAAAATGTGCTCTCAGTTCCTCCAGCTTGTTCGAATTTGATTGCGCATAAAGAACTCGGCTTGCCTTTTAACACTGATTCGATTAAATTGGGCCTGCTCCTTTTATGGTTGAGAATTTGAAAGAGGGACTCGTCATGATAAATCAAGTGATATTAAAAGATATAATTAATATTGAACGAGCCAACTGTATCCCGTGGTTAGCATATGTTAAGCAGTCCCTCACAGACCTAGGCTTAGCTTTTTTGTATACATTACCCTCAAAATGTCTGTCTTCCCCTAAATCCAAGTTAAGAGAGGCCTTTGTTAATAAGTGAGAACAAGAAAGATGGAACCGTAATCAAAGTAAAGTTACAGTGTTATTTTATCAAACCCTGCCTAGTGTGGCTATAGGTCATGATTCTTATCTCTCTTTTGTTTCTAATACTACGCATCAATACTTACTAAAAGGATGAGACTACATTTTTTACCTTTAATGGTTGGCTATCCAGCTCAAGCTATGCCCATGTGACAACCGATCTCCACAAAATATGTTGCACATTTTATTTTCTTGCTGTTCCTATAAATCGGAAAGGAAAAAGTTTATTCTACCAATGATAACAAAATTGAGTTTAACCTCTCATTCCTCAGCCCTAGCAGTTATCAATACTTTGGAAACCCCGTTTGTCTGTCTTATGACTGCGAATTTTCTATATTCAGTTTTGCGAACCAGGAAAGGTTCTTCTGAGAGGGGGGTTGTTTTATTGGATTAGTCCAAATTGCTGATTTTGTATTGTCTAAAGAACTGTTGTAAGGATGTTTAATATAATAGCCATTGTTTGCTGTGGGATCAGGTAGACCACGTGTAGGTGAGGAGCTGTTTTAACTCGCTTGTTTTAAATATCTGTTTTTATTATTCTATGTGTTGAAAATTAATTACTGATTGATTTTTATGGAACCATTCTGTTTATTTATCGATCAATATCTCATACACTGCTATGTGCCCACAACCCTGGGGGCCAGCAGCAGTGCTCAGTAGTATTTGGAAACACAGTTGTATGCCTACAACCCAGGGGCCGACAGCGTTGAGAGATCATTTTACAGAGGAAAACAAAGAAGAATATCTACAAAAGAAAACAGTTCAAAATCTTTTACCAGCACAGGCCCACGTTAGTCCCAGCATACCACTTGGATTAATATGTCCCATCCGAGTGCAAGGGTTACGAGTAAGTAGTTGGCAAAGGTGGACTGTAGTGACTCCCTCTCAGGGAGGAAGGAGGTGCAGGATTCGTAGGTATTGTGGGCAGGTGACTTCACGAAATTCAGTAGATAGTATCTGAATGAACGGGGCCAGAGTTCCACGTATTTCTCGTCTTTATGGTCTGCCAACAAGGACATTCGCTCCATGGCTAAGATTAGCCACAATCTCTGTAGCCATGCCAACTGATCCGGAGTCTCTGGTGTGCCCCATCTAGCCAGGATTGCCTGTCGCGCAGTAATGCGAGAGCTATTTGTCTGCCCTTCAGGGAGCGTAAGGGGAATGTTATGTTATGTTACCGTGACTTATATAGCGCAAACAGCTGCCCCAGCAAAGGGGCGTCCCGAAGCTGACAGCAGAGCAACTGACACAAGCAGGTGGAAATTGATAGCCGGACTATGGTGCAGGGAAAAGGTGAGTTTTAATGGCCTTCCTGAATTCTAGGTAGTTGTTAAGGTCCCGGATGTGAGCTGGAAGTGCATTC
Organism: Calotriton arnoldi; assembly: GCA_963921515.1. Taxonomy (NCBI): domain Eukaryota; kingdom Metazoa; phylum Chordata; class Amphibia; order Caudata; family Salamandridae; genus Calotriton; species Calotriton arnoldi. Next base: position 387,884 of record CAWUFW010004174.1, read on the forward strand.
CAGAGGAGGGCCGCTTTACTACGAAAGGAGCGGCCTCCAGCGCGGACTCTCTGTGTACGGGGGACCACTACCAGGTGGTGACCCTGTGAGCGGAGGTGACGTGAGGGCACATAAGGCGAGAGGAGGTTGGCCAAGATGTTAGGGGTGGTCAATTTCAAGGCTTTGAAAGCAATGCATAAAGCTTTGAATTCAATTCGCCTAGCCACAGGCAACCAGTGCAGACGACGGATAGCGTCAGACACCGGGCAGAACCTGCGCAGACCTAGAAGGGTTCTTGCTGCCGCACTCTGTGCCCTTTGCAGCCTCAAAATTTCAGACTTATTGGACCCCAGGTACAGAGAGCAGGCATAGTCCAGTCTTGACATTACAGACGCCTGAATGATGACCTGTCGTGTGGGTGCATCAAAGAAACCCAGTAGGGGTCTGAGCCCCCGAGGAAGTCCGAAGCAGGTCCCTGCCACTTTTTTGGTTTGGACTCGAAAGTTGAGAGACGAGTCTAGCCACACCCCCAGATTTTTCACAGCCTGCTTGGGGGGGCACTACCAAGGCTTGCGGGCCACCAGCGTTCACTCCACAGACCATGGTCCTTCCCCACCAACAATACCTCCGACTTGCTGGCGTTCAGCTGGAGACAGTTGGCGGTCATCCACCCTGCGACTGCCGCCAGGTCGCCCTGAAACTTAAGGGAGTCCTGCTCGGTGTCCTTCGACAGTGCCACCACCAACTGTGTATCGTCGGCGTAGGAGACCATGGTCAGTCCTCTGCTCTTTGCTGCTGCGGCCAGAGGTTGGACATAAAGATTGAATAGCAGGGGGCTGAGGGAGGAGCCCTGTGGCACCCCTTGTTTGATGGGGTGTTCGCCTGAGGCATATGGGGGGGCTATAACCACAAATGACCTCTCATGGAGGAATGTCAGAGAGTTTGGTAGGCCCAGAAGTGTATAGGCTGGGAAGCGTGGGATTGATTTCTCAAACGCTTTATCTATATCGCCAAGGACTGTCTCCCAGAAGCGTTTCTAATTTGGGGCGCTGCCAAAGTAGGTGAACCAGGGAACCTGTCTGACCGCACCCCCGCTAGCATTTTTCGGATAGACTCTTATCCCAGGAGTGTATGCGAGCCGGGGTAAGGTACCAATAAGATAGCACTGTGTATGCCGACTCTGCGCCTGCTCTGTTATGTGCTGTGTGTCAGGCTCTGTAATGAATGTCTTCCCATTCTTTGTCGGAAATAGTGCACCCTAGTTCTTCTTCCCACCGCTTCTGCCCTTTGCTCCTTTCACTTTTCTCAACCCCTGTCAACCACACATAGAGTTCCGATATAAGGTGTTTATCCTCCAGCTTTTGCACCAGCCACTTCTCAAACCATGTTAGCTTTCTTGTGGCTGCCTCCTGATGTGTTGGCCCCATGACCCAATGGCGAAGCTGCAAATACTGAAATTTATCTGTTGGAGGGAGATTGTAATCCTGTCTTAATTGATCAAATGGAATCAAGCCTTCCAGGTCAAACAAAGACCCTATGCGTTTACACCCTTGTTCTCGCCATCTGTCAAGAATTGTTGAGTTACGTCCTAGTGGGAATTCAGGATTCCCAGTGATTGGAGTCATCAGGGACTTTCCGTCCATTTCTTAGCGCATGCCACTTTGTCTCATGCTCTCATTGTAGGTTTCGTTACTGTAGAGGAATATAATCCCCAGGCCCTGTGTCTCCGCGGCAGCCAGATTTCCCTCCAGATGTTGACCCCCGCAACGGTTTGGTCCATAAAGGACCAACATTTCTCTGATAATGGCCGGTTCCATTCCAGGATATAACGTAGATGTGCCGCCTGTTGGTACCTATGAAGTAAAGGCAGCCCCACCCCCCCATCCCGCGTTGACCTAGCAGTATGTGCCATTGCTATGTGTGGTTTTATCCCATTCCATACGAACCTGTTAATGGCTAATTGTAGAGAGGGCATTACTTTCGGGGGCGCAGTTAGAGGTAATGTTTGGACGATATATAGAATGCGCGATAAGACTATCATTTTAACCGCGGCAATTCTACCGAACCACGCCAGTCCCAGGTGGTGCCAGTTGCTCATGGCCTGCACCGTCTGGTCCACAAGAGTAATGTAATTTAAGGCAACTGTCTTAGACACAGTGGGGGCCAGGGTGATACCCAGGTAAGGTATAGACCGCTCAGCCCATGTCAATGGGAATGCTTTTTCCAGCTCGTCTTTCTGGGGTAGAGCGATTGAAAGATTTAAAATCTGTGATTTATTTAGATTTACTTTAAATCCAGACACTTTTCCAAAACTTTCTAATGCTATCAAGAGAGCCGGGAGAGATGTCTGTGGGCTCGTGAGAGAGAGAATCGCGTCATCCGCATGTAAACTGATAGCATGAGTCTCTGCTCCAAATTTGATGCCTGTAATCTGTGGGTCGTCTCGGATTCTTTGTGCAAATGGCTCTAGATACAGTGCAAAGAGGAGATGTGATAGTGGGCAGCCTTGCCGGGTGCCTCTTGCTATGGGAAATCTGTTCGAGGACACTCCTTTGATGCAGACAAAGGCTTGTGGAGCTTTATATATGCAGGTAATCCATTTAATAAAGCCTTCTCTGAACCCAAAGTGCCGTAGCGTGTCAAAAAGGTAGGACCATCGGACTCGATCGAACGCTTTTTCCACATTGATAGAGAGGAATAGCTCCTCCCTTTGCGATCGGTGTATGACATTCGTGAGATGGAGTAGTCGTTTGGTGTCGTCTGCTCCTTGCCGGGTGGGGATGAAACCGGATTGATCTGGATCAATCAGCCCCGCCATCAGTGGATTTAGACGGGCCGCTAATATGCCTGCAAATATTTTGGCGTCAATATTTAATAAGGAAATAGGGCGATACGAACCACACTCTGAGGGATCCTTTGTTGGTTTAAGGATGACTGATATTGAGGCCTCTAGCATGGAATCAGTTAAGAAGCCGGTATTTAGAAAGGAATTAAAGAAACGGATCAGTAGAGGCGGAATCTCTGGGCAGAATTTTTTATAGAATTGTGCTGTAAACCCATCAGGACCCGGTGATTTATGTAGTTGGAGGCGTGCAATTGCTGTTATTACCTCTTTTATGCGTAGGTTTTATGCGATGCTGAGTAGTATGTGTAGTCTTTTACGCCCGGGTGATGATTGCGCCATATATTATGGATTCCGTGATCTGCTAGCCAATGCAGGCCCTCTGCAGAGAAGGATCCTGTCTGTACATGGCGCTGCCCCGATCTATCTAGAGTGTTATTCATGACCAGGTTGAGGTCTCCTCCTATGAGGATAGCTGCATCTGGGGATGTTATAACCTCTCCTAAGGCTTTGTGTATAAAGGACTCCTGCTGGGTGTTCAGGGTCTACATGGTGGCGAGTGTAAAGTGCATAGATTCCCATCGTAGCCTGACTGCCAACAGCTGTCCCCTAATTTCAGCGAGAGTAGTGAATACTTTACCACTAAACCGTGCACTAAAGAGAATGGCCACTCCGTTGGTTTTTTGGGATGTGTTAGAGGACCATAATTGGCGTGGAAATCTTCGGGAGCGCATGCGGTGTGTGTCTCGCTGCAGGAGGTGTGTTTCCTGTAGGAGACAGATGTCTCCGCCTGAGTTTTCTAATAGGGACAGGATCGCTGATCGCTTTACTGGGTGGTTAAGGCCTCGGACGTTGAGGCTTACAATCTTCAGGCTCCTACCCATGGGTCAAGTGTAGGGGGGCAAACATTTGGTACCTCAGTGGCCTGCGCTTTGTTCACTCTGATTGGGATGCCAGAGTGATTATCATACTTTTTATGGCATTTTACTGGACTTTGGTACGGAGGAGAATGTAACCCCAAAGAAAATCCCACATCACACAATCCCCAATAAAGAGTAACTAATATGGGGGTAGTGCGTCGGCTTCGTGTCCGTCGTCTGCACAGTGGGTTGGTGTCTCGAGTTGCCTGGGTGACTCCGAAGAGAGAAGAGCTGTCCTGCTTGTGAGGTGTCCTCTGGCGCTACCCTTCCCAAAAAGTCCAGGGGCCATCTTGGAATCGTTCAGGGAGAGACCGGCCGTTCTGGTGAGCTGGCCAGAGCATCGATTACAGCTTTCCTTTCACTTGCTATTGTTTCAAGGTCTGGTTTGTGGTTGGCGGTGTGGCCCAGACTCTGCGCCAGCGGGAGACCTTTGTATTGTCTCTCCGCATATATCTGCCCCGCTCTTCCTGGGCAGATTCTGAGTTGATTCCCAGGACCTCACATGCTTCTTTTAGAGAGTTGATCTGCCATAGTTTGTCATCAAGTCGGAATATGATGTGGAAAGGGTGGCTCCAAGAACACCCAATCCCCTTTTCTCTAAGGTACGTAGTGACAGGTCGAAATTCTCTGCGTTTGAACAATGTGCTTACGGAGAGATCCTGAAAGAAGAGCAACGTATGTCCTCTAAATTGCACTGGGTGTTCTTTCCTTGCCTCTCGAATGATGGACTCTTTGATCTGGAAATCATGTACGCACACTAGGATGTCCGGTGGAGGAGCTTTAGTGCCTCTGGGCAAACCCACTCTGTGCGCTCTGTCGATTTGAATGTCCAAGGGGCTTTCATCACCCAGCACATGTTTGAAGAGAGCGAGGACATACGCTCAGATATCATCTACTTCAGACTGTGATGGTGCTCCCCGGATACGTATGTTGTTTCTTCTCGAGCGGTTTTCTAAGTCCTCAGCGGCCGCCTGTAGATCAATATGTTGCTCCCTTAATCGCAGTATCTCCTGTTGCATCATCTCCAGTTCCTCGTCCCTGCTATTTTCTTTTTCTTCTAACGTCGCGACCTGGTCTCCAACTTCGTCTAGGTCTTTTCGTACTTCTTTTAGGTCCGCTGAGAGCTGGGTCTGCATCGCCAGGAGATCCTCGCGCATAGAGGTGAAGAGCGAGGTCATAAAGGCCTTTGTCGCCGGGGCCTCGGCTGTGTCGACACCATCTCTGTGATCTTCTACTCCCGCCGAGCAGCCTGTGGGGGTGCCCGCCAGTGGTTGTTTTGTTAGCAAATCCTTCACCGAGCCATCCTTCTTGACCCTGGCCGTCGCCATTGGTGTCGTGTAGTTGGGTTGGCCTTTTGTCGTGAGCTCGCAGGCCGTGGGCAACGATTCGCAAGCCTTGGGTCCCTCCTCACTCGACCCACAATGCGCTCTGTTATTACCTCCCGTACGCCAACTCTGTCTAGTGATTGGCTGGGCAGTCTTTGAGCTTTCTTTCTATCCAACAGGCTTCGTGATGTCTGAAAAGTTATCTTCCCTCGTGTCCTCCAAATCGTCCGTATTAATTGCGCAGGCGATTGTGCTGATTACGGGTCTGCCCAGTCAATGATCTTCTTCTCGGGCTGCGCAGTACACCACGACGCTGCTTTAAGGGGACCCTCCTTCGCTTCCTTCACCTCCGCTTCACCCTGCTGTTACCGGTCGTGTGGCCGCGTGGTCACCAGGCTCCAGGCCATGCAATACCCGGGTGGGACGGAAAAGACAGCTATGAAGAACTCTAATTCAGGGTCTAGTCAAAAGGCACTGTTCCCTCTTCAGTGAGCTTATGATGGAGGACTGGGGTCGCGTGCAGAGATCCCAAGGGCTCCACTGAGACCCTTTCTTTTCATTTGGTAAGCCCCCCACCTGCACTTTTGGAAGTGCGTTCTTGTTCGAGCTCCCCGTATGCCTTCAGGGGGCAGTCTCTGCAGAGGACGTCACGCGTGGGCCCCCTAGCGCCGCCGGGGCAATTTCATATGTATCAGCAGCCAACACCTCACGTTATCGCCCCGGGCGCATGGTGGTAGCGCCGGGGCGGGCCAGGGCCTACAGCGAATCGCCTCGCTGTTTGTAGTACTCACTGCGCGCTTTCCTGTGCCGTCTTCCTCCGGCCTCTGGGCCTGTCAATTATCCTCAATTAGGGACTCCGGTCAGGCAAGATCTCCCGGCCCTATCCACCGGGTGCAGTGCGTGGGCCGCGGCACGAGGGAGGCCCCGATCTTCAGCTGGGCTTCACCCTCGTCTATGGCCTCTGGACAGGACCGTCGCACTCAGCTCCCTCACGCTCGCAGTCTGTCAAAGGCGGCTCACCCTCACCCTCCGGTCCTCCGGCCAGTCAGTGTGGCCCTCAGCAGCGGCCCAGGAGTCCCGCGATGTCCCCTCTCTAGCGGCCTACAGCCAGGAGCTGCGGCCTCCGATGCCACGCAATCCCTCCCCACACCGCTCCCTAGTCGTGCGGCGAAAATCTCCGTCCCCGCGGCACTGCGGGTCAATGCAGAGGGCTAGCGGGATGCCCCGCACCTTTGGCTTATTACCTCCCTGGAGAAATGCTCGGCCCCGGGTGGCCAAACCACGATTTTGTTGGTGGTGCCGGAGAGACTCTGAAACACGTCTCACTCGGCCGCTATCTTGGCCACGCCCCCTAATTAATTTTTATATCTCAGTAAGGGGTGCTGTAGGTTTTTAGCATTGGATATTTCTGAGAATACTGTTAGTTTACCAAATAATCAATTGCCGATTTTAACATGTTGTTGCTCATTTTGCACTGTGATTTCTCTTTGCACTTTTATGCATTTGTTAAATTCGAATAAAGTAAATAATTGAATTGAATTGAGTATCTTGAGTTGTATCAGTCTGAATCGTGTGCAGATTGCGATTTCTCTGGGACCTTGGAGGGCCTCCGTCCATTTGCCATCCTCTATATTGCCCAGATCATCTACCCAGGTACTACGAAGGGAAACCAGGGGATCTGGTGCATTGTTTATGAGTTTTCGGTATATTGTAGACGGTAGCCTGTCTTCTAAGGGGCAATAGTCTGGAATGGCCGTGCCTCGTTGTATGTGCCGTTGTAAGGCATGTGTGAGTCTCAGGTAGGGAAATCTCTGGGTCGATGTCAGGCTATATATTGTTGTAGGTCGTCAAAGGGGAGAGGTGCACCATTTCTCCACACATCTCTGAGATGTTCAATACCTATCATCTGCCAACCCCTAAATCCCGCCAGTGTGGCCACCTCCCGCAGCCGGTCTCCTAGCCACAAGGGTGTCATCCCAGTCAACTTTCCCTGCCATCCCAGAAACCTGTTTGCCTCAATCCAACATGTCACCACGGCTGTCGTATGCGCTGGCCATTTTGGGGTGTGCCTTGCGGGCGTAAAGGAGTGGCTCATAGCTTCCGCCCGGCATTGCATCTCTATCTACTCTGTAGGCCGGCTCCCCCTTGTCTGCACATGCCCATTCGTTTATAACCAAAAATTGCGATGCCCACTAATAAAGCTTGATGTCTGGGATGGCTAGGCCGCTCTCGTACACCCCTCTCTGCAGCTTGTATAGAGCTATCCTAGGCGTGCCTCCCTGATAGCAGTGTGCGGGGCTCTTGTGCCACGCGCTTGAAGAAAGTTGGTGGAACCGGGTATGGAGTGTTCTGCAGGATGTATAGGAGACGTGGTATGGCCATCATCTTTTATAGGGTGGCTCAGCACATTATGGACAATGGCAAGGTGCGCCCGTATAGTATGTCTGTGTGGAGCCTATCCAGCTGAGGGGTAAGGTTTCTCTGGGGGAACGAATGATCTCGGGTTATTTGAATGCCCAGGTATTTAAAGCTGTTCACGGTGATTTGGGCCTCGCACCTCGCTTGTAGTTACGGAGGGGGGCCCGACAACAGGAATACCACCGACTTGGTCCAATTTATGGTGTATCCTGAGTAGCTACCAAACAACTTGAAGATATGCAGGACCCTTGATATGGAGTAGTATGGCAGTGAGAGATATAAGATTATGTCATCTACGTACAGGGAGACGTTCTCCTCCCATCCCCCGGGCGCCACGATACCCCGGATTAGCGTATCCGTCCAGATCCAATGCGCCAAGGACTCCAGCGCCAAGCCAAACAACAATGGTGATAGAGGGCAGCCCTTGCTGGTGCCTCTTTGCAGCTGGAAGAGTCTGGATAGTGCGCCACTGACCCTCACTCGGGCCAGTGTGCCCCGGTACAGCAGTCTCACCAATTCCCAACACTTGGGGCCGAAGCCCAGCCTCGAAAGTACGGCAAATTAGTAGTGCCATTCTATACTATCAAAGGCCATCGTGGCATCTAGCACCATGAATGCTGTCTGTTGATGTGAAAGATTTTTCGTCATGTAAAGGACTCCATAGAGTCGTCGTAGGTTATAGCGAGTACTTCTGTGGGGCATGAAACCCGATTGGTCTACGTGGATGATGGTGGAAATGACTGTCACTAATCTATTAGCCAGTGCTTTCGCTAACACCTTTGCCTCCATGTTTAGTAGTGAGATTGGCCTATAGGAACTGCATAGGTCTGGGGGTTTACCTGACTTATGTATGACTACGATTGTGGCCGTGCGCTGGTCTGCTGGTAATTGACCCTCCTCTCTAGATTCCACTAGCATACTTTTTAATGGTGGTATTATTTTAGAGGGTAGACTTTTGTAAAGCTCGACCGGTAGTCCAAATTGGACCGGTTGCATTCCCTAATTTCAGGGACCCATGGGCCTTGGATAGTTCTTCTTCTGCAAGGTCCGCATCTAGAGCCTCGTGTGCGTCAGCCGAAAGTGTTGGTAGCGAGAGCTCTCTGTGCAGCTTCTCGCAGTCGCTCTAGGAGTGTTCGCTTACCGGCGAGTATAGGCTTTCATAATAGGTAGCAAAGTTCTCCGCTATTTCTGCGTTGGACGTTTGGAGTGTCTCCGTTGTGTCTCTTATACTGACCACCCAGGATCGCTCCCTATCCCTTTTTTCAAGCCAGGCTAATAGCTTAGAGGCCTTGTCGCCCACGTCGTACAATCTGTTGTGTTGCTAGTGTGTATGCCCGCGCCTCATTTTCGGCTAAGGCAAGTAATTCCTGTTGATATTAGGCTAATTTATGATGCTGGTCTGCGCTCCCTCTGGCTATTGCCTCTCTCTCTATTGCATGAATCTCCTGTTCTAGTGTCTTTATTTTTAAAGCTTCCTCTTTTTTCTTCCCCCTATCAGCGCCTGGGCTTGGCCTCTCAGCACGGTTTTGAAGGCCTCCCATATAATCTGATGTGATTTGACTGACCCTATATTTTCTTTGAAGTGCAGCTCGGTTCCTTCATGAAGTTTGTTTCGTAAAGCTGGGTCTTTTAATTGCCAGGGGTCGATTCTCGGGTATGCTGCTCTGCTGGTGGTCTGTCCACGGAAAGTGGCGCTCACTGGGGAATTATCTGATATGCCCCTTGCCATATGTGTCAGTTGTGTGAAGCCCCCACTTTGTCGTGGTGTGAGTAAGTAATCAATTCTTGAGAAGGAACCATGTCGCGCCGAATAGTATGTGTATTGTCGTTCCTGGGGGTTGTGTGCTCTCCAGAGGTCCGCCAAGCTCATGGACGCCAAAAAGCTCAAAAAGATCTGCTCTCTCCTCTGGCCTACCTGCGCATGTCAGCGGTCTAGTTCGGGATTCGCCACTGCGTTGGCGTCTCCTCCAGCTAAGAGGGTGCCTGTAGGAAGGCCCACCAAAAGCGCGGTAATTTTCGGGAGGATGATTGAGTGTAGTCTCTGTGATATGTAGAATGAGCAGAGTGCAAGCGGGCACCCCTCCCAGCTACCAACTACGGCTACACAGCAGCCAGCATCGTCACACCAGGTTTTGTCTATGGTGAGCGGCAATGTGTTTTACGCATCAGAATGCCCACTCCAAGGGCATCTGTCGACTATCCCGAATGGGGTACCAGTTTATATCCGAAACGGTCTAGGGCCTTGTAGTGGTTCCCTTTCAGGTGGGTCTCTTGTAGCATTACCACGTCTGGGGCATGTCGCTTGATATGTTGCAGAACAAGTGTGTTTAATTTTGTTCCCCAGCCCATTTACATTCCAGGTCCAAGCTCGGATACTGGTGGTTTCACCTATTGTCTTGTATATCGCAGTTTACTGTTGTGAGGTGCCCCCTCCCATTTGGTTAGCCTAGTGTCCACATGCATCCTATAGCAGCTATTTCTGTCTTGAGCAACAGTTTAGAATACTAAAAACTAATTTGAACAGTTTCCCCAACTCCCCCCTCTCTGCATCCCTGCTAGGTGAGTTAAAAATCCCCCACCTCTCCAACATGCAGAGTGCCTGTCGCCCGAACTGTGCTATGATAACAATTGTTGAGGGGTAGTGAACAAGCCGCCAGCATCGATTATTTTGCTGATGGAGGCTGTAGTACCCCAACACTTTCCCGTGAGAGTATATCTGTTAACAGTCTTTATATGTATGAAGACATTCTGCGAAAAGAGTCTTGAGTCTTTGTTTCAGTAGTTAACTCTTCACTGCTGAGCGTCCCACATATTGTCCCTTTTCACATTGCTATCCCCCTGTCTCCCCCCCCAGACAGAACGGAAGGAGGAAGAAGAGCTTTAAGTAGCAGTAATTGTCCCCTCCGAAGGTCACTTATCTGATTCTTGCAGCTGGACGGAGCCGCTGGGAGCCGGTATCTCGTCTCGTCGAGTCTCATTCCTTCATGGATGGTGACCGGGCTCTGCCTCCTTTCCGCCCGACCATCCGCCAGCCATCCAGCCAGTCCCATGCCTCTTCCGGCGTTGTGAAGAAGTAGGATTTCCCCTCGGAAAGAACCTTAAGTTTCACTGGGAATAGCATCATGTATTTCAGATTTTGCTCCCGGAGGGTCCGTTTCACTGCGTCGAAGGTGCGTTGTTTTCGCTTCACTTGAAGCGTGAAGTCGGGGAAGAATTGGATGGTGGCAATTTTCATGTTGCAGGTTGCCATGTGTACGTGCCGCCTGCAGGATCACGTCCCTATAGTTTAAAAGGCGGGCTATGATTGTGCGGGGGGGAGCTCCAGGGCGCGGGCCGGGTCCCAGTGCCCGGTGTGCTCGTTCCACGGAGAAAAAGGTGGACAGGCGCTTAGGTTTAAGCTTGTTGAGGATTAAGTCTTCAAGGAAGAGGTCCACTGATTGTCCCTCCATGCCCACCGGGACACCTACCACCCGGATGTTGTTGCGGCGCGCTATGCCTTCCTGATCATCCAGCCTGGCCACGATTTCTGTTTGGTTTTTAGTTAGCGATGACACTTGTTCCTCCAGGCGATTCGTTTTGGACTGTAGACCCCCTATGCTTACTTCGGCTGCCAACATTTTGTCTGCAAGCTTCCGAAAGTCTGCCCTGAGTAAGTTGACTTCCTCCGTTATGTAGTCAAGTTTTGGTTCCAGGGTGCCCCTTAGGTCTCTGATTGCCAGCATTATGTCTTTTAGTGAAGGGTCTGGGGTTTGGTCTTCTTCTCCGGCTGGCATCGTGGTTCCGGTCGCGCATCCTTCGCTGCCCACCGCCACGGTGTACTTGCCAATTTGATTGGGCTGGCCTGGTCCCGTGCCCTTATTGAGAACCATTATTGTTGCCCTCTGGTTGTCGCTGGCGGCCAGCCCCGGAGCCCGGCACAGTGATTGATTTCTTCTCCCTCTTAGGAGCTGATCTCGCCGCCTGCCTCTTCCCAGCATCGAGCTTCTTTGTGTGGGTTTGGCGCATCTGGATAGCCTGCGGAGGACTATTGGTGTTGGCTATGCCATCCACCTAGGCCCGCGGCACTCAGGCGTTTGTATGGCCCTCTGGATCTCTTTCTTTGCTCACCTGCTGCCTTGTGTGAGGAGCTCCCGGCCGGGAGCCGTCTGCTGTTGGCGCTCCCTTGCGCGCTGGTGTGTTGTATCTGCTCACCTAGCCCGGCCACTCCTACGGCCGTCTGCCGGGACCTGGCGACGTGCGGCCTCCACCTCACGGGGCCGACTCCGCACCTCCTTATCGCTCAATGCCCCGCCGGAGCCTGCAATTTGGGTAAGCTGTGGGTTGTCTTTATTGGATTCTGTGCTCCGGTCTGGGGGCAGTATGGTAGCGACAGTGATGCACACGATTGAGGGCCTCCGTTGCCGGCGCTGTCTTGCGCTAAAATATTGTGTGGTTGCTCAGCCGGCCCGGCCCCTCAACGACTTTCCGCATGGATCAGATGGAGCGCGGGAATAGTCACCTCAACGACTTTCCGCATGGATCAGGTGGAACGTGGGAATAGTCCCACCACGGCCGATGCCGCGTCCCCACAACATGCGACGCACCTCCTATCGCGCAGCGTCTCCCTGAGCCCCCAGGCCCGGTAAGCTGGGAGCTTTCTTCAGTCAATTTTAAGCACCGGTAGGGGGAAAAATTCTGTTGACTTATGTGGCGCTCCCTTCTGAGTCTTTAACTCCTTAAAGAGTGGCAAAGTGATTCCTAGGTCAAGGTAGGGGGTTGCTGCTGCTGGCGATCTGGGGCATTCACTGTTCGCCCGCCCGGCTAGGCATCCACCACGGCTTCCTGTAGAAATTTGGCAGCGTGCGGCCGCAGTGTCCCGGGGCGGGCGCCGCACCCTCTCAAAGTACGATGCCCCCCAGGGCCCGCTGATCGTTGGATCGCGGGCTGTTCCTGGCTGTAGTTGTGCTTTGGTATGGGGGGGGTGTTTAAGCGCGGCCTGCGCCTACCTCAAAACAGTCGGCCTGCGTCGGAGTTTCGGGCCTCTGGGCCGCGTCTCCAGCAGCTCGCCCAAATGGATCTTGGCCGCGTCTGCGACAAGTCGCACTCCCACTTCCGGTCAGGGGCTGAGGATCGACGTCCGACTCTGTGGGCAGCAGGAGCGCCGCTTCTTCTGTGTTGATTGTGGCACTTTACGGCACCAGGCGAGCGGCGAGAAACTTTACGCCCGGCTCTGGCAATCGGGCAGTGCCATGTTGTCTGGGCGCAGCGTTCTGGCCTCTCTCTTCCGAACGCTATTTCGCTTCCGCTGGGATCTTTTCTGACGGCGGATTATGGCTCTTGTATCCTGCCTTCTTCCGATCAGTATTGGTATCACGTTCAGCCGGATTATGACGGATTTCTCAGGGCTTTCAGTTGACGACAGCTCGATCAACGTGCGGCCATCTTAGCTGGCTGCTAGCCACGCCCCCTTCAATTGTAGTTTTAAGCCGCTTGGTATTGCAGCTGGTATCCTAAGTGGAGAAGAGTATGAAGTGTGGGCAGTTCCTTTGTTCTCTCTTCCACCCATCAGGAAATGGTCTGCCGCTGCCTTGAAACTGAATGCATTTTCCCTCAATAATGGTCTGAGAACATGCAATGGGAGAACACCTTCAGACAAGGAGGGAAGGGATACTTTCTACAGAGAGGGAGACTCTAGTAGTATTGACTACATATTGAGGGACATAAGTCAATGACCCCAAGTTGTCCACATTGAGGTGGTCCCGCAGCAGGATAGCCACCTTAACGCCCTGTACCTCACTTGGAGCCCATTGGAATTTGCTATTCCATCCCATAAAATTGAACCATTTGATAGGAGGATCATACCCACAAACAATCACCATAGGCTGAGATGGAGTGCCATTGCCTCAACCCTGGCTTTTCAGATGCAGATCTATGAGGTTATTGCCACTGCCCTAGAAGCAGTGCTAATGTTGGGGGGGGAGGGGTGGGGGGAATTCTTTAGTAACTGCCTCATGGGGGGACCTCATTGTTAGTCATACTATTATGCTTCACTCCTTAAGGGAGCTCTTTAGGTCGAGCCTCGAGTAGCGCGCAAGCGCTGCTCTGCGAGACTTTATGTAAGGGGCTTTTGAAAGCTGACCACACGCTCGTGCACAATGGCCTTTTCCGTGCGGTTACCCGCACGTTTCAGGCACGATGCACAAGCGTGTGGTCAGCTCAGCAGGCTGCCGCGCTCGCTCGCCCCCGCTCCTCTCGTCCCTGCTCCTCTCTTGTTCACCTTGTTGTGTTTGCCTGTTGCGCAATCCCGATTCCTTGATTTTACCATGTTATTGGAAGTCAAGTGCCTAAAATGCAGCTGTCCGGTTCTTAACACTGTGTAAACAAGAAATGTATTATACGAAAGCAATGTCTGAATAAATTGACAGCTTGACTCCATAAAGTGCGGTTTAAAAGTGCACGGTAGTGCACATATTGTGCTACAGTACTCTGCTGGAGTCTAAATGATGCACGTGGGAAATTAACATTCTACGTCTTTGCGCAATTCTAGTGCGTAAAGAGGTCGATCGGCCGCTCGTTTTTGCTGGCTGCGCACACCGAGGGCGCATTAACCTTTCAGGCTACGTTTCCACCTGAATGCCCCATTGCCAGCCTGCTCCTGGAGGCAGCTGGGGCCCTGTAAGATCAGGCGTGGAGGTGCTTGGGCACTCCAAGGGGTTAATGGCGGCTTTAGTTTCCCTCCGCCTGTCCCCATTTTAATTTATGCATATATAAATCACGTTTGCAGGTGTGTGGAACTCCTAAAAAACGTCCCCGTTTAAGATGCTCAGCGCTAAAGCGTGCAAGAGACTCCAAGCTCTGCTGAGGGAACCGCAGCAAAAAGATATTTGGGCCTAGAAGAAGCCACTCTCTCTACCTAGTGCTTAAATAACCCCGCCGACTTCTAGTGCTACAGAGCATAAAGTTCATACGAATCTGCGTTCTTTTCTACACGCTTTACGGCCAGGACCCAAATGCTTCCCATCAGATATCCGTGCACGCCTGACCCTTAGAAACACGAAAGAGTAGAGCTAACAAGACCTCACAAACCAGACACGATAAGTCAACTGTTTGTGAATCTCAAGGCCTGAAACACGGGTGGCTGTGCACAGATGTAGCGCGACCTGCGGGGCTCAGGTTCCAACCCAGCCTTTCATCCTCGCGAGGTAGATACAAACTGCAGCCATGCGTGTGCATCAGCATGTTCCAGTTGTGGAAACCGGTAGAGACGTGTCTCCTGACGTTCACGTTCATGCTTCAAGTGTCGATAAGAAGAGAAATACAGAGCAATGGCGGCCCAGATTAAACCACCACGTGGCAGCTCCCTCTGTTGTATAAACGCCCCTGCACTCTTTATACGCTGAAGACCCTCGAGCTCTGAATAAAATGCTGTGTTTGATCTTGTCATTCCCACCTAGGGACCATTCATATATATTACTGTTAATCAATTTACATAACCTAAAATTAACCAGCATTAGTCAAGCATGAAAGCAGCCGAGCACGAAGGCCTGCAGGCAAAAGAGGCCCACACATTTATTAAAGTCAAGATGGATTCCAAGGCCCATCTGTTAATTGAAAGCACGAACAGGGGAAAACTGCCTTCCGTGAGCAGCAGTCTTCGAGAAAAACCTTTTGAAATACAGTTTCTGTGACTCCCATTTCATACCTCCAACCTGCCTTTCCAAGTTGGGCTCCTTTGTAGACAGATTACTCCCTGCCCTGCTGGCCTGTTTATAGAATCATATTTTCTCATTTTGGTTATTATCCCACAATTAATATGTTGTATACTGTGCCACACACCTTTTTACCACAAACTGCACAAAAACTCCTACGTAGGTTTCTTTGGAGCCCTTGCACAGGTGGGGTGAAGGTCGGTGTGTTGGTGGGTGGCAGTGATTAATTTGTAAAAAAGTAAGGGGAAAAAAGTGATTGCCAGCCTGCTCCACCCATTGCCCCGTTGGCTCTGCCAATGAAGGTAACAACACAACTGTGACAATTCAGGCTGTTCTAGGCCACGTAAAGCTATAATAAATATGATTTGCAGGTATTTTTTTTAAAATTGTATATTGACTTATTAAACATTGTTATGCTCATATCAGAATTAGACAGACCGCGCCACCATGTGGGGACTGTCACTAGAGCCAGTGCTGACAATTAATTGCCGGTGCCGAGCACCGGAAACCACCGGCTCAAATTGAGCACTGGTGGGTTGGTTTCTGATTTCTGGCATAGATGTGGCTTGTGCTCCTTCATGGGAGTGTGGTTGTGGTGGTGCATTGTAGTTATCCGGGCCTTAATCTCGCAGCATCTCATGGTTTTCTGTTGCTGATAGGTAGATTTATTTTAAGCAGATTTAGATTTTTTTCTTGTCCCTTACTTGAGAAACACTCTCTGTTCGATCCTTGGAGGTGTTCTGAACCGTAGTACACCTTCGTTATTGATTTGATTAAATATTGGAATGTCCATAGAAAAACCTCATGGGGGAGAATGCAAGAAAATGCTTGAAACCAAGATGAAGATTAATTAAGGGCAAATGGGAGATGCAAGCATAGACGTGGGTGCTGCTCACCCTTCTTCTTGCCCTGCTAATCCCAGCCCGGGTGCAAGTAGTTTTATGTTTCCAGGGCCGAATACTATTTTTGCGCCTCCCTACCTCTATCAGCAAGGCTTGTTTAAAGGCAGGTGCAATCTGGCGTCCTCTTGTGGTCACTTCTGTAGCCAATGTTCTGCATCAGACCCAAAGTCCCGGAAAGGCATTTCTCTCTTTACTATCAACCAGGTTTCTTTTCACTGCAGCATTAGTTTTAGGTCCTCTGTCGTGAAAGCCCAGTCGTGATAAGGAGAGCCCAGCGACTTTTAAAAACAAGCATTTGCAATGCAATAGGTCTCGCAGTTACGCAAGTTTAAGCTATTGGCATTGTAAATGACTGCTCTTTATTTATGTTTTTAAAACGAAAACAAAAATAAAAGGCATTGTTATTTGCAATGTCAATAGCTCAAACTCGTTTTAAATGATAATGTGCAGAACTACAAGCACATCTGTGATACACGCACCTGGTTGCTGTTTGGATAACTGTGCATGTCATCTCAAACTCCGGTGAAATGCACACCAATTTCCAGTAATAGAACTCTACACTGATTTTAATTTTTTTATTTTCCCTTTTTTTATATACATATGTGTATAAACATATATGATACGTACATTTATTTGTGTTACATGTTAATATTATGGTCTATGTTCGTGCCCTTTCTGCAGCCGCTGTCCCTCCTCCTCACTGCTCTTTACCTGCTTCTGTGCCTTTTTTCACTCTCTCTCGCACTCTGGCACCTTTTCCAGCCTAACCCACCACTCCCTACACTTCTCACCCTCCCTTACTTCTATCATTACTATTTATTAAGCTGTGAAATATGTAAGCTTTCATTTCTTTTTTTTACAGTGAAATATAACATATAAGCAAAGTGCTTAATGCCTGTTGCAAATAATTAAATAATTCTTAATTGCAAAATGTCCTCTGCCTGTAGTCTCCTCTCAGTTTCTATGCTGAGGAAGAAGGGCGGCAGTTAGCAGATAGTGTGCTGCATGGCCAAATACTTAAAAGGTCCCAAAGGCGAGACCTATTGGCTATGCCAATGCTTGTTTTGGTATAGTCCAGGTCCTTTCCTCAGAAGGTAAAAATGGCCCCATGGAATACAAAGGCCTGTAGGTTAGCCTGGAGTGCCCTAACGGTTGCTATTAAAAGCGGCAAGAGAGTCATAGTTAAGTAAGCTAGGGCCTCCTATTAAGCCACACTAACAAAGGCTAAGCGTGCGTTCGAATTGGCCAAATGGGAGGACCTGCTGATGGCAGTAAAAGGGGGAGGATCATCATTCGTTTTGGCAAGTTTTCGCTGATAGGAGCCTGGAGCCTGCTACCCTGTTGAATTGTAACATTACTGCAGCAGCCAGGGCCGACCACTTTTCTGGGTTATATGCTGGTGGGATTGAGGAAGCAGCCGAGTCCTGCTCTGATTGTACAACAGCTGTCGTAATTAAACCAATAGGGGACAGGTGTGTGGAGAGTGTTCTCCATGGGGTGGCTTTGTCCAACCAGGATGATTGTGATATTCGTCCCATTACTGCTAGGGAGGTTGCTAAAGTGACAGATTGGATTATTCCAGGGAAAGTGCCAGGGCTGGATAAGGTTCCGGGGGATCTGTTTAAAACCAATAAGGACATCTGGGGCCCCTATTTTGCCCTCTACTTTAACTGCATCTTGGAATGGTTGTCAATTCCCCCAATGTGGGCAGGGGTAGAGATTGTTCTGATTTATAAGAAGGGCTTAAAGTCCCTTCCATCCAACTATCGGCCAATCACCTTATTGACAGCTCGCAGGAGCTCTTTAGCCGGATTAGCCGGATACTGAATGAGGCTGAATGAGTGGATTGAAGAGGTGGGCTTGCTAACTCCCTTCCAAGCAGGGTTCAGGGTGAGGACTACTACAGTCGACCAAGTATTTTGATTGCAATTAATTTAATGGAAATATGTTGCTCTGTGAGGTGGACGTCTCTATGTAGTCTTTGTCGACCTACGGTTGACTATCAATCTAGTTCAGAGGGAGGCCCCGTGGAAAGTCCTAATTGAACTAGGAGCCCCAAAATACCTCGTTGATGTTATCAGAATGCTGCACCAGATGAATTATGCACAAGTTAGATGTGACTCAGGGGAATTGACAGCGCCCGTCCAAATTATTCGGGGAGTGAGGCAAGGGTGCGTACTTGTCCCAACCTTGTTCCTATTTTATATTAACGACCTTGTCACCCATCTAGAGCTGTGCAAGCATGATGCCCTGAGTTTGGTTAACAGAAAGCTCCTGTTTGCGGATGACATCTTACTGCTCTCCAAATCTCCCGTGGGCATACAAAATCTGCGGGAGCAGTTTGGTGTCATCTGCAGGCATAGAGGGCTCGAGAACAATCTTTAAAAAACTAAGTATATGGTCCTAATCCCTTGCCAAACACCCCGCCCACACCAGTCCCTTGATGGTGTCCGTACTTCTGAATATCTGGGGTAAACTCTTAAGGAGCACTTTGGTTGGTCTGCACAGATCCAGAAGAGTAAACTGAAGCTAGAGCACTATACAGGAGGCATCTTGAGGGCCTTCCAGGGCTGAAGCTTTCGGCCACTATCTCCAACCCTCCAAATTTACAATCTACAAGCACTTGGGGGCTCGCTATATGAAGGAGAATTATGGGGACATGAGAATGTCAACGCTTTTGAGTTGGTGGACAACTGCTTTTTATGACTTTTAACTAGTCTTCCCTCTAGCACCCCACTTCTCCCTCTCCGGCTAGAACTTGGCCATAGATCGATCGCTCACAGAGTGGGCCTTAGACCCTTGTTGTACTGGAGAAGGTTCTGGGCCTCTGAAGACCTAGAGCGATATCGAATGGGACTGGAGGAGATTCTAAGGCACGCTGGGGCCACTAGGATCCCTTGGTTTGGGTTAATCAAATCTCACTTGATTGAGCTTAGGTGTGAGCATCTGTGGGCGAACTCTGAGACGGCTTGTAGAATACAAAAGTCTACTCAAGTGGATCTACTGAAGGTATGTAGATGGAGGACTACATAGAAATGGGAGGGTGGGTCCTCTGACTTTAGCTTTCCTAGAATTTAAAGATGTTTCCTCTCTGGAAGAGTACATGGATGACATTGAGCCCCCGCTCGCAAAAACCCTGTATATCAAATTTCACATTGGGAATTTGCCGCTTCGCGCTGTTACTGCCGAATGGCAGCATTTCTCCAACGATCCTGATATTACTTGCCCCGAGTTAAAGCAGTTCATTATCATACTCACAGGAGGAAATGGATACTGCCGCTGTGCCGCAGCATGTGGGATTAGAGGCTATAGGTCAGCTTCCAGGATTCTTAGATCTAACACTGCACCTCCAATTGTATTTGCTGTCTCTCGCTTCCTGTTGTGCATGTGGAAACGTAGGCATAGAAGTGTACTGTTTTGAATGCTGCGCTGGCATTGCGTTGATACTAAATAGCCATTTGTCCAGGATTGGGGGACCACCATACAGTTAGTGTTTTTATTCCTGCAATCAAGTGGAGACATAATCAATGCTTTGCCTATTTACTAATCTGAGACTGGTCTTTTTGTATATTATATTTTATGTGTTTTTAAGAAATTATTAGTGGACAATGTTTCTATGTTGCTAGTATACTGCTACATATGGATCATGTTTATAAGATTGTTTTTTTAATGATGGTTTTATTTATGGTTTTTAATGTTTTAGTGTATTGATGTTTTTATTCGTATGTGCTTCTTTGCCATTAATTGCCGAATAAAGATTTGATTGATTAGTTTGATTGATTGAAAACCTGAGGTCATGTTTTCATTGGGATCATCAAGCTGAAAGGGCTTTTCAAGCTTTAAAAGTGGATTTTACCTCGGCTATGGTTTTTAGTCAACCAGACCCCATGAAGAAATCTTTGGGGGCAGTTTTGTTGCAATGCCAGGAAGATGATAGGTTGCAACACCCAATCGTTTACTATTCAAGATCCTTATCCTCCTCAGAGCAGAATTACTCTGTAATAGAAAGAGAACTATTGGCAATGAAAGAAGCTTGCTAAGAGTGGAGACATCTTCTCCAAGGTAGTCGCCATACCTTTGAGATCAGGATGGATCACAGTAATCTCCAGATGGTGCAAGAGTTTCAGTATCAGAACAGTCGGCAAGCCTGTCGGGCAGGAAACAACCTTTACAACACTGGCATTGTCACGCATCCATAACAACTCAAAGGCCTTTATTGTGCATGCCTTTACAATGAAAATGTATGTATTTTGCAGGTAAGTGTATAATATGTATATATTTGTGTGTGTGTGTATATATATATATATATATATATATATTACCAATTTGTCCACAGACTGAAGCTGCACTCTACGCAAGGATTACAATTCAGCAGGTACAAAAACGTTTCTCATGGAATGCATGCTTTTATTGCCTTACGCGTTTCGGATTAACACAAATCCTTGTTCACAGGCAGCATGTGACCTCTGCAACTCTCCCGAACCACCAGTTTGTTTTCTAATTCCACATTTATCACCTCTAGTGGGCCTCACAGGTGAGTTAGTCTCACAAGAGCATTCTGGTACCGGTGGTTCCATACATTTTTCCCCTCGGTGGGTGTTGCAATTGCCATCATTTATAATTATTTCCATTAATCTTTAGTAGATTATCGTTTTCGTCCATAGTCAATCAATATTTCATGCCTTTCTTACGTTCCACAACTGACTCCGTTTGAGAGGAATGCAGGCTGCTTGATTCTGACTTTGCAGAGTCAGTTGTGGAACGCAAGAAAGGCATGAAATATTGATATATATATATATATATATATATATATCAAGAGCCACAAAAGTCCTTCAACAGCCAGGACCTAGGAGTGGCACCGGTGCACGTCGAGGTAGAGGAGCCCCTCGTAATTACAGTTCCTTCCGGTTTGCTGACAGCAATGCTCGGAAACATGCACTCTCCCTTACATCAAAGAAAGAGACGTCAATTCAATAGAATATCCATAATTATTTACTCCACATGCCGAACAACCCAACGTGTTTCGACATCGAGCACGCCTTGTTCTCAGGTAGGACAGATTTGGTAATGGCATACATTTTAAGGGCAACTCAGTAACAAACATAGGACAATACTTGTCAGAAGGTACAACACGCAGAAGTAACTGGCAGCCATCTTAGCACATGTTTTTTTTTCACTATGTAACATAATATCCAAAGCATAATATACCATACATTTGGCACAGGAAGGTGAAAATCCATACTGGATAAGCCATCTGTGTTAACACGGATAATCTTAAATCACGTGATAAATGCAATCAATTTTCAAAATCCATGCTGTGATATCAATATGCACCGTAATGAAAATAAACAGCACTAATATCAGAGTTGAGTTTGACAAAAGAATGTCCAGTTTTAAAATCAGATAAATGTACTCATCGCTACCTGTTATTGTCTATAATTGTTCCAGAGACAGGTGTATTAATGTCAACTGGTGAAGAAAATGACAATATAAGTGTGGGTCAATAAAGCCCCAGTGGGCATAGTCTGAGTCTGTAATACTCGTATATATCAAAAACCAGAGAAATCTTATGATGACTTATGTACATTCTTCCAGCTAAAAATACCACAATTCAGCCATAGTGGGAATAGTAGAGCACGGCCTATCTTATTTCCATGTGCCCCTACAGCTTATTGTCTAAATCATACTAACAATGTATACAAAAATATTGAAAAGAATCGGAATACTGATAATATACTTTCTATTCTCAGACCAGACCAAGGAAATTCATTAATAATGCATATTGTCCTACTGATAAGCTGAGTGTAGAAATTCTTCAGCATTCTAAGAAGTAAGTAAGGAAAATGATCAGCCTCAAAAATAGGCGCGCAGTGCTCTCTGTTAGTACAGCATACTGTGAACCGTCTGACGGCAGGTCCTATGTGAAACAAACAGAACAGGAAACAAACCTGTTAAAAACCACTATTTACATTGCGAGTTAGAAAACATTTAATCAGAGACAAGTTATTACTTCCAAAATTGAAGGAGCGAGTCACACTATTAAAATCGAGTGAACACCTCAAACAAGAATTATCCAAGGAAGACAGTAAAGAATCCTATGACAAAAAAACTGGAGGAAGAAACCTTGAAAGTAACAAACCATGAAGAAGAAATCATTCTCAAGAAGCAAAGGAAATTCGCAAGAGACCAACAATATTATCAGGAAGGCAGAATTCTGATGTTCAGGAGGATTTGATGATCTTAGAAGAAAGATGAAAACATCCCAGAACTTAGCATCCCTGCAACCAAGTGAAGGAGGGCACTTCAGAAGTGACATAAGCCAAAGCAATATATCTGAAGATGACACAGGGGGCCAATCTGATACAGGCATGACAGGAGTGGGACATTTTTGGGAGGGACTTCGATTACTCAATCAAGGAAAGTACCAGCGAAATTGGCAGAAGGATCGAGGCCGGGGAAGAGGCAGAGGAGAAAGAGGAAAGAGGCAAGGGCAAAGGGATGGCAAAGGAAGAAAGTACAACATCAACAAGGAAACCAGGAGAGGAGGATGGAGTAAGAGTAAAAGGAACCCCCATGGGAATGGAATCAAGGGGACAAAAGAAGAAACTATGAATACATGAAACAATGTGGTAAATCTCTCTACCCATTCTCTTACCTCTGTAGAAACAAAGGTAATGCAATTTGAGTTGTCCTTCTGTCCTGTCAATCCTTTCAACTATGCACAGAGAAGGATAGATCTTTTCCAGTTTATAAGAAAATTGAAACTAGACAAATGGCACAAGTTGTAGGTTAAAGGTGCTGTCCCGCCCTCTGTCAAGAACAAACCTAGCACCAATGAGCTAACAGTGGGCGACATTGAGACACTGATTACTCTCACTGAACTGAATATGGAAGTAGATGGGTTCAGTGGGGAAACAGTGGAAGTGGAATCATTGGGTTTTGATTTAGGTGGCAGCTGTCCTAATGATTTTAAACCCAAATCTACCTTTAACCCTACCCTTCCCCCTTGTGCCATTGACACTTTTCTTTTTGTATAATCTGTTTATTAAGCATAGCAAGAAAACAATACAATAGCGATATATTAACCAGTCTCACTAGGCATAGCAGACAGTTACAATTACCAAGACTTTTTGTGTACTCCAGCACCAAATCCACCTCACATGTCTACGTCCGGAGCCCCTGTGCCACCGCTCGCCCCATCTGTATGCATTCCCCGGGCATGAGGAGGACTGCAAATGTTCCCTCTAAACGAGTTCCATTTTCCCCAAACCTTTTCCCACTTCCTAGGGCATCCTCTATTTTTATATACCTCGACTTCAGCAATCATGCACCAGTCCATGTCTCGATCCCAATCCACTGGGGTTGGCGGCTCTGCTGTCCCCACCTCCAGGCAATATTGCATTTTGCAATCATGAGGCCCATAGTAGACCACAGCTGTTCAGTCTGATTCATATCAGTTACCTCCCATATATTCAGTAAGCACAATTTCGGGGACAGTGGGATGGCCCCACCACCAGCGTCTTTTATACGCGTAACTATTGCCTCCCAGTATGACTGAATCAGGGGACACTCCCAGAAAATATGAAAGAAAGTGCCCTCTTTTCCACATAGCCTTTTGCACCCAGTCTCATCAGTTTTGCCCATTTTGACCAGTGTGGTGCATGTGATGTATGATCTATGGAGTGGTTTTAGCTGGATGAGACGCAATCGTGATGATATTGCAACTTCCCGGGGCGATGCAAGTGCCTCCATCCACTCCTCCTCCTCTAGAAGCCCGATGTCAGCCTGCCAACGTTCACGCAAAGTGAGGAGCGGTTCAGGTAAATTGTTAATAATTTCTTTGTAGGTCAGGGATATGGCTTTACATTGAATATGCTCTGATATGAGCCTGTCCTCTAGTGGTGATGCCTCCTGTATGTCCTCCCCTCCCGGGACCACCCCTCTGAGAGCATGCCGTATTTGGGAATATCTAAAAAGTTCCTTCTCGGAGAACTCGTATTCTTTCTGCAATTCTGTAAATGGGATTATTTTCCCCCTTGCCCACAGATCATTCACCCTTGAGATGCCGATGGTGTCCCATTTATTAAAGCCTTGGTAGCGGCCCAACTTGCCCAGGCGCTCTTCCCACCAGAGGGGTGTGGCCAGTGTCACCCTATTCCCCCAACCGAGATGTTTGGTTACTTTGTGCCATATGGCGACGGTTTGGGCCATGGGCCTCGTTAGCTTCTGCTTTTTGGGATTGGTATATAGTGCTTCGTTGTACCCCCCGACTCCCATCAACCACTCGTCCATGTGACACGACGGATCCACCTGTGTGCAATAAACCCATTTATTGATGACTACCAATTGGGCTGCCCAGTAATATGCCCGCATATTGGGTAGCGCAATTGCTCCGTCGCACCAGCCCCTGGTGAGTTTGTGGGCTGCTATACGGGGAGGCTTCCCGTCCCAGAGCAGGTTCCTGACCTCCCAGTCTATGGACCGAAAGTACGCTTCAGGAATCTCATAGGGAATATTTTGCAGAGCGTAAAGGAACCGCGGTAGGGCCATCATTTTAAATAACGCCGCTCTACCCAACAGGGATAATGGCAGGGCATGCCAATGTTGCACGTCTTCCCGTAGTCGGACCAGTGGAGCAAGGAGATTACGCTCATAGAAAAGATCCTCACTGGAGGTGACATATATTCCTAAGTATGTGAATCCTTCCGACACAATTTTAGCTTAGCAGCCTGCGGCAGGACAGGAGCAGGCCCCCGGAGGGGGATCACCACCGACTTGGACCAATTGATGGTGTATCCCGAGAATCGACCAAAAGTGGAGCAGATCTGGAGTATCCTATCAATGGAGGGTCGCGGCGACGCTACATATAGGAGTATATCATCCGCATAGAGCGAAATGTAATCTTCGCGTCCCTCCGTCCATCGTAACCCTCGGATAATTGGGTCCCCACGAATTCAACTCGCTAAGGGCTCCAGTATCATGGCGAACAGCAGCGGAGACAGTGGGCAATCCTGCCTCGTTCACCGATTTAACGTAAAGGTGTTTGATGTTCGCCCATTTACAACGATTTGGGCCAGAGGCGCGGTATATAGCAGCTGCAGCCATTCGATAAACTTTTCACCCACCCCCATGCGCTCTAGAACAGCGAACATGTATGGCCATTCGACCGTGTCGAAGGCCATACACGCATCCAATGATAGTATTGCTGCATCTTCCCGGATAGAGTCCCTTCGGCCAAAAACTGCGTTCAATCGCCTCAAGTTGAGAGCAGTGTTGCGTCCGGGCATGAATCCGGACTGGTCCGGATGCACGAGCTTGGCAACAATTGGGATCAACCGTCGAGCCAGGACCTTGGCCAGAATTTTGACCTCCAGGTTAAGGAGGGAGATCGGCCTATAGGAGGAGCATTCTTCCGCTGGCTTACCCTTCTTATGTATGACTACGATCAACGCTAGTCTCTGATCGCTGGGTAATACACCCACCAGTCTACTTTCTTCGTATACGCTAAGGATGTGAGGCGCTACCTTGGTGGCAGTTAAATTAATGAGCTCGATTGGGATACCATTAGGTCCCATGGCTTTACCGGATTGTGTGGTGTTTATGGCTGAGGTTATTTCCTCTGCCATGAGGTCTTCCTCGAGCGAATCCCTATCTTCTTTTGAGAGGGCACGAATTGGGATGTCTGCTAACAGTTCTCTAGATTCCTCTATCGTGCCTGGTGCCTCAGGGGAGTAAAGATGCCTGTAGTGGGCCGCAAAGGCCTCTGCTATTTCTTGTGGGTAGCGCAGCCACAACCCCTCCGCTCCCTTAATTGTCATGACCCATCTGTCTGCCTTTTCTCTTTTAACCAGCCTGGCCAGCAACCTACCCGCTCTATCTCCATGCTCGTAGACTCTGTGCTGAATCGCCAGGAGCCTGCCTCTAGCTGTTTCCATCTAAGTTTTTATATTCTTGCCGCTTTACCTCTAATGTATGCTGGGTGTCTTCGTCTAAGGGGGTGGGGGACTGTGCAATGGCCAACAGGTCTCGCTCCAGTGCCTCTAGCTTAGCCTTCTTCTCTTTCCTGTGTCCAACCATAAGGGAGAGAGCCTGTCCCTTCAGAACCGCCTTGTATGCCTCCCAAATGGTCCGAGAAGACTGGACCGCTCCCACATTTTCTTTGAAGTAGTCATCTGTGGCTTTTTTGAGGTCTGTTTTAATATGCGGTATCGTGAGGAGCCAGGGACTGATCGAAATGGACCTACGCTTGGATCTCGTACCCAAGCTATATTATGCCCACAACGGTGCATGATCCGAAATCCCCCTTGCCAAGGGTTTGATTTCTGTGAAGTATTGTTTGTCTTCCGCAACAGTGAGGATATGGTCTGTTCGGGACAGGCTGTTGTGCGCCCCGAGTGGAACGTGAACTGTCGTGCTTCGGGGTGAGCTTCTCGCCACACATCTACCAGGCCAAGGGCGGCCAGGAATTCTCCCATTGGGTTGCGGGTGCATGTATTGGCTCTTGGCGGGAGCCTATCTATCCGGTCATCAAGAGTCATGTTGAGGTCGCCGTCTATCACCAATGCCCCTTCAGGGAAGTCCAGGATCATTTTGTTCAGGTAGGGTGGTGCCAGATTGTGTAGTGCAGGTAGCACGTATGCCGATAAGATATTGATTCTTCTGCCCTCCCAGAAACCAGTCGCTCCCGCAAATCTGCTTGTTTGTCCATGTGTATATTAGCCACTGTGAAGGGGAATAGTTTGCGCACCATGATCCCTACCCCCCTGGAGCCCGAGGTGAACCCCGAATGGGTGACAAGTTTATAGCCCCATCTGTTGAGCGCCTCACAAGTATTCCCAACCAGGTGGGTCTCCTGGAGCAGCACCACGTCTGGAGCTTGTCTTTTGATATATTGAAGCACAATCGCTCTTTTAAGTTTGTCCCCTAGGCCGTTAACGTTCCACAAGAGTATTCGAAATTATGTTTCTGCCCTCCCCTCCGTCACTGACACGCCAGTCTCTTGTGTTGCGTTAGAGGTCCTTTACGTGATCATTGCGTATGGAGTGATAGGTGGATCGGCGCGGATGTGCGGTCGGCCGAGGTGTGTACTGTGCTGCCTAAGTGATTCATTAGTCTGCTATATAAGGTGTATCCTCTGGAGTCCCCTGAGTGAATTTTAGTGCTGTTGCAAATAAACAGTGTTAAAAAATTAACAACAAACCATACGAGAAGTCCCCCCCTGGAAGCAAGCCCTCCCCCCCCCCGCCTCCCTGCATGACGGTTTTCAAAAAGGCCCGCCTCCCCAACTTTGCAGAGTGCCCGTCGCCCACCCATTATATCGGAGGAGCCATGTGCTAGACCCCCCCCTCCACCCGCCCCTCAACTTTAACTGGACAATTTGTTACACTAAATACATGAATGTAGTTATTATTATACTCAGCCGTCTCTCCTTCTGTATAGTTTCGGTGATTGTCTCTGCCCTTGTCACTGCACCAGGCAGCCAGTCACTAGTAAAGGGCCTCTGTTGTGAGTCGGGCAGCCCCGGTAGTCTCAGAGACCGTGCAACCTTGTCTTTGGGAGGTCTCTCGGGCACCGGAGAGGTTGAACCTCCCCATTCAGTTCCTGCCGTGCTGGGTCATTTATCAGATTTTTTATTGGTGAGAGTTCCTTCTTCCTGATTTAAGTCCTGACGTCTCTGTGTTTTCCCCTGTCTCCGCCCCGATCACCAACTCTGCGCCATCCCTCCAGCCAGTCCCAAACCTCTCCTGGCTCGGTGAAGAACCAGCTTTTGCCCTCCGCCTCGACCCTGAGCTTTGCTGGAAACAACATTGCATACTTTAGATCCTTCTCTCTGAGGGCTTTTTTAACCTCTAAGAAATTTCGCCTATGTTTCTGCACCTTCATAGTGAAGTCGGGAAAGAAAGTTATTGTACTATTTTCGTATTTGAGAGGCAGTGCGTTGCGGGCATTTTGGAGAATGATGTCACGATCTCTGTAATTGAACACTCACACCAGGATGGGCCGGGGGCGCCCCTGGCCT
The DNA here is from genome assembly GCA_963921515.1 of Calotriton arnoldi. Taxonomy (NCBI): domain Eukaryota; kingdom Metazoa; phylum Chordata; class Amphibia; order Caudata; family Salamandridae; genus Calotriton; species Calotriton arnoldi. The sequence continues at coordinate 415,977 of CAWUFW010004174.1, forward strand.
GGGCCTGCCTTCCGGTACCCGATGGAAAAGTAGTTGGAGAGATTGCAGGGCTGCAATGTTTTGTGACTAGGTCTTCAACAAACAGATCCGCCGCCGGTCCCTCAGCTCGCTCCGGCACACCCAGAATTCTAACGTTGTTTCTCCTTGATCTGCCCTCATAATCGTCCAGTTGTGTTGCTAATGCTTCGCTGGTGGCTTGCAGGTCCAGGACTTGTTTCTTCAAGGCTGCCCGATCTTGGGTCACATCTTCCACTTCTTTGACCCGTGTGTCCATTTTTCTCAAGTCCGCCCGCAGCAGGGAGATATCCGTGGACACTGAATCCTAGCGCCCCTCAAGGGGGGTGCGCACACTGGTGATGGCTGCCATTATATCCTGCAGCGCGTGGGGATTCCTTCTCAGCCTGTTTTTGTTGTGTCTCTTGCTCTGGGTCTGGTTGCCTAGTCGCCCCATCCTGCACTTTTTGGCATGCAAATTTATCCAGCTTAGATAGATGCGAGCCACGCCCGCCTCTATTGCCCGACATTGTTGCGTCAGTGTGGCCCCTTCAATGAAATAGCATGAGTGTTCTCCGGGTACTCTCTGCCGCCAACCAGGCATCCCCACGTGGCCTGTCGGTTCCCCCTTGTGAACTTACACGCCTTTGCGCTATGTGCCTGTACTGCTGCAATATTCAGGTGTAGTTTCGACTTTGGGCTGTGGCTGGGCAGTAATTAGTAGCTGCTGCGTGCCTCGGCAGCGGTAGGAGCCTGCCGTCCACTCCTGCTGCGTTTATGTCCTGAGTCTGTCTGACCTTCAGCATTCAGGGCCCTCGGTGCCTTTGGATGGTAGCATGGCTCGCCACCGCCTGCCTGGTGTCTCTGCACACTATGTTCTAGAGAGTTCTTTGACCAAGAGTTTGCTTGCCAAATCAGTGGCGTGCTTATTCCCTTAGTAGGGAGCGGCCAAGGGACAAGCTATGTCGCTGCTGCACATTAGCGCTTACACTGTGGTCTCGCCTGTCGCGAACGGTACTGGCCGCTCAGCATCTTCGTGGCGCTCCCAACGCGCTCTTGGTTTGCGCCGTTAGCAGGTTGACTGCCCTTAGTTATGAGGGCAGAGTTTCAATGTTTGCCCCGGGGGTCTGGTGCGCACCTCACCGGTGTAGGTGCGTCGTTCTTGCCGAACTGGACACCGGCCTCTTCTTGCTGGTTCTCAGCCGGCCCAGAGCGCCGCCCCCGGCCCTCCGCTGGTTTGCCGCCGGGCTTCAGTGTCTAGGCGGTTCTTCGGCGAGGCGGACCCCCTCTGCTGCTGTATCGCCGTGCAAGCCACGACTGTATCGCCAAGGTTTGCCGATTCCACGTCAGGCTCTCGCCACGTCGCGGCTCCCCCGCTCACACAGGCCTCAGCTTCCGCGGGTTCAGGCGGCCTCGCTCGCTGCCGATCGCCGTCCGGATCATTAATCTGCAGCACCAGGTATTTCTGCACTTCAATAGGCGTCCAGTGGGTACGGATATATTGCGGATATTTTGGGGTAAACGGCGGAGAAGGCCGGAGCTGAGCTAGTATGTGGCCATCTTCTCCGGCTGTTGGCCACGCCCCCTGCTATTAACACTTTTGAAACTCTTGTCACTCAGGATTTGAAACGTCGGGCTAAGAAAACCAAATGGGGACTGGATAATCAGTCCAAAAATGAGAGACTGGTCCTCAAGAAACTTCAGGATGGCCACAACATTGTCATCCAACAGTCTGACAAGGGTGAGAATGTGGTGATCCAGCATGTTCAAGATTACCTCAATGAAGGAATGAGACAATTGAATTGTAAAGAATCCTATGAAATGGTGCCTAGATAAAAGACTGAAAAGTCTAATAATTGTTATCATAAAATGTTGAATACATGGCAAAAGCAGAGACTCATTGAGTGGGAGAAGTACACCTTCCTACTCAATAGATTCCCCAAAATATCAATACTTTACTTACTACCAAAATTACTTAAGAATCAAAACAAACCACCCGAGAGACCCATTGTTTCATCTATTGGATCTCTACTAGAGCATACATCAAAATATATTGATTTCTTTTTACGTCCATATGTGCTTGCCCTCCCATCGTACATGGTGATCTGCCGTCCTTGCTGACATTTAGAAATTTGAAATAAAACAATCTGAAGCATCATCCGGAGTGCCATTCTGTTGTTAACAAGCGACGGAAGCAGCGTTATGTAAATACGCCCTGAAACGGGCGTTCTATGAGCACCACTGACGATTAGGTTGCATGCCAGCTGTACGTGAAGACCTGTTGATATATATAGCTCGGAAGTAGAAACAGATCCAGAAGAGTGGGCTTCGGGGGTATAGGTAACAATAGAGAAACCCCCACAGTTATAGATGAGATCAGTTTTTTAAGGCTAGACTGTACGATTAACACGAGGCCTTGCTCACAAAGAAGAGGAAAGTCCACCAAGGGAGGCACCAAAGATGAAAGCAACGGCATGAAGCTAAGGTCAGGAACCAAAGTCAAACAGATATGGCAACACAAATGATGATGACGAACAATGCCCAAACCATAGTGAATCTTTCTAATATGGAATTATCGAGTGAAGAAGAAGAAATTCTCTCTTTGGGACTGTCATATTGTACTCAGACTAATTTTAACTATGGGAAAACTTGCATTGATTTCTTTCAATTTATGAAAAAGCTAAAATTGCAAAAGTATTTCTTCAATAATGATAGGAGAAAAAGTGGCCCTGCAGGAAGTAGAGAAACACTGGAGACCAACTTGGCAGTTGCCGACATGGAACTCTTGTTTGATTTGGAACAATTTGAAAGAGATAATGAAGGAATAAAATTTTACTCCCCCAGGGAGACAGTAGATGCCCTCGGAATTGACATTTACGGAAGTGTTCATACCCCATTCAAACTGAAATCAGTATTTCTTCCCATCTTACCCAGGGACCCTTTGGACATTTTTTCAGAGTTGGTGATTTCTGATTTAAAAGCATTATCAGTGGCATCGAGTGAGGAGTTTTTGTCTGCAAGTGGTGCTCAAGAGGCTAGATTCCATCAGGTTGTTAATAAAGTGATAACCAGAAAGGATATAGTGGTCCGACAAACGGACAAAGGGGGAAATATTGTTTTATGGCCCCATGAAATGTATGTGGCAGAGGCCAAGCACCAACTAAGAGATTCCAACTGTTACTGTGTAGTGTCACAATCAAACATAGGAAGAGGATGTGGCCTAACAGCTAGAGCAGTCGACATCGAAGCTGGGAAACCGGGTTTGAGTCTCGGCAAGGGGCGCTCAACATCCTGTGATTTTGGGCAAATCACTTAATCGCCCCGTGCCTACCAAAAATAAATGTGTCCGTCTATAATGCAACGGGTGCTCATGTAAAGCGCTCCGATACCTTCGTGACAGGTTTGCGCCAAATAAAACTCTGAAGAAAAAAAACATGTTTGAAGTAAAAGAAAAATATTTTACAGTTATCTAGCTGGAGAGGGACAGGTTTGATTACACATGAAGAATATCTTTATTTGAAGGTAGATTCACAAGTAACACCTAGTCTATACCTGATTCCAAAAAGACATAAGAACTATCAGAGCCCCCCCTCGAGTAGGCTAATAACCTCTGCCATAGGAAGTCTATTTGAGACCACCTCCCGATTCCTAGATTATTTCCTGCAAGAGCATGTCCGTAACTTGCCCTCTTATATTCAAGACACAGGAGATTCCTTAAAAAGGGTTATGATATCACATGGGAAAACACCTTCGTCTTTATGACGTTAGATGTTACTTCCCTGTATACTAGCATCTCCCATCAGGATGGACTCAAGGCCATGTCACATTTTCGAGGTTCCAGGCCATAACACCTACATTAGCATACAGTCATGCTCTTAGAAAGGATGGAGTGGTGTCTCCAAAATAATTTCTTCATGTTTGGGAAGAACACTAACAGACAGGTCAGGGGTACTGCCATGGGCACCTGCTTCACCCCCAGTTATGCCAATTTACATATGGGCTGGTGGGAGGAGCAGGTGCTCATGACGCAGTACACCACAGAGTGGGTGGAGAACGTGGTCCTTTGGACACATTTTATCAACAATCTATTTATTCTGTGGAATGGTACCCCTGAGTCTGCGCAGGCATTTGCACAAAAACTGAATAACAATAATTTAAATCTGAATTTTACCTCCAATATCAGTACCACAGAGGTATGCTTTCTTGATTTAGTTGTTTTTGTAAAAAACAACAAAATACACATGAAAACACACAGAAAGCCAACTGCTGGAATTCTATTTTGCACTCAAATAGTTTTCATGTGAGTAAAACAAAGCATTCCTTATATTGAACATCTGCGGGTGAAGAAAAATTGCAGTGAAGAAACCACATTGAGGGAGGCACAGACAGAACTTCAGAACAGATTTTCTGAAAGAGGGTATAGCCCTCAGGTATTAGATCAAGCAAAAAGTAAAGCATAGAGGGTGTCAAGGGAATCCTTGCTGTTAGCACAAAGGGGTGTAAGAAAAAAATCAGGTGACAAAAATGAACTTCGGATGATCACAGGGTATCTCACTTATCACCAGAAATTAAGAGGTATGCTAACCAGGCATTGGAACCTCATTAAGAGTGATCCTGTGATTGGCAATGTGGTTCGCAAAACACCCCTGCTCATGTTCAGATGTGCAAAGTCTTTGCACCAGGAATTGGTAGTCAGTAGTCCAGAGACACAACAACCTGACACCTGGTTTAGAAGGAATCCTGGGTTCCAAAAATGTCATTGGTGCAAGGCATGCAGACATGGACTGAATATCAAAGAAGTCTTATCACCATTTTTGAAAACTCCGTTCAAGATACACAATTCAAATAATTGCAGGAGTGATCATGTGTTGTACATATTACAGTGTCCCTGCCCAAAGATGTATGTGGGGAGCACCATTCACATGGTACATGTGATGATTCTGCAGCACTTGAGAGCAGTGAAAAATGAAGACAGAATGTATTCAGTAGCTCGAGACTTGCATAAATCCCTCAATGGCAGATGTGAGGAATTACTGTACTTTGTGAATGAGTCGGTTCCCAAAAGTAGGAGGGAAGGCAATAGAGAATTAAGATTGAGGCAGTTGGAGTCCAATTATATCGTCATCCTCAACACAAAAATTCCGAATGGATTGAATTCTGATGATGAATTACACGTTCACATATGAATTTAATATTAAGACCACAATCATTCTTTCCTCTTCTGTAGACGACCAGTTTTAGATATATTAATTTATTAGTACAATTTAATTTTAGACACAAAGAGTATGCATTGGCTTTGCACTTTATGGTTAGAGTGAGTGTTTTTGTCTTTGTGATATGATGTGATGACGTTTACAATATTCCTTCTAGTTTACATAATGAAATTTGGTAGATATGGTAGTAAGAGCCAATTACTACATTAGATAATTGGTTTTATGCATTATTATCAGCTGTAATAAGAGAGGTAGCGTCATGATGGTAATTTGGGTAACAATCTATGGCAATTTGAGGTGAACTATGTTAGAAGAGGGTCATGCAATACAAAATCCCACTGGGGGAGGACATGTCATACCGTAACTCTTCCAATGAATGTAATTAACATAAGATGCAATGATGGTGGGAGGAGACAATTGACGAGAAATTGGCAACATATACAATGTGTGCAACAGTGCATCTTATCATATCTCACTTGGGATTTTGATTGATTGTTGGCCTCATCACGATTCGCAGACAGCGATTTTAACTATTGGGAGATTGTTGAGATTCATTTGAAACAATGGTGATCTTTTCTATCATATTTTAGAGATGTTATCATATTTATTTATGTAATTTATCTCTGTATTGCACTTTTGCACATTTGTATATTGAAGGATCAAATCTTGCACTTTCATAGCACTTGAATTTTGAGGTGATAAAATAGGATACAATTTATTAGAAAAGGAATAGAATGAAATAAGAGGATAGAAAAAGAATACATTCACGAATTAAGCACAGAAAATTATTTAACAGTATGTTTACTATGTCTATGCCGCACTGCATGCACAGTGTGGCTACGTGTAGATAAGGGTGAGAAAATGGCATCTATATTGTGTGAGCAAGGCAGTGGAGACTGCAGAAACGTGTAATGCCATAGAGATCTAAGTAAATAAAACTGTTTAAAAAGATTCCAGCAGTGTCGGTACCTGTTTTCACAGAAGCAGGAGGTGGAAGTGATATATAGCTATACATGTAGCTATACATGTAGCTATACATATTATCTACTGGCGGTCGCCAGTAGATAGTTATAGTTAGGACCTATTTTCCATAGGAAATCCGCAACATTCTATTTGAAATAACTTTGGCACCGGTTGACGAATCTTCGCGAAATTTTCAAACTTGTTGGGGCGCTCCGGTCCGCTCCTATCCTGAAAGTCTCGGGGTGATTCGTCAAGCGGGGGCCGAGAAAAAAGGGGGGTCCCAAAACGTGTTTTCCCCATTCATTTTTCCATAGGAACCGTTAGTCGCAGCTACAGCCCGAACTGCTGAACGGAATTACACCAAATTTGGCAAAAAGGTAGCCCTTGGTTCAGAGTCGTGCCTTTTGCTTAAATGGTGTAAATCCGTTCAGTAGTTTCTGAGAAAATCACAAGTAAAATCACATATATATCTATGGCCGCGTCGGATCCGCGCACCCTGCGCGCACCATCCCGATCACGAGCTGCATGCTAATTGGCTGTCAAGTGGCTGTCAACACTCCAAATCAGGAAGTGTTGGCAGCCATTTTGTCCCTCGGTAGAACCGAGGCAGAAGAAACAAGTGCGCAAAATGCACAAAGGGGGCAGGGTAGAAACACCCTGACCCCCTAGGTCTGCTCAGGGGGTCCCACAAGAACCCCCTGGGCAGAAAAAGCATTTTTTTTTAAATCGGCGGGATGCGCTTAGGGTGCGCGGATCCCTCCGATAAAAAATAAAATCGAGCGCGGTCTCCCGCGCTCGATGCTATTTTGCCCCCGGGTGGCCCAAGTCCCGGGGGCATGCGGGGGTGGGTTTATATTTTATGTGGGGGCCTCTAAGGCTCCCCAAGCCCCGGGGACCGCCACCCCCGGGGCTTTAAATGAAAAATGGTGCGGGAGGGCTCTCCGCCCTCCCGCAGCCCCGGGGACCGCCACCCCCCGGGGCTTCTTTTTTAAAATATTAATAACCTGTGTGGGGGGGCTCGAGCCCCCCCACACGCCCCGGGGACCTCCACATCCCCGGGGCACTAATTAAACAAATGTGGGGGTCCGTTTCGGACCCCCAAAGCCCCGGGGACCACCACCTCCCCGGGGCTATGTAGATGTGGGGAGGGGGGCCGCACGGCCCCCCTCCTGGAGCCTGTAGTGGCCCTGGGGACCGCCACCCCCCAGGGCCGGCTCCTGCAGTGTCCCGGGGTGCCTACCCCCAGGACACTGTAGTTTGCTATGACAGGACGGGAGCCTCGCGGGATTGGGGACCCCCCCACAGTCCCCAACGGAGAGGGCCAGCCCCGGGGCTAGTAGTGGCCCAGGAGGGGGGCCACGCGGCCCCCCTCCCCAAATGTTAATTTTAAAAAAAAACAAAGGCCAGCCCCGGGGGATGGGGTCCCCGGGGCCATAAGTGGCCTAAGGAGGGGGGCAACACAGCCCCCCTCCATAACATTTTTTTTTAAAAAGAAGGCCATGCCCCGGGGGATGGGGTCCCCGGGGCCGATTAAGGCCTGTGGAGGGGGGCCACGCGGCCCCCTTCCAATTTTTTTTTTTTTTTTAAACAAGATATTAGGGGGCAGGCTTTGGGGGATGGGGTCCCCAGGGCCAAGAAATTAGAAAAACAAGGGGGGCCACACAGCCACCATCAGTGATGTCATTTGAGATGTCATCAGTGATGTCACTGACCATGTCATGAGTGATGTAATATGTGACGTCATCAGCAGTGCATTGCGGGGGCGCGAGTTATAGTTAGCTCAACTAACTATAACGGCCAAATTTCTCTGGTTTTGTACGAGTGAAATGTCCAACTAACTATAACGTCCCTGAAACCTGTGGTTTTTTCAGTGAATTTCTGAGGTTTTTTTAAATGCTAATTTCTAACTATAACGTACCTGAAACCTCTGTTTTTTTCAGTGAATTTCAAAGGTTTTTTAACTGCTAATTCCTAACTATAACATCCATGAAAGCTCTGGTTTTTTCAGTGAATTTGTAAGGTTTTTTAAATGCTAATTTCTAAATATGCCTACATAGGTAGGACATGGGCAGAAAGATGAAGAAAGGCGCAGAAAGAAGCAAGAGAAGTGCAGAAAGAGGCAACAGAAGTCCAGAAAGAGGAAGAAAGGTGCAGAAAGAACCAAGAGATGTGCAGAAAGAACCAACAGAGGTGCAGAAAGAAGCCTACTTTGACTGTACCTTACAACAGACTCATACAAAGTACCCTAATCACTAATCCTTCTCCAAAGATGTCTTAAACCTCACTATTCTCTTGAAGGTTCACTATTAATCGACTGCTCAGAATGTTAGGCCTACCAAATATAAAACAGCAATGCTAAGCATATCACTGTTGTAAGTCTGACCAAGTTTGTGAAGGTATGCATGCGTGTCTATGCTTTTACCTAGTGACATGTTAAATTAAAATAAACATGCAAACACTTAAATACCTGTGTTTCAAACAGCATACTCTGTAAATTTGTGTAAAAGAAGGTGTATGCATTTCTTTCTGCTCACAATACAGGGCACATGGGTATTCAATAGTATATTTGAGGGGCTCTATAACACATGTATACATAAGACATGTCTGCCTGTGCAACCGAATGACAGAGCAGAACTGAGAAGATTTGACCACCTATTGGAGAAGTTACCCGCTTTTTAAGCTACCATCTTCAGATGCATAACACATGTAAGAATACATATACAAGTAGACATATACCTCAGTCACGAGAGCACGCAGACTTTTAAACTTGACAGCTTGCACTTCCCATTTGAGTACAGAAGGAGGCAAGAGAAGTACAGAAACAGGCAAAAGAGGTGCAGAAAGAAGCAATGGCAGTGCAGAAAGAACCAACAGAGGTGCAGAAGGAGGCAAGAGGGGTGCAGAAAGAGGCAAGAGGGGTGCCGAAATTTGCAAGAGAGGTGCAGAAAGAAGCAACAGAGGTGCGGAAGGAGACAAGAGAACTGCAGAAAGAGGGACGAGAGTTGCAGAAACAGGCAAAAGGGGTACAGAAACAGGGAACAGGTGGGCAGACTGAGGCGAGAGGTGTAGAAAGAGGGAAGAGGGGTGCAGAAAGCGGCAAGAGGGATCCAGAAATTTGGAACAGAGGTGCAGAAAGAAGCAAGAGCAGTGCAGTAAGAACCAACAGAGGTGCAAAAAGAGGCAAGAGGGGTGCAGAAAGGGGTAGGAGAGGTGCACAAAGAGGCAAGAGGGGTACAGAAAGAGGCAGGAGAGGTACAGAATGAAGGAAGAGAAGTGCAGAAAGAAGAAACAGGTTCTGAAAGAGGCACGAAGTGTGCAGAAAGAGGCAAGAGAAGTGCAGAAAGAAGCAACTGAGGTACAGAAAGAGGCAAGAGTGGTGCGGGAAGAGAGGTGTAGAAAGAGGCAAGAGAGTTGCACAAAGAGGGAAGAGGGGTGCAGAAAAAGGCAAGAGGGGTGCAGAAAGAAGCAAGTGAGGTGCAGAAAGAGGTAGGAGAGGTACAGAAAGGCAAGAGGTGCAAAAACAGGCAAGAGAAGTGCAGAAAGAGGCAAGAGAATTGCTGAAAGAGGCAAGAGAGGTGTAGAAAGAAGCAAGAGAAGTGCAGAAAGAGGCAAGAGAGGTGCAGAAAGAGGGAAGACAGGTGCAGAAAGAAGCATGAGAAGTGCAGAATGAAGCAATGGGGGTGCAGAAAGAGGCAAAGAAGTGCAGAAAGAAGCAACAGAGGTGCAGAAGGAGGCCAGAGAGCTGCAGAAAGAAGCAAGAGACTTGCAGAAATAGGCAAAAGAGGTACAGAAAGAGGGAACAGGGGTGCATATAGAGGCAAGGGAGGTGCAGAAAGAGGTAAGAGGGTGCAGAAGGAGGCAAGACGGGTGCAAAAATTTGCAAGAGAGGTGCAGAAAGAAGCAAGTGCAGTGCAAAAGAACCAACAGAGGTGCAGAAAGAGGCAAGTGAGGTGCAGAAGGGGGCAAGAGAACTGCAGGAAGAGGCAAGAGAGTTGCAGAAATAGGCAAAAGGGGCGCAGAAAGAGGGAACAGGTGGGCAGACTGAGACAAGAGAGGTGCAGAAAGAGGGAAGAGGGGTGCAGAAAGAGGCAAGAGGGATGCAGAAATTTGGGACAGAGGTGCAGAAAGAAGCAAGAGCAGTGCAGAAAGAACCAACAGAGGTGCAGAAAGAGGCAAGAGGGGGACAGAAAGAGGCAAGTGAAGTGCAGAACGAAGTAAAAGAGTTGCAGAAAGAGGCAAGAGAACTGCATGAAAAGGCAAGAGAGGTGCAGAATGAGGCAGGAGAGGTGCACAAAGAGGCAAGAGGGGTACAGAAAGAGGAAAGAGGGGTGCAGAAAGATGCAACAGAGGTGCTGAAAGAGGCAAGAGAAGTGCAGAAAGAAGCAACAGAGGTGCAGAAAGAGTCAAGACAAGTGCAGAAGCAGGCAAGAAAGGTGCAGAAAGAGGGAACAGGGGTGCAGAAAGAGGCAAGAGGGATACAGAAATTTGCAAGAGAGGTGCAGAAAGAAGCAAGACCAGTGCAGAAAGAAGCGAGAAGTGCAGAAAGAATAGAGGTGGACAAAAAGGGAAGAGGGGTGCAGAAATAGGCAAGTGGGATGCAGAAATTTGCAAAAGAGGTGAAGTGCAGAAAGAACCAACAGAGGTGCAAAAAGAGGCTTATGACATATTGATCCACGCAGTACCATTTGCTTCTCTAGAATCTTAGGGTCCACCACTGGTGTGCTTGCCGCAGGGAGTGGAGAGGTACGCTGTGTGGGCACATATGCGCTGTGAAATGCCGGTCTATCTTCAGGTCCCTCTGACCTATGACGTGAGCCTTGTAAACCATTGCAGAAGCCTGTCCTGCGGTACTGTCACTTGCTAAGTATCTACATGCATTGTACCAAAGAGCTCGGGGACAAGATGGCATGACTTCACAAATGTTTAGAGTTAGTTACAAAACAAGATGGAGAATTAGAAAAAATATATATATATAATGAGACTAAAACAGGAACATATAGAAAAGGCAAGGGGGCGTGAGGAGGCTGACAGTTGGAGTGTTCAAAAAAGGCAAGTAAAGTAGAAAACAGAGAAGATGCACACATAGAAAATGGGAAAAGATGGGCAGAGGGGCAGGAGGGGAAAAGAGACAGAGTGGTCAACTGTCACAAAAGGCAGGCAGAAAAGATTAAGATAGATAGAAAATGAGACAAGACAGACAGAAACAAAGGTAACAAGGGAAATCACAACAAAGAGACAGTTACAGTGAGCTATGGCTAAAGCGGAGGCAGGCAGATAGAAATAAAGGCAAAAGGATGAACGAATATTCAGACGGACAGGTGCCACGCTGCAAAGAGACACAGGAAGGCAGATAAAAGGCAGAGAAAAGCTAGCTATGGAAAAAGTAAAAGCAAACAGAGAATGACAACAAGGCAGGCAAACAGTTAAAGAAGGGATACACACAAGTAAACCAAGAGGGGAAAATGAAGAAAGGCAGGATAAGGGACAGATACAATAATATAAAAAAAACAGGCATTAAAAAAAGCCAAAAAATAGGTTTAACCAGGCAGACAGACAAATAAAACAAGCATTGGCATAGCCAATAGGTCTCGCTTTTGGGACCTTATAAGTATTTAGTTATGCAGCACAATATCCTTGGTGCAACAACATTAACTGTTGCATGGTTAAACACTTATAAGGTCCCAAAGGCGAGACCTATTGGCTATGCCAATGCTTGTTTTTAGTTTGTATTCATGCTTAGCACTGCGCCCGCTTCACTTCCGCTGCCCTTCATCACACAGCATGGCGGCCATGCACCTTTCATTTTTACGGCACGGCGCCCGCAGCCTCTTCCACCTATAACACTGAAGGTCGCTCCCCGCTGCTCTAGCTTTAGAGTCGCTGTTGCAAAACCCCCAGCGGGCAGGGCACAAACAGAGCAAGCCGCCTGAATGGCTTTCGCTCACTGCAACAGAACAAGCACTTTCACTTTAACAAGCACTTTCACTTTAAATTTTCAGCAATGCACTTTGACTTTGACCACTTCTGATGCGCATGCCAAAGATACTGAAGCTGGGCTTGGGAGCATGTGGTCAAATTTCCACTATAATTACAGCCCATTTTAAAATATTGAGTGACTCTGTGGAGTAGCCGTGTGCTTTATAAGTACCTATTTTCATTTCATTTCATGTTGGTGATGCTGTGTTCTTTCTATCTCGTTATTATGGAAAAAGTGGAGAGGTCATCCTCTAAGTAGAGAGCCAGGCGTGGCGGCAGAGACAGCAGCAGGCAGCACTTTGGTGACCCTCTTTCTTTCCTCCGTCCATTGGTCTGTTTCTTGCTTATTCTCCCCCATGCCCTGAGAATAAAGGCAGTGAGCCTGCCTCCAGCCGTGCATGGTCGTGTGCTAGCTACGGTCTGACCTGACCCTGACAGGGTCTGTGCGCTCCTCGTCATCTTACCTCGTTACCTTACACCCTATTTCAATTCAATTGTAATGAGGACCCTAGAACTTTGGAATATTGGGCCGCCACCACCCCTCCCTGGCACGTACCTGAGCTTCGCTGCAACTTCACTTTTATTCAGTTCACACATCCATCCCCATGTGCAGTGGCAGAGGTGAAGTTGCCCAATAAGGCACAGCTTATAATGCCTTGCATTGCATTCTGGGATTTCCAGTCTAGAGTTGTGCCACTAAGACTACAAGCACAAGTGTTTTTTTTCTAAGCATATTTGAAGCTCTACTAATTTGTAACCCTGGGCGAAGTGCTACGCTACGCTCGCGTAGTTTGCGAAGTTTGCGCTACTTCGCACAATGCGAATTGCACGTAGCACAGTGCAAACACGCGTAGCGTAGTGCCACGGTCATTTTTTGCTTGCTCGCGGTCCTCAACATCAAGTTGGCGACCGCGAGCGAGCAAAATGACATCCCGGCGAGACTTTTTCCTCGTTCGCGATCAGCAACATCAAGTTGCCGATCGCGAGCGTGGAAAATAAACCTCCCGGCGAGATTCTCAACGCGGGGAGGTCAGGTTTCTCATTGCGGGTGGTCGCGTATGCTCGCGACCGCTCGCGATGAGAAACTACCAGTCCGCGTTGAGAAAGCTGCCGCTCGAGTAAAAATCTACTCGAGCGGCAGTAAAAGACAGCTCGCACTGTGCAAGTTGCCGTTTTCAATGATTGCACAGTGCGGACAAGCATCCGGCACTGTGCAATCATTGCGAACACGCACTACGCAGTTCGCGTAGTGCTACGCGAAGCTCGCGTAGTGCGAACTGCACTTTGCGTAGCTTCGCGAAGCACTACTTCGCAAACTACGCCCAGCCTTACTAATTTGTTTGTTAATTGCTGCGGATATCGATCCATGTCTGGGCAGTGTCTCCTCTCCATATAAAGGCTACACACGTTACCATGGTGACCTCATAATTCATCTGAGCCAAATAATCAGGGCATTATTTGTTACTATAAAGACTACAATGTCTGGTATATTTTTACTCGGGACTACGAATGCTTGACTGCATTATGGAGTGCATAAGTAGCTGAGAACAGATTGCAGAATAATTCTTTTGACAAACTCAGCATTCATTCTCTTTGGTAAGGCGGATGGACATAGCCAGGCACTTTTAGTTACATGTCAAACAAATATGGTTGACTGACTGCATGGATAATCAGTGAGAATTCAATGTACAGATGAATGAGTGAAAGGTTAAGTGATAGGCCAGACTCACTGGCTTTGCCAGTGCTTCCTGTTACGGAACAACAGTGTTAAATGCTTCGAAACCAATAAATAAAAAACGTTGTCATTTATAACGCCAATAGCTTTAAATTTCACAAATGCGAGACCGATTGCATTGGAAATGCTCGTTTTACTGTTGATTTCCATGATATTATCAAAAACATTGCCTGCAGCAGGAATAACGCATGCAGTTGCTAAATATCTACACAGCATGCCTTTGAAAGTTCAAAACTGCATCGATTTGTAAACGTGTGCCACTTATTGAGCTATAGAATTCCCTAATTGGGGCCAATTGTATTTGGTGTCTGGGCCTATTATCTGACCCGGAGGTTATCCACCGGTTGCAGCTCAGCTTTCAACGGAGCAGGTCATTTTTATGTAACAGGAGGGAATGAATACCAGACCTTTCTCTGATTTGGGCATCCTGTACTGATCCCGCCCCAGTATTGAGTCCCAGATCTCACAGTGATGCTCACGCTGTCCGTAGTCAGACCCTGGGGCCTGTGCAGAGACAAGGGTTCAGGAGCCGCTCTCTAAACGGTTATTATATGCAGTAGACCCTTAATGAGCCACTGGCGTGTGTAATACTCCCCAAAAAAGTGTTCCCACCGCTATTGGCGGGTGTGAGTGGAACGGAGGCTACACTGTGCCCCAGGCTCGACACTTTCTATCCTCAGGGAGCCGTGTATCGGCGCAGCTGCTGCTGTGTTGCTTACCTCGTTCCCTTCTTTCTGTGATCCATGCTGCCCACGGGTACTGATTGGGTCTGGCTGGGGCCTCCGTTGGCGACAAACACGGGTCGAGCTCATCTTCCTCTGCGCTTACCCCATTCTTTGCGGGAGTGTTCGCAGGAGACTGTGGGGCGAAATCAAGCTTCTTCCCGGCAGGTGACACGCCATTGTCGTGAGTTTGGACGGGTCCGGGCGAAAAGGGAGTCTGACCCGACTGGTTCGTATCAGGAGAAGAGACAAAGCCGGAATAATCGTGGTGTGTGGAGGAACTTTTCTGGGGTGTCATCGGCGTACACTGAATTTTACCTTCCATGCTGTGCTCTACTCGGAACAGAAAAAGAAGAAAAAAACTGACATATAAATAAAAAGTTAAATCCTTGAACTTAACGGCGTCAAACTCGTTGGAGTAGTGTGATCCTGGGCAAATTACAACAAGTGCCGCACAGGTGAACACTCGGACAGGCATGGAGTTTTTACCCAGTAGTAAAAGGGCATCATCCACGAATGGATGCTAGCAGGGACGCCTCCCTCCGTGCCAGGTGCCCGCCAGACTCCGGGGGTGGGGGGCGGCTTCCGATCTCGCCCCTGCTGGATTTCTCGTGAGGGCCCGGGGTGTTGAAAGGCTGCAGCTTTGAGGCTGTCACCGGCACGCTCACTTCCGCCTTCCAACTTTCAATGGCGCTGTACCTTCCCCTGTCGCTGGCTGAGTTCAAAATGCCCACCGCGGCCAAGAACCGTGAAAACAGGCGAGTCATTGGCGCGCTATTTTTAGCCAGATGTTTTCGTTTCTCCCGGACGGAGCAGGCGCAGAGGGCACGCCGATCATTTAAAGTTGCAACATCCTTTAGAGTTGCAGCTATTGCTTTCTATTTTTGTTCATTTACATTAAAGTAGGAACACTTAAGTCCTGCTGTTGTTACTTTATTCACTGAAACTATACTTGTGATTACTTAAAAAACAAGTACAACAAGCGCGCGCGGCAGCAGGGGGAGGGGAGAGAGGAGGGGGCCTGCGCCGGTTTCCCTTGCGGGAGCGAGCAGCAATGCGCGATAATTGCTTACATATGGCGCCGCTGCTCGCTCCCGCAAGGGAATCGCCAAACTTGCACGCGTTGCCATTGAAAGCAATGCAACGCGTGCACGTTTTTGGCAGAAAAAGGGAATCGATGGCTAAAGGTCTTTTTCCTATGCAGCGCATGCGCACTGCGTAGGCGAGACCTAAAAATGACGAAAGACAGACTGAAAAGTAGAACAACCATTAAGCAGTAGGACAGAGAATGAGCAAACGGCACACAGACACAAAAGGGTAAAAAAGAAATTCGGCAAAAGACAAATGGAATGACAAGCGGATGGGAACTCAGACAGAAAATGGTAACCACACATTCGGGCAGTCATGCACAGCTTGAACATAGGAGAGTCGGGCAGACAGAGAGAAAACAAGAAAAGCAGATAGAAAATGTCGAAAAGGCAAGCGCTACTGATGTGCAGCGGATGATAAAAGGGGGAAAGATAGGTTGGTTGAAAGACTTAAAAAGCAGAAGACAGGCTTATAGATAGAGGGGAGGGCAAATAGAAAAATACATAGATTGAAAAACGTTCGCAGCTAGTGGATGGCAGAAGGACAGATACTAGCATAAAAGGGAAATGGAGTGAAACCAGACTGAGATGATAACAGAAAGACCGGTGGGAAGCGAATAACAAAAAACACTCTTAAAAATAAAGAAAAAGACAGGCAGAAAGACAAACAACCGAAAGCTAGAAGAAACACAAGTACATTTTGCAAAGAATGAACGAGTTGTGTGTAAAACACCAAATGCACACCCTACTCCCAATTCACAATGGAGGCAGAAATTTAGAATACAAAACTTTATCGAAAATAATTAAAAGCCCCAGTTGAAAATAATGTTCTACGGCAAAAAGTGTGGGTGTTTTTTTCGCCTTCTGCTTCTTTGATGCAGGCATGGTGTGCCTTCTGTTCCCCTACACATGCTGACCACTGGATATTTTTTTGCTTCAGCCACGAAAAGAATGCAGCAGTTCTTAATGTGCGTAATATCTATATAGTTACACATATATGTAGGCCATGGTTTCTTCGAAATGAATAACAATCTTAGCATACGAAGGGGTTCTATGGAACTGTATGGTATACTAGTAGTTGTAATGTCCCTCCGAGCAGCTGCTAGTGTGCGGCGTGAGGCGATGCGCCGATAATGCAGGTGTATTGCCATGTGACACGTATCACACGGTGCGTGCCAACGAAGGGGGCAGCTCGCGGAAAATGAGTGAGTTTAGGTGCGGTCGAAACTACCACGAGTTTGGGGGGGAAAAAAAACAACATCCACAGAATAGTGAAAGCAGTATCCACAGAGTAGTTCAAGGGGTCAGAAATACAGGGGGAAATAAAAATTGGATAGCTGCTCTGTAAGTTAAAGAGGGAGTTTGTGCCTAACATGTCAATAAATTATTGCACAAAACATGGGGTAGAGTCGACTTCATCATCGCATATAACATTTAGCTAAACCATGGGCTGTCTTCATTTAATATTTAAATTTTTAATGTATTGAGCCATAAAAGGGGCATTCTATATATAATAAATGCCCTTTAAGGCGTAGTGTGCGACATAAATTATTTTTCTTTTTTAAAAAGAAGAAAAGAGGAGGCAACCCGGGCTAGTTCCCAAGTTTCAGATGAAGAGCAGTATATATATATTTGTGTAATACTTATATGAGCACATGCCTTAAGGAAACAGCAAACAAAAGCACCGCCCACTGGAGGGAATTAAAGTAACACTGCCGGTTGGACCACATGTCCCAGAATGCAAGCATAAAAGTTATCCATTGGGGGATCAAGATTTAAATTAGGACATTAGGCTGTGGACACCAGCGATGTGTATGGTGCAGGTTTACCTTTGATAAAGGTCTTCGGAGACCGAAACGCGTCAGGACTGCCATGCTGCTTCACCAATCAAGAAATAAAGATCTATAAACAGCAAGTTACGAGTGCAGCTCACCTTCTTTCCGTCAAGGGGGATATGTGTATATGTGTATATGTATTATATATATATATATATATATATATAACTCACGCCCCCGCAATGTACTGCTGATGACGTCACATATTACATCACTCATGACATGATCAGTGACATCATTGATGACATCTCAAATGCGAAATGCGATCCACGCGTTTCGGCTCGTCCGAACCTTGATAATGATACAAGACGTCATTGTAGCTTCCTTATTTAAAGGTATAAATGCCTCCAGTTGCCAACATTAACTAAGGACTACATATTACTTTAATCCAAAAAGCTGGCGGCCATATTGGCCTGGTCACGATGTGAAAATTCAGGAATTGATACAATAAAGAAAAGAAAACAAGTGTTAATATGCACACAATGTAATTTCAGCATATTTTGCCCTGTGACCGCCGTACCTGTATGTTCGTCAATGTGACTTGTTCATAATAAACATACTTAGGATTGCAAACATCAACATAAACAATGGACTACACATTACTTTAAAGTGAAAAGCTATCGGCCATATTGATCTGGGCACGTTGCGTATTATAATGGTTCTTACACGAAAGAAAAGAAAAAAAAGGGGTCTTCATATACACACACTATCCATAAATAAAGTTCTAACGATTACAGTTCCATTCCATTCACAGCTCATTTGAGATGTCATGAGTGATGTCACTGACCATGTCATGAATGATGTAATGTCTGAGATCATAAGCAGTGCATTGCGGGGTGTAAGTTATAGTTAGCTCAGGCAACTATAACTGCTGAATTTCACTGGTTTTGTACGAGTGAAATCTGAGTCTAACTATAACGTCCCTGTAATCTTTGTTTTTTTCAGCAAATTTCTAGGTTTTTTTAAACGTTAAGTAAGATGCCTATCACAATGGATGGTGGGGGGTTGGAAGCAGGGCCTGGCCTGGCATTGTGCTGCCCCCACCCAAGCTTGCTGCTCCTGCCTCCCCTCCTCCTTGCCATCCATTGTCCAAGTCCATGCCCCTGCTCCCTCATTACAGCCCTGTGTGGACGTTGTTCTGCCACTGGCCTTCCCGCCTTCTCTGAACAGTTAGCTTGCTGCCCCATCCACCTCCTCCCTATCCTCTGTTGTCTGAATCCATGCACTAGCCTTCTCCCTCCTGCCATGCATGGTCTGATGTGCTGCCACTGCCCTCCATTTAGCATGATGTCCCAGTCCACTCCTCCTGCCCTCCATTGCCCAATTCTATGCCCCATCATTGACCTCCTGCTTAGCCTCTGTGCTTAGCTTGCTGCCCCTACTCTCCTTCCCCCGCCCTCTGATGTCTGTGTGCATGCCCCTGCTCCATCCTTTTTGACCACCATGTTCCATGGACCTGCCCCTCCTATCTACTCTGAGTGTTCTGTTGAGCTGCTACTCCCCTCCCACCTGCCTAGCATTGTCAGATGACTGTAACCTGTCCCTGCCACCTCCACCCTGCCTGTCTACATTCCATGCCCCTATCCCCTTCCTCCTGTCCTCCATGGTCCATTTTACTGCCACACCCTTCTGCCCTCCCTGGTCTGTTGTGCTGCAACTGCTCCTCCTGCCTGCCCCGCATGGTCTGTTGTGAGGCCCCTTCCCCTGAACCCTCTTGTCTGTGCCCAGCTCCTACCCCTCCCTTCTATCCTCCATGGTCCTTTCTGCATGCACCTGCCCCCTCCTTCTCGCCCATCATGGCCATTGTGCTGCCACTAACCCTCCCGCTTGCCATGCATGGTCTTCTGTGCTGCCACGGCCCCTCCCACCTTCCCTGTGTGGTCAGCTAGCTGCCCCTGACCCCCTCCCACCTTCCCTCCATGGTATGTGTGTATGCCATTATAGTCTCACTGTTGCTCTCCATGGTGTGTCTTGCTTCTAGTGCCCATCCTGCCTGACCTTCATTGTAGCTTGCTGCTCCTGCCCTTCCCCCCTTGCCCCCTGCCCTCTGTTTTCCATGTGCAGACCCCTATTCCCTCCCTCCTGGCTTGTCTGTTCCATTGTAATGCCCCTGAACCCTATCTCCTGCCCTTTATGGTCCGTTATGCTGCAGCTTTCTCTCCTGTCTGTCCATTATGGTCAGCTAGCTGCCATTGCCCCTTTCCCCTCGGTTCTCTGTTGTCCATGTGCATGGTCCTGTCCCCTCCCTATTGCTTTCCATGGATTGTTGTGCGGCACTCCCGTCCCGCATGCCCTGTGTTGTGTATTGTGCTGCTGCAAACCCTGATGCCTGCCCTGTAAGGTCAGTTTGGTGCACCTGTCCATGTCCCTCCTGTCCTCTGTTATCCGAGTCCATGTCCCTACCCCAATTCCTCCTGCCTTCCATGATTCAATGTACCATACTTGCTAACCTTTTGAACTTGATAAGAAAGAGATTTTGAAAAAAAAACTGGGGTATTGATTTTCCCCATTGACTTACATTGAAAAAGAGGAGATTGTAGACAGGAGACAGATCAAATAAAGCCCATTTGGGCTTAAAAACATTGGGCGTTTCCTGGCTGAATCGGGTCTGTTGGCATGAATGGTTGTACTACCACTGCCTCTTCCTTCTGCCCACAATGGTCTATTATATTGCCACAGCCTCTCTTGCCTGTCCTGCATTGTTGGTTTGTTGCCCCTGCCCCCCTTTCCACTGCCCTCCATAGTCTGTTGTGCTGCCACTGCCCTTCCTGCCTGTCCAGTGTGGTCAAATTGTTGCCTCTGCACCCTCCTACCTGCCTTCAATTTTCTGAGTCCGTGCCCCTGGCCTCTGCCTCTCAACAGTATCCTAATGAACAACTAGATTGCTAACATTCTATATTTATTACAAAAGTGTGGCACGCCTGACGTCATCTTGATGTAATCAAAACTGTAATACCTAGAGCATTTCCTTTAGAAATTACAGAAATTAGAGGGTCTCATTTGCATCGAAATTATGGTTAGTGCTCTAAAAAACTAAAATGAGGACATATTTTCTGAGTTTTCAAATAGCGACAAAGCACTTTTAAATTATTTGTTATCTTTATGTTTTTTTATCCAGTTGACCACTTGATTAAATGTTGCACTTAGGGGAGAGGATGTGGTATTACTTCCAGAGCTGCAGACTTTGCAACTGGGGAACCAGGTTGGAGTTTCTGCTTCAGCTCGACATTCTGTGATTCTGGTCAAATCACTTAATCTCCCCATGTCTACAACCAACATGAATTTGTCCTTGTGTGATGTAACCAATGCTCATGTAAAGCACTCCAATACCTGACCAGTCTGCACTATATAAAACTGCAAAAAAACAAAAAATAAAGTGTTTTGCACACTTCTGTCATTGGGCTATACGTGGGCTACATCTGGGTGATATTTGTGCTACATTTGGGCTCTTTTGTCTCTGGTGGCCATCTTGGGAGATTTATTTGTTATGAAGTTTCCTAATTTCCTCATTTACTGCAGTCTCCTCAGTAGGAAATGCTTTCAGTTTTTTACTTTGTTTCCATCAAGAAGGCATTCAGATGTGTCATACATTCGCCATAAATTCTGAATGTTAGCACTCTAGTTGCTCATTAGATCACTTTAGTAAAGCTACTGCTCACTAGGGAAGTCTGCTGCTGGTATTGAAAGTGCATGTTTCAGTCTGCATGTCAGAATGTTTTAATGAAATAGAAGAGGATTTGAGAAGTCACTCAAAATGTGCCCTAATTTTTCTTTCTGCAGCACTAATCATAATTTCTATGGCAAAATGAACGCCCTCATTTTGTTCCTTTTTAAATTAAATGTTTTAAGTGTTACCACTTTAGTCCAATCAAGATGGCTTCAGGTGTGCCATACTTTTGTCATAAGTAAGACTGTTAGCGCTCTACTTGTTCTTTAGAACACTCTGGGACATTCCATCATTGGGCTATAGGTGGGCTACATCTGGGTGAAATTTGTGCTACATTTGGGCTCTTTTGTCTCTGGTGGCCATCTTGGGAGACTTATTTGTTATGAAGTTTCCTAATTTCCTCATTTACTACTGTCTCCTCACTAGGAAATACTTTCAGTTTTTTACTTTGATTCCATCAAGAAGGCATTCAGATGTGTCACACATTTGCCATGAATTCAGAATGTTAGCACTCTAGTTGCTCATTAGATCACTGTAGTAAAGCTACTGCTCACCAGGGAACTCTGCTGCTGGTATTGAAAGTACATGTTTCCGTCTGCATGTCAGAACTTTTTAATGAAATAGAAGAGGATTTGAGAAGTCACTCAAAATGTGCCCTAATTTTTCTTTCTGCAGCACTAATCATAATTTCTATGGCAAAATTAACCCCCTCATTTTGTTCCTTTTTAAATTAAATGTTTTAAGTGTTACCACTTTATTCCAATCAAGATGGCTTCAGGTGTGCCATACTTTTGTCATAAGTAAGACTGTTAGCGCTCTAGTTGTTCTTTAGAACACTGGGAAGCTGCAGTAGAACACAAAGGAAACAACTGACAGTCTCTGCCCTTGTTGGATGTACATGTTTTACTGAGAATGTCAGACTTCCTTCTCACATGACTGAGAAAGATAATGTGAATTTACAGAAAATATGCTCTCATTTTAGCTTATAGATCACCTTCCAAACCTCTATGGGAAAAGTATGAGAAAATAGTTTTCTCTCAAACATGATTCATGATATCCCAGCAGAAGGCTTTTTCACAGGGTAAAATCACCTTAGAACACACCACAATTCCTAAAATTAGTATGGTACCATCAACAAATGATTTATCATGTATCTAAAGTCTGTTTTCACCCTTTATACATTCTCCTTTTGGTGACCCTCAAAACCTTCCATTCACTACAATGCATTTTAATGGGGTGCTATCATGTATATTGGTCCCAAGATGGCTGCCAACACTTCTTGGATGAAGTGCTGACAGCCAATCAGATCTCACGATGAGATGTGTGGTTAGGTTCCGCCCAGATATATAAATTTATTTTTCCTTTAATATTTAAAAAACTACTGAACGGATTTACACCATTTAAAAAGAAGGGCGCTTTCTGAACCAAGAGCTACCTTTTTGCCAAATTTGGTGTAATTCCGTTCAGCAGTTCGGGCTGTAGCCTTGCATAAAGTTTCCTATGGAAATTAACATGTGGAAAATGCGTTTTGGGACCCCCCTTTTTTCTCGGCCCCCACTTGACGAATCACCCCAAAACGTTCAAGACAGGAGCTGACCGGAGCGCCCCATTAGTTTTGAAAATTTTGCGAAGATTCGTTAAACGGCACTAAAGATATTGGCAAAAGAAAAAACGCTTTTTGAATAGAAACAAGGTCCTAACTATAACTACCTACTGGCGACCGCCAGTAGGTATATATATATATATAGGTATATATGGATATATATATTTGTATATGTGTATATATATATGTGTGTGTGTATAAACAGGGAGGTTCTGAACCGGTACGCTTTATTACAAGATACAGCAGTCAGGCAGCACATTTGCGCAAGATTCTGAAAAACAGGTGGGGGATCTTAAGGCAGGACCCCATACTGAGGAACAAAATAGGACCCAACCCCTCTATAACATACAGGAGGAGTACCTCGCTGAGGGACATTTTGGTACACAGCCACCTGCAAGCCAAAGGGTCTAATTGGCTGAAACAAGCCAAGGGCTTTCGTAGATGTGGTAACTGCAAGGCGTGCAGACATAGTGAGAATGTAACGGAGATCACACTCAGACTAGTTAAAGCCACATGGAAAGTTCCGAAGTTCATAACGTGCCAAACCGAATTTGTGGTTTACGTCATAGTCTGTGCCTGCAACTTGTGGTATATTGGCTCTACCACATTTCCAGTGAAGAAGAGAATTCTCGAGCACTGGAGAGCAATAACTAACTGTTAGAATTGGGGGTCTCTAGTTGGCACAGGTAGGTACTTGTGACAAATAGGGACCCTCGCCTCTAGTCAGGGTAGGGGGGGTACACTCCTAAAATAACGCCTGCTCACACCCTTGGTAGCTTGGCACGAGCAGACAGGCTTATCTCAGAGGCAGTGTATAAAGCATTTGTGAACACATACAGTAATCTAGTGACAACACTACAGATGGACACCACACAAGGTTTATATAAAAAATAAGTATTCTTTATATAGTTTTAACACAAGACCATAAACGACAAAAATCCACAATACTGTACTTAAAATGGTAGGTTTAGCTTAGTTCTTTTCAGATCTTAAAATGCGACACTTTGAGTCAATGTACCTTACGATGCGTCACGTTTCTACAACGGAAGTGTTGCAGAGATGGAGATGCGACAAAGTTCTGGTGCAAAGAAATAAAGACGTCAAGTTCTTCCTGATGCGGCACGCTTCTCCGATGTTGCGAGAAGTCTCGGCTCGATGCGTCAGCTGCAGCGGCGACACCCTTGTTCCGTGATGCGACGACAGCGGCTTTGGCGGCGACACTCTTCACCGACGTTGCGAGACGCTTCCGCTCGATGCGACGACTGCAGCGGCGACACCCTTGTTTCGTGATGCGACGGCAGCAGCTCCGACGGCGGCACGCTTCTCCGTGGATGCGAGGCGCTTCTCTCGATGCGGTGCGATGCAACAGCTACAGCGGCGACATCTACGATGCGACGGCAGCGGCTGCGACGGCGACACGCTTCTCCCTCTTGAGTCGCGCTTCCAGCTCCTTGCGACACTCAGTCCCTTCAGAAGGCCCAAAACAGCAGCAGGCACTTCCAAAGGATTCTTGGGGAGCTGGTGGTTGAAGTCTGTTGTCCCTGAGACTTCAGCAGGAGGCAAGCTCTTTTCTCAAGCCCTTGGAGATCCTTCACAAGTTGAATAAAAGTGCACACAAAGTCCTTTCTCCTTCCTTTGGCAGTCAGGCAACCACTGCAGGCAGATCCCTCTAGCTTAGGGATAGTCTTCTCCTCAGTTTCTTCTTGGTTCCGCTCCTCAGCAAAGGTTTCTTCTTGTTTCCCAAAGTGATCTAATTTCCTAGGGGTCTGGGTCCCCTTTTTATACACAGTTTCTCTTTGTTCTCTGAAGGCAGAGAGGCCTTTGCCTAGTCCAAAACCAGTTCTGGTCAGTCCTGGAGCACTTTGTTTTTCTGACTCCTTCTTTCCTTTCAGAATGTGGGGCAGAGTGCTCAGCCGCCCGGCAGGAGGTGGAGCCAGCATTGTGGAAGGCAGGCACAGCCCTATTCAGACCCAGGTGCAACTCCTCCCTCCACTCTGGATGCAGATCTTTCTATTCAGCCCTGTGCTGACTCACCCTGTCTCCTGTAGCCACCCCCAGCCCCTGTCACTCAATCTCCAGACAAGGAATACACAACCTAGCAGAGGCAGGCTTGGAAGTTTAGGCAAGAAAATACCCACTTTCTAAAAGTGGTATTTTCAAACACAGAATGTTAAAACCAACTTCACTAAAAGATGTATTTTTATCATTCTGAGTTCAGGCATACTAAATTCGTTTTTCTACCATGTTCCCTGGGTCAGTTCTGACTATAAGGTGTAATAGTCAGTCTGCCCATTCTGGCCTATGGGGAGTAGGTAGCCTTGCAATAGTGAAAAACGAAAATGGCTGTAATTCACTATTAGGACATGCCACACACACCAGGGCATGTCCTAACTTATACTTACAATGCACCCTGCCCTAGGGCCTACTTTAGGGGTGAACAACATGCAGTAAAGGGAAGGTTTAGGGACTGGGAAGTGGGTGTACTCACCAAGTCGACATGGCAGCCCTAGGCTGCACACAGGCTCTGCAATGGCAGGCCTGAGGCACATTTTACAAGCCGCTTCTGTGGGTGGCACAACCAGTGCTGCAAGCCCACCAGCGGCATTGGATTTACAAGCCCTGGGCACACTGAGTGCACTGTACTAGGGACTGACAAGTAAACCAATCATCCAATCATGGAGTCACTAATCCATCACACAATTTATCATAGGGAGCACTTGCACTGTGGCACTGAATAGCAGTGGCACAGTGCCCAAAGCATCTAACACCAGCAAAAACAGATCAATAACATAGGAGGCATCATAACAAAATGGAAGGGAGACCCACGCCAAGGATGCCAGGTCTAACACTAACAAAGACCATAGTTATAGCACAGCCAGACACTTCACAGCCAAACACAATGGGGATTGGACCAAAGCTAAATTCTTTGGACTTGACAGTATAAACCTGAACCCCAGAGGCGGCAACCGGGTGGGGGCTCTCCGCAGACTGGAGTCACGGTTCATTTTGCAAGCAGGCAGCAAATTTCCGGGAGGGTTAAATTTAGATGAAGAAATGCATTCTCATTTATGATAGGCCACACTACCAGCAGAATTAGTTAGAACTAGCCTCACGCACCCATTCCCCCCTTCCCCCTTGTCCTCACACACCAGCTCACCCTTCCCCACTAGTCTCACATATGTTAATAGTCTCACGAACCTTAGTTGCAACCTAATAGGATGTTTTGAATCGTATAATCAGAATACTGTAATGTTTGTTACAATGTTGGTACAGTGAATAAGACAAAATGGTGCAATGTTTGTAGAATGGCTTCCATGACTTAGCATAATACACATGTGTTTGTACTCTTCTTTACAGGGGGACAACGTGGATGGCGCTCGAGGAATGCACATACCAGCAATACATTTATGAGCACCCTGAGTGGAAGATCGACCCACCGATTCGGCACTCATTGATAGTTTAGACCTTAGCCAAATCATAGAGCACACACAATGCACTATACACATAATTTTGACTGCTAATTAGGTACTAAACCTATAATTAGCTGGGACAATAGACTAGACTACCACAATGCACATTGCGCCACAAACATGCACTTGGTTAGGACACTACTAACAGTATCATACATTGCAATAAAACAACCAAAGTGGCTAACACATGGTCACATGACCTATAAGCATAGCGCGAGTAACAAACAAAAGCAAGTAGAAAAGTGTGCCGGTGATTTTAGTTGTGCATAGAAAGTTTTGGGGTGATTCGTCAAGCGGAAGCCAAAAAAGAGGGGGGGATCCAAAAAAGTGCATTTCCCACCTTCATTCCCATAGATTTTAGACACAAGTACAGCCCGTGTCGCTGGATGGAATTACACCATATTTGGTGAAAAGGTAGCTCTTGGTTCAGAAAGCCCGCTTGTTGTTATTTGGTGTAAATCCGTAAAGTAGTTTTTGACATGTTAACGGAAATCCAAAATTTTAAGATCTGGTCGGAGCCTAAGTACAGATCTCTTGGTGAGATCTGATTGGCTGTCAGCACTTCAACCAGGACGTGCTGGCAGCCATCTTGGGACCAATATACATGATAGCACCCCACTGAAATGCATTGTAGTGAATGGCAGGTTTTGAGGGTCACAAAAAGGAGAACTTATAAAGGGTGATAACAGATTTAAGTTACAATATTAATCATTTGTTGATGGAACCATTCTAATTTTAGGAAGTGTGTTGTGTTCTAATATGATTTTACCCTGTGGAAAAGCCTTCTGATGGGATTCCATTAATCATGTTTGAGAGAAAACTATTATCTCACGATTTTCCCTTAGCGATTATTGAAGGTGCTCTAGAAGTTAAAATGAGAGCATATTTTCTGTCAATTCACACTATCTTTCTCAGCCATATGTGAGTGAAGTCTGACATTCTCAGTAAAAGAGGGACTTCCAACAGGAGCAGCCTGTCAGTTGATTCTCTTGTGTTCTACTGCAGCTTCCCAGAGTGTTCTAAAGAACAACTAGAGCTCTAACAGTCTTACTAATGACAAAAGTATGGCACACCGGAAGCCATCTTGGTTGTATCAAAGTGGTAAAACTTACAATTCATTTAGAAAGGAACAAAATGAGGGGGTTCATTTTGTCATAGAAATTATGTTTAGTGCTGTAGAAAGATAAATTAGGACACGTTTTAAGTAAGTTCTCAAATATCTTCCTCTTCCATTTCATTAAAACATACTGACATACAGACTGAAACGTACTTTCAACACCAGCAGCAGACTGCCAGTTAACACCCTGGTGATCAGCAGCTTTACTACAGTGTTCTAAAGAGCAACTAGAGTGCTAACATTCTGAATTTATGCCAAAACTGTGGCACATCTGAATGCCATATTGATGGATTCGAAGTGGAAAACTGAAAGCATTTTCTACTGAGGATACTGCAGTAACTGAAATTAGGGGGCTTCATAATAAATAAGTCTCCTAAGATGGTCACCAGAGAAAAAAAGAGCCAAAATGTAGCACAAATATCACCCAGATGTAGCACAAGAATACCTAATGACAGAAGTGTGCAAAACACTTAATTTGTTTTTGTTTTTTTACAGTTTTATATGGCGCAGACTTGATCTGAAACTATTGGAGTGCTTTACATGAGCATCTGAGCATCAGTTACATTACACAAGGACTAATTCATTTTGGTTTTGGGCATGGGGAGATTAAGTGATTTCCCAGAATCACAGGATGTCGAGCTGACGCTGAAACTTGAACCTGGTTCCCCAGTTGCAAAGTCTGTAGCTCTGGCCGTAAAACCACATCCTCTGTGCAACATATAGTTAAGTAATCAACTGGATTAAAAAAACCATAAAGATAGCAAATAATATAAAAGTGCTTTGTCACTATTTGAGAACTCAGTAAATATGTCCTCATTTTAGTTTTTTAGAACACTAACTATAATTTCTATAGGAATAAGACTCTCTCATTTTTATAATTTATAAAGGAAATGCTTTAGGTATTACAGTTTTGATTACATTAAGATGATGTCAGGTGTGTCACACTTTTGTAATAAATATTGAATGTTAGCAATCTAGTTGCTCATTAGAATACTGTGGGGAGGCAGAGGTCAGGGGCATGGAATCGGATGACTGAGGGCAGGCAGGAGGGGCAGTGGCAACAAACCATGGAGGGCAGAGGAAAAGGGGGCAGGGGCAACAAACCAAACATGCAGGACAGGCTAGAGAAGCTACAACAGACCAGTGAGGGCAGAAGAAGAGGCAGTGGCAGTACAACCCTAAATTCCAACAGACCCTATTCAGGCAGGAGACTTCTGATGTTTTTAAGCCCAAAAGGGCTTTATTTTATCTGTATCAAGCCTAAAATCTCCTCTTTTTCAATGTAAGTCAATAGGAAAAATCAATTCCCCAGATTTGTTAGTCAAAATCTCCCTCTTACCAAGTTCAAAATGTTGGCACATATGGTACATTGGATCACAGAGGGCAGGAGGAATGGACCAGGGACATGGACTCGGATAACAGAGGGCAGGAGAAAGATGGGCAGGGGCACCAATTTGACCTTACAGGGCAGGCGTCAGGGGTTGCAGCAGCACAATATACCACACAGGGCAAGCGGGACAGCACAGCAGTACAACAGACCATGGAAAGCAATTGAGAGGAGACAGGGCCATGCACTTGGACAACAGAGAGCAGAGGGGAAAGAGGTAAGGGCAGCAAACTGACCATACCGGACGTACAGGAGGGACAGTTGCAGAATAACGGACCATGAAGGGCAGGGGGCAGGGGCCTGACAATGGACCAGACAAGTCAGGAGGGAGTGGATAGGGGCCTGCACATGGAAAACGAAGGGCAGGTGGTAAGGGCACAGGGAAAGAGCAGCAAGCTGACCATGGGTGGCAGGCAGGATGGGCACTGGAAGCACAACACACCATGGAGGGAAACAGTGAGACTATAATGGCATACACACAGACAAAGGAGGGAAGGTGGTAGTGGGTCAGGGGCAGCAAGCTGACCACACAGGGCAGGTGGTGGGGCCTGGGACAGCACAGAGGACCATGCATGGCAATCGGGAGGGTTAGTAGCAGCACAACGGCCATAGTGGGCAAGAGGGGGTGAGCAGCGGCATGCACAAAGGACCATGGAGATCAGAAGGAAAGAGTAGAAGCAGACAAGAGATGGTAGGAGAAGGGCCTTCCCAACATACCACGCAGGGCAGGCAGGCGGAGCATTTGCAGCACAAGAGAGCATGGAGGGCAGAAGAGAGTGGCAGCAAAATGGAACATGGAGGACAGGAGGTAGGGGATAGGGGCATGGAACTCAGACAAGCAGGGTAGATGTGGCAGAGACAGATGGCAGCCATCTGACCATGCTAGGCAGGTGGGAGGAGCAGTGGCAGCTCAACAGAACACTCAGAGTAGATAGGAGGGGCAATGGCAAGTCCATGGAACATGGTGGGCAAACATAAGGGAGCAGGGGCATGCACACAGACATCGTAGAGCAGGGGGAAGGAGGGTAGGGGCAGCAAGCTAAGCACAGAGGCTAAACAGGAGGGCAATGATGGGGCATAGAATTGGGCAACGGAGGGCAGGAAGAGTGGGCAAGGATATCAAGCTAAATGGAGGGCAGTGGCAGCACATCGGACCATGCAGGGCAAAAGGGAGGGGGCTGGCTGCTGGACTTGGACAACAGAGGGTAGGGAGGAGGTAGATGGAGCAGAAAGCTAACTGTTTAAGGCAGGCGGGAAGGGCAGTGGCATAACAATGGCCACACAGGGTTGTAATGAAGGAGCAGGGGAATGAACTTGGACAATGGATGGCAAGGAGGAGGGGAGCAGGAGCAGGAAGCTTGGGTGGAGGCAGCACAATGCGTCCAACCCCCACCGTGCATTGCAATGGGCATCTTACCCTAAACTTACCTTTGCCACCCAAAACCATCTTAAACCCTAAAATTACCCTTGCCACCCAAAAACAGTCAATACGTTCTGGACGTTCATCCTCGACAGAAGATGAAGCTACAGCTATTCTATCAAATTATTCACAAAAGTGAACAGAAAACAGCACCAATGCTTCTGAATCTTCTTTCTACAGACTTCACTGGAGAAATAACAATTTTTGGGTGTGGTTTTAAATGTACATGGGTGAGGTCCTAATGTGCCCAATCAAAAGGCAAGGTTTGGGTGTGTCATCGGGGGAATTCGCATTCAAGTCCGTAGATTCGCGAAGTCATAAAACTCGTAAAACTAGTAAATTTCCTGAAAAACCGATATAGGGTGCCATATGTATGCTTATAAATATGTTCACACTGATGTCATTAATGAAAGTAGAGGGATGTACATATTTAAAATAATTTTAAGAAATGTTGGCAAATCTGAAATTCTCAATTTGCAGATTCATTACGATCACATGATTGGAATCAATAACCATACAGTACTTGTGGTCCAGTCTATGTTTTCGGACCTGCGGAAGTACCGCTGTACCAAAAACATTATTTAAAAAAAAAAAAAGAACTTGTTCAATTACATTTACAATATATATTTTACATTAAGTAGATATCTGAATTTACCTTTCAAAATATATATAAAGTATATTTTTTTTACAAAAGTCTAAAGTTTTTTTTAAATTACCAAATTAACAAGCAAAATAAATTGCAGTATACTTAGTACTAAAAATAAACCCTAGAAATTAACTAAAAAAACTAAACGTTACAGGGACATTACTTTGAAAACAGAATTTGAAAAACCTTTTAAGTTCAGGGAAAAAAAACAAAGGTTACAGGGACGTTATAGATAGGAAATAGAATTAAACTAACCTTAGAAATTCACTGAAAAAAATAAAGGTTACAGTGACGTTATAATTAGAAAATAGAACAAAACAACCATAGAAATTCACTGAAAAAAACCAAAGGTTACAGGGACATTATAGTTAGGCTCAGATTTCACTCGTACAGTAACAAAACCATAGATATTCAGCAGTTATAGTTACCTGAGCTAACTATAACTTACGCCCGCAAGTCACTGCTTATGACCTCATATATTACATAACTTATGACATGGTCAGTGACATCACTGATTAAATCTCAAATGACATCACTGATGACATCATCCACAGAACCACTTATATACCCACTCACACACCAGCACAATCTCAAACACACCCATACAACAGCTTATACACCAACTCACTCATCCATAGAGCCACTCACACACCCACTCACTCACCTATACAGCCACTCACACAGATACACTGACTCTCCAATACAGCCACTCACACACCCTTACAGCTACTCACACACCCACTTATTCACCCATATAGCTACTCAAACCCCCACTAATTCACCCATACAGCCACTCACACACCCATTCAGCTACTAACACAGAAACTCACTCTCCAATATAGCCACTCACACACCCAGAGTTAACCAAACACCCACTCAAACAGCCACTCCTCCACCCATACAGCCACTCACACACCCACTCACTCACTCACCTATACAGCCACTCACACAGACACACTCACTCACCAATACAGCCACTCACTGCCATGACACACACCCACTTATTCAACCATAGAGCCACTCACACCCATACAGCCTCCCAATAGAGCCACTCACACAACCACTTACATACCCATTCACACATCCATACAAGCACTCACATGTCTACTCACTCACCCATACAGCCACTAACACAGAAACTCACTCAACACAGCCACTCAGTTAACCAAATATCCACTCAAACAGCCACTCACTCACCCATACAGCTACTCACACACCCACTTATTCGCCCATACAGCTACGCACACACCCATTAATTCCCCCATACAGCCACTCACAAACCCATACAGCCACTATCACAGATACACACAGTCACATAGTCACTCACACAATACATGTTAGAAATAGAATCACTCATTGGTAGTACAGAGTATACTAATTTAACTGTTGTAGTAACGTAGTATATATGTTTGACGCTCAAACTTTTAGAGAAAATTTACAATTACTGGATGATGTCATCAGTGATGTCATCTGGGATGTTATTTGAGATGTCATCAGTGATGTCAACAGTGATGTCACTGATCATGTCATCATGAGTGATGTAATATGTGAGGATATAAGCAGTACATTGTAGGGGCATAAGTTTTAGTTAGCTCAGGTAACTATAACTGCTGAACTTTTATGGTTTAGAGCATTAATAATCTGAGCCTAACTATAATGTATCTGTAACTTTTGTTTAAAAAAATACTATATATAGATATATATGTAAATATATATATGTATATGTGTGTGTATATATATATATATATATATATATATATATATATATATATATATATATATATATATCTTTATACTTACATGCAAGATAGTTACATTTTCTAAGTAAAGGCATGTGTGGTAAATGCATATGCGCGGTAAAATTCTGCATGGTAAAGGCATGAGTGGTAAAGGCATATGCGTTGTAAAGACATGCATGGTAATGGCATGTGTGGTTTCATCATACATCCACTGTCTGGTGTATTTTTTTCTCAGTGCAACTGCATGGTCACCTATATCCCTGGATCCAGCAATACTTTTGCCAGTTTATTGTCCTGTCAGAACCTTAGTCTTCAGGAAGCCCAACCTCATATCTTTTTTGCTCCACAACAGATAATATCTCTAGCCATCCATCTCTTTTTTAGAGAAGCTCAAACAGGCTTATCTTTCTTTGAAAATGGAAGAACTAGAAGAGATATGTGAGCATTTAAGAAGCAAGGTGATTTATACTACTTCAATAAAACACTGTTTATTCCTGTTCCAATTTTACAAGAATCGATATTGAAATTCTGTCATGACACCTTAAGTGCTGGTCACTGCGGTAAAAAAATACCTAGTGTAGGAAGCTGGCTCTGTATATACTATATCAAAATGAGGTATAGTGTGCACAGCGTCCAGTGGAACCCCAAAGGTAGGAAGAGGTAAAAGTAGATAGCACCTTACTCTCGATTTGTGGTAGTGTAGGCGAGCAGTAAGATTTTATCAGGGGGTAGTGTTAAGCATTTGTTGTACACACTCAGACAGCAAATGATGTCACACACTCAAAGACGGAACTCAGACCAATTTTTTGTATCAAAAATATGATTAAGTTATTTTATTTCTAAAAACAAGCCAAACCTGGTGCAGGTAAGTGAAATAAATGCTTTGCAAAATCTTATGCAATGTTTTACAATTGAATGCAGGTACAAATGCAGTTGACTGAATTACAGGTAAGTCAATGTTTTGAAATTACTTTTCAGTTACTTTACAGAATACTTTGTACGTTACTTTTTAGATTACTTTTTAAGTTACTTTTTCTGCTCAGTGTGATATGCCTAGATATCACACTAGGACAGTTCCTAGAGAAAAGGTAAGTAAATAAGTTTTGGTACATTTGCAGTTTTTCAGTGTTTCATACAAACCAACTCCACACTTAGAACAATTTTCAAGAAAAGCAGTCAATGCAATCCTAAGGAAGGAAATAGAGTTATCGGTTTACAGGTAAGTAGTTATATGTGGGAGTTGGTATTCTGGGGTTAGAACCAGGGTTCCCCCAGGGTCGAGGACGCACTCTCAAAGCACCCTCAGTGCCACTAGGGCGGCCGGGTGCAGAGTGTTGAGGCCCAATTTTATCCAATGGGGGATAGGGGGCCTCCGGTTGGCGGCTGCTCACGAGCAGGTCACAAGGTTGTGGGAGCAAAGCTCCTGGAATTAAGCTCAGGGCACAGGGGGATCCAGTTTAGCACACAAGGTGCATCCACAGCGGCACAAGGGCGGCCGGGTGCAGGGTGCTGTTTTGGCGTTGGGTGCCCTGTTGTTTTCAATGGGAGTTGCCGGTTTGGGATTTTGGCTGCAGTCTTGGTCCAGAAAGACTTCCGGGAGGAACCAACAGCTGGGCAGGTAAGTTGGAGGGCTGGGGATATAGGTGCACCTCGGGTTCTTTTCTCCAGGGCGCAGGGCGGCTGGATGCAGGGGTGTCTTTTGAGGTTGGATTTCACCATACCGGGTCACTCACGGTTGGGGGGGTCTCTGTGCAGAGGCTGCAGGCGACGTCGGGGAGTCCTGGATGGGTCAACCCACGGTGGACTTGGACTCTGGAGCGCTGGGGGACCTCGCTGGGACCGGTGAGCCACCCGGATTCATGCCATAGGCGTTGGATGCGGTGGTGGTTCCAGGCGTCGGGTTTCTTTGTCCTCAGCAGGCTCAGAGTCTGTCTTGGGAATTTCTTTTTGTGTGCTGTGCACAGGAGATCCAGTCTTTGTTGAAGGCAGTCTGTCCTCCCAGGGGTTCTGGAGGTCGCTAGCTGCAGGACAAGGCGGCTTTTGGCGCAGGATCTCTGGAAACTGCAGACGGGCCGGTAGGGCTGGGGCCAAGTCAGTTCTTCTCTGCAGTCTCCTCTGCCAGGCGTCTTCTTTCGTCCTTCTTCTTCGTAGGTTGCTGGAATCTGTCTTCTTGGGTTAGGGCTGCCCCCAAGTACTGTATTTAGGGGGCGTTTTAGGGGTCTTGAGGTCAGTAGCCAATGGGCTACTGACCTTAGGGTGACTGCACCCTTGGTGTGCTCACCCCACGTGGGGGGAGTGGGCACAATCCCTAATCCTGATTGGGGAGTGCCTGTCATCTGCAAGATAGCAGGCACTGAAAAGTGAGCTTCACCTCGCTTCCCCCACCTGAGGGGTGGGCTTGGCTGAGGTGGGTACACCTTCTGGGCTGTGCTAATTTTTCCACCTGTCTTCCCGCCGAAAAGGAGGGGAGACAGGAAGGGGGCCTGCTCCTGATAACAGGAGAGGCTAGGGGTCGCATTACAAAGGCGGCAAGGCCTTTGAAGCTTCCCTGCCACAGATGGCTCTTTCTGACCTGGGGGAGGTGTGACTACCACCGCCCAGGAAAGACTTTGTTTCTGGGCTCAGGGAGCGAAGGCTCCCACCCCAGGGGTCCAGAAACATGTCTCGTGGTGGCAGGCTGGTGTGTACCAGTCAGGGAACCCACCAGAGGCTGGTCATTTTTCAGTGAGCATATCTAAGCTGCCCTCTCAGTGTATTTTTCATTAAACCCCACACTGGCATCAGTGTGGGTTTAATGTGCTGAGAAGTTTGATACCAAACTTCCCAGCTTTCAGTAAAGCCATTTTGGTGATGTGGAGTTCGTAATGACAAACTCCCAGCACCATATACTCTTAATGGCATTACTGCACTTACAATGTCTAAGAACTGGTCTAGACACTGTAGGGGTAGAGGGCTCATGCAACTGTACCCTCACCACTGGTATAGTGCACCCAGCTAGAGGGGTGGCTGACCTATGCCAGGGCAGTGGGTTGTAGGCATGGCACACAGGGATGTGTGCTATGTTGACTCTTCACTTTGTTCTGCACCAAACCATGCAGCCTGCAATGGCAGTGTGCGTGTGTAAAGGTACAGGGCCTCTAAGGGTGGCACAATAAGTGCTGCAGCCCTTAGAGGCCTTTCCTGGCCACAGCGCCCTTGGTGCCCATGGTACCTTTTACAAGGGACTGACATGTAGCCATAGAGGTGCCAATTGGGGGTACAAGGTACAGTTTTGGGAAAGGACACAGGCCTTGGGAACCTGATTGGCAGGGACCCAGGGCACCTCAAGTCAAAGTCCATCAGAAATCTGGCAAAAAGTGGGGGGTTACTGCAATAGAAACCCAGCTTCCTACACCTAGGATCTAATCCTGCGATCTTTTTGGTGGCCCACTGTAACAAGGGATATAAAACAATCTGTATCTTGATGCCCGATCTGTAACCAATTCAAGTCTTCTCACTCCAGGACCTATGGCCTCTTACATTTGTTAATATATCATCAAAAAGGACTAGGCTAAAGGTATGTAGAGATGCAACATTGTATGATCTTTGTAAAAAGAAAAAAAAAAATCTTTTTTTGAAAGCCCTCACCCACCAACCTAGTTGGTGGCATGCTTCATCATCGGGCCCACCTGGTGACACCGAGTGTGTCCCTGGTGTGCTTCAACGCCTGGTTTACCGCGGAGCAGGTATCTTGACTGAGTGTGCAGTGCAGTGATGTGAAAGTGAATTTAAAAACTGTACAGTGGTCCCATTACCCGCAGGGTTTGTTTTAATGTTTGGGCCTCTGGCAGTCATAAAAACAAGGCAATGGATGTGCGTGGAGTAATAATTAGGAACTCCTGCATCCAAGAACGGTCTACATGTTTCAGCCAGGCCTTAGATGTATACTGGCTTTCCTCAGGACCTAAAAATATGTGAGTTGTGAGATCTAAAACTTGGTTTGTATATTAGACCAAATATGTGTGGCACGCTCTAAGGTGCACTATGTGTAAGAGGGGATTCCCTCTAAAGGCATTCCTATACGACAGGCACATAAAACGAAACATACAAACAAACATACAAATGTACTGCGAGATTAGGCAGGGTTGCATTTTTTCACGTGCAGGAATATACTGGTGACCGTCAATAACGCGGCAAAAAAAGGCGGCGGTGAAATGCCGAACTGACGGCAATGTGTTGCAAATACCGGTATATGCGCTAAAGTGAAAGGGGTATACATACGGATCAAATAAACTTGCTTAAAAAGAGGCTTTTCTTACATTTGCAATTAGCAGAAGTGCCCCATGAGAATCCGGCAGGGGTTCTAGCAGATAAGGAAAACCTAGGGAGAGAAAACGAAGGACGGCGAAATGGCCGTGGTAAAGCACAAGGAAAATGCTTACCGTTGAAAATAGTAGGAGAGCAGCTTCCCATAAACCCACTTACTGCATTACAGCTCTGGACCCGCATGAAGACCTAGTTGGCTGTCTCGGATCTCCGATGATGTGTGGCCCGGGTTTGGGGGGCGCTTATATATCACCCGCAATTAGCGAGTTCACGTTTAGTCTGTGAAAGAGAAGGAGGGAAGACAACATAGAGAACAGACTAAAGGAGGTCCTCAGATGTAACTACGGCCCTATCGGATGACGCGGGCGTGTGTGCCCGGTAGTCAAGGTAACTGACAACCCGTCTGGGAGGTGGGCGTGGCCACATATAGGGTGACGCATGGCGCCCGATAACTATTTAGTGAAAAAACCGTTCATTTGAACTAGAAAATAAAAAGGTAGGATTTCGAATTAGAATTTGTTCGTGGTGAAGCCCCTAATAGATTGGGACAACAGAACTGACAGAGAGAGAAAGGCGCAGGCCAAGATACGTATGCGTGGAATACCACGTGTATGTAGACCACTCTATGTCTATGTAGTGTCTAGAGGGAGTGTATCGTAGGTTAACTCATAGTGCATGAACAAAACAGATAACTAGTGTTGCGCATGATGAGTGAGGAGCAGCCCATTATGCAGTGAATAAGGAAGTTAGTAAGTAAGGCTATGCCAGGGGATGGAATCGTTTAACCCCTGGAGCTGGGTGGATAAACGATAAATCCACCGTTGTTCCTTAGAGAGTAAGAATTTGTCATTGTTGGTATTGTTGTGATCAAAGTGTTCGATCACTGTCCAGGACATATCATTAGTAGTGTGCCCTAGCTGTAGGTAATGATCTGTCAGGCGACTGATATTTTTCTTGCACCGTATTGTGCTACGGTGTTCAACTATCCTAGTCCTGACTTTGCGTGTCGTCATCCCTACGTAGCGTAAACCGCAGGGGCACTCAATTAAATATATCAGGTTTGATGAGTTACAGTTGGTGTGGTGTAACTGTTTCCAGGTGGTACCCGGTTCCAGGTCAAGTGTTTTGGACGGGCGTGTGAGGTGACATACGCTGCAGTTGTTGCATGAGTAGTGTCCCATGATCTTAGGGAGACCCCATGTGTTCAGTATGGTGTTTACTGTTGGTCTCTGGAATGATCTAGGCCATGTGGATACCAATCGGTCCTTAAGGTTGCTAGAGCGTTTGTAGGCAAAGAGCGGTGGCTCCCAGTTTCTATTGCCTGAGTTCAGAATACGCCAGTTCTTGTGGATGATATTAGACACTTTGTTGGAGGCATCATTATAAGTGGTGACACAGGTCATAGGTTGACTGGGCATTTCTCGTGTCGTATTATCCAGCAAGGCTTCACGGTTTTGGTTGCGAGCTCGTTTTCTTGTCTTCTGCACGATCTTGCGTGGGTATCCTCGGTCATGTAGTTTGGATACTAGTGCCGCTGATTGTTTGTGGTAATCAGTTATATGGCTACAGTTCCTGCGTATTCGTAAGAACTGACCGAAGGGAAGGTTTTCCCTAAGGGGTCGAGGGTGGAAGCTATCAAACCGAAGGAGGGAGTTCCTGGCTGTCGGTTTGTAATGAGTGGTGGTTTTTAAGGTGCCTTCCTCCGCTGTTATATTAAGGTCCAGAAAAGCCAGAGTGGTTGAGCTAGATGTGCATGTGAATTTTAGGTATGGGTCCCTTTCATTTAACCACGAGAGGAAGGATGTCAGGGATGCTGGAGTGCCTGTCCAGATCAAAAAGATATCGTCAATGTAGCGACGCCATACTTTGATATTTGCAGTGTATGGATTATTGGTGGGAGATATATGTGTCCGTTCAAAGTGGTGGACATAAAGTCCTGCCACACTCGGGGCAAAAACACTCCCCATAGAGGTGCCGTTGGTCTGGAGGTAGAATTGCCCTTCATATTCAAAGTAATTCTCCTTCAAAGCCAAAGTGGCACAATTGAGGATAAATTCTCTGGGAGTATGGTATTCCCATGGTGTGTCAATGAGTATTTCATGGAGGACTTGTAAGGTGGCGTCCTGTGGGAGGCTCGTGTAAAGGCTTTCGATATCCAAACCCACTAGAAGTTGCGTTGATGGATCAAACATCAGATCCTTGATGATGTTGAGGAGATGCTTAGTGTCTTTGATATAGGTTGTTGTCTTCTGTACTAGGGGGTTCAGGAAAAAATCACAGTACCTGGATAGAGGTTCCAAAAGGGAGCCAATTCCCGAGACGATAGGGCGTCCCGGTGGAGGTCTTACTTCTTTATGGATCTTGGGTACTGTGTAGAAATATGGTACTTTCACATTCCTGGTGCACAAGTAATCTGCTTCCTGTTTGGAGATGTGTTGGGCCTCTTCCGCTTGTTCCACTAAGGCTTGGATAGTAGCTTGCAGGGTCTTTGTTGGATCCGTTTTCAGGCGTTTGTAGTTCCGTGAGTCGCTCAATAGCCTTCGGCATTCATTGTCGTAGTCTACTTTGTCTTGTAAGACAATGCCTCCGCCTTTGTCCGCGGGTTTAATAATTAGAGTGGGATTGTCCTGAAATTTTCGGATGATGTCTCCGTCTTCTTTCGAGAAGTTATTGAAAGTTTCTGTTCTGTCCATTCTTTCTATGTCATGATATACAGCCTGCTCAAATGTGGCAACTTCTACAGGAGTGCTAGCTGGTGGAGGCATAAAGGTAGATTTAACTCTCAGGCCAGTTTCATTAGTTTTGGCAGTGGTTAAATCATCATTTATTTGTTGTTTCTCAAAAAAGGCCTTCAACTTGAGTTTCCTAAAAACTCAGCTAGTTCCACATGGAGTTTAAATTTATCCAGTTTGGTGGTGGGGACAAAAGATAGACCTTTGTTTAGTACTTTGTTTTCTTTGGGGGATAATGGAGTACTTGACAAGTTGAATACCAGTGTGAATGGTTCTCCATTGTCTTTTCTCATAGGTGTCTGCTCGGTCCGGGTTGTTGCTCCCGTGTTTTGTTCCGTGTGTTGGCACTCACTGGCTCTTCTTCTTCTGCCCAATGAACCTGTTGATTGTTCCTTCTCCGGCCGCGAGGTCTGCGGCCTTGTCCTAAAAAAGGTGGTCTCTGATTGTTTTGGAAGTAGGCAGGTGGACCGAATTGATACATCGGCGGCCAGCCGAAGTATGGATTTTGTGGAGGATGGGCGAAGGGTGGGGGCCCAAACTGATTGCCTTGTGGCTGTCCATTCCATGGTTGCTGCCAGCGCGGTTGGCGCCCTCTGTTTCGTGATTTGGATGAGCCTGCACTGGAGTCACTGGAGACTGAGCTGTTATCCCCAGACGACTCACTAGATCTATCTTGTTTGCTAGGGACTATATAGTTGTCCTCTGTGTAAGGGTATGTTTTGACATAGGAAAATTTCTTAAGGTCTTTTTGGAATGTATTTATTTTGGCCTGGGTTAGGTATTCTTTATATTCAGCCATTTCTTTATTTTGTTCATCCAGTTTTTTCTTGAATGACGTTATGGTTGTTTTGAAGTGGGTTTCTGTCGCTTGGATCTCGATGATCATTGCCTCAGACAGACGTTTGGCGGTCTTAATGATCAACACCAGCCAGTCCCTGGTACAGTGCCAGGCAATCTGTGCCCAGTCCTTCCTAAAGGTGGCATCTTCCAGGAAGATCCTGGGGGCGTTGGTTACAAGGAGCCCATGTGGCGCGGTGTTGGTTCGTAGGTATTCTGTTAGGATAAGTCCATGAAGGATAGTTCTAATCCGGTTGCGCTTCTTCTCTGTCAAAGTGTCCCAATCAGTAGTTTGGGCTATTGTGTTGGAGATATTAAAATCTGCTAGGAAAGAGGGATCTGCAAGTATTTCACTGATGTCATTTTCAGTGAAGGTTAAGCCTGGGTTTTCTGCCATGGCTAAGGGAAAGTGTTCGCTCTCACAGCTCTGCGCTGCCAATAAGTATTTAAATATCAAAGGGAGACAGAGACATCATCCGAAAATTTCAGGACAATCCCACTCTAATTATTAAACCCGCGGACAAAGGCGGAGGCATTGTCTTACAAGACAAAGTAGACTACGACAATGAATGCCGAAGGCTATTGAGCGACTCACGGAACTACAAACGCCTGAAAACGGATCCAACAAAGACCCTGCAAGCTACTATCCAAGCCTTAGTGGAACAAGCGGAAGAGGCCCAACACATCTCCAAACAGGAAGCGGATTACTTGTGCACCAGGAATGTGAAAGTACCATATTTCTACACAGTACCCAAGATCCATAAAGAAGTAAGACCTCCACCGGGACGCCCTATCGTCTCGGGAATTGGCTCCCTTTTGGAACCTCTATCCAGGTACTGTGATTTTTTCCTGAACCCCTAGTACAGAAGACAACAACCTATATCAAAGACACTAAGCATCTCCTCAACATCATCAAGGATCTGATGTTTGATCCATCAACGCAACTTCTAGTGGGTTTGGATATTGAAAGCCTTTACACGAGCCTCCCACAGGACGCCACCTTACAAGTCCTCCATGAAATACTCATTGACACACCATGGGAATACCATACTCCCAGAGAATTTATCCTCAATTGTGCCACTTTGGCTTTGAAGGAGAATTACTTTGAATATGAAGGGCAATTCTACCTCCAGACCAACGGCACCTCTATGGGGAGTGTTTTTGCCCCGAGTGTGGCAGGACTTTATGTCCACCACTTTGAACGGACACATATCTCCCACCAATAATCCATACACTGCAAATATCAAAGTATGGCGTCGCTACATTGACGATATCTTTTTGATCTGGACAGGCACTCCAGCATCCCTGACATCCTTCCTCTCGTGGTTAAATGAAAGGGACCCATACCTAAAATTCACATGCACATCTAGCTCAACCACTCTGGCTTTTCTGGACCTTAATATAACAGCGGAGGAAGGCACCTTAAAAACCACCACTCATTACAAACCGACAGCCAGGAACTCCCTCCTTCGGTTTGATAGCTTCCACCCTCGACCCCTTAGGGAAAACCTTCCCTTCAGTCAGTTCTTACGAATACGCAGGAACTGTAGCCATATAACTGATTACCACAAACAATCAGCGGCACTAGTATCCAAACTACATGACCGAGGATACCCACGCAAGATCGTGCAGAAGACAAGAAAACGAGCTCGCAACCAAAACCGTGAAGCCTTGCTGGATAATACGACACGAGAAATGCCCAGTCAACCTATGACCTGTGTCACCACTTATAATGATGCCTCCAACAAAGTGTCTAATATCATCCACAAGAACTGGCGTATTCTGAACTCAGGCAATAGAAACTGGGAGCCACCGCTCTTTGCCTACAAACGCTATAGCAACCTTAAGGACCGATTGGTATCCACATGGCCTAGATCATTCCAGAGACCAACAGTAAACACCATACTGAACACATGGGGTCTCCCTAAGATCATGGGACACTACTCATGCAACAACTGCAGCGTATGTCACCTCACACGCCCGTCCAAAACACTTGACCTGGAACCGGGTACCACCTGGAAACAGTTACACCACACCAACTGTAACTCATCAAACCTGATATATTTAATTGAGTGCCCCTGCGGTTTACGCTACGTAGGGATGACGACACGCAAAGTCAGGACTAGGTTAGTTGAACACCGTAGCACAATACGGTGCAAGAAAAATATCAGTCGCCTGACAGATCATTACCTACAGCTAGGGCACACTACTAATGATATGTCCTGGACAGTGATCGAACACTTTGATCACAACAATCCAACAATGACAAATTCTTACTCTCTAAGGAACAACTGTGGATTTATCGTTTATCCACCCAGCTCCAGGGGTTAAACGATTCCATCCCCTGGCACAGCCTTACTTACTAACTTCCTTATTCACTGCATAATGGGCTGCTCCTCACTCATCATGCGCAACACTAGTTATCTGTTTTGTTCATGCACTATGAGTTAACCTACGATACACTCCCTCTAGACACTACATAGACATAGAGTGGTCTACATACACGTGGTATTCCACGCATACGTATCTTGGCCTGCGCCTTTCTCTCTCTGTCAGTTCTGTTGTCCCAATCTATTAGGGGCTTCACCACGAACAAATTCTAATTCGAAATCCTACCTTTTTATTTTCTAGTTCAAATGAACGGTTTTTTCACTAAATAGTTATCGGGCGCCATGCGTCACCCTATATGTGGCCACGCCCACCTCCCAGACGCGTTGTCAGTTACCTTGACTACCGGGCACACACGCCCCGCGTCATCCGATAGGGCCGTAGTTACATCGGAGGACCTCCTTTAGTCTGTTCTCTATGTTGTCTTCCCTCCTTCTCTTTCACAGACTAAACGTGAACTCGCTAATTGCGGGTGATATATAAGCGCCCCCAAACCCGGGCCACACATCATCGGAGATCCGAGACAGCCAACTAGGTCTTCATGCGGGTCCAGAGCTGTAATGCAGTAAGTGGGTTTATGGGAAGCTGCTCTCCTACTATTTTCAACGGTAAGCATTTTCCTTGTGCTTTACCACGGCCATTTCGCCGTCCTTCGTTTTCTCTCCTAGGTTTTCCTTATCTGCTAGAACCCCTGCCGGATTCTCATGGGGCACTTCTGCTAATTGCAAATGTAAGAAAAGCCTCTTTTTAAGCAAGTTTATTTGATCCGTATGTATACCCCTTTCACTTTAGCGCATATACCGGTATTTGCAACACATTGCCGTCAGTTCGGCATTTCACCGCCGCCTTTTTTTGCCGCGTTATTGACGGTCACCAGTATATTCCTGCACGTGAAAAAATGCAACCCTGCCTAATCTCGCAGTACATTTGTATGTTTGTTTGTATGTTTCGTTTTATGTGCCTGTCGTATAGGAATGCCTTTAGAGGGAATCCCCCTCTTACACATAGTGCACCTTAGAGCGTGCCACACATATTTGGTCTAATATACAAACCAAGTTTTAGATCTCACAACTCACATATTTTTAGGTCCTGAGGAAAGCCAGTATACATCTAAGGCCTGGCTGAAACATGTAGACCGTTCTTGGATGCAGGAGTTCCTAATTATTACTCCACGCACATCCATTGCCTTGTTTTTATGACTGCCAGAGGCCCAAACATTAAAACAAACCCTGCGGGTAATGGGACCACTGTACAGTTTTTAAATTCACTTTCACATCACTGCACTGCACACTCAGTCAAGATACCTGCTCCGCGGTAAACCAGGCGTTGAAGCACACCAGGGACACACTCGGTGTCACCAGGTGGGCCCGATGATGAAGCATGCCACCAACTAGGTTGGTGGGTGAGGGCTTTCAAAAAAGATTTTTTTTTCTTTTACAAAGATCATACAATGTTGCATCTCTACATACCTTTAGCCTAGTCCTTTTTGATGATATATTAACTTTGGGGATAAGGACTAGTTCTCTAATCCTCTCTCTCCCTTTGATATTTAAATAAACTCTTACATTTGTTGCCAGAAGCTCCCAGACTCTGGCATATCAAATCAATAGATTTTATTAAGGAATTGCCCAAAGCCAAGAAATTTACAGTGATAATTGTTGATACAACGATTTATCTCTGATATTTTTCGATCAACCAAAGTTTATGACAGAGGTCCATAATATGCTGCCCTGGGAATTTCTAGAGCCTTATCTTCAGGTTTCCATCCACTGATGGCTTCACAGAATGTACTAATCAAACTGTAGAACAATACCTATGATGTTTTTGTAATGCTACATATGATAACTGGGCTTCTGTATTGCCCTTTGCTGAATTTGCCTACAACAACATTACACAGTGCCACTAGAGTTTCCCCTTTTTATTGTTTGCAAGGTCTTCATCCTAGAATGAGCCCTGAAAGAGTTCCCACTGACTCTCTGGTGCCAGCAGCCTCAGAAAATTTGAAGCATCTAGTGTCTGTAAGAGATGCTGTTAGAATTAACCAGTCCTTAG
This sequence comes from Calotriton arnoldi, assembly GCA_963921515.1. Lineage (NCBI taxonomy): Eukaryota > Metazoa > Chordata > Amphibia > Caudata > Salamandridae > Calotriton > Calotriton arnoldi. The sequence goes on from CAWUFW010004174.1 coordinate 460,866, forward strand.
CCAAAGGCAGCATGAAAACTCAAGCTGACAAGCATCGTCGCCCTGCTCCTAGTTTTCTGTGGGAGATAAGGTTTGGGTGTCTTCCCATTTTGTGCCACTCCATGGTAGGCACTATAAACTTGGCCCAATTTTTCTTGTTCCTTTTTCCATTGTTAAGCTTGTTATTCCTGTGCCTGTCCAGATTCAATTGCCTCCTTCATGGAGCGATCATCTTGTGTTCCATGTTTCACAGTTGAAACCCTATGTTCCTGATCGTTTCTCGAGTTGGCCCACCACCTACCCCAGTGTTAGTTCATGGAATTCCTGAGTTTGAGGTCTCTGACATCTGTGATTCCCGTATCCATCATGGGACATTACAGTTTTTGGTGCATTGGAAGGGTTACCCCACCAGTGATCAATCGTGAGAACCAGCAACTGCTGTACAAGCCCCTCGGTTGGTACGTACAGTTTTCTCCTTGCATCATCATAAATTTAGAGCCTCTGGAGGGGGGTATACTGTCAGATGCGCTCATGGGGTGCGCCCTTATCAAAGAGTTGGGGGCGCCCGCCGAGTGCGTCCCATCAGCAGGAGCAGATGTGCTCTTCAAAAGCTCCTGCATACCTCATTACCTTTTGTGGTCAGGGTTGCCTCCGGGTCCTCCTTCTTGGCAGCCATTAGGAGGGGTGGGGGTTTATGTTCCTGGGAGCACCATGCTCCCGGATGTCCCTGTTAATTATTTTTTTTTTATTTACTTACTTCTCTGTGTGCTGTGTACTACTGTTGTGGTAGTGAATTCCGGAGGTTTTTTCTGCTTCATGCTTTTTCCTCCTGGCTGTTTCCTTAGAGGACACATTCCAGCTTCGTGTTTTCATCACTGGCTGGCAAAATGGCTTCTGGAGGCGATCGTTCAAGCTTCATACCCAGAACTTTCAGAACGTCAACCCTTGCATCCAGCTCTTGAGAGGCCCTCGACATTCTGCTGCAAGAAAAAGTGATGGGTGGGCTGCTTGAATGAATTTCAACCATTGGTACTTACTCTGTGCCGCATTCCATGCCACCGCTTTTTAGCTTCTCTGAATCATTACAGATACAGCCGTATAAAAATCAGTCTTGGCTCCTCTCTACAAGAGATGGTCCACACTGAATTACTTGGTATGGTATACGCAGAAGAGAAACACAAGCAGCCGCAAACCACTGTGCATAGTCCTGAGCGTGCACCTCACAAATGAGGCTCAACGAAGCTAAAACAGTCAGGGAATTTTGCTTGTATTCCCTTTCGAAGGGGACGGGCACTTTAGGTTGTACTCTTGTTATTGGAACAAGACCAAGTCTATTTGCATATGGTTGTGCCATATCTGTAGTTGCATGGTAAGAAAAAAAGAAGGGCTGGAATGTAGTCTGAGGAATTGCCAGTAGATGAGATTTAGTGAAGCAGTCAATAACTTTATTTCGGCCATTGCGGCCATAAAAGTGTCACATGCATACAGTACAATACAAACATAGTAAACAATCAATTTAAAAAAATGGTCCTTGATAACATAGGCTTTTTCTTTTTGGAGTCCTGACTTCCTAAAGCACCAAGGTATAGGAAACCACAAAAGTACATGTGCATAAGATATAATAAAATGATAGCCATATTTCAGAAGTAGGAGCCTGGGATTGGTAGAGACTGCCCTACCCCCAGTTACTAGATAGAAACCTTGAAAGTGCCAGTGCCTAGAGTACAAAAAGGACGAAAGGTTTATTACAAAAATTCAGGAGCTGGTTCAGTTCGACTGACTAATACATGAATAAAATAGATTAAATGAGCAATAAAAACAATTGAAATCAGAACCGGGGGATGTGTCAGCAAAAGTCTATGCCGTAAGAGTTAACGGCATGACCCGTCATGCAGTACAATTCCATGTTTGATACAATACTTAATTAATGAATAAAAACTTAGGTAAAATCAGTTAAGAAGTAATAACATGTAAGAGAATTTGATCGGTTACATGATCAGTGCATGCCTTCTGCTAATCCACATTTTGCCTAAACATTTTGCAACTGCACAGACAATTGGCATGCTGGGGTCAGATTTTAAGATACGTAACGCCTCGTTATGACAGCGGGTGCCTAAGTGTTTGCAGATAGGGGCTATCCACCTAGATCTCATTTGGTGGTACCTAGGGCAGGCAAAGAGTATGTGACTAATGGACTCGGCTGCACGAGAGCAGCCAGGGCAAATCACAGATGCAGAGGGGTGCTGGGACCAGGAGGCAACAAAAGTGTTAAGAGGGAGGGAACCAAATCTGAATTGCATGAATAGTTTCCTATCCTGGGCATTAGTAATAACCTCCAGATTTGGTCAAAGGCGCCTTCCAGTTTGAATTCCATAAAGTCGAGAGTCAAACGGCCCCCAGTTGGATGGGAGATGAGGGACTGCGCCACCCAATTCCAATAGTGTTTCTTAAGTTGGGCTTTGGTTCGGAGAGATTCTGGAGTAACAGTGTCCCAAATAGCTTCCATCCCTAGAGTAGACAGCAGTGATTTCACCCTGGTTATCCAGCTAATTTTCTTGTGGCGATCTAACGCTTGGACTTCGTCCAGAGCAGCATCAAATGGATATAGCTCGGGATTTAGTGAAGCATTCCCCTCATCATGTTTTTGTTTGTCTTCATAAATGCATTAAGTCCCATAAGTATGCTCTGATGTTGGTACCATGCTCACTGTACCATAGGCCTCAGACAAGGCTGAACCCATCAGTGGATGCTTTTGTTGTCATTCAGGGGGACTGGGCTTGGAAAATCGGTGTGGTCTATTCCTACTGAAGCAGGACCAGCTTTGATTTGCTTTAGGTTGGTCCCTGTCTCTAAGGCACAGGGAGTAAACACATTAATCCCTGGGCTTACTCCCTCTATTCTCCGTTTTCATCTTCTTTCTTTTGTGAGTTATTCGAGTGGTCGATACCTAGATAAAGAGATTCAGGGACAGCCTAGTTAAGGCTAAGTTATGACACAATTGCTTAATTTGATTGTGTAATTTCTTGCATAAGAGGCACAAAACCTCACCTCGATATAACAAAGTCAATTTCAGTTGTATCTTTCCTATTGGTCCACTGTGGATTATTCACTGACTGCTGGACTTTCCTCAAAAGAAATGACAGCCATCCTTTGATATAACAGTGATAGCTAGTATGCTTGGAGATGGGGATGCTTCCTTTTCTACTCTTCTGTCTAGAGAAGGCATTGACCTTATCATGTTGATGACCGGGACGATACATTATATATTTATATCACAGTGCAATCAAAAAACAGAAGCAAGACATTGGGCATAGCAAGCATAAGCACACTTCATCACTGTCCAATGTAGATTTTTATGATCAGTCCATAGATTGAGCTTATGGTTAGCTCCATCTAAATAATGCCATCAGTGTGAAAAGCTTCCTTTATTGCTAATAGTTCGTGGTCATATATGGTGCAGTTTTGTTGTGTACTAGCCAGAGGGTGAGAAAAATAGGCAAGATGTAGAACTTCTGTTTCTGTATTCCTCTAGGATAAAACAGCTCCTACTGCAAATGAAGAAGTATCACTTTCTACTATGAAATGAAGCTGAATACCAAGGGGTCAAAGGATAGGGACAGGAGAGAGTGATTTCTTTAGCACAGAAAAGGCAGCCTCTTTCTTCTCTGGTCAGTGAAATGTCTTTCTTTTCTAAGTCAGGCCGATGTGCACCCTGAATATTGACCACAGAATAGTGTTGAGACACAATATCGGGGATAATATATCTGAAAAGAATGCCAACAGGTAAGTAATTCAAGATTTTCTATACTTGACATACATATATTTACATAGGTGGTACATATATGTTTAAGGTAGGTAGATGTTGAATTAGGAATACTAAATCTATACTTCCTTATATGCACTTACCTTTTGATATTTTGTCCTCGATACTCTGTCCTTGATATTATTGTACCACAATATTTGGGAGTCGATATTCAGTAGTACAATCAGTCAGGACTATGATGGGTTTAATGATGGTGGATCCTGGATAAAGTGTTGACAGAAATTGGTAAAGCCGCCAAACTTTCATATGTCTTTGAAACTAGTAGGAAAAGTCCACTCAAACATGGCTTGTACGTAGAATTGTTCATTCCATGACCTTCCTTTGATTTTTAAAACCCAGAAACTAGATTTCTGACACTGCTAAAAGACATTTTTCCAACTTAGCTTACAGGGAATATCTTAGCAAACAGGTAAGTACCTCCTTGACATGCTCCCATTGTTGCTGAATGTTCTGAATAGATCAGCATATTATCTAAATACAACAGCAGGAAAGTATTCAACAAGTCCCAAAAATGTATTCACAAAAATGTTGAAAAGCCACTGCAGCATTGCATAAACCAAATGGCATAACAAAAACTCATAGTTCCCATATTATGTATCGAATTAGTTTTTCCATTCATCTCAGTCTCTGATTCTAACAAGATTGTAATCTCCTTGTAAATTAAGATTCAAGAAGATATTGGCAGATTTTACTTGATCCAATAACACAGAGGGAGATGGTAGAGATTTTGGATGGTGAATGTTGATAGTATTCAACTTACAGTAGTCTATACATGTCTGTACTCCTCATTCGCCTTAGGTATGAAAAGGATGGGGGCCCCAGTAGGCAATGTGGCATGTCCAATGAATCCTTTGTCTAGATTTTCTTTTAAATATTGTATAAGCATGTTACTGTTTTTACCTGTAAAGGAATTAATCCTTCAATGTGGAATCTTTGCTCCAAGGACTATATCTCTGGCACATTCACATCCTTGATGAGGCTACAGAGTGTCTGCTACTTCTTTTTTTGAAGACATCATCAAAGTGGATACATGCAGCAGGAACCTGATTCCACTTGGACTCTGTTTCTTCCATTTCTTCCTTTTCTACCGACACCTGTCATGGAGTGCAAAACATTTAAATTGCTGGGTTTGTGAACTTCTATGTGTTGGATAGCAATTTTTTTAACAGCAGATTATAAAAAGGTTGATTCAGCTAATCTATCACAGGATTATGAAGTCTCAATCATATGGTTCCCTCTATAACTCAAATGGTTAGACCAAACCAGATTTTCTCCACATACCCACAAAGGGTACTCATGAGCAGAGTTAAGCTCGTATGGCATATTCCATAAAACAATCAGAGGTGCCAGAATCATCTAAATCCTGGAAAGTAATGGGATCTCCTGAAGTATTAATAAGCACTTGTAGGAAAAAAGTGTGACTGGGAAAGGATGGACAGATAGAGGTTAGATGTATTCGCTCTAGATCTGTCTTCTAGGGCGCAGACCTGTTTTTGGACAGATTATGACAGTGTTGCACATAATAGCTTGCAGTACCACCAAACATGCATATTTTTTTTTGTCTGTCAGTGATCCTTTTCCTCTCTGGTAAGAGTGATTCCTACACTTCCTACTTCCATGGGTTCCTTACACATGAATTTCTCCTCTAAACCTTCCACGCTAGCAATATAACAAATACAACAATGAAACCCTGTTTTCTCCTTCATTTTCTGTTGTTGTGCATAGATTTGTACAATCAAATGTATGATGTGTGAGATTGAAGAGGGTTGATTCACCACTAATGACAGGACATCTTTGAACTCTTCCTCATGGCCTTAATTAAAGCTAGTGGTCGCTGCCTTGTCTGTCCAACCAGCTTTGGCCATTAACTATTGGTCTGACTAATAAGATAGAATGAATGAATGAATGATGGGGGAATGGTAGAGCGCACGGCTACTCCGAAGAGTGTCCCTGAGCTAACAGGCATAGCCCAGGTACACAGCCCAACAGCAGAGAACTTACTTCCCCCCAGAGAAAAAACTGGTTTTAAGCTTTCTTCTTGGAAGTGAGCTCAGAAGAGATCAAGCGCAATTCTTGAGGAAGCTCTTTCCAAGCCTTAGCACCCAGGAAGGAAATGGCTTTGGCGCCCCTTCGAAAATACTTAAAGCGTGGGATAACCAAAAGTTAAGCTGGAGCAAAGCGCAACACTCTGGAGGGAATATACTGAGTGAATCTCTCCGCCAAGTAACCAGGGCTGGAAAGGAAAACTGTCCTGTGAACCATTGCAAAGGCTTTGAACAAAATCAGTTTCTTAACGGGCAGACAAAGCAGGGCTTTGAAGCAGCTACAGTAGAAGAGCATCTAGGCAGGTGAAGAAGTAGTCTGGATGCCCCATTTTGGACCACCTGTAGGCACTTCACCTGAGCTTCTGCAGCTCCTAAATACAAGACATTTGCGTAATACAGACACAAAGTGATCAGGACATGGATCACTACTCTTCTCACCTCCAAAGGCAGGAGGGGAGAAATTTCTTGAGAGTATGGAGCAGCGTGAAGCATTGGTCTACCACTGCAGAGATCTGTGCCCTCATAGAGAGGGTATTATTCAAGTTCACCCCTAAATTTGTAACCACTAGGGAAGGAGGCTGCAGGACTGGTAATGCAGGGGGCCATAGGTCTTTCCACCAGTTGGACACATGTGGCCCAAAAGGGATAATTTCAGTCTTTGATGCGTTGCATTTAAGTTGGCTGCTCTCCATCCAATCAAAGACAGCACACATGCAGTCGGTGAAAGGAGCTGTGATAGAGGCAGGTAGACCGTTGAAGGCAAAGAGCAGCTGAGTGTCATTGGCGTATGAAATGATTTTACATTCATATAGCTTGACTACAGAGGCCAACGGGACCATGAAGGCATTAAAAATGGTTGAACTAAGAGAAGAGCCCTGCGGGACCCCTCGGTTAACTGACTTGACCACAGATGAAAAAGGAGCAAGCCAAACCGATTGGCCTCTGGCTGTCAGGAATGACTTGCACCAATCTCACACAGAACTCCCTACAACCAGAACAGAAAGACGATGCTGTGCCCATTGGGCCTTTGGGTCCCTCTGCAGAGCCTGCATATGCCAGCGGGCATGTGTCATCAACAGGATCCAGGAGGCCACAAGGCCTAACAGCCTCAGAGTCAGTCTCACCAAAATCCAGGCTAGAGGCCGAAACATCAGAATCATAGCCTGAATATCATGGACTCGTCACTCAGGAGGATAGGCCCGAAATAACACTGTATCCAGAACAGCTCAGATGAAAGGGAGTATCTGAGAGGGAGTCAGGTGCGGCTTCGGCATGTTGCTAGTGAGACCACAGCAAGTGCAGGAGGACTGCCATAGTCTGAAGGTGGGTGACAACTGCCTGGGGTGAGCCTGCCTTCAACAACCGGTCTTCGAGGTAGGAGAAAGATTGAAACACCTAACCTCCGCAGATGAGCTACGACCACCGACATCACCTTAGTGAACACCCAAGGGGTTCTGGCAAGGCCAAAGGGTAGCACAGCGAACTAAAAGTGCTTGTGGCCCTCTGTTAACCTCAGACAGCATCTGTGGGCAGGCAGAATGGGGATGTGGAAATATGCATCCTGCAAGTCCAACACTACCATCCAGTCTCCCGGGTCTAGGGCAGACAAAACTTGAGAGAATGAGAGCATTTTGAACTTATCTTTATTCAAGAAGAAGTTGAGGAGAAGCAGATCTAGGATAGGACAAAGTCCTCTGTCCTTTTTTGGCACCAGAAAGTAGCGGGAATAACAACCACGACCTACTTCTAATGTATGCAAAAAGAACTATTGATGGACAGAATGCAGAACAATGTCATACATTCACCCCAGTACAGAGATCTGGGCCTAAATCCATCGTTTTTTTGCTCCCCATGCCATTCCAGTTTGAACCCAGTGATATGCAAATCAGTCTTGACTCAACTCCCTTTGGGAACAGTCCAGCCCGAACTGCCAGGCCAGGTCCTACCTGGACTGGAAACAAGCATCCTAGGACCGGTTTCGGGGTTTCACCCCTCTTCAGCCAGGATAGCTTGATTCCAGTGGCATGGAGAGCACGGGACCCACGTCTGGGCATACCCGTCCCACTCTGGGTGACAAATGCAAAAAAACTATTGATGGACAAAATGCAGAACAATGTCATACATTCACCCCAGTTCAGAGATCTGGGCCTAAATCCATTGTTTCAGCGATCCGTACATCATCTCCTTGTGTTTGCTTTGTTTGCCCTAGTTGGCAGGGTATGCCCAGACGTGGGTCCCTTGCTCACTTTGCCACTGGATTCAAGCTAGCCTGGCTGATGAGCGGTGTTACCCCGAAACCAGTCCCAGGATGCTTGTTTCCAGTCCAGGGAAGACCTAGCTTGGCAGTACGGGCTGGACTGTCCCCATGAGTCACAGGGTCAAGACTGGTTTGCATATAGCTGGGTCTGAACTGGGGTGGTGAAGTGAGCTAAAAAACGAAGATGGATTCAACCCAGATCTGTGACTGGGGTGAGTGTATGAAAAGTTTCAGTGCTCCGTCCATTATCTCCTTGTGTTTGCTTTGTTTGCCCTAAGTTGGCAGGGTATGCCCAGATGTGGGTGGGTCCCATGCTCACTTTGCCACTGGATTCAAGATAACCTTCCTGATGAGGGGTTTTAACCTGAAACCGGTCCCAGGATGCTTGTTTCCGGTCCAGGGAAGATATGGCTTGGCAGTTCGGGCTGGACTGTTCCCATGGGGCACAGGGTCAAGACTGATTTGCATATAGCTGGGTCTGAACTGGATTGGCGAAGTGAGCTAAAGAACGATGATGGATTCAACACAGATCTGTGACTGGCGATGAGTGTCTGAAAAGTTTCAGCGCTCCGTCCATCATGTTACAAAGACGCCTGGAACAGGTGAGTGAAGTTCAAGTATATCTTTTATTCGGCCTCCACTCTGGAACCTCCAACAAGTCGCTGTCACAGCTCAGCACAAGAACTCTGCCAGTCAGGCTGCCTTTGTCAACATTCCAAGGCAGCCTCTGGCTCAACTGTAAGAACATTCCAAAGGGCAGAATAAGGAAGGGGTGGAGAGAGGGAGGGAGAAACCAAAGAAGGAACAAAGAAGGCGATAGTGCAGATAGAGAAAGAGGGTGGATTATAACACATCTTCCCCCCAAAAACAATGAAGATGCGAAAAGGTATTCTATAGCATAACAAAGTCTTTATGCCTTTTTGGTGGTACAGTATGTCTTCTGGTACTGTTTCTAGAAGGAGTGACAGAGTCTCCGCTTCCACCAGGTGTTAGGGAATTCTCTTAACCGGTGTTCTCTGGGATTGGGCATTTAGTCAATCTGTCCATGCTCCAGTTTTGCCCATTCTCTAGAACTACTGTATTGTTTTTGACCTTCACTATTTTCCTTGGTTCATAGAACTTCGACTCATGATCGCCAGCGAGAGTGGGTTTCTTAACTGCAACCCAATCGCCTACAGACCATTTTCTGTTTTTTGTTCCATGCTTAAGGTCATATTTGTCTTTATACTCTGCTTGGCGGGAAGCTATTTGAGTTTTGGCTTTGTCAAAAGAGTGTGCAGTTACCTCTCCCCCCCCTATCCATGTTGGGAAGAACTTTGTACCGGGTTTCCTCCTCCTGAGCGAAGAGAAAGGGGATATCCCAGTGGCCAAGTTAGGGGTGGTGTGGTATGCCCAGAGAAGATCTTGGATGGAGCGTTCAACTGGTAGATTGTTGATACAAGCTAGCTGTATGTTCTCCTTTATCATTCTGTTAACCCTTTCGACTAAGCCGTTAGCACGAGGACAATACAGGGCTGTCTTTAGGTGTGTCACAGCTAAGTTGTTTAGGAAGTTTTTCATGGCTGATGATGTGAATTGGACCCCGTTGTCCGTGATCAGTGTGGCCGGAATCCCTTCCGTGGCAAAAGTGTCTCGTAAGAAATTGATAAGGGCTTCTGTGGTCATTTGGTGTACCATTTTAACGACCACCCAGTGGGAGTGGAAATCTGTCAACACAAAGGCAAATCTTTTGGTGACACCTCTCTTATTGATCGGCCCGATAATGTCTAGCGCTAGTTTTTCCCATGGTTTGTTTGGAACCGAAACTGGGGAAAGGGGTGTCATTTGGGTGTGTTTAGACTTGTCACTGTTTGCGCATATGGTACAGTTCTTGACCTTGCTCTCAACCATAGAGTCCATGCTGGGGAACCAATAGTGCTCTCTGAGTCTGTTTTTTGTAAGGCTTCTCCCAAGGTGCCCTCATGGACTAAGTCTATTATTTTGTCCCTTAAGCTTTCTGGGGGAATGATTTTGTCATTTCTCCATATGTAACCACTGTTCAAATTGATCTCATGCCTTACCTCCCAGAATTTGTCTAGGTCCTGGCTGATATCTTTACGTGAAGCTGGCCAACCCTGAACTGCATAATCTTTGAGACATGAAAGAGTGGCGTCTTGGGTCATACACTCTATCCATTCATCTTGTTTTATGGAGGAGGAATGGACCAGTAAAATGGGATATTCAGTTGTTTCAAGTTTTCTGAAACCTCTAAAGGAGCTCTCGAAAGGAAGTCAGCTGCAGTGTTGAGGTCGCCCGCGACATATTCTAGTTTAAACACAAAGCTTTCTAGGCCTAACACCCATCTAGCTATCCTGGGTGTACTATTCACAGAGCCTTTTGAACTGAACATGTAAATGAGGGGTTTGTGATCTGTGCGAACAGTAAACTTTATTCCCCACAGGTAGAATTTAAAATGTTTAATCGCCCAAAAGCAGGCTAGGGCTTCCCTCTCTACAACGGAATAGTTCTTTTCTGAGTTATTAAGGGTGCGGGAAGCAAAAGCCACAATGCGTTCTCTTCCGCCGATGATTTGCGAGAGAGTTGCTCCGAGCCCTTTATTGCTTGCGTCAGTGGTTAGGATAGTTTTCCTTGACGGTTCGAAAGAACATAAGTGAGAGGCATTTAAAATGCTCCTTTTAATGTTGTCAAAGGCTGCTTGGTGTGCCTCTAGCCATTTGAAGGGAATATGATTTTTTGTGAGCTCTCTGAGATCATTAGAGATGTCTGAAAAGTTCTTTACATATTTGGCCATATATTCTGCTAGACCCAGGAAGGACAACAGTTCTTTCTTTGTGGTGGGTGCATTAGCTTTCTCTACAGCATCAAGTATGCTTAATTTGGGTTTGAACCCATCCCTAGATAGTGTGCCCAAGGTAGTCTACACTTTCCACCCTTATCTGGCATTTTTCTTCTTTAAGGGTGAAGCCTGCCTCCTTGAATCTCTCTAGGACTATCCTGAGAGAAATGTCATGTTCACCAGGAGTAGCTCCGTAAATCAAGACATCGTCTTGAAAGCACATGGTTTTGGGGACTCCGTCAAGTATGTTCTGCATTATTTTTTGAAATACCGCTGCTGCTGACGCTAGTCCAAACGGCATTCTGAGGAACATGTACGACCCTAGAGGAGTGGTAAAAGCCGTTAATTCTCTTGAGTCTGGGTGCAATTCTACCTGGTGGTAGGCGATTGAAAGGTCTAGTACGCTAAAGCAGGTGGCTTCCCCCATAGTGCTTAAAACTTCATGGATGCGTGGAAGTGGGTGTCTTTCAATAATAATGCTATCGTTCAAGTCTCTTAGGTCAATGCATAATCTGATATCACTGCCGTGTGCTCTCTTAGCAATGACAATTGGTGCGACCCAAGCAGTGCAGTCCACAGGCTGTATGACACCAAGGGATTGTAGTTTAGCCAGTTCATTTTTAAGGGGTTCCCACATAAGGTGAGGTATGGGCCTTATTTTATGTGCAATGGGCTTGGCATTGGGCCTCAGTTTTATTTTATGTTGGAAATTCTTGAGGAGTCCAAGATTGTGAGAAAAAACTTCAGGGTATTCATTGATGAAAATTTTGCCTTGGGAGGAAATGTCAATGGTGAGAACTTGCTCAGGGTTGTTCGGGTCCAGTTTTATCCCTAACTCTTTTTGGTGCTGCCACCCCAGAAGATTGGACCCCTCCTCAACTATGTAGACCTTGCCAAGGGTGACACGGTCTTTGAATGAAATATGAGTTTTGACCATGCCTACTAAAGGAATGGATTCTTTGGTGTAGCTGCTCGGGAAAATATCAGGTTTAATTAATTCATTTTCATTACAGATGTTCATGTTCTTAAAGTCAGTAATGTTGACAAAGGTGAAAGGGGAACAGGAATCCGCAAACATCTTTACTTTCTTGCCATCCAACCCTACTTCGCATTCCGAGTAGTTTATTTGATTGACAGTGCTGGGGTCACGGACTTGGAATACAATTTTCTTCACTGACTGAATTTTATGTTCAGGAGTGACTCCAGCACTGACCAGTTTACTGTGACAAACTCTAGCTAGTTGTCCCTTCTTATTGCATTTCTTGCAGATCGCTGAGATAGCTTGACAAATGGGGTTGTTGGCAAGGTGGTTGCTACTTCCGCACCGGTAACATTTAAGTCTGTTGGGGTTGTTCTCACGAGTAGAGCTAGAAGTTTTAGTATTTTTAATTTTGCAAATATTGTTTTCACTGATAGTGTCGGTGTTCTCAGATTCCACTATTTCTGACACCTGGCTCTGGATTGGGTTAGAATGTTCATCTGTAACGGAATTAGACCTAATCTCTTTCATGCAGAGAGCAGTATGTTCGATAGATTTAGCCAACTCTATTGCTTCTTGTAAATTGGGTTGCTTTTGTAGCAATTTTTCTTGTATTCTCCTATTGTTTGTGCATCTCACCATCTGATCCCTTATAAGGGAGTCGTTGAGCTCTCCGAATTGGCAAAGTCCACTTAGGCCTCTCAGCACAGCTACATAACTGGATATGCTTTCATCTTTTCCTTGAACCCTACAGAAGAACTTGTGTCGTTCCAGCACAATGTTGACTTTGTCTCCAAAGTGGATTTCTAACTTTATTAAAGATGTTTCATAAGCATTTTCATCATCTTCCAGGTCAGGTTCTGGTAGGGTATCAAAGACTTTCCGCCCATGTGTACCCAGATTGTGAAGGAGGATGTGTTGTCTTCTTAAAGCACTGAATTTCTCTCCCCCTATGGCAATCAAGTACGACTCAAAGATCTTTTCCCATTCTTTCCAAGGAAGGTTTGGTTCCCCACACTCATTTAGAAAAGGTGGGGGCTGGGTCATGTTAGCAGCCGCCATATTTCCTTTTATTTTTACCTTTTTTTTTTCCCTTTAAAATGAGAAAAATTTGACCTAATGTTAATTAGCTGAAGGAGATCTTTTGAGCAATAAGGATGAAGATGCTGAAGGACAACAGATAGGTGTGCGTGTCACCGCAAAAGGTTGAAGCAGAAACTCTGGAGAGGAACTCAGGAGGTGACACGTCAAAATATTATAAAAGTGTGCGTGTCACTGGAGTAGGTTAACATCCCGGATGGGTAAGAGTGTGTGCATCACTGTTGAAGAAGTGGCACACATATAATATGAATTAAAATAATGATGTGTCACCTTAGAAGAGAATCAAGATGAAGAAAGTGAGCGTATCACTGAAGGATTGGAGACACGCAAATGTGGTGTGCGTGCCACCGCTGAAATGACTGCTATGAAGATTGCTGAGCAAGTAGGAGAAGAAGGGTAGCCTTCAATTAGCTGTGCCAGTCAGCGGACTGGCAGGGAAACACAGGTGATGTGCACTCCGCAGTTGTAACGTGCGAAATGTTAAACACGTAGACCAAGCTGTGCCTGTCAGCGTGGACGAGACAGGCAGGCGAATGATTAATTTCAGAATCAGGATGCTGTGAAACACTAATACAAGCTGTGCCTGTCAGCGTGGACGGGGCTGGCAGGCAAATAATCAGGTTCCGTTGGGGAACAGTCTAAAGTGCAGCAGTAGAAGTGAGGAGGAAGACTGGATACTTTAGAAAACTGCAGGACACCTGATAAAGCAGAGATGTCACCGCGCTGAAGACAAACCTCCTTATAGACGTTTAATATTTGAAGGTGCACTTCTCCTTCATGCCGCCAGAGGAAGCCTGTGCGCTGGAATTTTCCTCAAGTATACCATTCAGAAATTGACACGATCGTGCCGATGAGTGGATTGTGCCGACAACTTGAATCAAGCGCTTCCTCGTCAGCAGGGGGATGTTTACTTAACAAGTGGAGAGTCTAATTTGCGAAACCACTTCTGCCATGAAAATGTTTCTAAAAACAATCTTGTGAGGAAATCACCACATCGCTGATTCTACTGCTTCACGCTTGGCACGCCGCGTAGGCAGCGACGGCAACACACAATCGAGCGTCTCCTCACCTACTGAGGTAAAGAATTCCTCACACAAGGCGAAACGACACAGATGCGGGAACGCTTCAAGTCAGGATCGCCCCCTCACAATGCTTTCACCAAGAATTCTCCACACCGCTGACTGCACACTTCCGACTGAAATACGCCACACGTAAGGGTAACGAATTCCGCTGCCGGCACAAAGACCTGTGCCGGAGAATCAATCAGTGTCTGATGGACAAGCAAATCTGCGCTGCAAGGACAATGCCATTCTATAACTTTCTTTGTTCTACTGCTGGATCACCGCAGCTTCACAAAGAGCCAAAACAATGTCAATCATTAACATCTCTCCCAGCTGTGACAGAATGGTGGCAAAATACAGATACGCAAACGTGAGTCATAGAGATGTGCCTGTCAGCGGAGATCGAAGCTGGCAGGCAGCGCAAAGATGTTCCCACGCTGAAACAAGGTACTGACCAACGTTTCTGTTCTGAATGCCAATTTTGTCAGAGAACGTAGAACATAATAATCCTCCAAATATACGTTTGCCTTGCATAAGCTGACACTGTTTGTAGCGCTAACAGCAATACCTTCACCTTGTGGGCCACAAGGTATTAATTACTTCGACTTGGAGGGTGAAGACAGAAGGGAAGGAGAGCCTTCCTGCTCCCTTACGCAGACCAGTCGTCGCCAGTGTTACAAAGACGCCTGGAACAGGTGAGTGAAGTTCAAGTATATCTTTTATTCGGCCTCCACTCTGGAACCTCCAACAAGTCGCTGTCACAGCTCAGCACAAGAACTCTGCCAGTCAGGCTGCCTTTGTCAACATTCCAAGGCAGCCTCTGGCTCAACTGTAAGAACATTCCAAAGGGCAGAATAAGGAAGGGGTGGAGAGAGGGAGGGAGAAACCAAAGAAGGAACAAAGAAGGCGATAGTGCAGATAGAGAAAGAGGGTGGATTATAACACATCATCTCTTTGTATTTGCCCTACTTCTGATGTAGGCACCTTCTCTATGGCTCCCTTAGCCAAAAGAGCCTGCACTTCTTGACGGAGCAAGGAGAGATGGCCCTCCGTCTGCCGATTGTAAGTGGGTGGTATGGGTAGTGGGGTTATCACAAAGGGAAGGGAGTAGTCCCTTTGGACTGTCTGGTGTACTCATTGGTCTGATGTTACTGACCGCAAGCGGGGGAAGTGATGGCATATCCCGACTCCCACTGGATGACCATGATGGTCTGAGGGTGGACTAAACAGGTTTGGAGACAGCGACTGCTGGGGGGGGTGGACTGACCCGACTGCTGACCAACTGTCCCAGGTGGTCTCTGGGACCAGCGACCTCTGTCATGAAGAGGCTGGGAAACCTGTTGGCAGTGGCAGCTGGGAGGGTTTGGGCGCTGTTGGAGACCCCTTCCATGGCCATGAAAGGGGCGAAAGGGAGATTGTGGTTGACGAGGGGCCACAGACAAGCCCAAGGACCTGGCTGTAGCCCTGCTGCCTTGAAGTGCTCCAGCGCTGAATCCGCCTTGTCTCCAAACATGCAAGAGTCATCAAAGGGCATGTCCATGAGGGAAGCATGGACATACCCTGGAAAGGCGGATGTTCTCAGTGAGGTGTGGCGCTGCAAGGCCACCGACCATGAAATTGCTCTGCCCAGTGAGTTGGTTGTGTCAAGTCCACAGCGGATGGTGAATTTAGCTGCATCTCTCATCGTCAACAGCCTAAGAGAGTATGACTTGGGCCTCCTGTGGGACCACAGGCAGCACTTGTGCATCCAAATCCCATACTGTATGGGAACACAGCCAAATAGGCATGTGGTGTTCACCGACTGCTGTGCCAGGCTGGTGGAAGAGAACATTCTCTTACCGAAGGTGTCCAGCCTCTTGGATTCCTTATCCAGTAGAGTGGTAGGGAACGCGTCAGGGTGGATACGGGATGATGAGGCTTGGATAACCAAGCTCTCTGGGTGCTGGGTAAGGAAATGGAATCCCAGGAGCTAGGCGATGGCTGCAGGCAATCATCCTATTCATAGGAGCCGTTGTGCAGGACTTGGACCAGGTCCCAAGTAGGACGGCCGTAAGGGCTTCACTGAATGAGAGTAAGGATTCCGAGGGGGTGACTCCCAGCTGAAACACCTCCCTCAAGCCATTAGTCTTCACTTCCACTGAGGGTAGGTTAAGGTCCAGGACCTCAGCTGCCCTGCGCAACACCATTGCAAATGAGGCTCCCTCCTCCATAGTCACAGTAGGATGGGAAACCAGGCCAGTGTTAGGTGAGGTATCCAACCCACTGGCCTCACCCAGTTCCTCATACCAGTGGACCTGTTTCTCAAATGGTTCATCTTCATAAGGGTTCATAGAACTCTCCCAAACATTTCCCTCACCAGGCCTATCCATCAAATACGGCACTGGCTCCACTCCGGGAAGAATGTCCTTGGTCTGCGCGGGACACGGTGTTAGACGATGCCCATCTGGCTCCATGTCGGAGTCAGGAATAACGATGGGGACGGACCACATTTGGGCATCGGCGGCGCTAGGAGCGTCAGAACTGGAGTGGGTGCAGAGGAAGGTTTCAGGCTCGCCGGCGGCTCCACTTCAGATCCAGCAAGGAATATGGTGAAGTTAAAGATCATTTGAACTTCTTTGACTACTTGTGTTTGGTGGACTTTCCCGATGACTTTGAATGCGACGATAAATGTCGGGAGGGGCTCCACTGGCGGTCCCGGGACCTCCCATGTGAACTGGTCCTCGAGCGTTGCGGAGTCTACCGACGTCAGGTGGCAAGGAGCTTGAGGGATCGCTCCCACATCGCCTTGGGGTGCATGGCGCGGCAGTCCTCATACGCCTTGGAATCATGTCCCAGCTCCAGACACCACAAACACAACATGTGAGGGTCTGTCACTGACATTTGCCTATGACAGGCCCCATATGGTGTGAAACCAGCCAGTTTCTTTGGTGACATTGTCACATCAGGAGATGAAAATCTCAAAAAGAGTCAATAAAAAGTCCAAAAAAAAGTGACTAAGGGGTAGCTCAGACCGGAACGTGCTATCTGGCGCGGAAAGGAAATAAGTGACATCAGCGAGACAAGGTACAGCCTATATAGGTACATCGCATTCACTTCCTTGGCGGACGCCACCGATAAGTAGCCAAACTACGCCACCTACCAGTGCACAGGGGTACAGCTCGAAAATCTTCTGGATCAAGTCTGGCGCCTGTGGATATTCTAAGGTAAGGAATTTGCGGATAGAAATCTCTATCAGAGTATATGTATGCATAGATATATACATCTACGGTCAGATGAAAAAACATGTAAGCAAACATACAAGCTTTGTAGATTGCCCCACCAGTTTGTCTGTGGCCCAATGTGTGTCAACCATAAAATTCACTTGTAGTTCTCTTACAGCGCCTCTTTTCCCTCCTGTTTTTCGGAGCCAGACTTGCCTTTGACCCACTCTGGCATTTTCCAGCTACACTGCAAGTTAGGGGATGCTTTCAAAATAGGATGGGCTGCCATGGCTCAACAATGCCTCCATGCTGTCATTCTAGCCAGTTCTGGACTGAGGATCAGCCCCATACTGTATGTAGCGAGTAAGTGTATTGAGCATGCCTGATCACTGCAGGAGGGTTTGAAGGGATTTTCCCCTCAAGACATTTTTTAATAAAATTGAAAATATGGTGCATTTTACAACGCATTTAGCATTATCAAACTTTGTCTAATCCTTGAATGGATAGACTGAGATTGGAGACGGCTGCATGTCTCAATGAATGAATAGTTAAATGGTGAGAAGTGGGTGAATGAATTAATTTAAGAACGGATGACAATGAATAAACACTTTTCGCTACGTGGAGAAAATGGACGCAATACAATGAAAGGGGGTCGGTGTCTGGTTTTCATTTTAGCTTTGCATTAAAACATCATCCTCCCCAAACACTACTACCATCAAACCTTATGAAACATGCATAGCCTGGATGTAATTAAAACAGAGCACACGGTTAGCGCCTCAAAGAATTAAACACAAAGCATTCAATTTTGATCTAAAATGGGAGAAAGAATGAGATAATCATATAGTTGCTGAATTACACAAAAACCTTGCATAGATCTCAGCTTTCACTTGATCACTTTGTGTGATCTTAGGGAATTACATTTTTCACAGTGCCTACTTTTCCTTCAACACATGAGAGCACCTTGAATACATCAGTTTGGTGTGTGTGCCGCAGAAAAGTAAAATAATATAATGTTATTCCATCTATAGAAATACCCTAGGCCAATTAGGACACAAAACATAGATTTCCGCTTGTCACACTAATAGCATTGTTTTCAGGGTGGTGGTGGTGGGGGCATGAATGTTTCTTAGTTCATGATTACTGATTAGAATCTGTCAATTCTAACAACTGCAACTCAATGGTATAATTTAATATACTAAACTAAAATGTGTGGCAACAATCAAATTATAAAGAAATGCACTGTTTTGGTATTGAAGAGTTTTTATAAGGTATGTACTGGACTCGCTGAGTCAAGCAACCGCGGACCCTCACTCACCTCTGCTGCCAAACGCTTGAAGACCAGCGCTACTCATGACGACCATGCAGGAGACAGGAACCCCCCAATTTAAAAATCCAAGGCTTACAGACCACCGGAATAACTACCCTGTTCTATTCTGCTTTTGGCGATGGCTTATTACCTCAGGAGGATACATGAACTATAAACCCCATTTATGACACCAGGTAAGGGAGGCAAGGCTTACATTTTCATCTTTAAGGAATTGAGTTTCCTGTCTCAGAGGGGACTGTGTGATAAGTAAGGAATGTGAAAAGAAAAAATTGATTTAGAAGTAATGAAGATTACCGGTAAGTAATCAGGGAATTACTAGACAAAGGCCCTCATTAAAAGCCTGGCAGAGCGGAATTTCCGTGTGGAATTCTGCTCTGTACGATAACGAGTGGGCTGGTGCTCCCACACTGGGTTTTCCCATGTGTGGGAACACCAGACCCAATATTATTGGCCGGACAAAAATAGTGATTAAATCAATTGAGGCTTTGGCTGAAACTACTGAGTTTTTTTCCGTATTCGTGCACTATTTTCCCCTACCCTCTCAAAATCCCTTCCTCCACCTCCACCCAGCAGTTGTGAGCATTAAACCCAGGGCTTTAAGTGGGCCGGGTCCTGTCGGTGCTCAGCACCGGCAGTTCTAAAAAGCATGTGCGCCTCGCCATTTTTGCCCTCACCCTCAGGCAAAAAAGAAATCTTAACTCTGCTGCAGTGCCACCCTTCACTGCCTTTGATGTAACTTCAAAGAGACTCGGTATAGTTCTTTCAGTCTCATCATTTCAGAACCAAAGCATTTTCAATATTCTATACAAGGAAGCCATAGTTGTTGCTTATTTATCTTATGTAACTAACCATTGACAAAGCCAATCGTTCTGGCTTGCTATGGTGTATTTTATATCTGCATGCAATGACAGAAGCAGCAAATTAAGGGCGACACACTATGCTAAGCACAGATTTTTAGCTTACTTTTTAAGCCACGCCCCTTTGAGAGACCCCGCAGTTTTTTCATCCCACTTAAAACCTGTTCTGAAGTGAAGGAAATCGTGAATAGTTTTTCTATGGAGCAGTGGCTTAACACAAAATGATGGGGCTTTTCTGCAGAATGTGATGAGAGGCTCCCGAGTCTCCCATATCTCAAAGTTATCATTGGCTCTGAGATAAATGGGGCCCCCTTGAAGGGTTGGGGCTCCCTTGAGAGTCGGTGGGGGGGGGGGGCACCCTGCGCCTCAGGGGCTGCAGGGGCCTACGTTACGCCCCTTCCATGGAGCACAACACTGCGGCCAGATAGAGAAGCCTGGTTGTGAACTTATGTCCCTTGGTAGTTGGTACACAGGACGGAGGCTTGAGCCACTACACGTCTAAAGCAAGCGCTAAGAATTTATAGGGCATTTCCTCCCCTTTGGGGGAGGTGAATTCTACTTCACTTGAGCTAAAGGCAGAACAGCATTCTTGTTGCCTATTGCGTTTGAAAGAAATCAATGTTTCCGCAACCTCTTTTATTACACACTTCAAGGCACTTCTTGAATTCCTCGAGTCTTTTAAATTGAAAATGAACGAACTCACTGCCATGCATAATGAGGGCTGTAAAACTTGTGAAAACACCTCGGGGGTTCCCAGCTTCACAAAGAGTTCAATTTGGGGAGGAGGCCAATTTAGCATAAGCATGAAATGGAAACAATCTCGGACAAGGGACCCCCACTGTCAGGAAAATTCCTCCTGGAGGGCTCTGCTGTTTTTATAATGACACTCTAGCCCTCTCCCCAGGTGCTCAGGTGTGTCCGCTTCCCGCCTCCTGATCCTCGATTCACCTGCTGATAATCCCTACGGGAATTAAAAATTGAGTGAAATCAGTTTGTTTGCAGTGCTCCATTTAATTCTTCGAAACAGTGATTTATTTCGTGTTGACTGAGTTGTTGAATTGTTCTCTTTATCCTTTAGCGCCTAGAAATACGTCCACCTTTTGCAGCTCCCACTATTTGTAATTTGATATAAACAATATTACATGTGCTCAAAGTGACTCCACTGTGAAGGGTATTAGTGGAGAGACTGCTGTTATAATAGCTTAGAAGTAATATAGTTTTTGTGACGAGATAACAGGCGGTCGTTCACTCTGCTAAATGAAAATCTTGAAGGAGCACCTCTGAAGGGACAGCAGGATCCCGTGAAAAACACGAGGGAAAACAAAACATACCAGCAGACAGGGGAAGATACCACAGGCAGAAGCAGGCAGAGAATATCAGCAAGAGCAGGAAGATGCTGCCAGCAGCAGAAATAACGTAATGTCAGCGAACACAGAAATATATGGTAATAATCAAGCGAATTATCAACATATCAAGTTATTATCAAGACATCAAGATTATCAAACTAATGAAAATTGTTAGATTTTACACTCCACTGAGCAGGGATTTACCGTCGATTAATGTGATAAAAGGCACACCTATATTCTATTAGCCGTAAATCAGCCCTTCATATGCACAAGCCAAAACTGTGCTGGAAGAAACCTGATAGTTGGCAGAAGAAGATGGCACGAGCAGCCAGGAAGAATATAATATCAGCAGGGGAGGAAGAGATGCTAAAAGCTCCAGGTAGGAAATAGTAAAGGGTTCAGAAATATAACCATGAGAAGCTGTAAGAAGATATTGTCAGGAGGCACGGGACGATGTCACAAGCTGCCTCAAAAAGATAGGGCCCGATTTAGTGTATGACGAAGAGGGGACTAAGTCGCAATGACGACAGAGGTCTGTTACACAGTGGCGGCTCCTCCGCTAAGGCAGAGAAGCGTCACCCCACTGCTTTAAAGCAGTGCAATCAGGGCACAAGTCCTAAAAAAAGAAGTGGGGGGACGCTCCACGTTAGGTGGTGTCACCGGAAGTGACGTCACGACAGGAAGTGACGTCACGAAAGGTGATGGGGGCAGGCTGCCAGCAGCAAACCCCGGCGTCATCACACTTCCTTCCTATTCCAAGCCCGGGCCCCTTGTTCTCTCACTGAGTCAGCCCGGACTCACGCAGCACACGAGGAGAGACGATACCATTTTAGACACTGAGGGTGAGCACAGCAAGTAACTGGTGTACTCCTCCCACCCGCTGACAAAGGGGCGCACTCCAGGTCTGTGCCCGTTCACAGTCTTCGGTGGCAAAAAGCATTCAAGATCGCGTCTCAGGCAAAAATTGGGTCGAGATGTTTTGTTTACCTCGATGTATGCGGCTGTCCGCGGCCCCCGCAGGGGGCCACCTCAGCAGGGCGGCCCTTTAGTGCCATTTCGGCACCGCCCAGCCGCTCTAGTCTCTGGAGGGGTTCTTGGAGCCCTCTAGCTTGGTCACCTCAGTGACGTCCTTCCGGTGCGCCGAGGTGGGGGAGGGCATATATGCCTCCCCAGCCCCTCCTGGCGTCCTCTGTTGCACCAGCCACGCCGTCTCCCACCCCACCTCTTACCCGGCGGACAGGCTGGTGGACAAGCTACTCAGAATGTTTTAATGTTTTCTTTTGTGTTGCAGGCGGAGTTACAGGGCGATCTGGAAGCAGACCGGTACAGTAAGGGTACCTCTGCGGCAGACCGGTACAGTAAGGGTACCTCTGCGCGGCACAGTAGGGGTGCCAGAGCCAAAGACCAGGAGCCTCAGGGCAGGTTCCGGGAAAACCGCGACGGCGCCCCGTTAGTCCTTCGGGCGGTTGGGGGCCTGACCAACCGGGGTTTGCCCTGCTACGCTCCGCCCTGAAAAGGGCGTGAGTAGAACAGACCAACGTGTCACGTGATCCGGAAGAGGATCATCAAAGGTAGCACTGACTGGGTGTCCCACAGTGCTGGCTCACCAGGCGGGCGGGGGCAGCATAGGTTGGTACAGCTGCCCGCCCTTGGATCGCCCGTAAGATAACCCACATATTGCATACTCCTGTATGGAATAACCCTGCAGCAATATTTTCCCACTACAAAGTTGTCTCGTCTATTTATTCTTTCTTGCATGCTCAGACGGGGGGTGGGAGAAGTTGCCGGTAATGGCACTATCCAGCGAGCGCAGTCCCCACGCATATAAGGAGACAGAGGGTGACAGGAACAGTCCCCATGATGCGCATATCTTCTCTCTGCAGAGCCCAAGCCTTTACTTTAGTGAGGCTGTGTCTGCCTCACCAGTGCGGGCCCGCGCTGAAGTGAAAGCACTCCCCACAGCGGGAGACTGTGTTCGTGCCTGCCACGAGGTTTACTCTGATGGCAGTGCCCTCAATGCGGCCAGCTTTTGGGCAGGGGGGATGGCGTCCACCCGGTAAAATAAGTGGGGGGACGCCGTCCACCCGCGTGGTACCCCGACTCGAGCCCTGAGTGCAATGGAAAAAATAAAATGATAACGAAAGTTATTATCATTTTATTTTTATTATTCCAGTTGCTCCCAGGTTAGGGCGGGCGGGGCTAGGCTTCCATGACGTCGGGGAGGAGAAGTGGCTGCTGTTGCACCTAAAGTACACTTGACTGTTTGGCCGGCCCTTTTGCGCCGGCCAAACAGTCAGGCGCACTTTGCATGTTCTCCACCCAGGCTGCATTACAGCCTGGGTGGAGAACATGCCCAGGCTCCCTTTTCCTCTCTGAGCGCCGAACCATGGCGCTCAGACCAATCACAACGCTGCTATCTGCATCGTAATGATTGGTCAGGGGAGTCTGGAATCCTGGGTGCTTTCTGTTCCTCCAGGGAGAGGCGGCGGCTGGCAATGGCAACCAGCAGGTACATTTTCTTTTTTATTTATTTCCTAAACCCCCCCCCACCAACCGTCACTGACAGAGTACCCTCTCCGCCAAACTGAATGTCAGCCATTAAGAGTCGAGCAGACCTTCATTATGTCGATGAAGGAGACTACTGCGTCTCCACAGCTAACATGCACCTCCGACGGTCATTACTCTGTTTTGCTGGACAAATTGCAAGTTTTCATTGTCAATTCCAAGTAAAACCTGACAATAAGGGGCACTGAAAACTGCAAAATTACCCCACGCCATGGGAGAAAACTCTCATGGAGAGGAGGGTCATTACTTTTTTATTTTCAAAAGCAAAATCTTACTTCTGGATTCTGTTTTTGTACATAAAAAAGAGGACAGTTTGACATATGGCTAAGTCATGTTAATAGAGACGTCTGTCAAACTTTCAATGCATTTACAGGAACACCCCTGATGGAGGTTTCTGGAAGTGCAGGAGAGGTCTACTGGGCCTCCAGACATCTCTGAATTTGGCTGCTGGATTACCCCTGCCATGGCAGAAGTAAAGTACATCGCCATGTTGACGGTACATAATCCATCCGCCAAACTCTACATCCGGCCCATAGTGTCAGAAAGCACAAGATGATGTCATGAGCAGCTGCAGGAAGATAATATCTGGAGGCACTAGAAGATGGCATGGGAAGTAGGCAGACGCTATGTCGAAGCAAAGGAAGAATACCGTCAGCAGAGTCATGAATGTAATAGCAGGGGGCACCAAAGATGATATGAGCGATTGAGGGCCTCGACAAGAGTAGGTAAGCACTAGAGAAATGCTACACTTCAGTACAGTGTGTATGGGATAAAGAACCCCCATTGCTCATTATGAGGATATTGCATGGCACTGAGGAGTTCTGTGACCATATAGAGGAACAGGGAATTTTTTAATTCTGACTGTCAAACTTTACTTTGTAGCGTATACAAAGAATGATAGATGAGGCCTACATTATTCTTAAATGTATTCAGTTATCATAATTTTTTTTAAACAGACAAACGGTGGCAAATTGTGAATGACACCTAGTGCATACAGAACAGTGAAAAGTGAAAAGTGAGTTACACAAAGGACCACAAGCTATTTTCAAACATTCATAAATCTTGATCATTGTAAAATGAGACAGTAAGGCTTATAAAGTTTTTGATTTTTCACCCTCAATAGTCACAAATTGATTGAGGTCATCATCAGGACACAGTAATCACCATTCTAGTCATACACATGAGAGAGTAAAAAAATACAAGCCATGTAAACAAAATGTTGCAGAAAAAAAACCGAATCAGAATTGTTACTGCAAAACTCACGTGCCTGGGAGAGTAAGAGAGCATCTTTAAATCAAGAAAAGATATGTATATAACTATAAAGTTAGATAATTAAATAAATGGATCACTGTGGGGAAAATAAAACGTAGACCAGATTGAAGTGTGTCCATCATGCGAACCACATCATGCTCCAGCACCTGTGTGCACCACCTATAGTGAAAACAAATGAGGAGAGATCTGAAATAATACTTTCAATCTGCCTGCAGGGTCGACAGAAAGAAACATTAATAGATTACCCACATTTAATAGAAAGTGAAGAGGCAGAAGTAAAACAATTGTGTTGCAAATACCTGGCAGGCCTGTGCACCAATTTAGTGTATCATAGTATGCTACTTACTAGCAGTAGAAGGCATCTATTTATAAAAATATAACATAAAAATGTTCTTCTACCTCAGCCCCTTCCTGGAAAGTTTTGGGGTTATCTGTCAAGAGGGGTCTGTGAAAAAGGGGGTCCCAAAATGTGTTTTCCCTATTTAATTTTCTATAGGCAAATTAGACCCTGCTACAGCCTAAACAGTTGAATAGAATTACACCAAATTTGGCATAAAGCAAGATCTTGGTCCATAAAGCGTCCCTTTTGTGATTTGGTGTAGTTGTGTTCTGTAGATTCAGAGAAATTAAGGTTGAAAAAATACAGATATTTCACGCCATGGTGGATCAGCAGAGCTGACAGATCTCAAGATGAGATTGGTTTGGCTGCCACCACATCTACAAAGATGCGGTGGCAGTCATTTTAGGACTTGGAGACTCAGTTCCCTGTCCTCTAAAAAGTTTTTAAAAATTCTATGGGGGCAGGGTAGAGATACCCGGCACACCAGGCCTGGTGCAGGGCCTAAGAGGACCCCACCGCTTTCGATAGAGAATTTACAAAAGGGTCGTACAGTGGATTGTCGTAGAGTTCAGTAGAGTGGAGTGGCGTAGAGTGCAATAGTGTAGAGTGGAGTGGTATAGAGTGACCTAGATTTGTGTGTCAGAGTTGAATTGCATAGACTGGAGTCGCGTAGAATGCAGTGGCGCAGAGTGAAGTGGCATAGAGTGGAAGAGCCTAGAGTGGAGTGGCATAGAGTGGATCGGCACAGAGTTGAGTGGCATAGAGTAGAGTGGCATACAGTGGAGTGAGGTACACTGCAGTGGCGTACAGTGAAGTGGCATAGAGTGGAGTGGAGTGGCTTGAGTGGAGTAACGTAGTGTAGAGTGTAGAGTGGAATAACGTAGACTCCAGTGGCATAGAGTGGAGTGGTGTAGAGTGGAATAGCGTAGACTGGGGTGGCATGGAGCCGAGTAGCGCACAGTGGAACAGCATAGAGTGGAGTCGCATACAGTGGGGTGGAGGAGAGTGGAATAGGGTAGAGTGGAGTGGCTTAGAGTGGTGTAGAGTTAAGTGTTGTAGAGACGAATAGCATAGACTGGAATGGCGTAAAGTGGAGTGGAGTACAGTGGAACAATGTAGATTGGAGTGACGAAGATTGGAGTGGCGTAGAGTGGAGTGGAGAGGCATAGAGTTGAGTGGCATAGAGTGGAATAGCACAGAGTGGAGTGGCATACAGTCGAGTTGCATATATATATATATATATATATATTCACTGAAAAAACCATAGGTTTTAGGGACAGTTATAGTTAGTTGGACATTGCACTCGTACAAAACCCGTGAAATTCCCCCGTTATAGTTAGTTCAGCTAACTATAACTCGCGCCCCGCAATGCACTGCTGATGACGTCACATATTACATCACTCATGACATGGTCAGTGACATCACTGATGACATCACTGATGACATCATCCACGTGATAATCTGATGCACCTCCTCACACCCTAATATAACCTTTGATACACCCACTCGTAATTACAGACTGCCATTCGCAAAACCATAGACACTCCAACACCAATAACTACATACCCACTCACTGATTCTTAGGTCTACACACACATCCACTCACTCACCCGTACAGTCACTCATACTTACGGTCACTCAGTACAGGACTATCATATGCACTCATACTCCTATATAGACACTCAAACACCGCCACTCATCCATAGAGGTACTCACACACCTAGTCAGTCATGCAAATAATTAAACACACTGCCATTTACTCACCTATACAGTTATACACACACCAGCTCACTTACTCATACAAATACTAGCACATTCTTACGCTCTTATACAATCAGTGATACAAGCACACACTCATCCATACAGTCACTCTCACAATCACACACTCTTGCTTATAGCTATTTATATACTCCAACACACATATATACTGCCTTTCACATATGTAGTTACTCACACATGTACCACTGGGACATACATTCACTCACTAACACACTCTTACCCACCCATACAGTCTATCACAGATGCACTCTTGAAACCATCCAACCAGTGAATCACCCACTCACACATCTATGCACAGAGTCGCACACACCCCACCCACACAAACACTCAGGCACCCATACAGATACTCAGACAACCAATCAATAACTCATATAGACACTCATGTAGCTATTCACAAACCCATGCAGCCACTTACACAGCAACAGACAGACGGATACAGACATTCACCCAGTTTAGTCACTAACCCATGCATTCAGTAAGATACGTTTAATCACTCACTTATAGAGTTAGTCACGCACCTACTAAATCATCCATACAGACACTTATACACCCACTCATTCTTCAATACGCCTTTCCCTTTATATATTAAAAATATTTAAACTTTACAGAAACACACAGTCACTGGATGATGTCATCAGTGATGTCATTTGAGATGTCATCAGTGATGTCATCAGTGATGTCACTGACCATGTCATGAGTGATGTAATATGTGACGTCATCAGCAGTGCATTGCGGGGGCACAAGTTATAGTTAGCTGAACTAACTATAACGGGGGAATTTCACGGGTTTTGTACGAGTGCAATGTCCAACTAACTAGAACTGTCCCTAAAACCTATGGTTTTTTCAGTGAATTTGTAAGGTTTTTTAAATGCTAATTTCTAACTATAACCTGCCTGAAACCTATGGTTTTTTTCAGTGAATTTCAAAGGTTTTTTAAATGCTAATTCCTAACTATAACATGTCTGAAACCTATGGTTTTTTTCAGTGAATTTCAAAGGTTTTGTAAATGACAATTTTTAAATGTATTAATTGTTATATTTATTTTTTTGATACTGATTTACTACATTTTTTTAAACTATTTATTTTTAGATATTTTATTTTTTAAATTACATTATAATTACATTATACATTACATTACAAAATATACTTTGTCAGAAAGAATTACTTTAGTTTAAATACTTTGCAAATAGGCAATAGAATTTTAAGTACAGTAGTTACAGTTGTTGCAATGGGCAACACAATTTCAAACACAATGCAACATTGAGATCAAAGTGAATTTCTAGTTAAATGCAATTAGTTACTTTATGGATTACTTTACTAACCACAGGACTGGATCCTAGATTCAGTCCTGGGACATCTCCTGTAAACAGTTGAGTAAAAGCGTTTTGGTTGCAGTAGTGATTTTTAAGGAATATTATTGTATTTTAAAAGTTGACACTAAGAAACTTTTTCACATAGAATCACCAATGTTATCCTATGGGAGGAAATTCACTTAGCAGGTAAGTAGTGTTATCGTTACTTTTTCTTACTCAGTGGTGGATCCTGAATCCAGCACTGGTGCATCTCCTGTAAACAGTTGAAAGAATGTGTTTAAGTCATACAGGCGATTTGTAAGGAATATTTGTAGTTTGTGAAAATCGACACTTTGAAACTTTTCTGCTGAAAACCAGACAATGGATTCCTATGGAAGGAAATACAAGTTACTGGTAAGTACAGTTAGAATTACTTTTCAGGGTCAGTGCTGGGCTAAAAGATGCAGCACTGGGTTCTCTCCTGATAACAGGTGAGTAAATCGGAATTCGTAGTTCGGCTGATTTTAGAGGAATATTATAAAGTTCCAAAACTCCACACTTAGAAGAATTTCCAAGTGAAACCAGTCAATCTTAGCCTATGGAAGGAAATTCAAGTTACTGGTAAGTACGGTTAGAATTACTTTTCAGGATCAGTACTGGGCTCAAAGATGCAGCACTGAGGTCTCTCCTGATAACAGGTGAGTAAATCGGAATTCGTAGTTCTGCTGATTTTAGAGGAATATTTGCACAATGGTGAAGGAAGGGGTGGGGCCTGAGGTGACATGTCTGCTAACACGCCCTGTGGCGCGTTTTAAGTTGGAGAATTAATTCCTCCTCAATCCCGAGGGTCCCTAGGGGCCAACTAGCCCACCAGGTACCTCCAGTATGCGCCAGAGAGCTGCGTTGCAGAGAGGTGTTCAGAGGCCACGCCCCTTTTACAACACTCTGCAACGCAGCTCCGTGGCGCTTACTGGAGGTACCTGGTGGGCTAGTTGGCCCTCAGGGACCCTCAGGATTGAAGGGGATTTAAATCCCCATCTTAAAACGCGCCACAGGGCCTGTTTGCACACATGTCACCTGAAGCCCCGCCCCTCCCTTCACCACTGTGCAAACGCGCCTCGTGGCGCGTTTTAGTTGGGGATTAAGTCCCTTGAATCCTGAGGGTCCCTGGGGACCAACTAGCCCACCAAGTACCTCCAGTAAGCGCCACAGAGCTGCGTTGCAGAGAGGTGTAAAGGGCGTGGCCTGGACCACCTCTCTGCAACCCAGCCCTGTGGCGCTTACTGGAGGTACCTGGTGGGCTAGTTGGTCCCCAGGGACCCTCAGGATTCAAGGGGACTTAATCCCCCAACTTAAAACGCGCGAAGATTCGTCAACCGACGCAAGAGTTATTTTAGTTATCGCGGATTTCCTATGGAAAATAGGTCCTAACTATAACTATCTACTGGCGACTGCCAGTAGATTATATATATATATATATATATATATATATATATATATATATATATATATATATATATCTACTGGCGGTCGCCAGTAGATAGTTATAGTTAGGACCTATTTTCCATAGGAAATCCGTGACATTCTATTTGACATAACTCTTGCGTCGGTTGACGAATCTTCGCGAAATTTTCAAACTTTATGGCCCGCTCCGGTCCGCTCCTACCCTGAAAGTCTCAGGGTGATTCGTCAAGCGGGGGCCGAGAAAAAAGGGGGTCCCAAAACGTGTTTTCCCCATTCATTTTCCCATAGGAAACTTTAGACACGGCTACAGCCCGAACTGCTGAACGGAATTACACCAAATTTGGCAAAGAGGTAGTTCTTGGTTCAAAAAGAACCCTTTTTGTTAAATGGTGTAAATCCGTTCAGTAGTTGCTGAGAAAATCAAAAGTAAAAACACATATATATCTGGGCGGAGCCTAACCACACATGTCATCGTGAGATCTGATTGGCTGTCAGCACTTCATCCTGGAATTGCTGGCAGCCATCTTGGGACCAATATAAATGCATTGTAGTGAATCGAAGATTTTGAGGGTTACCAAAAGGAGAACTATAAAGGGTGATAACAGACTTTAGTTACATTAGAATTCATTTGTTGATGGTACCATACTAATTTCAGGAATTGTGGTGTGTTCTAAGGTGATTTTACCCTGTGAAAAACCTTCTGCTGGGATATCATGAATCATGTTTGAGAGAACTATTTTCACATGCTTGTCCCATACAGTTTTGGAAGGTGCTCCAGAAGCTAAAATGAGAGCATATTTTCTGTAAATTCACATTATCTTTCTCAGTCATGTGAGAATGAAGTCTGACATTCTCAGTAAAACATGTACATCCAACAAGGGCAGAGACTGTCAGTTGATTCCTTTGTGTTCTACTGCAGCTTCCCAGAGTGTTCTAAAGAACAACTAGAGTGCTAACAGCCTTACTTATGACAAAAGTATGGCACACCTGAAGCCATCTTGATTGGAATAAACTGGTAACACTTAAAACATTTAATTTAAAAAGGAACAAAATGATGGGGTTCATCTTGTCATAGAAATTATGGTTAGTGCTCTGGAAAGAAAAATTAGGACATGTTTCAAGTGTGATCTCAAATATCTTCCTGTTATATTTCAACAGGAGCAGCCTGTCAGTTGATGCCTTTGTGTTCTACTGCAGCTTCCCAGAGTGTTCTAAAGAACAACTAGAGCGCTAACAGTCTTACATATGACAAAAGTATGGCACACCTGAAGCCATCTTGATTGGAATAAACTGGTAACACTTAAAACATTTAATTTAAAAAGGAACAAAATGATGGGGTTCATTTTGTCATAGAAATTATGGTTAGTGCTGTAGAAAGAAAAATTAGGACATGTTTCAAGTGTGATCTCAAATATCTTCCTGTTATATTTCAACAGGAGCAGCCTGTCAGTTGATGCCTTTGTGTTCTACTGCAGCTTCCCAGAGTGTTCTAAAGAACAACTAGAGTGCTAACAGCCTTACTTATGACAAAAGTATGGCACACCTGAAGCCATCTTGATTGGAATAAACTGGTAACACTTAACACATTTAATTTAAAAAGGAACAAAATGAGGGGGTTCATTTTGCCATAGAAATTATGGTTAGTGCTGCAAAAAGAAAATTTAGTGCATGTTTTAAGTGAGATCTCAAATCCACTTCTATTTCATTAGAAAATTCTGACATGCAGACTGAAACAATCACTTTCAATACCAGCAGTAGACTACAAGTTAACTCCTTGGTGAGCAGAAGCTTTACTACAGTGATCTAATGAACAACTAGAGTAATAACATTCTGAATTTATGGCAAATGTGTGACACATCTGAATGCCTTCTTGATGGAATCAAAGTAAAAAACTGAAAGCATTTCCTACTGAGGAGACTGCAGTAAATGAGGAAACTTCATAACAAAGAAGTCTTCCAAGATGGCCACCAGTGAAAAAAGAGCCCAAATGTAGCACAAATATTACCCAGATGTAGCCCACATATAGCCCAATGACAAAAGTGTGCAAAACACTTTTTATTTTTAGTTTTTTTGCAGTTTTATGTAGTGCAGACTGGTCAGGTATTGGAGCGTTGCATCTTAAAACATGACCCCCCTCCACTACAAAAACACCACTGCACTACCCTAAACCCTAAAACACTACCCCAGCACGACCCCCTACACTACACAAGCACCACTGCACTATCCTAAACCCTAAAACACTACCCCCAGCATGACCCCCTACACTACACAAACACC
The DNA here is from genome assembly GCA_963921515.1 of Calotriton arnoldi. Taxonomy (NCBI): domain Eukaryota; kingdom Metazoa; phylum Chordata; class Amphibia; order Caudata; family Salamandridae; genus Calotriton; species Calotriton arnoldi. Next base: position 492,666 of record CAWUFW010004174.1, read on the forward strand.
ACTGCACTACCCTCAACCCTAAAACACTACCCCAACACCACTGCACTAACCTAAATCCTAAAACACAACCCCCTACACTACCCAAACACCACTGCACTACCCTAAAACATGGCCCCCTACACTACACAAACCACAGCACTCCCCTAAACCCTAAAACACTACCCCCAGCACGACCCCCTACACTACACAAGCACCACTGCACTACCCTAAACCCTAAAACACTACCCCCAGCACGACCCCCTATACTACACAAACACCACTGCACTACCTTAAACCCTAAAACACTACCCCCAGCACGACCCCCTACACTACCCAAACACCACTGCACTAACCTAAATCCTAAAACACTACCCCCAGCACGACCCCCTACACTACCCAAACACCACTGCACCACCCTAAAACATGACCCCCTACACTACACAAACACCACTGCACTACCCTAAACCCTAAAACACTACCCCCAGCACGACCCCCTACACTACACAAGCACCACTGCACTACCCTAAACCCTAAAACACTACCCCCAGCACGACCCCCTACACTGCCCGAACACCACTGCACTGCCCTAAACCCTGAAACACCACCCCCAGCACGACCCCTACACTGCCCGAACACCACTGCACTGCCCTAAACCCTGAAACACCACCCCCTGCATGACCCCCTACACTGCCCGAACACTACTGCACTGCCCTAAACCCTGAAACACCATCCCCAGCACGACCCCCTACACTGCACGAACACCACTGCACTGCCCTAAACCCTGAAACACTACCCCCAGCAAGACCCCTACACTGCCCGAACACCACTGCACTGCCCTAAACCCTGAAACATCACCCCCAGCAAGACCCCCTACACTGCCCGAACACCACTGCCCTAAACCCTGAAACACCACCCCCAGCAAGACCCCCTACACTGCCCGAACACCACTGCACTGCCCTAAACCCTGAAACACCAGCCCCAGCACGACCCCTACACTGCCCCAACACCACTGCACTGCCCTAAACCCTGAAACACCACCCCCTGCACGACCCCCTACACTGCCCGAACACCACTGCACTGCCCTAAACCCTGAAACACCACCCCCAGCACGACCCCCTACACTGCCCGAACACCACTGCACTGCCCTAAACCCTGAAACACCAGCCCCAGCACAACCCCGTACACTGCCCGAACACCACTGCACTGCCCTAAACCCTGAAACACCAGCCCCAGCACTACCGCCTACACTGACCGAAAACCACTGCACTGCCCTAAACCCTGAAACACCAGCCCCAGCACGACCCCCTACACTGCCCGAACACCACTGCACTACCCTAAACCCTCAAACACCAGCCCCAGCAAGACCCCCTACACTGCCCGAACACCACTGCACTGCCCTAAACCCTGAAACACCAGCCACAGCACTACCGCCTACACTGCCCGAAAACCACTGCACTGCCCTAAACCCTGAAACACCAGCCCCAGCACGACCCCCTACACTGCCCGAACACCACTGCACTGCCCTAAACCCTGAAACACCAGCCCCAGCAAGACCCCCTACACTGCCCGAACACCACTGCACTGCCCTAAACCCTGAAACACCACCCCCAGCAAGACCCCCTACACTGCCCGAACACCACTGCACTAAAGCCTGAAACACCACCCCCAGCAAGACCACCTACACTGGCCGAACACCACTGCACTGCCCTAAACCCTGAAACACCACCCCCTGCACGACCCCCTACACTGCCCGAACACCACTGCACTGCCCTAAACCCTGAAACACCACCCTCAGCACGACACCCTACACTGCCCGAACACCACTGCACTACCCTAAACCCTGAAACACCACCCCCAGCATGACCCCCTACACTGCCCGAACACCACTGCACTGCCCTAAACCCTGAAACACCACCCCCTGCAGCACCCCCTACACTGCCCGAACACCACTGCACTGCCCTAAACCCTGAAACACCACCCCTGCACCGCCCCTACACTGCCCGAACACCACTGCACTGCCCTAAACCCTGAAACACCACCCCCAGCACGACCCCTTTACTGCTCGAACACCACTGCACTGCCCCAAACCCTGAAACACCACCCCCAGCACGACCCCCTACACTGCCCGAACACCACTGCCCTAAACCCTGAAACACCACCCCCTGCACGACCCCCTACACTGCCCGAACACCACTGCACTGCCCTAAACCCTGAAACACCACCCCCTACACTGCCCGAACACCACTGCACTGCCCTAAACCCTGAAACACCACCCCCAGCACGACCCCCTACACTGCCCGAACACCACTGCACTGCCCTAAACCCTAAAACACCACCCCCAGCATTACCCCCTACACTGCCCAAACACCACTGCACTGCCCTAAACCCTAGAACACTACCCCCAGCACGACCCCCTACACTACCCGAACACCACTGCACTACCCTAAACCCTAAAATACTACCCCCAGCACAACCCCCTACACTACCCGAACACGACTGCACTGCCCTAAACCCTCAAACACTCCCCCAGCACGACCCCCTACACTACCCGAACACCACTGCACTGCCCTAAACCCTAAAACACTCCCCCAGCACGACCCCCTACACTACCCGAACACCACTGCACTGCCCTAAACCCTAAAACACTCCCCCAGCACGACCCCCTACACTACCCAAACACCACTGCACTGCCCTAAACCCTAAAACACTACCCCCGCATGACCCCCTACACTACCCAAACACCAATGCACTACCCTAATCCCTAAAACACTACCCGCCGCATGACCCCTACCCTACCCTAAACCCTAAAACACTACCCCCGCACGACTCCCTACACTACCCAAAGACCACTGCACTACCCTAAACCCTAAAACACGACCTCCTACACTACACAAACACCACTGCACTACCCTAAACCCTAAAACACTACCCCCTACACTACACAAACACCACTGCAAAACCCTAAACCCTAAAAAACTACCCCCAGCACGAACCACTACACTACCCAAACACCACTGCACTACCCTAAACCCTAAAACACTACCCCCAGCAGTACCCCCTACACTACCCAAACACCACTGCACTACCCTAAATCACTACCCCCAGCACGACCCCCTACACTACCCAAACACCACTGCACTACCCTAAACCCTAAAACACTACCCCCAGCACGACCCCTACACTACCCAAACACCACTGCACTACCCTAAACCCTAAAACAATCGCCCCAGCACGACTCCCTACACTACCCAAACACCACTGCACTACCCTAAACCCTAAATCTACCCCCAGCATGACCCCCTACACTACACAAACACCACTGCACTACCCTAAACCCTAAAACACTACCCCCAGCACAACCCTCTTCACTACCTAAACACAACTGCACAATTTGTTACAGGCGTTGCAACGCAGGCCTGTGGTGCTTACTGGAAGTACCTAGTGGGCTAGTTGGGCCCCAGGGACCCTCAGGATTCAAGGTGACCTAATCCCTCAACTTAAAACGCACCACGGGGCGCGTTTGCACAGTGGTGAAGGGAGGGGGCGGGGCCTCAGGTGACATGTGCGCAAACACGCCCTGTGGTGCGTTTTAAGTTGGGGAATTAATTCCCTTGAATCCTGAGGGACCCTGGGGGCCAACTAGCCCACCAGGTACCTTCAGTAAGCACAACAGAGTTGCGTTGCAGAGAGGTGAAAAAGGTGCGTGGCCTCGGAACGCCTCTCTGCAACTCAGCTCTGTGGTCCTAACTGTAGGTACCTGGGGGCTAGTTGGGCCCCAGGGACCCTCAGAATTCAAGGGGACTTAATCCCGCAACTTAAAACGCGCCACGGGGTGCGTTTGCACACATGTCACCTCAGGCCCCCTCCCTTCACCACTGTGCAAACGCGCCCTGTAGCGCGTTTTAAGAGGTAGTTTTAATCCCCATGCCCTATTATGTACTAGGGACTTGCAGAGGAGGTCATGCTAATCACAGGGGTACCCCAACGCATAGTGTTCCCTAGTGTATGTAGGTGTTTTCACTGTATTCTAAGTGTCTTTTAGCATAGCACTGGCTCTGGTTAGTCAGAGTCAGTTACCACCAGTACCCGTCTGAAAAGTTGTGGGCACAGGATGATTTTGCAACAAGGCCTCTTTCTGCTCCTCTGTTGGTTCTTTCTGCACATCTTTTGCTTCTTTCTGTGCGTTTTTTCTTCTTTCTTCACATGTCCTACCTCTGTAGGCATAGTTAGAAACTAGCATTTAAAAAACCTTTGAAATTCACTTAAAAAAATCATAGGTTTTAGGCACGTTATAGTTAGAAATTAGCATTTAAAAACCTTTGAAATTCACTGAAAAAACCATAGGTTTCAGACACGTTATAGTTAGAAATTAGCATTTAAAAAACCTTTGAAATTCACAGAAAAAACCATAGGTTTTAGGGACAGTTATAGTTAGTTGGACATTTCACTCGTACAAAACCATAGAAATTCCCCCGTTATAGTTAGTTCAGCTAACTAGAACTCGCGCCCCGCAATGCACTGCTGATGACGTCACATATTACATCACTCATGACATGGTCAGTGACATCACTGATGACATCACTGATGACATCTCAAATGACATCATCCATGTGATAATTTCATGCATCTTCTCACACCCTAATATAACTTTTGATACACCCACTCTAAATTACAGACTGCCATTCTCAAAACCATAGACACTCCAACACCAAAAACTACATACCCACTCACTGATTCTTAGGTCTACACACACATCCACTCACTCACCCGTACAGTCACTCATACTTAGTCACTCAGTACAGGACTATCATATGCACTCATACACCTATATAAACACTCACACACCGCCACTCATCCATAGAGGTACTCACACACCTAGTCAGTCATGCAAAAACGTAATCACACACCCATTTACTCACCTATACAGTTATACACACACCAGCTCACTTACTCATACAAATACTAGCACATTCTTACGCTCTTATACAATCACTGATACAAGTACACTCATCCATACAGCCACTCTCACAATCACACACTCTCACTTATAGCCATTTATATACTCCAACACACATATATACTGCCTTTCACATATGTAGTTACTCACACATGTACCACTGAGATATACATTCAATCACTAACACACCCATACACACACTCACCCACCCATACAGTCCATCACAGATGCACTCTTGAAACCATGCACCCAGTGAATCACCAACTCACACATCTATGCACAGTCACACACACCCCACCCACACAAACACTCAGGCACCCATACAGATACTCAGACAATCAATCAATAACCCATGTAGACACTCATGTAGCTATTCAGAAAGCCATGCAGCCCCTTACAAACCAACAGACAGACGGATACAGACATTCACACAGTTTAGTCACTAACCCATGCATTCAGTAAGATACGTTTAATCACTCACTTGTAGAGTCAGTCACTCACGTACTAAATCATCCATTCAGACACTTATACACCCACTCATTCTTCAATACGCCTTTCCCTATATATATTAAACATATTTAAACTTTACAGAAACACAGTCACTGGATGATGTCATCAGTGATGTCATCAGTGATGTCATTTGAGATGTCATCAGTGATGTCATCAGTGATGTCACTGACCATGTCATGAGTGATGTAATATGTGACGTCATCAGCAGTGCATTGTGGGGCGCGAGTTATAGTTAGCTGAACTAACTATAACGGGGGAATTTCTATGGTTTTGTACGAGTGAAATGTCCAACTAACTATAACTGTCCCTAAAACCTATGGTTTTTTCAGTGAATTTCAAAGGTTTTTTAAATGCTAATTTCTAACTATAACGTGTCTGAAACCTATGGTTTTTTCAGTGAATATATATATATATATATATATATATATATATATATATATATATATATATATATATATATATATATATGTTACACAGTGGCAGTAGCAGCTATGTAGTTATAGTTAGGATTCCCAGAGATAGGAATTCCTCAGATTTTTGCTTGCTAATAACTTTGCAGCCTTTTGACGAATCTCCACAAAACTTTGCGGACATATTGCCTTTACTACATTGGTAGACGATGTAAAGTTTCGCAGTGATTCATCAAGGAGTGTAAAGAAAAATGGGGGCCCAAACCGTGTTTTCATGAAATTTGGAAGTAATATAGACTATGGTGTGCAAAGGATACTTTTTTGGGTTTCATGAAAATACGTTCTGCCCTTATGGACTTATAAGGCACTAAATCATAGTGATACCTCAGGCTGCAGGGGAATAGCATAGACTGGAGTGGCGTCCACTGGAATATCGTACAGTGGAGTGGGGGAGAGCGGAGTGGCATAGAGTGGAATAGCATAGAGAGGAGTAGTGTAGAGTGGAGTTGCGAACAGTGGAGTATTGTAGAGTATTGTAGAGTGAATAGAGTGGAGTGGCATACAGTGGTGTGGCATACAGTGGAACAGCTTACAATGGAGTCGAGCAGAGTGTAGTGGCATAGCGTAGAGTGGAGTTGCACACAGTGGAATAGTGTAGGCTGGAGTGGCGTAGAGTGGAGTAGCGTAGAGTGAAATAGCAGACAGTGTAGTGGCGCCATGCTACTCTATGCTATTCCACTATACACCACTCCACTCTATGCAACTTCACTGTACACCACTATACTCTATGCCACTCTAAACGATGCCACTCCACTCTACGCTATTCCACTGTATGCAACTACACTCTACTGCACTTCACGCTATACAATTCCATTGTATGCCACTCCACTTTCAGCCATTCCACTGTATGCAAGTCCTCTGTACTCTATTCCACTGTACGCCACTCCACTGTACGCAATTCCACTGTACCACACTACACTATACGCTATTCCTCTGTACAGAGCTCGACTGTAGCCATGCCATTCAGCGCTATTCCACTCTCTGACATGCCACTGTGCGGCACTCCAATGTATGCTATTCCACTGTACCGTACTCCACTGAATGCTACTCCAGATTCGGCCACTCCACTCTACGCTATTTCCCTGTATGCCACTCCACTCTACAGCATTCCACTCTATGACATTCCACTTTATTGTATGAAATGCTACTCTACTCTATGGCACTCTAGTCTATGCCACTCCACTCCACTCCACTCTCCTCTACGACATGGCGCTACACTGAATGCCACTACACTGTATGCCCTCCACTTTATGGTATTCCACACAATGCCACTCCACTCTTCAGTATTTTACTTTACATCACTACACTCTACTGCATGAGAGTTTACTCAACACTATGGCACTAGTTTATCCCACTCTACTGTAAGCCACTGCACTATACTGTACTGTACAACATGCCACTCCACTCTAAGCCCTATACTCTATGGTATTCCACTCTACGCCACTCTATTCTACAGTATTCCACTTTATGGCAGTTCACTCTACTGTACGATACACTACTAGGCTCTACGGTACTCCAGTCTATGCCATTCCACTGTACCCCACTCCACTCTACTCTACGCACTCCACTGTACAGTATTCCGCTCTAGGCCACTCCAACCTACATCACTCCACTCTACAGTATTCTATTCTACAGCACGCCACTCTACTGTACGACACTACCCTACGACATGCCACTCCACTCAATGCTATTCCACTCCAGTCTTCTCCACTCCACTGTACGCCACTCCACACTATTCCATTGTAACTCCACTCTATGCCACTCCACTCTACGCTATTCCACTGTACGCCACTCCACTCTGCGCCACTCTACAGAATGCTATTCTACTATATGCCACTCCCCTCTACTCCACTCCACTCTACTCTATTCCACTCGCCATTCCACTTTACGCCCCTCCACTCTACGCCACTGTACTGTACACTTTGCCACTGTTTCGCATTCCACTGACCCCATTCCACTCTACACCACTCCACTCTACGCTATCCCTCTATGTCCCACTCCATTCTCCGCCACTCCACTCTATACACCACTCAACTGTACGCTATTCCACTATATGCTAGGGGTGGGCGGAATTTTTAATTCCGTCACGGAATAGGAGGAATTTATTAATTCTGCATTGCTCTTGTAACGCGGAATTATTAATAAATTTCGCCGCTTCGCCGGCGTAATTAATCACTCAGCAGTGCACTAGTCTGATTTATGAGCCACTGCAATCACGTTACACCGATTCCTGGGGAAAGTTCCTGGAAAGCGGCTTTTACATTTACCAGAAAGGGAAGTAGGGAAGGGCAGGGAAGAGGGTGGCTAATGAAAGGGAAAATTGTTTAATGAAATATGAAGAAATGCAAGAACACAAACAGAGGGGGAGGGTTTTAGTGCTGAGCTGCTTCCGCCTTCAGCTGGCAGCGAAGGTTGAGGCAGAATGTGCTGTAGCCTCAGATAACCCCCAATTCCCAGGTTGCGGACCTCGTGGCTGAGCTTATTTGCCACTCTCTGGGCGCAGTCAGCTTGGCCACGGGCACTTACTGTGATTTGCATGGTAATTCGTCAGACAGCTCCTCCCATCCTGGAGTTTATTCTATGTTTTTAAGCCTTTCAAGAAAATAGATTGGCAACTCCTTTCCTTTTGAACGCGCACTGCACTTGCACCTCTACATTATCTACCATTTCTGGACTATTAAACATGGGATATTTAAAGAGTTTTTACAATGCCTCTCTGCCGGTCTGCATTTCCTATTCATGTGTACACTATCATTGAATAAGATCTTCGGATGGGCTACTGGACATTCTTGTTGAACGGCGCAAAAGGTGGTGCCATTGGGCAGAGCTTGGAAAGACTGGAACTGGTACTGGTCGGGTGGTGAAGTCAGGGAAGGAACCGCGAGAGTGCTGCCTGAGAAAGGTAAGATCAGTCTATGCGACTGGGAGACTGGGACCCGTAAGGACTGTTGCTGCTGAACTGAAGTTATTCTATGGAACTTGTTGAAGATATGCAGGTGCAAGACACACTGTCGGAGGAGGGCTACCATAAGGGAACATAAGGCCTGTTTCCCAGTTTCGAAGCGCAACAGCAGGGATAATGGTGGATTGGGCTTGACTGGTGGCAGGGCAGTGTAATGCATGGAAGGCCAGCAGCACATTCCTAAATATGTTCAGTGACTGGGGCATAGTGAACAGCGGGGTCAGCGTGGCTTGGTCGGCCCGCACCTGCACTAAAGCACATGCATTGAAACAGACTCCCAAGTTACGTGTGTAGTTTACCTTTTTAATAAACGTACCAGGATTAGCGAAGCAGGCTAGAGAGTGCTAATACTGTGTGGGGCAGGGCGGGAGTAAGCAGCAGCTCTGGGTTTTTGTATAAATCCCCTTGGAGTCGGAGGGATGCCAAGTAGGGATGGGCGGAACTCTGCAGAATCTCGTAGAGTTTTTATGTAACTAAGTGGAATTCCGCAGAGTTAAACTCCTCGAGTTCTGCCCACCCCTACTATACGCCAGTCCAGTCTACGCCACTCCACTCTACGCTATTCCACTGTATGCCACCCCACTGTACGCTATTTCACTTTAAGCCACTCCACTCTATGCCACTCTATGGCACTCCATGGTATGCCAGTCCACTCTATGCTATCCCACTGGTCGCAACTCCACTTTACGCCACTCCACTCTATGCCACTCCACTCTCCGCCTCTCCACTGTATGCCACTGCACTGTACACTATTCCACTGTACGCCACTGCACTGTATACCACTCCACTCTATGCTGTTCAACTGTACGCCACTCCGCTGTACGTCACTCCACTGTACGCTATTCAACTATATGCCACTATACAGTACACCACTCCACTGTATGGCACTCAACTCTATGCCACTGCACTCTACGTTATTCCACTCTACTCGACTGCACTCTACATCACTCCACTCTACCCCACTCCACTCTACACTACTCCACGCCACTCCAATCTATGCCCCTGCACTGTACATCACTCCACTCTATGCTATTCAACTCTACGCCACTGCACGCCAATCCACTCCATGCCACTCAACTCTGCGCTGTTACACTCCTTGCCACTCCACTGTATCCCACTCCACTCTAAGCCTCTTCAGTCTACGCCACTCCAATCTATGCTATTTGACTCTACAACACTCAACTGTATGCCACTCTACACCACTCCACTGTACCCCATTCAACTCTATACCACTCTACTCTACACAACTCCACTCTACGCCACTTCACTTTATGTTGCTCCAGTCTACACTACCCAACTCCACAACACTTGACTCTACTGCCCTCTACAATACTCCACTGTATGCCTCTCCACTCTACTGCACTCAACGACACTCCACTGTATGACACTCCACTTTACGACACTATACTCTATGACCCTCCACTTAATAATGCTCCACTGAATGATAACTCAACTCAACGATTTGAAAGACTTTTTTATTAAAAAATAAAAACCATTGACATTCAATGATAAAAACAATGGTTAAAGCTAAGTTATAATGCTGAAAACTAAAAATAAACTTAAACTACACAAACATTAGAAAGTCAAAGTTATAGTTATATCATAAATGTATATTGTACGCAACTTCCTCTAAAGTACTGTAACTTTATATATTTTTTCTATACTAACCAAACTTAAACCACGCAAACATTAGAAATTCTAAATTTATAGTGATAACTTAAATTTCTAATTTACGCAGCACCTTCAAATTATTAAACTTGTGTACCTCCATGTGCAGTGTAGTGAACTTGATATCCACACTACATTAATTATAACTCACGCCTTCTCCATGCACTGCTTATACCCTTCCATATTACATCACTTATAAAATCTGAAATCACAGCATTCATACCAACACTTATGAAATCACAAACCACATAATTTGTGAAAACACAGTGCATGGTAGAGTGGCGAGTTATGTTGATCTAGTGTGGCTACAGAGTGTGGCTACAATAACTTTGCCACGGATTAATAAATCTTCACACAACTTTCCCCAAAAAAGTCGCATCCACCACAGCTCCTTCCTGAAAAGTCTCAGGGTGATCCGTCAAGCAAGGGCTGAGATAAAGGGGAGGTCCCAAAACTTGATTTCCCCATAGGAATATTGAACAGTGATACAGCATAAATGGCTGAATAAAATTACACCAAATTTGTCAGGAAGAAAGTTCCTGGTCCAGATAGTGTGCTTTTTGTGATTTGCTGTAAATCCACTCTGGAGTTTTTGAGTAATAAAGGTTCAAAACTTAAGTATATTTCACACCACAGATCTACTGCCGATCCTTTGCAGTGGATCCGTGAGCTCAACCTCACATTGTTATTGGCTGGACACAACCTGAACAACGAGTTGTGGCTGCCATTATAGGACTCGGAGACTCAATCACCACGTCCTGCTGAAAAATATAAAAAATAGTATATGGGGTAAGTGTAGAGATACCCTGACCCCCTGGGTGGGATGTGGGGGTCGTAGTGGAAACGTTTAAAAAAGGAACTATAAGCTTGGATGTACTAAGCTCCAAAAAAAAAATATATATAACATTTATTGAAATGTCCACTACTACCTTCATGAATGTAGCAGTGGGCTGCTCCCCAATGAGCACAACTTTTTGCATTAAATCATCATTTTCTAGAGCTGAGGAAGGCTTGATGGTAAACTTGAAGTAATTTGGCTTGGCACAGGGTCTCCTGGGGTCAGTGGTGCTGCAGCTGAGGATGATGACGCCTGTGCAGCATCATGCTGGATCTCCACCCTTGCGAGCTGCCTGGAGGGCATCATGTGCAGTTGCTTCATCATACTTGATTTCCTATGTGAATATTTCTTCCCCGTGCCTCATGACAATTCTTTCTGGGAAACAGTGCATTTGACTATTTTAGCCACCACCTTGCTTTCTCCCGATGGAATTGTAAAGAAATCCAAAGCAATAGACTGCTTTATTGTTGGTGGTTCTTCCTCCTCCTGGTGTTCTCTCTCTTCTCCTGAACTCATTTCAGATGGTTGGTAAAATACATAAAATCTCCGAAAAAAATAATGGAGACCTCACCACAGAGCTGTACTCAGGTAAGTGACACACCCAAATGAGTGAACTAGGGTGGAAACATCCCGCAAAAGAAGGTAGATAGATACTCCTTTTAACTAATCAGAAGTGTTCCAAAAGGTCAATAGATCCGGAAAAGGTTATGAAAACACGAATGAAACCGTTTTGAGACACATTATATTGTGGTTTGGTGCGCCAAATACTAAGAGGGTCATTACGATGGCGGACGGAAACAAATCCAACCGCAATGGTAGTGGAAAATTACCGTCCGCAGGTACCGCCCACACTATTATGATCAACCGCCAAAATATTCCAACCGCGGCGGTTCGAGGCATCAAAAAACCACCCATAGACGGCGGAGAATGTGAAAATCCAACCGCGACGCTCGGTATCATTGCGGAAACACCTAAAACCGCTGCCAGGCACGCGGAGTGACCGCCAATGATATTATGATATCCCCGAAGTCACAGCGGTACGTTCCACAGTTTCCATCCGCCGCGGTCGCTAACAGTAATGAATGTGAGATACGGCGGAAGGCCTGCAGCATAGCCAACGCTGCGGATGCTCCGCCAACAAAATGGCGGCCAAGGAAAAAAACACACAATAAGGCCACCAAATGCACACAGGCAAATAGCCCTGCCCCCAAAATAACCTGAAACATCCCAATGACACACCCCCATGGCAAATTCAAATATACAAATCACAAGACAACCCACACAGCACACCTGACAGCATTACACCATCTTGACACACCCACATAGCTGAGCATAAAACCAGCCCCTTCCCTGACCACAATCCTTTGCACTACTCCAGCCCTGAAGGAACCAAACCCTGCAGCACATTGGATAGGCAAAACACCACACATCTCACCAGCACAACAACACACACACACACACCACCTACACCACCCTCACAACTGCACCCCAAAACATCTGCACAGCACACACCATGGCACCACAGAAAATGCCAAAATTCACAGACACTGAGCTGACAGTAATGGTAGATGAGATAATTAGAGTAGAACCACAACTCTCCGGTAGCATGGTCCAACAGACACCATTAGCCACAAGGACAAACATGTAGGTAAGGATAGTGGACAAGGTCAATGCAGTACGGAATGTGCCCCGCAACAAGCATGAAATCATGAGGCGGTGGCATGACCTGAAGATTGTTGTCAAGAAGAGGGCCAAGAACTGTCAGCTGGCTGATGCGACTGGTGGAGGCCCTCCCATTCCACCAAAACCATTCTCTGCGTGGGAGGAGAAGGTGCTTGCCATCCTGCATCCAGAGAGTCTGGAAGGAATACCCGGGGGAGTGGAGGCTGGTAAGTACCAACTAATGGATACCATGAAACTGCCATGTACTGTCTTGCACAACTACAAAGCTACATCCCTGAGGCACAAGTACACTCATCTGCACCCCAAAAACAAACACAGGTCACACTGATGTAACATCCACCCCACCTGAAACATCACAAAGGTAGACAACATCAACTGTGTTGTATGTGTCCAGGCAAGCAGCACTACAACTCCCACCAGGCACACCCTGCCCCATCACTCAGCAGGATGGAGCACCCCCTCCCACCCAGAAGCATGTTTCAGCCATTGTGTTCTTCACCCTCACCTAACAGGTAGGTAGCCATCTTTCCAGGTAGGTGTGTTTGGAATAGGGAGGCCTGCACTACAACTCCCACCAGGCACACCCTGCCCCATCACTCAGCAGGATGGAGCACCCCCTCCCACCCAGAACCATGTGGCAGCCATTGTGTTCTTCACCCTCACCTTTCCAGGGAGGTGTGTTGGGAATAGGGAGGGGAGGCCTGCACTACAACTCCCACCAGGCACACCCTGCCCCATCACTCTGCAGGATGGAGCACCCCCTCCCACCCAGAAGCATGTTTCAGCCATTGTGTTCTTCACCCTCACCTAACAGGTAGGTAGCCATCTTTCCAGGGAGGTGTGTTGGGAATAGGGAGGCCTGCACTACAACTCCCACCAGGCACACCCTGCCCCATCACTCAGCAGGATGGACTACTCCCCCCACCCAGAACCATGTGACAGCCATTGTGTTCTTCACCCTCACCTAACAGGTAGGTAGCCATCTTTCCAGGGAGGTGTGTTTGGAATAGGGAGGCCTGCACTACAACTCCCACCAGGCACACCCTGCCCCATCACTCAGCAGGATGGAGCACCCCCTCCCACCCAGAACCATGTGGCAGCCATTGTGTTCTTCACCCTCACCTAACAGGTAGGTAGCCATCTTTCCAGGGAGGTGTTTGGAATAGGGAGGCCTGCACTACAACTCCCACAAGGCCCCCTTGTCCCACAGCTGAGCAGGATGGACTACTCCCCCCCCCGAACCATGTGGCAGCCATTGTGTTCTTCACCCTCACCTAACAGGTAGGTAGCCATCATTCCAGGGAGGTGTGTGTGGAATAGGGAGGCCTGCACTACAACTCCCACAAGGCCCCCTTGTCCCATAGCTGAGCAGGATGGACTACTCCCCCCCCCCAGAACCATGTGGCAGCCATTGTGTTCTTCACCCTCACCTAACAGGTAGGTAGCCATCTTTCCAGGGAGGTGTGTTTGGAATAGGGAGGCCTGCACTACAACTCCCACCAGGCACACCCTGCCCCATCACTCAGCAGGATGGAGCACCCCCTCCCACCCAGAACCATGTGGCAGCCATTGTGTTCTTCACCCTCACCTAACAGGTAGGTAGCCATCTTTCCAGGGAGGTGTGTTGGGAATAGGGAGGCCTGCACTACAACTCCCACAAGGCCCCCTTGTCCCACAGCTGAGCAGGATGGACTACTCCCCCCCCCAGAACCATGTGGCAGCCATTGTGTTCTTCACCCTCACCTAACAGGTAGGTAGCCATCTTTCCAGGGAGGTGTGTTGGGAATAGGGAGGCCTGCACTACAACTCCCACCAGGCCCCTTGTCCCACAGCTGAGCAGGATGGACTACTCCCCCACCCAGAACCACGTGTCAGAAAGTCCACCTAAAAATGACAACTGGACAGGTAAGCAGACAGTGCATGCACCCCACCATTCCTCAACGAAAGCATTGAGCTAATGCCAACACAAGGCCTCACATCACAACAAAATACACCCCAATTAAATACCATTTGATAGTATGCAGACAGCTATGCGTATTTAACTGTGACAGAAACAGAACTGTGACTCAACTAAACCCATATGTAAGCAAATCAGGGACCATATATGCACTGCAGCGAATGCTATCTGTAAATTCCATGGGTGCTGAGCATGAAGGACCATAGTAACAATAACAAGCATTGGCATAGCCAATAGGTCTCGCCTTTGGGACCTTATAAGTGTTTAGCCATGCAACAGTTGATGTTGTTGCACCAAGGATATTGTGCTGGATAACTAAACACTTATAAGGTCCCAAAGGCGAGACCTATTGGCTATGCCAATACTTGTTTACTTTGAGAGGGAGAGTACCAGCACTTCTCAAGACAGGCGTAATACTTTTGAATGGAGAGCACCGGCACGTCTCAGAAACAAGCAGGTGCTCTGGTAAAGAGTACCTGCACTTATATTTTTCCATTTCAAGCACTGATCATGCCTGCCGAAGATCTACCTGTAGTGTCAATAAGGAATATATGTGTGCCTGCATATCTGTGTGTGCGCGTGCACATGTGTATGTATGTGTGTGTGTGTGTCTACATATCTGTGTGTGCGCATGCACATATGAATGTATGGGTTTGCTTGTGTGTGTCTGTGTCTGCATAATTGTGTGTGCACATGTGTATGTATGTGTGTGTGTATATATCTGTGTGTGCGCGTGCACATGTATATGTATGTGTGTGTGCATATCTGTGTGCGCTTGCACATGTTTTTGTGTGTGTGTTTACCACATGCACAGCTTTCATTGTTGGATGCTTCACTTAGCCTCAGTAAGCACCCCAGCTCTGAGTTTCCCGGTGCATGAGGCTGTCTAATCATTGACTGTCCCGGAGACTTGTCCAACTAATGCCCATATAGTGTTAACAAGCTTAAAATGACAAAATAATGAAGTAACACCATCGTAAAATATGCATAATTTGCCTTTTCTTGCTGCATAATTCCTTCAACCCTACCGCATAACTAGACCCTCAGTTGCCGCATAATTCCAGTGGCCCTGTGTGTAACTCTCCCACCTTATGTTATTCGCCGTGTCATTCCGCCGTCTAAGGATTGTTTCCATTGCAAGAGGCACTGTTTTACATCTAAGAAATACTCATGACCCATGAAAGGTTTTATCTCATAGATGCTTTGCAGAAAGCACTCAATGTTTCTTTCTTTTTCACTTCAGCAAGCTACTTTCATGTTATATTCAAAGCTCAAGAAGCAAGCCAGGCCAGCTGGCTTTAGCAACCGCTGTGCATTCCTTGCCTGTATGGCTGTTAAAGCACAATGCTACAGTACTCCATGCGGCCTGTGAGGTACATGTGCTCCAATGCACGAGGCATCCTAGAGAGGGTGCAGGCTGGACCTTTGTAGTAAAGTGCATGGGGGAGGGGTTTTTATTTTGGACATGTGCCTGGGACGGATGGCGTCATTGTTCTGCCCGTTTGTTTTTCTTCACAAGGAAAGAGGGGCAGCCTGTTCCTCCTGGGGCGCCCCCTTTTAATAGGACTAATGATTGAACCGGGAGGCTGGGGGTCTTGAGGGGCGAGAGGGACGAACATTATCTGCCTTCTGAAGTGTTATTTTTCCGCCCCCTGAGCCCCCGCTGGGGGACAGGATGTGGTCCGTCGGCTAGACTGCCGACTTTGGTGCTGGAAACCAGGGTTCGAGCCTCGGGGTCGCGTCCACATCCTGTGATTCTGGGCAAATCACTTAATCTCCCCGTGCCTGAATGTGTAATGTAAATATGGTGCTCATGTAAAGCGCTCCAATACCTTCGGGTCGAGTTCGCGCTATATAAATATGCAAAAAAAACAAAAAAGAACACAGATGCGTCAAAAGGAACCATGTGGGGGTACAGTTGTCTGTTGACTCCACTGGATAGCGGCATCCCCCACCCCTGCCATCTTAGTGCTGGAAGCACAGCTCTTGGCCCTTCACCAGGCGCACAAGTAATGGCCGCTACAACCCAAAGCGCTTAGGACCCCGCACCGTGATTTAAAGCGCTGCATGAAAACATATCATAAAGCGCCACAGTGAAACGACGCTGAAGGATACTCCCCACCCCTTCCCAAAAACAATGCTAACCCTGCAGCAGGGCACCCTTATGGCGTTAACTACCCCTTCACCCCTCTCTTGGGTGAAGCCACTGACCATTTCCAAGAATCCTCACAACTTGTTACCGCTTAAAGCGTCAGGCAGAGGGGCGCATCCATACTGGAGGGGACTAGGGAAGCTTATCCTAGAGGCTGTGTTGACAGTATGTAGGGTGGGGGACTTTCACGGGCCCAGCTGTGAAATAAACATTACATAGGCTTGTGTATTAAACCCAGTGATGCATTCTCGGGGTTCTGGTACTATTCACAAATCCACCCCTCATTGGCTCGAAGGCCGATTGTCGTGTGATCGCGCCACCCTATGGCATTCACACGGCTTCCCGGTACGTACAATCCTCCCATGATGCACTTGCACGCACGTGTACATACATACATGTATATCGCATGCGGAATTCGTCAGTTCACTGCTGGTAGCAGGCTGCTGGTGCTCGGTATAAAAAGACTCCAGAAGGCCCCCGAGCCCCACCGAGCTCTCGCCAGCGCTGCCCCGGGCCCGCATCAGGCCTGAGGAGTGAGGGTGGGTTTTAGGTGGGTCCCGGGAAGAGGAGCCGTCGAGAGGAAGTGGGCAATAAAAGCAGCGCGGGCCGTCCGCGGGACACACAGAGAGGCGACGTCGGGCGGGCCATTACAGGGCAGTAATTGCACCCCAGCGATGTTTGTTGTTTGCCCTCCACCCCCAGTAAACGCCACTTAATTATCTATGTCTGGCAATTTCGCCGTCTCTACGATAGAGGCCTGTCACTTCACACGGGATAGCGCCGTCAAACACATGCCAAAGCCACACAGCGTTTCCCTTGCGTGCGCGAGCAGGGGCACCATTTGTTTCCAAGTTAATTTGAAACAGATGGTGCCAAAGCTCGCGCCCGCAAGGGAATCACCAAACGTGCACGCGTTGCCATTAAAAGCAATGCAACGCTTGCACGTTTTAAAGCCAAAAGTGGAATCGATTTCAAGAGGTCTCTTTCCTATGCAGCGCATGCGCGCTGCGTAGGCGAGACCTAAAAAGGCATGGTCTGTTGAACAATGAAATACAAGCACAGAACATTACAAAGGTATGCATGAGATAACCATGGTACAATGTCTAGTACATGTGCATATGTAACATTTGCCAGGAAGAGTAATCAGCAAAGATGCATTACATCAAGTTGCATAGCAGCCAGTTGTCAGATGACAACCTTTCAGTTTAATACAAAGCGCTTCACGTGGGGCATGGTATCCAATGACTTGTCACACCATGGAAAAAGATGTATGTACCTCCACATCATGTCATGACGAACATCACTGTGCAGACATACAATTTATGAAATACGTAACTGTGTGTTGCATAACATGTAAATAAGAGACATCAAACACAGCAAGCCAGATGGGTGTAAGTCAATGACTATGTACCCTCTGTTCCACAGGTGACCAACAACTGACTGCAGAGGACGGCAACCTCAACCTGCAGAGCCAGTCTCCTCCCCCGGAACATGGACACTCTGATGCAGAGTCCCTGGATTCTTTGGATGAGGAGCTCCAAGCCGGCCCATCTGGCGTGCCAGGGCGCAACCGGTCGCATGACCCCACTGCCCCCCCCACCATCAGCAACAACATCAACGCTGACCCCGGCTGGAACGACCTGTGCCACCACCACCACCACCACCACTACTACCACTGTTGCCTGCAACACTCGCCCTGCCCCAGAGGATGCCCAGCCCACACCATCAACTGTGGAGGGCAGGGAGAGTAGGCGTGTGGCTAGAGTGGTGAGGCAACAGGTCAGTGATAGCAGGGCAGGTAGGAGGACAAGTGGGACTCCAACACCACAGGACACTGTGACCGAAGCCCTGGCTAACATCACCAGAGTTGTGGGTGCCTATGAACGCACACAGGCACAAATGGGCCAGGTCCACGAAGATGCCCTGGAGCTCCAACGTCTGAGGTCCATGGACAACCGTATGGGACAAATCGTGGACCTCATGGGCCAGTTAGTGGCGGTACAGAGGGACAGGCCAGTGCCACAGACCACACCTCCACCTCCCCCCGTTGCCACGCAGGATGACAGTTCATCATCCACCCCTGCGGGCAAGGAGAGGGGTGACTCCTCAGACCCCAGTGGCCTAGCAGACGATGCCCCCCCTGCCAAAAGAAGGAGGGGCCGTCCAAAGAAAAACTTGGGACTCACCCGTGGCAAAGCACCTGCCAAACGCCAGTCAAAGAGCCAGCCATGATGGCAACACTCTTCACCCAACCATTGACTCTGTACACTGTCCTTACCCACACTGCCATGGTAATGGCATCCGTCTGTTGGACTGTGTCACCACATCAATGTGGTGCCTACTTGATTGTCTCATCTACCATCACTGCCAACTCATAGATTCACCATTCACACTTATGTAAATATCCACTTCCCTCTCACATATACCCATTGAAAATAAACAACAATAACGCACCAATGTAGTTGAGTCTGCTCCATGTTTATCACTGTATGTGCAATGTTTACCATGGTTACAATGTCACAGTAGCATGGATCCTCTGTAGGCAAGGAGAGGCAGAAGGGACCTAGCAAAACACAACAGAACAAAAGTCACTAGTCAGGTGGTGGCATCACAGCCATCACACAACACATGTCCTCAACGTACACCAATATGCACACATTACAAATTGCAACAGTACCAACATAGACATCCTGTAGCTGTGCCAAACTACCCTGTATTCAACACATAGGCAGCCAGCACTGAGTCAACAACAGGATGCAGTCACAAAGATCACACAGACCTTCACGCAAACAACTACATCAACAGACAATGGACCAGTTGTACATTGTCACTCACCTTCAAGTGAAGTAGCGGTCGACACCTTCCTCCTCTCCACTATCCTCGTCACTGGACATTTGTGGGATCGCAGGTGGGGGCCTCGGCTGGTCATCATCGTCCAGGATCATGGGGATTCCTTTCCGTAAGACCAGGTTGTGCAGCATGCAGCATGCTACCACTATCTGACACACCTTTTTGGGTGAGTACATGAGTGCCCCTCCTGTCCTGTCCAGGCAGCGAAATCTCGATTTTAGGAGACCAAAGGTTCGCTCCACCACACGACGTGTTCTCCCATGGGCATTGTTGTAGCGGACTTCAGACGGTGTCCTAGGATTGCGTAGTGGGCTCAGCAACCAAGGTCTGTTGGGATATGCAGAGTCACCTAGGTGTGAAAAACACATACCGATTAAGTGATACAACTGTGGCAGAGGACAGCATGGCACACACAGCACACAACTTGACTCTGCCCACTCACCCACAATCCATGCCCGCTCCGGAAGTAGATTGGCCATCAGCTGGGGCACAATGCTGTTGTGCAGGATGTAGGAATCATGTGCAGAGCCGGGAAACTTGGCACAGGCATGCGATATGATCATATCGGCCTGGCACACCACCTGCACATTGATGGAATGTGAATGTTTACGATTCCTATATATGTGTTCTCGTGCCTGTGGTGGAACCAGGCCAACATGTGTGCAGTCAATAGCACCTACATTAGGGATGTGACCAAGGGCATAAAAATCCGCCTTCACAGCCGCCAAAGCCGCCCTCCTTGGAAAACATATGTATCGTCTTTGTATTGCATCATGGCCGACAGGAAATCCCGTAGCACCATGCTGAAGGTGGGCTGAAACATCCCCCCTGCAATGCCCACTGTCTCCTGGAATGACCCACTAGCCAGGAAATGCAGTGCCGCCTTCACCTTCGATTCAGTTGTTAATGCTGTTGGGTATGTCCTGCCAGCCCGCAGGTGTGGCTCCCAACATGGCACACAGGTCTTGGATGTTTGTGCGGTCCAGACGGAATCTGCGTATTACGTCATCATCCTCAATGTTAGCCAGCAGGGTGACTGGACGATACACATTAGGTTGCCTCCTAGGTGAGATGAAAGGGGACACGTCATTGCAACAGAACATGAGATGTGCACAAATCCGTAGCTTTTGATTGACACAGCGCAAACATTGACTGGCATCACAATGCACCATACAGTGCAAGTCAAAAGTCGTGACACCTTGAGAAAACATTGTAGTACACTTGTTCAGTATTCGCACAGTGAGAACAACCAACATGGAAACTGTTTCTGTGAATGCTAATAGTCACATTTCAAAATCTTGTGTAAACAGCCCTGACAGTATATGATACAGGACATGTGTGAAACAGAAACACTGCTGGCTTCCAAGTGGTTGCTGTACCTGCCACACATTCTTGTGCAATCATGACAGGGGACACATGACCAACACAATTTGTCTAGTTCTGAAGGACTCATTGTGGAATTTGAGCCACTGCAAATCCACACAAGTTTAGAGACACTCACATACATATTCACAAGCCTGTGCTAATATCCACTGTCATCAGTACACATGCCATACATGCTGGTAATCACAATTCAAAGTCAGTCAATGACTAATAATGAAAAGCATTTGCAGATTCTGTGTCGCCGTGGATCAAGACACAATGACACCACTGCACAATATCATCAACAAGCAGACAGATTGTCAATGTGGCACACAAAAAGTGGAAAAGGTACGTGATCCAAAAGGACTGTAGACAAACGTTAATCTGCACTTAAGTTGCACTATGACATGCAGTATGAAGGTAGCACTGCCCAAACACACAACTAAAGTACAACAGTTGCCATGGAGCTAATCATCCAGCTGCTGGGAGACACAACAGTGCCACAAAAACAGCCTACAACACCACCAGGCCAAAGCCACACCAGTATACCTACAACTCAGGGCATGAATATGCTGAGAACATAACAAAAACACAACAGCCTCATACACATAACAACAGCGGATGTCATCGCACAACACAGGTACTAAAGGACAAACATCAAAGGCATCCTGAGCCACATTCCCCACAGGCTGTCAGGAACAACACAGAGGACTATCAACATCCCTCCGCAGACAAAGATGCTGGCTGTGCATCACTTGTTGGCCTCTGGTACCTTCAAAACAACAAAAGTTAGAGTTGGATGAGTGTCACAGCCAGCCCTATCAAGGTATATCTCACCGGTCTTGGATGCCATCATTAGCTTGATTCAACAGCACCATCAGTTCACCCACACTGCGCAGGAACAGATTGTGCCCCAGAAAGGCTTCTACGCCATAGCAGGCTTATCCACTCGTGTTGGTTTAATATCACTGCACACGTGTCCTACTTGTGCACCCTGCCAAAACTGCACACAATTACTGCAAATGAAAGCACACGCATTACATCAATGTGTAGCCAATTGTGGCACACCGTCTACTGTTCACAGATGCCATATCAAATTTACCAGTCAGTGAGCACCATCACCACTTTTGGCTACAGTCCATCATCCAAGGCAACAATCTTCATGTGAACAAGGTCAATGCACCTGTCCTTGGTGAGTACCAACGTAACACACCACACACGTCAAATCCACTATCAACATACTCACAACTGTGGAAATATACATGTAACAAAATCACATATGACAGGCCGAACAACATGGGCACATACCAGACACAATGTCACAAGTAATGGTGATAACATTTGGCAGATATGGAGACAAAACATACCCAAAGGCATAGATACAAGTGAAAAATAATAAGGATGTACAGAATGCCAAGTGTGCCGGTGATGTAATGAACATCCTTGAGTATGTAGAGCACACACATGTCCATGTGGACATATACTGTTGGATTTGCTACTGCGAACAATAACCTTACATGAAGGCTGTAATAGGTGATACCAAACAGACAACAGTGTGACATATGTGGTGAGTAATGAAAATAATGCTGAAATGTTTGTACAATCATTTACTGTATAGTGACATATTGTGTGAGATATGGATGTGTGTCTAAATATTGGGATCAGATATGAAATTGGAGGTAATTATTTGGTGTCAGATATGAAAATGGGGCTAAAATGTGGTGACATATGAAATTGGGGCCAAATTTGGGGGTGAGATATGAAAATCTGTGTAAATGTGGGCTCAGATATGAAATTGTGTAGGAGTAATGTGCCCCATTAGTTCTTTCAGTGTGGCATTTGGTGTTAGATATTAAGTTTAGGCTGTCATTACTAACTATAGCCCATTTAAATTCCATCAGGTGCCATGATATTTTGTAAGTGACCACTGTTCGAAGTACAGATATGACCCATGACATTGACACAGCACGATGTGTCCATTGGTGCCTTGAACGTGCTCAAACAACACTGTCACACCCATAGTCAACAATGTCATGCTGCACCCTCGCCGTATCTACCGCCTGGCACCAGCGGTGTGTCTCCGCCATGGCCCAAGACACCATAGTGGGATTGATAGGCATATACACATGGCTAATGGCGGTTGGCATGCTCCGACACCCAGATCCCGGTCACTCATAGCAATGCATGTGCCCGGAATCGCGGTAGCTACCGCCTGGCACCAGCGGTGTGTCACCGCCATGGCTCAAGACACCAGAGCGGGATTGAAAGGCATATACACATGGCTAATGGCGGTTGGCATGCTCCGACACCCAGATCCCGCTCACTCATAGCAATGCATGTGCCCGGAATCGCGGTAGCTACCGCCTGGCACCAGCGGTGTGTCACCGCCATGGCCCAAGACACCATAGCGGCATTGATAGGCATATACACATGGCTAATGGCGGTTGGCATGCTCCGACACCCAGATCCTGGTCACTCATAGCAATGCATGTGCCCGGAATCGCGGTAGCTACCGCCTGGCACCAGCGGTGTGTCACCGCCATGAACCATGCCCTTCCAGCCAATGGATAGCGCAATTGCGATTGCCTGATGCAAGTTTGAAAATCGCGGTAGGCATGCTCCGCCACTGCGGGGCCGGTCATTGGATGCACTTGAAAGATGCACCACCGCGGTACCGCACGCCTGTCCCCTGCGGTGTGTCACCGCCATGGACCATGCCCTTCCAGCCAATGGGAAGCGCAATCGCGGTTGCCTAATGCAAGTTTGAAAATCGCGGTAGGCGTGCTCCGCCACCGCGGGGCCGGTCATTGGATGCACTTGAAAGATGCACCACCGCAGTACCGCACGCCTGTCCCCTGCGGTGTATCACCGCCATGGACCATGCCCTTCCAGCCAATGGGAAGCGCAATCGCGGTTGCCTGATGCAAGTTTGAAAATCGCGGTAGGCGTGCTCGGCCACCGCGGGGCCGGTCATTGGATGCACTTGAAAGATGCACCACCGCGGTACCGCACGCCTGTCCCCTGCGGTGTGTCACCGCCATGGACCATGCCCTTCCACCCAATGGGAAGCGCAATCGCGGTTGCCTTATGCAAGTTTGAAAATCGCGGTAGGCGTGCTCCGCCACCGCGGAGGCGGTCATTGGATGTATTTGAATGAGGCAGACCTGGAACACCAATTGCAGCAGCTTAGAACCACAGAAACGAGCCCTGGGGGCTATATATGTGTGTGGGGGAGCCACACATTGCCACAGCTCACTGACCCTGCTGCCTGAGACCCCTCACCTGCTGCTGCCTCTAGGGACTGCTGCCTGACACCCCTCACCTGCTGCTGCCTCCAGGGACTGCTGCCTGAGACCCCTCACCTGCTGCTGCCTCCAAGGACTGCTGCCTGAAACCCCTCACCTGCTGCTGCCTCCAGGGACTGCTGCCTGACACCCCTCACCTGCTGCTGCCTCCAGGGACTGCTGCCTGAGACCCCCTCACCTGCTGCTGCCTCCAGGGACTGCTGCCTGACACCCCTCACCTGCTGCTGCCTCCAGGGACTGCTGCCTGAGACCCCTCACCTGCTGCTGCCTCCAGGGACTGCTGCCTGACACCCCTCACCACCAACTGCTGCTGCTGCTGTCTCCTGCCCACAGTGATGGCGAGGACTGAGAAGATCCGTGCCACTCCCTTCACCCCCGAGGAACTGGAGGTCCTGGTGGACGAGGTGCTCACCCAGTATCCAAGGCTATATGGTGCGCCAAATGTCGTGGTAAGTATCTCAGGGTGTGAGTGAGAGTGCAGGGGGGTGCACACATGAAGTTGATCTGCTGCAGTATGTGCGTGAGAGTGTGGGGTTGGGTCATGCACTGCCTAGCATGCTGTTCCCAGGGGGAAGGTGTGTTTAGCCTATTCAACACGTTTCCCTGCCTGCACATCCATATGTGAGGGAAATGTAATGTCTTGTCAGACATACAGTGAGGCTGCACCTTTTCAATTCAGGAGTCAGGACAGTGATTTCAAGTCTGAATGTCTGTGTGTGTCCCTGATGTCCTTCACAGGCCCATCTGTGGCCTTAGCTAGTGTTGTTGTCCAGAGGGTAGTGAGGGCATTGTTTCTGACTCAATATGTGTCTCATCTCTAGTTCTGCACTATGCTCAGGACCTCAGTCCCCCAGGGTGACACTCTTGTTGGTCATTCACCCATGACACTGTACATTCCAACATTCTTGTGCCCAGACCCTTCCATCACCACCAGCATGTGCACATACTCGCATGTGTTGGCACTGTTTGTGTTTCCAAATAGTCCCTCCATGTAAAGGATGAGATGCCCCACGTTGGACCTCTGTGTGACCCCAACTGGCCTGCACATTCACTGCCCAATCTGACAGTGACACAACACTGAATGTACAGAGTGTCAAATCCGTGCTTTTCCTCTTGACTCTCCATCAATGAGCCATTACAGAGATGTAGATTGCACACGACAGGCCTTGTGATGAGGGTTTGCGTTTGTGAGGTCATGTCCCTCAATGTGACATCCATGACACAGTGTGGCAGTTTAAGGGCAAGTGCTTTGAGGGCTGCGCAGTGTTGGGCACAGTGAGTATTCACAGTGACATATGTAGTAATGTCCTGCATGTCTTGGTATTCCCAGAAACTTGCAGTAGATGTGGTCACATACACATTTTGCTCTCTGCTGTCATCCTGCATGGCTTTGAGATAGGCATGTACTGTGTCCACCCTCATACCTGCATGCATTAATGTGTGTTTCACACATTATGATGTTTGAATGTCGCAGATTTGTTGTCTCTGCTAAAGTTATGGCTGAAGTTGGTATGAGTCAGTGTCATGCTCCTGCACTGTGAAATGGTGGTAGGTTACACTGATTATTGCACCCTCTTGTCTCCCATATCTGCAGCTCAAAGTCAACCAGCGCAAGGCCGTGTGGAGGGCCATTGCATGCAAGGTGCGTGCACTGGGTGTCTCCAAACGACGGCGCTCCCACTGTCACAAGAGGTGGGATGACATCTGCCGGCTGAGCAGGAACGTGGCCGAGATGACACTGGGGCTGATCCCTCGGGCCGGCAGGTAGGCGCGGCGCAGCATGACATCGCTAATGGCACGCATTTTTGCTGTGACGCAGCCTGAACTGGATGCACGTCTGAAGGGGCATCAGCAGCAAGCTGGTGGTGAGTATTCTGTGAGTGTGACTTTGGGTGTTGTTTGGCTGCATGTGCTCCAAGCCTGGGCCAGTGCAGGGCTGTGATGTTGCTAGTGTGATGCAATGGCGTGTAAGTGGCCGCGGTGTTGGGTGCAGTTGTCATGCATTCCCCCAACATGTACCTTCCCATGTCATTGGTGTAATGGCCCTTGAGTTCACATTTGTAGTTGTGGCCTTCTGGTATCATCTTCATTGGTGTCGTCACGGACATCCCATGTCAGGGTCCAGCAGAGTGCATGATCTGAGTGTGCCATCATCAATGTGTGCATTGCCTGACGTCAGATTTGTGCTGGCTACACATCTAACACCAATGTGCAACTGTAGTTGTGCCCCAAGATACGACATGGTGGATGGCATGTGCTCATGGCCATTGTGTGCGGATATGTTGGAGTCTGTCTCTGTTTTGGACACTTCTGCTGGCTCAAGATGTGACAGTGGCAACATGTTGTGAGTAGAATCTTTTACCCTCTCAGGGCCCTAGGTGTGCACAGAGGGATAAGTGTGTCTGGTTAGCTGAAGCCACCAACAGGCTAATTGGCTGTGTGTCCATCACATGGGTGAATTATGCCAAGTTTGCATTATGCCACGGTAATTTCAATGTTTGGATTGAGGTTGCAGAGTGTTACTGCCCATGGTGTTGTCCAACATGGATGATTGTTCATCATTAGTGATGCTTCCCTTGCAGATATTTGTAAACTTGATGCAAATGTACTGATCCTACCTCTATCTCTCTCTCATGCAGCATCTCACATGGGCACGGAAGGACAGGGTACGGACACCAGTGGTGAGGCATCAAGCACAACTGCTGCACACCAGCATAGTGACACGGATGTCACCAGCGCATCAGAGGGGGACCGTAGTCTTCTAGAGGACTCACAGCCAGAGACGCAGACCTCTACGTCATCTAACGACGGCGGTGACGCATCTATGTTTTCGGCCGAAGGAAATGGGGACTCTGCCTCCTCGTCCAACACACAGCGTTCAGTGCCCACCCTCCCTGCTACTCCCACTGTTGCTGCCCGTGTTCGCACCACAAAAAAGGGAAGAGTGTCCTTCATCCCAGGCACCGCTGCCCCTGCCCCTGTCCCCCCTGCTGCCATAAGTGCTGAGTCTGTGGACCTTTTGCGCCAGCTGTGTGAGGGTCAAACAGCTCTCCTCAATGCCTTCCTGGACCATGACAAAAAATTGGCACAGGTGGTGGCTTACATGGAGGGCGTTCATTCCGACGTGGGTGGGCTACACCGGACTGTACAGTCTCTGTCCTCTGCAGTGACAGCAGCCATTCAACTTGCCCAATCACATAGTCCAGCTCCAGTCCCTAGGCCCACCACCCTGCCAGTGGCCGCATCTGATGATAGTGACCACACACCCCAGACATCAAGGGACAGATACGGCACACGCAGCACACGGCAGCAGCAGCCCAAGCAGTCCAGGCCGCAGACACCATCCCCACAGAAAGGTAAACCCACACCAGAGCTCAGAGGCAAAAGCCCTTCAGGCCACACCCAGGGCAAGGATGGCAAGGAGCAGGCCTCAGGCTCACATGCCTCAGAGGCATCCCCAGCCATGGACTCACCTGTCCCAAAAGTGTCTCGCAGAGACAAGCACACAGTTTCCGTGCCCAGTGACAAACAGGTGCCTGCTAAGGGTACATGTAAGAAGAGCTCCAAGGCAAGTTCACCTACAACATCTACTCCCATCCAGAGCCCTGTGAAGCAGGGAAAGGAGGCCACTGTAGGGGGGACACCTGGTAAACAGGTGATGCAGGGGCAGAGGCAATCAGGGGCCAAGCGTCCCAAAGAATCCAGCACGTCCCCAGAGGGGGGGGACCAGCATCTGCACATGAGCCAGCTTTTGTGACGAGTGTGCCTGTTGTATATACCCCACTTGGCATTAATCCCAGGACAGGGAAGCCATATCAAATCCCCAAGAAGCGGAAGGGCACCCCTCCAACTTCTCCTACACACACTGGGTCTCGTGCAAGCATGAGTCCACCTCCACGTGCCATCACCCCACCTGGTCCTAGCAGCCCTCCGGCTTCCCAAACCACTGCTGGCTCTACCACACCTGGACCTAGCAGCCCTCAAGCTTCCCAGAACACTGATGGCTCTACCCCAGCTGGGCCTCTCTCTCGCCGAGCCAGTACCCCAACTGGCCCCGACAGACAGCCACCTCCCAGTCATACTGCCAGCCAAATCTGAGTGTTGGTCACCCTCACACACATGTCTCTCCCACAGTTGTACCATGGACTGCCCATTTGTGACGCCCTGAGTGTGTTGCTGACCATGGCAGGGTACTGTACCACACATTCCCAGTGCTGGATGTCATGTACTCACTCTGCACTTTTTACTGGCCCTTGGCCTTGCTGTTCACTGCTGTGTGCCCCTTGCCTGTGCAACTTCTCATGTACCTCACCTGCACTTTGGACTGGCCACTGGCCTTGCTGTTCACTGCTGTTTGTCCCTTGCCTGTGCAGGATCTCATGTACCTCACCTGCACTTTGGACTGGCCACTGGCCTTGCTGTTCACTGCTGTTTGCCCCTTAGCTGTGCAGATTCTCATGGACCTCACCTGCACTTTGGACTGGCCACTGGCCTTGCTCTTGTCTAAATTTTGCTGCATAACGGTGTGAAATGTAAATAAAATAGAAATGTACTCCTGTTGTCTGCCTTATCAGTGTCCTTGCTAACTAAAGGGTTACTGTGTGGGTATGGTTTACTGTGACACATGCTCTATATGCCACTTCAACATTGCCAATGTCTTGTTTCCTCTGATCATGTTGTTTCAACTTTGGTGTCCCAGACTTGTGCATCTGTGTGTGTTGGCTTAGATGTAGGTGTGTTTGCTGTGGACTGTTTAACTTCCTGGGTGTGTTGTTGTCTGTGTGATGTTTAGATTGTTGTTGTGTGTGTTCATGGTGTGTCACTCATCTCTGTTTGTAACTGGTATGTCTGTTGTGCACACACTGCTTGGTGTGCATGCAGTGCTGTGAGTGTATGTTGCCTTGTCCTTGCCTGTTGTGCACCCCCTGATGTTTAGCTGTTGTAGCATGTTGATATCTTTGCATGTGCATGTGTTATGTCTGATGTGGCTGTGTGCAGTGTTTGTGTTGTGTTGTCTCATGCAGTTGACAGATGCTCTGTGTGTGGTGTTCTATTTGCCTGTCAGTGTGTGTGTTTTGTTGTAGTGTTTGATTCAGATGTGTGTTGCCATTGTGGTGTGCCTTACTTGTGTGTCTGTCACATGGACTGAGGTCTATTGTAGTTCCCGTGCTTGTTTTATGTGCATCCTTTGTGTTTTCTCCTCTCATATTTGATGTGTCTCTTGTCATTGCAGGCATGTGGTACACTATGACACCATTTTTAGTTGATGGGTGGTGTGGTATGTCTGTCTGTGTGTCATTGTAGGCCCCTTTCTCCCTGTTTGTCTCCATTATTGTTTTGTGTGGATGCACTTCTTATATGTGTTGTGGTATGTTGACTGTGCATTTTTCCTGACTGATGAGGTTGTGTACTCCTGTTGTGTCTGTGCTCCCATTGAATTTGCACTGTTTAGCTGCACAGGTCTTGTCTGTTATTGTAGTAGTTCTGTGTGTGTGTTTAGATTGAGTTCTGTGTTTGACTGTTGTTTTGTGCGTACAGTGGTTCTGCCATCCCTGTGTGTGTGTGATGTTTGTGGATACCCCCAGGGGTGTGTTTCCTTGTCAGTGTATTGACTGGACATTATTGGCAAGCTTCTGTGTGTTTGTCACTGGTGTTGGGTGCTGCAGGTGTGATGGGTGTGGGGGTTGTGTGGAGGTTCATACTTGTGTTTGACAGTCATAGAGTGTTGCAATGGGCCCTGTGTGTTGTGCTGCTGACATACTCCTGTGATGTATTTGGATGCAGATGTGTGGCTGCTCAGTGTTAGACTTACTACCCTTCCTTTCATCCCTGTGCCTATACATGGGTTGCCTTGCTGTCTCCCTGAGTTGTTGCATTGAGGTGACTGTGGTTTGACTTCACTCACTGTGACTGCCATGTGTGATTTGTTGAGCTGGGGTTGTTGTTATATGTTCCTTCCCTTGCATGTGATGTACAGTTTCTTGGTGTTCAGGTCCTTGCCATTCCATTTGTGTGCACCTCACTTTAGGTTTCCTATTTGTTGTCCTCCATTGCTGCTGGCATGTGGTCTGTGTTTGTTGCTGTGTGTCAGTGTGGGGTATGTCTGTGTGACTTGGCAGGCTGCGTGTCCATTGGAGTGTTTGTTCATTTTCTGTGTGTGTTTATTTTGTGCTTGGACTCAGTTTACTTGCCATGAGTGTGGTGTTGTTGTGGTGTGTGGGTTCCCCTGGCCCTGTGCTTATACGCTGTGTGTTACTCTGCAGCCACACCTGATGAGGCTGTCTCCCTAGTCGTTTGTTGTGTGGTGCAGTGTGTGTGTTCACCTGGCTGGTAATTGGGCATGTGTGGGCACAGGAGGGTCACGTGGCATGTCCCTTCATGTTGTGGGTGGGCCTAGTGTGTGGAGTGTGGAGGTGTTGCCCTGTGTACTTTGTGCACTGCCCATGCCTTGCGCTGGCCCAGCCTACTACATTGTGTGCATTTTTTAACGCGAATTCACCGCTGCGGTCACGTGAGCTGGACATTATTTCGAGATCGCGGACATGGTGACCGGGATGAGGAGGGGTGGACTAGTGGCAGGTAGGACATGTGTGGCTACACCTGTGGTTGTGGTCCTGTCCCCACCAGGGTATCTGGTGGGGGCAGGGACCTTACATCAGCCATGGGGTTGTGGGTTGTGTTTGTGTGCAGAGTTTTGTGCTCGCGTACCTGCGGCGGCGTCCGCCACGGTCCATGGCTTGCTGGAGGTGTATCATGTACAGCGCCGGGAAGACGTGTAGTGCCGGGTCCATGGAGGTCGGCTCCGGTATTCTTTTTTGCGCTCCGCTGTGGTGCTTCCGCCTGCTCAGATTGGCCGGTTTCTCCGCTGCGGTGTGCCTGGCTTTTTGGCGTATCCTAATTTGTACGGCGGGAGGGACGTCATTCCGCACGGCGGTGGCTCTCGATTGGTTGTCTCCGCCGCGGTGGTGGGCGCGTTTTGATGGCGGTCCATGTCGCACCGCGGCGGACGGACAATGGGCTGTGTTTGACCATTGTAATATGGGGGACAAGTGCACCGCTGCTCACGGGCGGAAAACAGCGTTTTATCCCACCGCCAGCATCACGGAGGTGCATCCGCCAGTCATCATAATGGACCCCTTAACCTCTGGACTCTTTTTTCTTTCTTTAAATTCTTTATTCGATCCATTAAAATACAGATCATAAAAGCACAAAAAAAGATCGACAATAAACATAATAAACCAGCTCATAACTTGCAGCATCCATTACAATTTTTTTTTAGAAATTACCCATGTAGTAGCTAAGATTGCCTATACAATTCATAAATAGACATTGCTATAAAATTAAAAAGTGGGATAAAAACCTGCCATGTTTTTGGGCATATCTTATGGGCCACATACAAAACATATATAATTACCCTTTATCTACAGCTTAGTTTTACGGTGGATTTTCCAGACTATCTAAGGGCCCGCTGTTTTCTCCTCCTTATACAGGCCCACAAAAATGTGGCTATCGAGAAACATACAAAAGGGTCAGGCAAAGACTTTAAAAAATATAAGGCTACTTAGCATTGTCTAAAATTATAACGCCTAAGAATCGGAAAAAAAAAATCTTCTCTTTCTTTCTTATAAAACCCGCAAAACAGAACTAAGTGTAAGTCAGACTGAGGCGAATGATTATCACAAGGGCACAAAGTCAGTTCAGAATGCTTAAACCTTCTCTCCGGGTAGCCCAGCATTAGAGGAATCAGGTTCGTACGGAACCTCAGTAAAATGTATCTGTGCTGAGCTATAGTGGTACTTACTAAATAAGAATACCCTCGCTCTATTATGGGAGGGGTCAGCTGATATGCAAGGACTGATTGTTTGGTATGATTCCTTTTCATTCGATCAAAGTGTGCCCTGGACATAAAGGTGTCAATCAATTTTTGTTTCGAGATCGTCCTACACGCAGTTGGGTCCTTGAATAATTACACTAGCCCAATAGCAGTCAGAGTTGACTCCATATATCTCAGCCATCTAATCTTATTATTATGTTCCAGTTTTAAACAATTTTTTATTATAATTTGCGTTAGGTTTTCTGTATTCCTACGCCAAATAGAAAACCACATATAGGCCAGTCCCAGTTCTATGTGCAGAATATAATTTAAATAGGAAGAGGGAAGAGAGACTAAGGGCATCATTACGATGGCACCGTAACGGAGCACGGGACCGACCGCCGATGCTGCGGCGGTCCCGCCATGCAAATTAGGATGCGCCCGCCACACTGGCGGGCGCATTCTGGGCCTTTTACATTGCGGGTGGATCTGTTGGCTGCAGACCCGCTCGCAATGTAAAAGGACTGTGCACAGCATTGCAATGCACAACATGTCAGGCACCACGTGGTGCCTGACACGTAGTGCATTGCAATGAGGGGTACCATAGGTACCCCCATGTGCACCCCCACCCTCCCAACACCCTGGGGCCCGCAGCGGGCCCCAGCAGCAAAGTACCGCATGCCTTTCCATGGCGGCATCGCCGCCATGGAAAGGTAATTTACCGCCTACATCATAATATGGATGGCGGTGTCTTGCAGACACCGCCACCATATTGTGTCCCTTTTCCGCATGGTCGACAATTCGACCGGCGGGAAAGCGGCGGACGGTCTTTACGTCCGCCGCGGTGCCCCGCCATACTAATATGGCGGGGGCGAACCAGGGACATATGGCGGGCGGATCGCCACCGACGGTCCGGCGGTGACCACCGCCGGCCCGGCGGTGTCCACCGCCGGCCCAGTGGTGGCGATCCACCCGCAATCATAATGGGCCCCTTAGCTCTTAAAAAAACCTGTCTTCAAGGATTTGGAGAGAGTCTGAGGGCGCCAAACCCCATACTCCTGCCCGTACGTAACTGCTGATTTGATCTTGGCCTGGAAGATCTTTTTTTATTGGGTCTAGAGGTCTAGTGCCCAACTTCTTAGCAAACGACGTAATGGCTGTCAGACCCCTCTCCATACCTAGTGCCCTGCCCGCTACCAACGCTGACCAGGTTTGATTTTTGTCGAACAGGACCCCCAGGTAGGGAAAGGTATCTACCACTTCTATTTTGCGTGATTCCATATGAAAGTACGGAGGTCTATGGCGGCTACTTGCCCCTGCTATAATGACAAAGGATTTGGTTTAGTTAACTTTCAAATCCAGTGATGCCATAAAAGACGCATATGATGTTAAGAGTCGTTGGAGAGCTAGCCTTACTCTGGCGATCAGCACCGCGTCGTCAGCATAGGCCAATATTGGTAGGGAGCAGGTGTCAAACACAGGAACATCTGGGGATGAACCCAAAAGGGCTCCTTCGACCCCATTTGTGTAGATGGAGAAAAGAAACGAGGCAAGGACGCACCCCTGCCTAACACCCCTGGCAATCTTGAAGAAGCTGGTGCACTCCCCATTTTTGCCAAAGCGAACACATGCGGTGACGTAGGAATATAATTGGCGAATTAAAGTGATTATAGCAGGGTCAATCCCCATCGACTCCCTTATATACCATAATTTAGAGTGGCTCACGCAGTGAAATGCTGCTGATAGATCCATAAAGGCCATATAAATCTTGTCACTCTTCACTCTGGTATATTTATCTATGGTTAGGGATAGATTCAGGCACTGATCTATCATGCCCTTGCCTCTTTGAAACCCATACTGCGCCTGCATTAAAATATTCTTCTCTTGCGCCCACCCTTCCAACCGATATAGGAGCAGTCTACCCATGAGCTTTGCAATTGTGTCTAACAAAGAAATTGGTCTATAGTTCAGCGGGTTTTCCCTGTCCCCTTTTTTGTATATAGGCACAATTACACTGGTCTTCCAAGAGGGCGGGGGGCCAACTTTAGCTATGCTGTTTGCTGTTGAAGACATTAGTTATTAAAGGGGCCCACAGATCATGGTTTTCCTGAAACAAATCTATTGGTACCCCTTCAGGGCTCGGAGCCTTCCCAGGACTACAGGCAGCCAGCCCTCTTCTTACTTCTAACAGTGAGAAAGATAAGTTGTTCAACGTTATGGAACCTGTATTGGTTGGTGGTATCACATGGGGCCTACTGAAGGCGAAGATATGTTCAAAGCGTGCCAACCATGCATCTTCACCTACGTGAGTGTCCAACGTGGGATCCTTTGGATTTTTGAAACAGGGGGCATTAATTACCTTCCGGAAGTCTCTGATACTACCCGTAGCGGCTGCATAATCAAGTTTAGCCCAAGCCTCCTCCCTGATATCCCTTTATCTTTTCTTCCTTACTGTCTTGTATTCCCTGCGTAATGACCTTATTTTGGGCTACGTTCCAGGGGGAGTCAAACCAGCGGTTGGATGTAAGTTTGTCCGCCGGTTTGTAACGAGTGAGTGCCAATTTTACTTTCCCTAAAAGTTCTACAAACTGTGATAGTAGTGATGCTGGGGTGGACTTCAATTCTAGGCAGTTAAAGGTATTCTCCAATATATTCGGTATAATTTCTGGGATCAGTTTCAACTTATCAATTTGAACCCATTTTAGTTGATAACCATTCATTCTGGCCAGGGTTGGTTTTTCTATTTCCGTGTCTGCACCACTTTACTGATAACCAAATTCAGCTGTGTGAATAAAATTGCGTGATCACTAAAACTCGTAAATATGTTATCTACATGGGTAACCTTATCACTACAAAAGTTAGACACTAATATAAAATCAATAGTGGATTCATGACTATTCTGTCTGAAAGTTTTTCCTAAGTTGCCTGTTAATGAATTCAGCTTGTTGGCTATTGCCATATTCCTAGTGTATAACATCCTGTTTAGGCTATTTCCGTATTCATTATGAGCAAAGTGGTAGATAGGGTTTCCCAGTATATCTTCTAAACAACAGACACAGTCTTGTTTATGCTTGCAGAGATGTGCATTAAAGTCAGCCACCCATATAGTACTTAATGCTCCATTGTTGACATGCCTAGCGAGTTTGTCTATCTCCCTGTTCAGCTCGGCTACCACTAAGTGCATATTCGCCCCAAAACTATTATTATAGTAGTTTATTAGAAGCCATGCACCCTCCCTGTCTTCCTCTACCAGGGGCAGATGGAATTGGGCACTCGGGGATTAAAACTTTTTTATTTTTATTGGTAACGTATTTGGGATTAGAGTTAGAAGGCCCCCCTTTGCTCTACCTGACGAAGATGCTGTTGCCTCTGTCTGGAATGAGCGGTAACCATTTATAAAAAATACAATCTGTGGCCCATGTTTCCTGTAGGCATATGATATCCTGAGTTTGCCATTGTGTTTGCCAGTGCACATTGCCTACCTTTTGGCCAATACCAGCCACATTGCATGATTCTAGTCTAATAGGTTTGTTATTTGTCATGTTCTGCGTGTCAGTAGTTTTTGCACACCCCTGAACATCAACACCCAGTATTATAACCTCCTATATATTGAACACAGAGTTGAAAAAATGACGCCGGATCAGCGGAACCACTGCGGTGCCTGGAACATCTGGACCTCTGCAATGCATCTGTTGTTTCTAAAATAGAGCCAAAAAAAGCACGCTATTTTCTAATTCATAATTAAACTGTTAATGTTATTTTGTCAAAGAAAAAATAACATTCTTTTTGTAACTTATGGAAACAAAATACAACTTTCTTTATTTAAAAAAGAAATTATTAGCACTACTTTGGTGCGTAGTGGATAATAAGTTACAGCTAAGAAAGAAAGAAATCCTCTGAAATTTACAGGAAAAACCTAAAGGTTAAACAGGCATTATAGTCAGGTGTACATTAAAAATTATAACTTAAAAAAAAAAAAAGAAATTCACTGAAAATCCTAAAGGTTAAAGGGATGTTATAGTTAGGTAACATTAGTAACCGAAGGCTTATGTTTAAAATAAATAAAACCACTGAAATTCGCCAGTTTTAGTTCACTGAGCTAAATATAACGTGCATCCCCACCATGCACTGCTTATAACCTAAAATATTACGCCACTCATTACATGTTCAATTACATCATTAATGACATCACTGATGACATCTCTAATG
The DNA here is from genome assembly GCA_963921515.1 of Calotriton arnoldi. Taxonomy (NCBI): domain Eukaryota; kingdom Metazoa; phylum Chordata; class Amphibia; order Caudata; family Salamandridae; genus Calotriton; species Calotriton arnoldi. The sequence continues at coordinate 529,381 of CAWUFW010004174.1, forward strand.
CATTTGTCAGAGACAAAGCAAAGGGCTTCTTCCAAAATGGCAACCGCAGTATGGTGAGTTCCAGGATGAACCATGCAATATAGCAATTAAAGCAAAAAAGTAGGCCTTTAAATAAATAGTTAATACAAAAAGTAGTTCTAGGAAATTTAGGAGCAAAAAATATTTTAGAAAAGATGTGGGTCTAGAAAATTAGAAACACCCTGCAGAACTCATGTGAGGTGAAGTATTTATTCCAGACATGAATCTCGTTACAACACAAAGTGCGAGATGAATCAGTTTCAGGAATACACAACTAGTACATCATAATCCATAAGTAGCAAAGAATTAAATAGCACATATGAAGTCAGAATTACAATGCTACAATGCGTATAGCATGCTAATCATGTTTACAGTACTGCTCTACTGCTACCTAATGAACATGCACCCCCACGGGCCGTACTAGACAAGAGAGCACCATGTAGCGGGGGTATTAAGAACAACGCTTCCTGGGACACCTTTACCCCTTCACCGAAAATGATATCAAAAGGTGCTTCGGAGTATCAATCCATCTAACCACATCAGTGACCCGTTACCACCTACCATCTTCAAAGTGATCAAGGATGAAATCTCCCTTTCTGGACAAAGATCGTCAATGCATCTATGTCACAAGGCACGATCCCAGAATGCCTAAAAGAGGCTCAGGTAACACCGATATTAAAAAACCCACAGCTGACAGTACAGATCTTAACAACTTCCGACCGATCTCCAGCATACCCACTCTAGCCAAACTCCTTGAAAAATGCGTCCAGTCACAACTATGTGCATACATCGAAAATTTCCATCTCCTGGACCAACACCAATCTGGCTTTCGTAGTGGGCACAGCACTGAATCGGCTCTTACTCATGTGATGAACGACATCTTAATAATGCTCGATCGAAATGAATCCTGCCTCCTTATCCTACTTGACCTTTCCTCCGCATTTGACACTGTCAATCATGACAACCTCCTACGCATTCTGGAGCATAGAATGGGCATTTCGGGGCAGGTGCTGCTTTGGTTCTCGTCCTTCCTGCAGCACAGGACCCAAAGAGTGAAAACAAACCACTCTCTCTCCCAGCCATCCCCAGTTAGCATGGGGGTTCCCCAAGGTTCTTCCTTATCTCCCATTCTCTTCAATCTGTTCCTGGAACCATTAGCTAACGTTCTAAATTCTTTGGACATTCGTTTCCATATGTATGCAGACGACACCCAACTCTATCTGAAAATCTCCTCCCCTGATGATATCACTTCACTCAACTCCACCCTACTGACGACCCAAAACTGGTTAACTGAGAACCATCTACTGCTAAACACCGCCAAAACAGAATTCCTCCTCATCTCTCCCCCGAATCATACTCCTATAATCGACCAATGGATGAGCCAACTCACCGCCTTCAACTGCTCCCCCGCACTATCGACTCAGCTAAATCTCTAGGAATTACCCTGGACAAGCATCTGAATATGAAGACTCACATTAGCAACGTGTGCAAGGGAGATAACCACCTTCTGAGAACACTCAGGAATCTCAAACCTTTCCTACCTCAAGCAGACTTCAAGCAAGTGGTCCAAGCGCTTGTCCTGCCGAGACTTGACTATGGCAGTGCTACGCTATGTGGCCTCCCCAAATACACGTTGGCCCCCTAAAGGCGTCACTGAACGCGGCGGCCAGATTGATTACGGGCACTAAGCGAAAGGCACACATCTCCCCAGTTTTAAAATCTCTAAATTGGCTACCTTACGAAGCTAGAATTCAACTGAAGATTGCCTGCCTATCACACAAAGCCCTACACTTCAAAACCCCCAGCTACCTCGCACAAAAGCTAGAACTATCTGGAGGGGGTAGACCGTCAAGGAGTGCAAATTCCCTCCTCTTAAAACCACAGATCTTCCGCAAAAAAAAAGAACATGCCAACGAGCCTTCTCTGGCTCTGCTCCAAAAATTTGGAACTCTCTTCCACCGGAAATTAGGAGGATCTCATCAAAGGATACCTTCAAACTGGAAGCAAAAAGATTCCTCATGAATAAGTTCTTACCTTATCATGAGGGACATTTGCTAGCTCTAAGCGCATCGGTCATACTATAACATTTGTTATTATCTCTGGATATGTTTATTATTTTGTTTTGGTTATCACTCCTGTACATGATTATTGCATTTACTCCTCTGAAGTCATTATGCCCCATCGCCCAGCCCACTCTTCGTCCACCCATGTGTATAAATGATCTGGTAGATGTTCACCATCTGATTCAATGCCATTAGACTTCCCATTTGACTCATATTTTGTATATTGTTTTGGTACTGGTCTTTATTTCTACATATGATTATTGTAGTTACTCACCTATGTCACTTTGCTCCATCGTATAGCCCACTCTTCGTTCTCCCAGGTGTATAATTGATCTGGTAGACGTTCACCATCTGATTCAATGTCATTAGACTCCCCACCTGACTTATGTTCTGTTTAACGTTTTGATATTGGTTATTCTCTGTATATGATTATTGTATTTACTCCCTTACTTCACTTTGCTCCATCGTTTAGCCCATTCCCAGTTTATTCAGGTTTATGAAGGATATGTTATGTGTGCATTATATGTTTCAATATCCATTAGATTCACCCTATTAGACTCATGTTTTGATTTGTTACCTCCTTTCCCTCAAAATGTAAAGCGCTCTGATATCCCTCGGGATCAAGTTCGCGCTATATAAAACTTTATAAATAAATAAATGGGTTTTAGTGCCTTGACTGCCAGATAGTCTTTGCACTTCTGTCCTTTTTTCTTTTTGTACAGCCCTTGCAGTCATTCGAGGGACAATTAGCTTAGCATTTGTGCCTCATTCCATGAAAAATATATGCCACACTTTGTTATGACACAAATGTATGTCAACAGAACAACCAGTAGGGCATTCAAGAGGTTAAAGACAGAAAAGCAAGACATGTGCAAAATAAGAATTTCGTGAGTGAGATTTGTGTAGACAACACATTTCTGTCATTTGAAAAGCTGGCCACCCTGTGAAGCACACAAACTCTTACATGGCTACGGATGATCGGGGGATGTTGCCGGGTTGAAACAGGAGGTAGATTTGAGAGTGAGACTGGTCTAGAATTCGGACTGCAGAGCCATATGTTCTGTTAATACCACAACATCCATCAACAGTCATTTGGTTATGGCTTGCAGATATTCTTGATGTAGGGAGAAGGAAGACACGGTTAGCAGGAGTTTATATACTCTTTGTTAAAATAAAGTATTTTTGTTGGTATTTTCCAGTTAACCCAAGTAAATGATAAGGGCAATCTCCAGGGGATAGTACTCTATAAAGTTGGGTCAACCGCTCAAAATAAACACTAACAAAAATCGTAATTAGCAGACTGAATCCTTTAGCAGATGTCATCTGCTCAAAACCTTACCTCCCAATTTGCCCACTCTCATTTTCCGCCTCTGACTGTCATTTATGCTGGGGTTAGTCATTAGTCTTTGTTTTGTCCAAGCTCAAGAAAGGCGATTTTGCATGTATGAGTCGTTAGCAATTCGCATGTATGCATATCTTGGTTACACCTGGGGCCGTATTATAGAAGTGCCCCGGGGAGCGCAACGGGCGTTTGCACCTGCTTTGCGTGCCCCAGGGCACTTTGGTATTACAGAAGGGGCCGCAGACGCTTGTGGGGCCCCTTCTGTAATACCGATAGCGCTGGCGCACATAAAGCAGCAGCGCTATCTTCAGAGGGTGTTCAATCATTTGCATGGGGGCGTGACCCCATGCAAATGAGGGAATCCCTTTGCCTCTGCACCCGCGTTGTATTACAGATGTGGACGCAGAGGCAAAGAAGCTCTCAGGAGGCCCACTGACAGTGCGCCACCTATCAGGTGGCGCACTGTCAGTGCGTCTCTTGACTGCAGCCCTCTGGAGGAGGGAAAGGGGGTCCCATGGACCCTCCCAGACATTCCCTTGCAAGCGGGTGCATTCACTCTCTGCACCCACCTGCAAGGGGATCTCTAATCTCCTTTAAAAGTGCAGGCGGGTTGCCGCCTGCACTGTGAAAACCCGGAGCGGCTTCGAACCAGTCGCTCCGTTTTTCACAGGAATGCGCTGTCCCCAGGGCAGTGCGAGTTCGCGGCTGCCCTGGGAGAAGTGCATTCACCATTAAAACGTGCGCTCAGCGCTAACAATGAAAATGCGCTGTTTGCATAATGCGGGCTCAGTTAATCTATTGAATTGTTCATTGACTTTCCTTACTCTTCTTACTGCAGGTCTTACTGATCCCGGAGTCAGCAATGTGTCAAAAAGAAGTACAGATGCAATCCAGTACTTGTAAGTTCTATGGCTGAACTGGTAGTGTCTTTGTGAGGCAGTAGGGCATGGTTTTCCTATTGTGGCTTGACCTGCTCCTAGTCCATATGCTTCCTAATTACTTAGCAAGGCTGTCAGGAAGAAAGTATGGTTTTTATACAGAATGGAGGAAAGATGGCCACCAAGACCTGGTTCTCCTGAGACATGCCGTGACCCACAGATCTCGTAACTGCATTAACTCCCAGCAAAGCTGCCTCTTGGATATGTAGTTTTCAGCGGCAGCAGTCGAGGGCATCAGGGCTGGCAGTCTCCACAAACCACACCAGCATAGAGTCTGTGGGCTATCCTGTACACAGTGGGCCCCTGGTGCAGTACTGAACAGGGTTTTTCTAGGCTGTCAGGACACCATAACCGTGCCCAGTGTTTTCAAGAACCTTTCAGATAGTGGGGTCATGCTGTGCTGCTCCCAAGGCACTGCTCCTGAAGGTCTTTCAGGGATGAGAGCCTTTGTTATTGAGTATTGTAAATAAGTTTACAAGTGAGTTGATACATTTCACATCTGAGTTTACTGCCTTGAGCTATACCAGGAAAGAGGCCAGATGGACGGACATTTATAACAAAGGAGAAGTACGTGGTGCAGCTTTTTCGCACCAAGACCCAAAAAACCCATACAAAGCAGACTGGAGCTGGAAACTAACCCCTTGTCACCTGTGAGGAGTCATCCAGTATTGGGTGCCCTGGCCAAGGAAGAATGTGACTTTAATGGCCAGAATGGAAAGTTTGAAAAGCAGAGATAGCTGGTATCAGCTATGGGTTCTGAGGCTGTCATTAGGAATGGAACGGCTCTCTGGGCTTGCTTGATTTCAACATGGAAGAGGTTTTTCTATATTTGGAAGATGTTGTGGATTCAAGAGACCCTGTGGTGCAGTCGATTGGATGGCAGAAAAGGGTTGATATTAAAGTCTTTGATGACAGAGACTGTGTCTTGGACGTGGTGAAGGCAAAAGGAGAGCTTTCCTTTGAACATCTAAGTAAGTAAGTAAGTAAAGGCTTATAGAGCGCACGAATGCCGAGGCGTCTTGGCGCTGTGGAGAGTAGGACGGTGGCGAAGTTAGGAGGGGCTTGATCACTGTTGGGGAGGGAAAAGCCAGGTTTTAACTTGATTCCTAAACTGCGATCTGGACGATAACAGCCTAATATTGAGTGGAAGTTCATTCCAAAGCTTAGATGCCAAGAAAGATAGACATCGGCCTCCCCATCTGGTTCTCTTAGCTCTGGGGACGTGAACCAGGGCTTTGTTGGCAGATCTTAACGTCCTGCGGGGGGAATGCCATTGGAATAGTTTATGATAGTCGTAACCCCCCCCCCCCATAAAGGGCTTTAGGAACCAAGCACTGCGCCTTAAACTGAATTCTTTGCTTGACTGGAAGCCAGTGCAGGTCTCTGATGGCACCCGAGATAGGACTATATTTTGGGATATTTAGCAGGGTGCGTGCCGCCGCATTCTGTAGGGATTGAAGTTTCATCAGCTGGCGTTTGTCAACACCTGAGTACAAGGCGTTACAATAGTTGAGGCGGGAAAGAATAAGAGGCACCACAACCGTTTTTCTCAAATCCTCAGTTAGAAAAGGTAGGATTTTCCGAAGCATTTTTAGAAGAAAGTAACAAGCTGATGTCAGCTGATTGATTTGCCCTGAGAGATTGAGCTGGACATCACATAGAAAGCCAAGGTTTTTCACTTTGGTGGCAGGGACAGGGCAGGCCCCAGCCGCTGCTGGCCACCATGCTTGGGTCCAGATAGGAGAACCATTGCCAAATTCCATGACCTCGGTCTTGTCCGTGTTGAGTTTTAAGTAATTCTTATGCATACATTTCATAATGTGGCTGAGACAGCTATGAAATCTGTCCGCCACCGAGTCTGCCTTTGATGCAATGGAGATAATCATTAGAGTGTCGTCAGCTTACGACACTAACGAGAAGCCATGGTCCCTGATTAGTTTGGCCAACGGGGTCACGTAAATATTGAACAGCATTGGAGAGAGTGCTGATCCTTGCGGCACTCCCCAAGGAAGATACAATTTGCTTGATTCTAGGGAGTCCCAGCACACCCTCTGTTCTCTAGCAGAGAGGAAGGAGGTGAGAAGGGAGAGCGCAGTGCCTCCAACTCCTACTGCCTCCAGCCGTCACGTAAGTACAGTATGATTAACCGTATCGAACGCGGCTGATAGGTCAAGTAGGATCAGGATGGCCCTGCCACCCCTGTCAATTTACCATCTTATTTCTTCTGTGGCCATGATTAGTGCAGATTCCGTTGAGTGTCCCGAATGGAAGCCATGTTGTGTAGAGTCCAGAAGGTTGTTGGAATTTAGGTAGTCCGTGAGCTCTGCGTTAATGGCCTTTTCCAGGACTTTCGCTGCTAGAGGCAAGCAGGAGATTGGGCGGTAATTTATTACCTCAAGAGGGTCAAGAGAGGGTTTCTTTAAGATGGGTCGGATACAAGCTTCCTTCCAGGAGGACGGGAAGACACCGGTGTTAATAACATTGTTCAGAAGAGGGGCAAGTAATGTGCTGACTTTGTTAGAGACACTGTGAATGATGTTGGGCGGACATGGGTCGGTTGGAGATCCAGACTTGATAGCCAGTAATAGGTCATTTACACTGTCGGTTGCCAAGGAAGAGAAGCTGGTTAGGTGGCAGGTGTTGGGTGTCATGTCTGCCGTTAGTGTGGCCTGAGAGGAGGGGGTGTCAGGGCTCTGGCTCTCTAGTTCCTGATATATTACTTGAACCTTTGACTGAAAGAAAGTGGCCATTTTATCACACAACGCTTGAACATCTCAGAATACAGATCTTTTCTGACCAGCCACCTTAAACTTTGAGGGAGAGATCAAGACTGAAAGCTCTCAGGAAGAGATTCCTTGAGAGTGTTGTCTGGATAGGCGTGTTCCACCTGTCGAATAGAAGGCAACTGAAAACAAGAGTGATTATCTATTTTCAGATTCAGCGAGAGTGGAGGCACTTTTGAAAATCTTACCTGAGAAGAGAGAGGATAAGCAACAGTCACATGAGTGACACTGACACAATTCCACACTAAGGGGCTTATTACGATACGATGGCGGTTGGAAAGCCTCTGACCTTTGGTTGGAGGCTTTCTGACCGTCATCATCGGTTTCAATTCCGACTGGCTGATTATGAATCAGCCGTCAGAATTGAAACCAGCCAGTCATACCGATTGGCTTCCAACGGGCTCAAGAAGCCCGTCAGTCAGTCAAAGGCTGGCCCGTAATCCCAGAGGGGGGTCTTTCCGACCTTGGAATTACGATGCACGGTTTCACGCAGGGTTGCCATGTCGGCCTTTCCGACATGCAAACCCTGTCGGAAAGCGTATTCAGGGGCCCCTAGCCTTGTGTGCACAGCCTCCGGTTAAAAGCCGAGGGGGCACCTATGGTGCCCCCCTGTTAATCTCTGCACCCCATGGCAGGCACCTTGAATTAACACCACTTCTCATTTCCCTAAGGGAGCATGTACTACGGTCGCATCCAAATCAGGCGGTCGGGACTGCCGACCCGAGGTCGGTCGGCCCCGTTTACAAGACGTTGTCGGGCAGAAACAATTCCGCCCGACATCGTAATCGCCCCGATTGTTGTCCTTCGAGTGGGAGTGTGGAGTATCATGTGTACATACAACAAAAGTTCTGTGTATTCCTAGCTTTGGCCTGGCCTTGCTAGCACAGAATTTCACCAACTGGTTAGGGCGGATCTACCCAAATATCCACTCTGTTTCCCTCATTTAGATGCAATGTGAACTCACAAACTATGTTGAACTGTGAATTTTAGAAGTTCCATATATGAGGCTTTTTCCTTTTGCAGGAATATATTGCATTAGGTTTGAAAATTCAGTTAACATATATTTTTTTAAAAGTTTACAAAGTCTTACACAAGCGAACTCTGCAGATTTTGCGCACACCCCTGAAAAAATACACTGAAATTAGTAAATAAACAATCAAAGATTCGTAGAGAAAATAGAAAAATATTCAAATGTATCAATTGACCAATCAGGAAAGGTGAAAAAGGCAGTGTGCAGTACATAATCGTAAGAGCAAGAACAATTAACTGAGTAGTGCTGTGCATTGTGGAGCAGAAGGGCTGATGGCTATCTTACTCAACATCTTTTTATTAGGTTTTTAATAAATGACAAGATATCATTAATACACAAAGGCAAATAGATCAACTTATAAAATATTGCACAAGCATTGATAATAAAATTAACACGTCTAAAACAAAAATCATTTAGTTTTGGTAGAAAAAAGAAAGGCCACTCGTTGATTGGTAATGAATCCATTGAGAAGGTGCCTTGCTATAAATACTTAGTGGGTATGGTTTGAGGAGAGAGGGTGCACATTAGCACACAAGACATCAATTAGGAATGCGGCTGCCTTTTTAAGCACAATACGCTGCCTTCCTCTAAAGAACATTTCATGTTCTGACACAAGTCAACTGTGTAAAGTGATGGAGTGTAAACTAATTTCAACAATCCTGAATGGCATGATTGTATTTAACCCGTTGCGTGCGTCTGTCGGCCAACGGCCGTCGCGAGCACTACCTCTGTAGTGCTGCGAACGTCCGTTGGCCGACGCGGCCCCGCCCACTCCGCTAAACCGCCGCACCGCGGCGGAATTGCCGCCGCGGTTAAGCGGTTAAAGATAAACTAGGAGGTGACTGGAATGACATTGATATTGGCCCAGGATAGATGGAGATCGCGTGGAGGGCCGGAGCTACTCAGCGACACGCGACTACAGACACTGGTGCGAGATATGGGCTGGGTGGATACGTGGCGACACTTACACCCGACAGTGCAAAATTACACATACTACTCTACAGTACATGATTTATTCTCACGTTTACATTACATATTTATACCGACCACTTATTATTATCGAATTGCGGATGCGGATATCCTACCTAGAGGCCTGTCAGATCATTCTCCAATAGCGTTGACATTGCGGCTGGAAATAGCCCGCCCTTCCTTCCGATGGCGCCTTTCGACATGGCATCTTCATGATCCACAATATAAAACCTACATATATCAGGCCATTACAGCTTATTTTACTGAAAACGTGGGAACTGTGAGCTCAGCGATGACCATCTGGGAGGCTATGAAGCCAACCCTTAGGGGTGCCGACATATCTTTTTGCGCCGCTCAACGGAAAAAGCACCGGGAAACATTGCTTCAGGCAGAGGCTCAAATACTTGATTTAGAACAACGGAGTCGAGATGTAGGCGGTAGGCAAATTCGCCGCCAGCTCCTCTTCGCGCAACAAGTACACGCTAATGTTCTGCGGGATGAGGCCAGACAGGCTTGGCTGGCCTCACACAGCCGAATATATCAGTGGGGGGACAAGTCGTGCTCTCTCCTACATCGCCTTTGCCAGCGGGTGACTCACCCACTAACACCACCAGGTATTCTGGGTGAGGATGGTCAAACGATGACGGACCCAGCCCAGATTACGTCCAGCTTTGAGACATATTACGCCGATCTATATACCCCTAACGATGTGCTACCTGAATCTGTGATTACCCGCTTTATAGAGGACCTACCCCCCAAAGCCCTATCAGATACGGCACAGGCGCACCCAGATTCCCCCTTAACAGCTGAGGAGCTGAGTGCGGCCCTCACAGACTTGCTCGTGGGCAAAGTTGCAGGTCCTAACGGCTTTCCATGCGCGTTTTACAAGCACTTCCAGTCCCAGTTTGTTACTATCTGGAGGCGGTGAACGCGGCCCTCGAGGAGGGGAGACTCCCATCGGTTTGGCGACATGCCGAAATTGCGATATTCCTTAAACCCGGCCGACCCACAGATCAACACTCATCATACCGTCCCATATCACTGCTGAATGTGGAGGCCAAACTTTTGGCCAAAGCCCTTGCTAATAGTATCCTCCCCTTTATGTCCGACCTGGTTCCTCCGGACCAGGCAGGCTTTATGCCTTGCCGGGCCACCCGACACAATATCCGACGGGCCCGTAACGCAGTTGCAGCGGTCGACCATCTGGAAGGCCCGGCAGCGATGCTGCTGGCCGACATAGATAGGGCATTATTTGATTCCTTGGGGTGGACGTACCTGTTTGCCCTTCTGAAGTGTCTTAATATTGGGCCACGTCTTTTGTCCTATATTCGGCTGTTATATACGGATCTCACGGCTTCAGTTAGAGTGGCAGGTGCGGTCTCGGAACCCTTCTCTATAGGGCGTGGCACACGCAAGGGGTGCCCTCTGGCCCCCTACTTATTTGCGCTGGCACTGGAACCACTGGCCTCATGGGTCCGGATTGATGCACAGGTTAGGGGGTTTGAGTGGTCAGGCGGGATATCGGATCAGATCGCCCTGTATGCAGATGATGTCCTTTTCTTTATATCAGAGGCGCGTCGGACGGGGCCTCGGTTGCTCCGCATACTGCAGATATTTGGAGAGACCTCGGGATTGTATATGAACGCCCGGAGGTCTATACTCTGGCCTCTGCGTGGGAGCTCCGAAATGGGCGCATGGGCTGCGGACGTCACGATGGCCACATCAGGTTTTAAATATCTTGGGGTTCATCTGGCGGCATCCCAATCGGTGTCATGGGATAAAAATATCACCCCCCATCTGGCTGCGCACCCAGGCTGAGATGAAGTCATGGACACGTATGCCCCTTTCCATATTGGGTAGATCGGCGATTTTTAAAATGGTGTCACTTCCTCGCCTTCTCTACCAGCTTCAGAATTATCCCTTTCCAATACAGCCCGCCTGCTTCCGACAGCTTAATTCCAGACTCAGCCGTTTCCTTTGGAATGACCAGACCGCTAGAGTCACGCTAAAAATATGCTTTCAGTCTATCTATTGTGGGGGAATAGCGACACCGGATATCCAATCATATCATACAGCGTCTCACCTCTTAGTGCTCAACTATTGGTGGTACGACAATAGAAATGATCCGGCATACCAGGTGGAACGATGGCTCATGGGTAGCACCTTGCCACACTTGCTCCTACATGCCCCAAGAGAGCACCATCAGCTCCCGCCTGCTACACGGGTGGTCTTTGGAGTATGGAAGCAATCGCTGCACAGAATGGGATGGTGGAGAAAACTGAAAAGAGAAATACCTCTTTGGCAGAGTGGTCTTATGCCACAGATGTCTACCTTGTCGGGGTTTCAAGACTGGGATATCATTGGTATCTCCACATTGGGGGACGTGATGTGCGGCACTGTTCTGAAGTCCTTTCAAGAGCTCCAGAAGGACCTTGAGATGCCGCGTACTCAATTTTACAAGTATTTACAATTTCGCCACGCTCTAACACCATACATAGCGACCCTGGAAGCTATCCCAGAGTTTAACCCGAAAGAGGCTAAGGTCTTTATGGGCGATTTGGGAGACCACAAGACGGCCAAAATATACCAATCCCTTGTGACGAATCTCTCTACGACCCTGGACTCACTCCGGGAGAGATGGCAGACTGATCTTGGTCCGCTAGACAACGACGACTGGACGGAGATATTAGAATCCCCGCAGGTAGCCGCAATAGCATCACGCCACAGTTTAAATAGGTACACCGTGCATATTTCACAAGATATAGGCTGTGGAGGGCAGGACTGATAGCTTCCCCTACATGTCTCCACTGTGACAGTGCGGAAGGTAAGTTTATACATACTATTTGGGAATGCACGGGACTCCATAGATTTTGGACTGGAGTCACGACCTGTCTGTCAGAGGTACTGGGGTGGGAGATACCCCTGTCCCCTAGGCTTGCGCTACTGCATGTCACTGAGGAGATTGGAGGAAATCTGTATAAAAGACATCTATTATTGCTGGGCCTTACTCTGGCCAAAAGGGATATAGCCAGGGCATGGAAAGACCCGGCCTGCCTAAACTGGGGGCATGGAGGGCGAGTCTGGATTGGTGTATGAACATGGAGCAACCTATATTTAAGGCACGAGGTTGCCCACAGAAACATTTCAAAATCTGGAAACGCTGGGCAGATTTTCGAGGTCTCATTTTGGAACCCCCTCCACCACGCTGTACAGATGCTGAGATCTCTGGATGATGGATCAAGGGGGCAAGAAGTGATGCAGGGACCTACTTTATATGAGAATTGGCTCGCAAGGTGTGTTGAACAGATTATTGTGTTGTACATGGCACACTTGGTTATAAAGTTGTGGGCTGCTGTTCACAAGCCCGAAATGTTTATTTCCTTATTTTGTAAATGTCATATAAAAGTCACCAGATTGATTCTTATAATTCTGACCAGGATTAACTGTATTTCTCCTGCTCGAGATGCAACTGTTTTATCTGCTGACTTAATAAAACTGTGTTTTGAAAAAAAAAAAAGATAAACTAGGTGACTGGCTTGAGATAATACACTGTAAGAGTTTTCGCCAACATTCAGACTCCTCCTGCGTCCTCTCAAGCAACTAAGATTAGAGTTTAACTTGGCTAGATGCAAACAGCTTATTCAAGCTAGATCTACAAGCAAGATTTATTTCCTATTGCTATAAGTTAACAAGCATTGGCATAGCCAATAGGTCTCGCCTTTGGGATCTTATAAGTGTTTAGTCATGCAACAGTTGATGTTGTTGCACCAAGGATATTGTGCTGCATAAGTAAATACTTATAAGGTCCCAAAAGCGAGACCTATTGGCTATGCCAATGCTTGTTACCTTGTGTTATTAAACCACGCCCTTAATTACATCGAACACCCCCTCCCCCGTTTTTTATCCCACTTAAAGCCCTGGGTGCAACCATTAAATTTGTGCACTCTACTACGTAAAAAACCCGCTAACACGTTTAAGGCTCACGTGCAAAGGGGCTTCCCAGTAAACCACGAGGACCCTCACCGGAGCGAGCTTGGTTATGCAGCCGGTCAGTCCATGTCCACAATTCGCGCCCTCGTCCATCTGACGTGTAGCAGGGCCCCTTCACGCGGGCCCCGCCCCTGCTCACGCACTCGTGTAATGGTTTAGTTTTCGAAGAAAGGCCGTGACCAGTGGGCTGTGCAGCCGTGACCCGAGTGCGCTGGCGTGATGGGCGCTTCTCAAAGGAGCCATTCTCCGCAGCGCCTTGGGCGCATGTCAAATATTTCTCAAAGCAGGGGACGCGGAGGTGGCAGCGGCAAGAAATACCTTCCCGGCCGCGAAGGGTTCAAGGCATTACGTTTGTGAGCCTTGCCGCTTTCTGTACCACCCCAGCGCGGTTCAAAGTTGGGAGAAAAGAACCGTGCGAAAACTCGTTTCACTCGGTTCAGCATCGTTTAGTTAGGACAGGGCAAGATCTCAAAACAACAAGCACGCTAGTGGTGCGCGCGCGCCACAGCGTGACATCTGTTTTTTATTATCGCGCACGCACAAATTTAAACAAGCCGCTGCAGCGTCGTTAAGAAAAAATAACAAGCACACGAGTGGTGCGCGCGCTTGCAAGCAGCAGGCGTGACCACACGCTCGTGCACCATGGCCTTTTGCTTGCGGGTAACCGCAGGGAAAAGGCCATGACGCACGAGCATGTGGTCAGCTTTCTGAAACCCCTAACATAAAGTCTTGCCAGAGCAGCGCTTGCGCGCTACTCGAGGCTCGACCTAAAAAGAGCTGGCCTGGATAGTTTGAAATATTGTCTTTGGACAATGATAAATAAAGGCTCCAACTGGTTATTTCATATGGAAAGGGTCATAAAAGAACTAGAAGCCAGGGACCTCTGGATGAAGGAGTTTCCAGATAAATTATTTTCGAAATTAGTAAATAAACAGGCTAAACGTCTAACAATTAGGCAAGATATTGAAGACTTGAGCAAAAAATTGCATATTAAGTTGTTCCCTATGCTATAAGAACAGCAGAGTGTGCCATATTATCTTAAGCAGCTTTGGCCACTCGAATAGAAAATAGCATTACTGAGAAACCGCTTTGGACTGATCCCTTTGAGAGCACTTTGGCAGTGGTGTAACGAAAGTTGAGGGGGGGCCCCACTGCAAGGTACATGGAAGGGCCCCCGCTCCGGATTTCTCAGTTCAGAGTACTGTGCTGAGGGGGCCCCCTGCAGCTCGGGGACCACCCGCATCACGGGGGCAGCGTGGGCCTGTGTTACGCCACTGCATTTTGGTACAGTAGGGTTGGGTACAGCTCAAACCTTTCCTGCTGTTTATGCAGAGTAAAATCTAAGTCACTGAGTCATATCATCTGTATTTGGCCTCACCTCCTTACACTTCGAAAACACTAGCTGAAACCAAAGTTCAGATGTTTATCTATTAGAACTTGTCAGGTGGCAGTTGGGACATGTATTATGGGTGAATCTGGCCAGCTGACATCTCGCCTCGTTAAATGTATGAAATTTGTTTGGAAAGAAATGAATAACTGCGAGTAGCTTCTCACTTGAGTGTTTAAATCAGAATTTTTATTTTTCTGTGATGATCTTTTTAATGAACCTTATGTATTCGACTGTACGATTGAACTTTCAGTCACCTCTGTGACAATCATTTTTGCAGATGCTGATTTTATCAAGCTAGAGTATGTATGTAATGGCACGTTTGCATTTTCTGCCTTTGGTCTTATTAAGATGAGATAATGAATTCTATCTGTGATGGCCTCTTTTAATGAACCTTAAGCATGTGACTGCACGATTGCACCTTCGGTCGTTTTGCCACTATGGGCCATATGTAGGTAAAACTCAATTTGCAAGTTCTTAATAGCGATATTTACCGAATCGCTATTAAGAACTCGCAAAGTCCGATGTAGGTAATAATTCGTTAAAAAATAGCTAATCGGTAAAAATCGGTAAAATGAAATACAGATTCCGATTTACCGATTAGCAAATAGCGATTATGTATTACTGAATCGGTATTAACGAATCGATATTTTAAGAAATCGCTAACTATTTAAACTGCCATTCCGGTGCATTCTGATGACATCACAAGCAGGAAGTGGCCTGACAACTGCTGCTACACTATGGCTGAAGCTGTGGGAGAGGCAGGGAGCAGACCTTACAACACAGGAGCTGCTTTGCAAACATCTTGCAGACACACCAAACCAAAAATGGACAACCAGGAGAAGGAAAAGGAGGCAGGAGAGCGAAAAAGAAAGCACAAATTCAGCGAGAGGGAGCTGGAGGTGCTGATAGAGGAGGTGGCAAAGGAACACGACAAGCTCTTCGGCAAACATTCCCTGCACGTCCCAGAATCCCAAAAGAGGAAAATATGGCTTGTGATCCAGGAGAGGATAAATGCAATCGGCGTAACACAGCGCGCAATAGATGAACTAAAGAAGCGCTGGTATGACCTCAGAAAACGTGCCAAAGAGAGGGTGGCTGAAAGGTTCAAGCAAGCCACGCTGACAGATGGTGGGACATCTACAGCGCCTGTACCAACTGCCCAGGAACTATTGGTGGAGTCCACCCTCCAGCCGGAGAGCGTGAGTGGGATTGGAGACGCAGACAGCTCAGCCAGAGCTGGCAACAGGCAAGGTAAGATTCATGCACAGCATGCTGTGCCCCCCATTCCCCAAACCCAATCCACAATCCCCAATGAGCCAGTATGATTCACACTCCAGTACATGTTTTCCAAAAAAGCAGCAATGCATTATGGGAGATGTAGTCAGAAGTAACACATCATAACAGTCAGTCCACTGAACCCAAAGGCATGTGACACACATCAGCAATTAGCAAGCAGAGGACAGTCAGTTTGATTGGCAGTCATGAAATTTATTATTACGCCAATGCTGCCAGACAAGTGAGTAAATGTACATTCTGTCTCCACAGGCGAGGCAGCGCGCAAGTCTGCTGAAGGGGACACAGGAAAGGCACCCAGGAGAGTCAACACACAGGATGAGGAGGTCCTGTCGCCTGCTGAGCACACACCACCACCACCACCACCACCACCACCGTCACCACCATCACCAACACCACCATCACCAACACCACCATCACCACCGCCACCACCACTGAGAGCCAGGAGGCATACAGTGGCTAGCCTCCAGGAGATGGAGGGGTCAGAGGAGGATAGCATGGGAGGCCAACATTCCACGCAGGTAGAGGATGAGAACAGTGCAGGGACACAGTCCCCCACCGAGCGCGCCCACACAGGTGTGAGACGCCGCAGATCGAGGGTAGCCAGTCCTGTTGCACAGGGCAAGGAGTCCAGCGTATTCGAGGGTCTGGAGGGGAATATGCTGAAGGTACAGCGCCTGCAAGGCAAAGCCATCAAATCAGTTCAACGCCAGATGGTGTACATGAACAGACACACAAGTTACTAACTTGTGTAACGATATATCTGTAAGAGACAGTAGTTAGTGACAGATTCCTTACCTTAGAATATCCCCAGGCGTCAGGCTGGATCCGGAAAGTTTTTGCGTAGCAGTACCCTTGCGCGTCGGTAGGCGGCGTCGTGCGGCTCCGCGTCCGTCGTCGTGATCGCCGGGATGACGTCGCGGGCAGTACTTAGACGCCGCCCCTGCGCGCTGACGTCAGTTCTGTACACGACTTTCCGCGCCAGGAACGCAGAGCCATGCAAGAAGCTGACATAGGTGTCTGAAAAATACTAGGGCCCTGAAAGGGATGTCCTTAACCCTAGAAATCAGTTCGCAGAACGGGGAGGATGGGTGGGGCGGTAAGGAATCTGTCACTAACTACTGTCTCTTACAGATATATCGTTACACAAGTTAGTAACTTGTGCATCTGAAAGAGACACGTTAGTGACAGATTCCTTACCTTAGAATAGATACCCAGCAATACCAACCCCGGTGGTGGGTCTGCGAACAAAGATCAGACAAGGAAGTCCCGGAGGACAGAACGGCCAAAGAAGCCGTCCCTCCGGACCTGGCTGTCAAGGCAGTAATGCTTGGTAAACGTGTGCAGCGAGGCCCACGTAGCTGCCTGACATATATCTTGCAGCGGAACACCGCGGCCTAAAGCCGTGGTACCAGCCGTTGCCCTGGTGGAATGGGCCCGCAGCCCAACAGGAGGCTCCTTCTTAGCCAAAGAATAGCAGGCTTTGATACACAAGGTGACCCACGTAGCCAACAAAGAGCTGGTCATCCACCCGGAAGTGTTGTGTGCGGTTGATATAAAAGGAAAGCGCACGTTTTGGGTCCAGACGGTGGAGCCTCTCTTCCTCTCTGGAAGGATGCGGAGGCGGAAAGAAGGTGGGCAAGGTGATGGTCTGCCCAATGTGGAAGGCAGTAACCACCTTTGGCAAGAAGGACGGACGTGTCCTAAGAACAACCTTGTCTGGATGGACAGACAGAAAGGGAGGTTTGCATGATAGAGCCTGGAGCTCACTCACCCGCCGAGCGGAGGTGATGGCCACCAGAAAGGCTGTCTTCAAAGTAATTAGACGAAGAGGACAGTTATGTAGAGGCTCAAAGGGAGCGCACATTAAAAAGGTAAGAACCAAGTTTAAGTCCCACTGAGGCATGACAAACGGAACAGGAGGGAAGAGGTGTGTAATGCCTTTTAGAAACCTGTTAACAACAGGGGACTTAAAAGAGAGGGCTGATCAGGGAGCCTGAGGAAGGCCGAGATTGCACAAAGATAGCCCTTGATGGTACCCAGGGCAGAACCCTGTTGGGCCAGAGAAAGAAGGAACAGAAGAACCTCAGAAAGAGGGGCAGAGAGGGGATTCACAGCCTTTGCTGTGCACCATGCCACAAACTTGTTCCACCTGCAGGCGTATACCACCTTAGTGGAGGGACGCCTGGCTGCCAGAATCACATCACAAACTTCGGGAGGCAAGTCGAAAGGAATCAACTGCCGCCGCTCAATCTCCACGCAAGCAGGTGGAGACTGGACAGGTTCGGGTGGAGGACCGTCCCCTGCTGCTGCGACAGAAGATCCTCCCGAAGAGGCAGACGGATCGGGGATCGACGCTCATACTGAGTAGCTCGGGATACCAAACTCTTCGAGCCCAGTCCGGAGCCACAAGGATGACTTGGGCCCGGTCGCGCCGAATCTTCTTCAACACTCTGGGTAGAAGTGGTATAGGCGGAAAAGCGTACAACAGACCGCAACTCCACTTGTGACGAAAAGCGTCGCCGAGCGAGTGCCGCCTTGGAAATTCCAACGCGCAGAACTGAAGACATTGCGCGTTCTCTTCGGTGGCGAATAGATCTAACCAAGGCTCTCCCCACTGTAGAAAGAGTCCTTGCGCCACTTCCGAGTGAAGACGCCATTCGTGATCCATCATGCACCTGCGGCTGAGTTCGTCCACCCTGGCGTTCAGGGAACCTGCCAGGTGTTGAACCATCAGGAATATGCCCTGATGTTCCAGCCATGTCCAGAGGCGCAGAGCCTCCTGACATAGGGTCCACGACCCCACCCCGCCTTCTTTGTTGCAGTACCACATGGCGGTGGTGTTGTCTGTGAACACCTGCACTACCTTCCCTTTGACAGAGGGAAGGAATGCCTTTAGTGCAAGTCGGATCGCCCGGAGCTCCAGAAGGTTGATATGGAGCCGGGACTCCGCCGGAGACCAGAGGCCTCTGATCTCCGCCTCTCCCATGTGACCGCCCCATCCCAGGAGGGACACGTCCGTCACGACTGTGTGCTCTGGCTGGGGAAGGGAGAGGGATCTGCCCATTGCCGGTTCGAGAGCCACCACTGCAACTGTTTTGCAATCCCCTCCGAGATCTGGACGTGATCGGACAGGTTGCCCTGGTGCTGCGCCCACTGGAACTTCAGGTCCCACTGCAGAGCCCGCATATGCCATCTGGCATGATCGACCAGCAGGATGCAGGAGGCCATGAGGCCCAGCAGCCTCAGGGTCATCCGTACCGAAATCCAGGATAGAGGCTGAAAGATCGGAATCATAGCCTGAATATCCCGGACTCGCCGCTCGGGAGGATAGGCCCGAAACTGCGTCGTGTCCAGAACTGCTCCGATGAAAAGGAGCTGTGGAGAAGGAATCAGGTGCGACTTCGGCACATTGATGGAGAACCCCAGCGAGTGCAGGAGTTCGGCCGTAGTCTGGAGGTGGGAGACGACTGCCTGGGACAAGCCCGCCTTCAGCAGCCAGTCGTCGAGGTAGGGGAAGACTGAAACCCCTGCCCGGCGCAGATGAGCTGTGACCACCGCCATCACTTTCGTGAACACCCGAGGGGCACTTGTGAGGCCAAAGGGGAGCACGGTGAATTGAAAATGCTCGAGGCCCACCATGAACTGCAGGTAACGCCGGTGGGCCGGCAGGACGGGGATGTGGAAATAAGCGTCCTGCAAGTCCAACGCTACCATCCAGTCTCCAGGGTCTAGGGCAGTCAAGACCTGAGCTAAGGTGAGCATCTTGAACTTCTCCTTCCGGAGGAAGCGATTGACGTTCCGGAGGTCCAAGATAGGACGCATGTCCTCCTTGTCCTTTTTGGGCACCAGAAAGTAGTGGGAGTAGCCACCACGTCCTACTTCTGGGGTCGGAACGCGCTCGATGGCCCTCTTGGCCAAGAGGGCCGCAACTTCCTTCTGAAGAAGCCCCAAGTGATCCCCTGACATGCGGTGGAATTGAGGTGGCATGGCTGGGGGGTGGTCTCGAAGGGGAGGGAGTAGCCCCTTCGGACAATGTCCAAGACCCACCTGTCCGAGGTGATGGCACGCCAGTGGTGAAGGTGATGGCGGACCCTGCCCCTACTGGCGTGCTGTGCACCTGAAAGGAAGGACTAGGAGGGCTTGGAGGCCGCGGACGGGGCGGGGTTGGTGGCCTGACCCGCACGCTGGTTGCCTGACCCGCCACGGCGGGAGCCACGTCCTCGGCCACGCGAAGAGGCTTGCTGCGCAGGCCGGTGGCTGGGCAGCGGACGTGACTGGGCGCCCCTTCCGGGGCCACGAAAGGGGCGAAAAGCAGATGGCTGCGGAGGGCGTACAGCAGAAAGGCCCAGGGACTTGTCCGTAGCCCGTGAGTCCTTAAAACACTCCAGCGCATGGTCTGCCCTGTTCCCAAAAAGACCGACCCCATCAAAGGGCATGTCCATAAGAGTGTTCTGGACATCACCCGAGAAACCAGTGGTTCTCAGCCAGGCGTGACTGCGCAGCGCCACTGTCGTTGCAATTGATCTACCCAGCGAGTCGGCGGTATCAAGGCCACATCTAATGGTAAATTTAGCCGCATCTCTTCCTCCCGCAATGGCGCGGGAAAGCAGTGTCTGGACCTCCTCAGGACACTGGGGCAAAGCTTGCGCCACCGAGTCCCACAGAGAGTGGGAATATCGGCCCAAAAGGCAAGCGGTGTTGACAGACCGCAAGCCAGCACTGGAGGAAGAAAAGACCTTCTTCCCAAATTGATCCAGGCGTTTGGATTCCCTATCCGGAGGAGCGGTAGGGAAGGCGGTTTGGGAAGCAGAGGCTTGGACAACCAAGCTCTCAGGAGTGGGGTGTTGGGAGAGGAACAGGGGGGTCGCCCGGAGCGGGGCGATGGCGTCAGGCCACGTTCCTATCCACAGGAGCCCCTGTGGCGGGCTTGGACCAGGTGCCCAAAAGAACGTCAGAAAGTGCGTCATTAAACGGCAGCAGTGGCTCCGAGGAGGTAGCCGCCGGCTGAAGCACTTCCGTCAGGAGGTTAGTCCTGACGGCCACTGTAGGCAATTGGAGGTGTAAGGCCCCAGCTGCTCTACGCAACACCGTTGCAAAGTTTGCTCCCTCCTCCGTTGCCACGGAAGGAGGAGACAGCATGCCAGGGTCAGGGGAGGTGTCCAGCCCACTGGCATCCCCAAGTTCCTCAGCCCAGTCCTGTTCGTACTCACACTGCCGTGTGAGAGGGTCCTCCGACCCCTCCCAGTCCTCTTCGTCCTCCTCAGGTTCAAAATAAGGAGAAGGAGGGACACGCGGGACCCAAGGTCTCAACGGCGTCGGAGCCGGCGTCGAGCGACGCTGGTCCGGCGCTGTGTCCGGATCCGGAGAGAACCGGGGAACGACGCCGCCCGGAGCCCCGGGCGGCGTCGGAAACGGCACCGGAGACATCAGCGCCGGCGGAGGCGTAGTTAGGTCAACCGGCGTCGATGGGGGTTGTGGCAGCACCGGAGCCGGGATCGAGGCCGGGGCCGAAGCCGGGACCGAGGCCGGTGTGACAGGCGGCGCCGGGACCGGAGTCGGCGGCGGCGCCAGGGAAACCCCATCAGGGCCCGTGGGGCCCGAAGCCGCACCGGGGGACCTTGAGGCCCGAAGAGGCGGGCCATGGCCGACAGGAATTCCTGTATCTCGGCCGGAGTCGCCCCCGAACCCGGGAAGGACGGGTAATGCGGGGCGGCTCCACAGGCACTCCCGGAGCCGCGGGGACGGTGCCGACAGGAGCCTTAGCCGAGTCGCGAGACCGGCGAGGCGAAGTCGTTGAGCGATGACGCTTCTTAGACTTTTTATGCTTCGACTTACCGGAGGAGTGCGAAGACTTGGACCCCGACGACCGATGAGGACTCCGCGACCGGCCCCTCGACCTCTCGCGTGACCGGGGCTTGGTGTGGCGCGGAGCCGACTGCCGGACCTCGAGGAGCTTTCGAGACCGCTCTCGCAAAGCCTTCGGGTGCAAGGCCCGGCAGTCGGGGCACGACTTCGTGTCGTGGTCGCGGCCGAGACAGTAGAGACACTCTAAATGCGGGTCTGTGATCGACATCATACGACCACAGACGTCGCAGGGCTTGAAGCCGGGCATCCCTACCGACACCTTCGGAGTCGATAGACTCGTGAGAAAAACAGTGAAAAATCACCAAAAATATAGTCAAAAAATGACTAGGGCACTGCTCTTCCCGGATCTGCGCTTACTGGCGCGGAAAAAGAAGAACTGACGTCAGCGCGCAGGGGCGGCGTCTAAGCACTGCCCGCGACGTCATCCCGGCGATCACGACGCCGACGACGGACGCGGAGCCGCACGACGCCGCCTACCGACGCGCAAGGGTACTGCTACGCAAAAACTTTCCGGATCCAGCCTGACGCCTGGGGATATTCTAAGGTAAGGAATCTGTCACTAACGTGTCTCTTTCAGATACATGCTTGAAATTAAGGAGGGCATAAACAGCATGAACAACACTGTGGCTGAGGGCATGTGGGACATGTCAGAGGCTGTGAGGCTGCTGTGCAGCAAACTGGATGAAGATCGTGTGGCGAGGCGCAGGGACCGACAGAAATTGGACGGCTACACTAAGGCGGTGAACCGCCTCTCCACTGCCACCTCTGTTATCAGCAGGCGCTCGGTGGCCATGCAGGAAGAGATGGCGCACTGCAGCTGTGACGTTGCAAGGGGGCTGGTCACAGTTACCAGTGCCCTGGAAGTGCTCCAGACCACTCAAATAGCCGCAATAGGTGCAGGGGATGGAGGGGACAGTGAGGAGGCAACTAGCCGCAGCAGCATCACACCCCCGATAACTGAGTCCAGGAGGCGCAGTGAAAGGCACGGAGCTGCCACAGGACAGACCGCCAGGGAGGACAGTGTGGCCAGGGGACGCGGCAGTGCTGCGCGTGGGCGCAGAACATAATGACAGCCATCACCTGGCATTGTGAGATGGGTGATGTAACCCATTTCACCTTTTGAATGTTTAGTGAATATTGGCATGGCATGTTGAGGCCTTCATGGTGTGGCGGTGTGCTGTGCTATTGCCTGAGTTAAGGTTAATAAAACACCGTCACGCAATTACAGTTACTGGCTTTGTCTCATTACTTACTCAGAAATAGTTGCGTGTGATCTCAGCCCGTCTGTGTCTCCCATCTGGTGCTGCTGCCACACCTGCTGCGCTGTGCTCTGGCTGTGGACAATCCTCACCCTCATCCTCTGAGTCAGTTAGTTCCACTGCTGTTCCTTTCTTTGTGGCAAGGTTATGCAGCATGGCACATGTTGCTATTATTTTACAGCAGATGATAGGGCGGTACTGCCGTGCACCACCACTTTTGTGGAGGCAGCGGAACCTGCTTTTTAGGAGCCAAAATGTGCGCTCCACAACATTGCGCGTAGATCTATGTGCCACATTGAATCTCCTCTCACTTGCGGAAGATGGGTTGAGATATGGAGTCAGGATAAATGCCTGCACGGCATATGCACTATCACCTGAGTGAGAAAGGAAGAGTCATTAATAACAGTCACCAACACATTCATCCAAGGTATACATCAGGGTGTGTCACTTTGAGTTACCTAGCAGGTATCCTTCCCCAAATTCGCCACCAGCCAGACGTGTGTAGATCCCACTGTTCCTGAATATGTAGGAGTCATGGGTGCTCCCTGGAAATTTGGCTACGATGTCGGTGATGATGTGGTCCGCCTCACAAATTACCTGCACGTTGATAGAATGTGTAGATTTGCGGTTCCGATATATGTACTCTGTAGCTGCAGGTGGGCAGATTGGTATGTGTGTCCCATCAATGCACCCTATTACATGTGGGAACTGTGCCTTTTGATAAAAATCCATCTTGGTTTTATGCAGTTCCGCCTGTGTGCTGGGGAACTGTATGTAGTGGCGCATTCTTTGCATCATGGCATCCAGGAAAGTGTGGAAAAAATGGGACAGGCAACTCTGTGACACCACCTGCCACAGCTATCACCCCCTGGTAACTACCTGATGCAAGTAGGTGCAGGCTACAAAGCACCATGACATGTGGTGGTATAGCGTGCGCCCTTGGTGTCTGATGCTCCAGGAGTGGGTGCAGGTCCCGTATCAGGTCTAGGATGGTTTGAGGGTGAAGCCTGTACCTCTCATGGATTTCAGCCTCAGTCAGTTGGAATAATGTAATGCGCAGTCTGTACACGCGTTCCTCCCGTCTCCAGATCCTCAGCCTTGCTGCTTGCATCCGAAGCCGCCTTGCAATGACATAGAGGGCCGCCATTGTGTTCACACTGTTGCATTTTGGGGCTGTTTAAATGCAGTGCACCTGATTACCATCTGCTTTGAGTCAGTGGTAATTTGCGACTCCTAAATAACGAATATTTGAAAAATCGGTTATAGCGATTTTTGGTACATCGATTTGCGATTTATTTTAAGGATTTCTTATTTAGCGAGTCGCTATTTAGGGATTTGGTGTGTGCTAATCGCAAATTAAAGAATCGCTAACTGGTTTCCCTTATTTTTAGCGATTCCTTATTTTGATAGCGTTTGGCATTACCTACATTGTACATGGCTATTTACCGGTCGCTAACGCTGAAATTCTGCGAATTTCAGCGTTAGCGCTCGGTATTTGGCCACCTACATCTGGCCCATAATCATTTCAGCCTATGAAGACTCAGAATGTTAGCATTGTGTTTTTGTCATATTTATTTTACTACCATTTTTAAATTATAATGATCTTTATTTGTAGATCACATTGCTCACATATTTTGCTATGATTTTAATTAACATTTGCAATAAAGATCACACATTTGTTGGCCATTCATTAATACACATAGTTAATAAGCAAATCCTACTTTTCTTCTTATATGTCCTGTACCTTTTCCTTAGGTGTCAGGGGCACTGCCCTTAAGCTCCTTAGATCCTTTCTCACCGACAGAGTCCAGTTCGTGGAATCTAACGGCCATAGGTCAACATCATTTATTCTTCCCTGTGGTGTACCACAGGGATCGGCACTGAGCCCAACTCTTTTTAATCTGTATGTCAATTCTTTGGCTTCATTGATTAAACGTTTTGGCTTCTCAGTTGTCTCATACGCTGATGACACCCAGATCGGTCACTGAAGATCCTGACAAAACTGCAGAATGCTTTCACGACTGTATGCTACAGATCGGGAGCTGGATGTCCAACCATTGTTTGAAATTAAATTCAGACAAAACCGAGGTGCTACTTTTTGGCAATCGCCCTTCATTTTGATCTCCCAGATGGTGGCCTCAGGAAATGGGAGTTCTCCCAATTACCGTTTCCAAAGTAAAAAATCTGGGAGTCCAATTCGATGAAAAGCTTTCCTTTGTGGGACATGCTATTGCCATCACTTCTTCATGTTTCTTTATGTTTAAATCACTTAGGAAGGTTTTTCCCTTTGGACCTTCGCAAAGCAGTGATTACTGCACTAGTTATTTCTAAACTAGACTACTGTAATGGGCTTTTCTTGACCGCCTACAAGAAAGCTCTGCATACGCCGCAGATGGTCCAAAATTCAGCGGCCAGGTTGCTTTTAGGGATACCAAAATATCAGTCGGTCTCCCAATCACTCCCCTTACTTCACTGGCTCCCGGTGAGGAAGCAGGTAATGTTCAAGTCTCTGTGTTTAGCTTTTAAGGCCCTTCATTTTGATGGCCCCGAATCCATCAGACAGCTTTTTCATCGATACACCCCTCCGAGGATTTTAAGACCGTCCTCCCAGGCCAATCTGGTTGTACCTAAAATCATGAGAGCCACTTGGGGAGGCAAGAGTTTTGCAGTGGCCACCGCCAAACTTTGGAACTCGATGCCTCTTAAACTAAAAACCACAGAAAATCTGACTATCTTTCGTAAAGCACTTAAAACTTGGCTGTTTAATAATTAGTACAACACCTACAAACATGTTGTTTTGGCTTTACTCACTACCTCTCCTACCAACTGGGAGCTCAGCGCCTAGACACCTACGGGTAGTAGTGCGCTTTAGAAATCTCAATCTCATTACATTTCATATAACTCCCTCCCTCATTCCTCTGCATTATCCTTTTACCGGATGATCCTATATTCTTATATCAACCTTAAAGCATTTTTTGAGAAATTATCTAGCTATTCTGCAGGGGTATCATCTAGGCTGAACTCCGACTAGAGAGCTCTGCTACCAGGTAATTTTATCATCATGACAGGATTAGTAATCAAATAATTGCAATGCTCACAGTCTGACAGGACATCCTGCAGGGCTGTATTTCCTGTAAATGAGTAGCAAGTACATTTTTCCCCAAAGCATCTATCCTCATGCCTTAGAATACAGGTTATGGTTTTTCAAAGGCCAAGCTTTGCAATACGTTGTGAAACCAATGCGTGCAGTCCGGCGGTTGCCTTTACTTCCAATAAATTACTTTAACAGATTTTACAGCTCCTGTCACTTGCTTTAGCAAATCATATGTGTGAATTTTGTCCAGAGTCTGTCCTCGAGCCCCACCAATCCCAGACCTGGTTCCTCAGGCACAGGATACCCCAGCATTTCTTGGATATGACTAAGGACCTCTTTCCAAAACCTCCAGTGTCTGACTTCCGAACAATACATGTATCACTATGCCAACTTGCCTCTCCCATCTCCAATATTTGTCAGATACTTTAGGGTACATATGGCGTAATCTCTTAGGAGTCATGTACCACCGAAATAATACTATGAAGGTTGCTTATTTCAATGGAATGCCCATGACATGGCTAGAGATGTCCCTCCAAACCCCCTTCATATTCGTCTTCTCCTCCTCTGGGAGTTCGCTCTGTAGAGAAGCTTCCCATCTGACTTGCTATCCCAGTATGATTTGGCCAGTTCTTCTTACAAGAGCTTATATACACCCGCGTTCTCTTCCCTGATCCTAGGTGCGTTCTCCTAAATTTCTCCATGGGGGTTAGATCTCTAGTGACTGATTCTTTCTTTATGAGATCCAAAGCTCATTGCATAAACTGCAAATATTGTATCCTTTCCATTTCCTTTACCTTAAACTAAGATTTGAATTGCTAAAAGGTTTTGATTTCCTTCTGATGTAATAAATATGAGAGGGTCCTAACCCCTTCCTCTCTCCAACTCTCAGAACAACCCCACGAGATGGCTTTTTCCTTTTCGGTTCATTCAAGTTCAGGCCTATCTGGTTCCATTCTCTTGTATGTATCTCCTTTCTATTAAAAAGAAAGTAGCACAGTTTAAATCAGCTGTGTTTTTGCACTCCAGCACAATAAATAGTTGGGATTAGTTTACGTTTAAAAGAAAAAAATGTTTTTTAATGTTACTTGTAGCAAAAAAATCTTACATTCATTTAATGCTGGCTGCAGATTGGTACTCGGTTTTTTGGAAGATAATTGGATTTTCTTCCATAATGTTCAACAAGAGTGGAAATATTCAATATTTATGACTATTCTTTGAATATTCCACGATGGAGGATGTGCCTGAGGAGATGGCCCATATCGACAGGTCCAATCGCAATTGTGATACTTTTTGACAATAGGTTTCTTGTCTGAGGTAGTAGTCAGTCAAAATACTTTATTCGGTTAACTAAAACCATAAAAGTACAAACAATAAAATCTAATAAATACATTATAAATATAAATATAAAAATATACTCCTACAAATCATCAAGATAGACTCATTTCCAGTCATTACTACATAGGAACCAAATATACACATAATCAGAGAAGCTGTGTTTTCCTTTTTCTGACAGCAGCAACTAAGAAACTAGCAATATTAAAACATTCCCAAGAATTGTTCAGCATCTGTAAGTATATTAATGCAGGTCTTACTTGCAAGAAGCCTCTATCTTTTAGTAACGGTAATATAAAATGTTTACGGATACAATGCTAGTAGTCACAGAACATCATAAAATGCAGAGAATCCTGAGTGGAGAAATTGTCGCAGGGGCCCAAGTCTTTCACCTTACACCACCCCTGAGGTTCCGCTAACACAGATTGTAACAGGTTTAGTCTGAACCTCGTTAGAAGGAAGCAATGATAGGGGATTGTTATTTCAATATAATAAGGTTCTATCAGTGGGGTCGTTTTAGTAATATATAGGCCTATACTGTAGGTTTCAGGAGCTCTCTGGCTTCTCTCTCTGCATGCACCATATTCAGGAAATGTTTTTTAACCCAAGACAAGTGCCCTCTGACTAGCTCATTAGGTGAGTCAAATAAGGCGAAACACCCTAATTTCTCAGCTAAACTCTTTATATGGCATAGCCAGGGAATGTTATGTGCTCTGTCTAGGAACAGTCCCGAGCAATTTTATGGTTCAGCGCCAGTTCTGGTTTGGTCCATATCGTATTCCAGCGCAGAAGTGGGGCCATTGCAACCAAGTCTGAAACAAAACCAACCCCCAATTCCTGATGGATAATATAAGAGGGTACTGATTGAGGAACTGAAAGCAGGTTTCTAAAGAACTTTTTCTCGACTATTTGGAGTTCTCCTGCTTCCTTATACCGCCAAATGTCATACCCATAGCAAGCGATAGCAATGCACTTGGCTCTAAATAGATTTACCATAGCTTGAGTTGGTTTGGCCCCTATCCTCCTTGCGAAGTTGTGGACTGCTACAGTAGCTTCCGCCATGGTATTTCTTTTTGTCTTTCTTCGTAGAGCTCATGTGCCCCTTTCATCAAACAATACCCCTAAATAGGAAAAAGTAGTCACCTTTGTTAGTACATTTCCTTCACAAAAATGAGTTTTTTGTTTTCTAGCTCTTGGTCCCAGTATCATTGTATGTGATTTGGAGAAATTAATACTTAAGTCCAGGGAGGCCATGAAGTCATCGAAAGAGTTAAGTAAACACCGAAGCCCCATCACTGTCCTCGCCATTAACACTGCATCATCCGCATAAAGGAGCGCAGGAATTAACCAGTCCCCTACACAAGGGATGTCTTTACAGGCTATGCACAGAGACTAATCTAAATTATTAATATATAACAAACAGTAAGGGGGCTAGAACACATCATACATCCCTGTCTGACTCCCCTTGCTATCTTTATATGTGGCGAGAGACTACCCCTTTGATCGTATGTCACCACAGCAGAAAGATCCCTATGCAAGTGGGACAAGAAACTGACGATATTCTGATCCACTTATATATTAATCAATAATGTCCATAATTTGGATCTATTCACATGATCAAAAGCCGAGGATAGATCCATGAAGACCAAGTGTAGTGAACCCTTCTTAGCAGCAATATATTTCCCCACTATAAAATGTAAATTGAGGCACTGGTCTATCGTTCCCCTACCTACCCTAAACCCATATTGTAAATTGGACATTACCTTACGTTCATTTAGCCAATCCGTTAATTTCATGTGTATCACTCTTCCCATGACTTTTATCAGCGATATAGGCCTGTAACATCGTGGATCATCTCTCTGCCCCTTCTTAAAAACTGGATAATAATAGATTGTGACCACGGCCATGGCAAACCACACAGACAAGCAGCATTAAATACGTGTGTCAGAATTTTAGACCATAATGTCAAATTTAACTTGTAGAGGTCGGCCGGAACACCGTCTGGTCCGGGAGCTTTATTGCTTGACATTTGTCTGAGGTAGTAAAGGGCCTTGTTCACTATCACAACCCTTGGCCATGAGAAGAGGGAGAAAGGTTTGTAATGTCAGAAAAACAGCCTTTAGCTCCAGTTAATTTATGTGGACTGGTGAACTGGTTTTACACCATAGGTCATTAAATGTCAAATGTCTGCAGTGTGGTCCCTAACTACTTTTGGCTTAGTTTGAGATTACTGCAAGCTATGAATATGAAAAGAAGAACAATTTTGATCACCAGATTGGGGCCACAATCTCAATTATTAATCGAGAGATACGTGGATAGGGATTGGTCTTGGACCAAAATGTAGAGAAGATGTTCCCATGGTTCTATAGGGGGATCCATGTAGTTCTGGTTTCCTAAAGAGATTAAGGAAACTCCTGGTTGTGGAAGCGGATGTGAATGTAATTATCAAGCAGGTCCACAGAGAGCATTTTGAACTTTTTTAGTGGACAGAACCAGTTTTGGGAAAATAAATCTAAAATTTATTTTAGTTTGTACAGCGTTGGCTTGTGACCAAGAAGCAAGTTCGTTGATTGAGATCACTCAAAAATTAAGATTTAATACTTTTCGGAACTTCTAAGCTGGGGCACCAGTTGCCAGCCATAAACTGGGCCATGAGTACCCTCTCATGTTTGATTGTTTTTGAGCTTCAGAGTAGACAAAAACTGTTCTTCATGGGGCAACGTCCTCTTTGGCATCCAGTTAAATCTGGCATCCTTGACGTGAATTTCACCTTAATTTTTTGCCTTCAACCCTCCTGTTTTGCTGAATTCATTTGGCTGGCCTTAGGACCCTGCTCACTTTATCACTGCTAACCAGTGCTAAACTGCTTGTGCTCTCTCCTTAAAATATGGTAGAATTGGCTTATACCCAATTGGCATATTTAATTTACTTGTAAGCCCCTAGTAAACTGGGACTACCTGCACCTAGGGCTTGTAAATTAAATGCTACTAGTGGGCCTGCAGCGCTGATTGTGGCACCCAATTAAGTAGCCCTGTAAACATGTCTCAGGCATGCCATTGCAGCCTGTGTGTGCAGTTTTAAACTGCCATTTCAACCTGGCAAAAGAAACCTTATGATAAAGTCTGATTTTAAATTCCAATTTTGAAAATGCTACTTTTAGAAAGTTGGCATTTTCCTGCCTTAGACATTTAGTACCTGCAGCTGTCACTGGGTCACATGACTGACTGGGTGCAGTTGTCAGTTTAGCTTTCTGTATGCCTCCTAAGCAGCCACACACAATAGAGAGCTTAGGTGTGCCTGAATGGGCAATCACTGGCAGGATGGGAGGGTGGAGCTGGGCACAGCCCTACTTACACTTGAATGGACTGTGTTCTGACGCCAAAGGGCTGCATACTCCCTGTAGTTAGTCTGGAGCCAGGACAGGGAAGGCAGGAAACCTGTGCACTTCAAAGGGAAACATGTAGAAGCTTCTCCCACTTCAAAGGAGGCACCTGGTATCAATATTGGACCTCAGACATCACCTTTTGAGTAAACTTCTGGATCTGTGGAAACTCTGCCTGGAAAGAAAATCTGCTGTGCTGCTGAATGGACTGCCACTCTGTTGGACTGCTGTCCGGCTGGAATACTGTCTTACTGGACTGCTGTCTTGCTGGATTGCTGTCCTACAGCCCTCCTACATGAGTC
Organism: Calotriton arnoldi; assembly: GCA_963921515.1. Classification (NCBI taxonomy): domain Eukaryota; kingdom Metazoa; phylum Chordata; class Amphibia; order Caudata; family Salamandridae; genus Calotriton; species Calotriton arnoldi. Next base: position 560,434 of record CAWUFW010004174.1, read on the forward strand.
AGAAAGATTTGGACCTGCACCTGAACGCAATACTCCCAGAGTGAATCCAAGGGCTAGTCTGCTGGCCTCCTGTTCAGAGCTACAGGGACATAAGAGACTCACAACCACCTGAACCAGCACCCAGATCCAACTGGAGCAAGCCCATAACCCCCAAGTGGTGCCCTTCAGGTCCTGGACCCTTGGTGTGGTCTCAGAGTGGCTGAATTGAAGTTTTTGAGCTATCTGTGAGCGCGAACGGGCTAATTGGTGCCAAAACCTTGTCACTCGCACAGCCCGCCAATGCGAAGTTCCATCAACCCAACTCTTCGTGCTACAGCATAGACCGCTCACAGGGAACACCACCGCAAAGCTCTGGACTGCCCGCTTGGAACGACAACAGGATCTTTGCACTACAGTGACAACAGTCAGTGACGCTAGGCTTGCTCTTCATGCTACATCGACGACCGTCTGCAATGCTTCTCTGCTCTTTGCGGCCCCCTCCACCACAAACAGGCCTCTTTGCGCTGGACTAAGAAGGTAAGCTTTTCAGCAGGGCTAATCTGGTCCCTGTATCTGACCCATGTTCCAATGCGGATGGCTTGAACTTGTGACTTTCTCCCAGACAGCCGCAAGTACCCCTTTGGTCTTATTGGCTCTATTTTCACTTAAATCTTTAAAATTGCATATCTCCGGTTCTACTTATTTGATTTGTTGTTGTTTTTGCTCTTGGTTTATTTCTTTTTCTACATAGGTGAGGGATTTTTCTTGTGTTGTGTTTTCACTTTATTACTGTTTGAAGTGCTGCATAAATACTTTACACATTGCCTCTGAGTTAAGCCTGACTGCTCTGTGCCAAGCTACCAGAGGGATGAGAACAGGTTAATTTGGAGTTTTGCTTGCACCTCACCCTGACAAGGATTAGGGTTGCTACTTGAGTAGGGTTTCAACCCCCTTAACTACTAACCCACTTGGGGGGGCCGAGCTTGCCTGTCCCGAAGATGGCTGCCTGCTAGGCGAGCTCCTTCGGCCGTTTCGCATATCCTAAATTATCCTGCTCCATTGGGCTGCAGAGTACTTCCTAAAATGTTTCTCTGTGCTGATAATGCACCGCTGAATTTATTGTGCTTGAACTTTCTGTAGAGGAGTGACTACCAGAAACCTGCAGCAGCCCGTTGCAGCCTACCCTTTGACTGGGGCGTGACGCACACTAGGTCTGGCCCTGGCAGCTACCTAGCTGCGACCCACCGCTAGCCTTTAACGGAGCCCCTGATGTCTGTGGGGGGGCCGCATATGGTGGTGGCGGCTACAAACTGTTGACAACGCCCCCGGAGACATTTGAATCCAATGTCTGTGCCCTACTGGGGGCCGGGCCGTGTGGGCCAGATGACTTGCATCCTCCTGAAGCCTCCCAGTGCTATGCAGCATTGTAAGGTGAGCGAGCGCCTGTGGCCCGGGAGGTTGACTGAGCATTTTGATATATTGCCGCGAGATGCGGCGTGTCCCCCGACCCCTATACTGCTGGAGGTGTACAGCCGAAGTGCGCTACGTGGATTGTGCCTGACTTGCTGCCTGGTGTTCCGGGCTGAATTGGTCCCGACTTGCACTGAGTGTGGGGGCTGTGTAGGTCTCTTTGCTAGATGGTGCTGGAGGCACTAGTAACTACAAGTGCTTCTGTATGGGACTGCCAATTGCAGGTGTCAGCTGTGGCTATTTGACTACACAATGCATAATTATGAAACTTCTGAATGGCTGAGGTGTCTTGCTTGGTGTGAAGGTGTACTACTTGGGGGCTACCGGATCATCAGTTGCTGGAGACACGAGGCCTGGATTGCCCTGCGCACATTGGCACCTGAGATAGCACTGATGTGGGGTGAACCTGATTCGTAGTTGTCTGCCACTATTTTCTCCTGGCAGGCGCTTGAGCTGGGTGTGCCTCACAGAGTCCTTGACTGTCTGGTCTGTTGACCAGGTACCCAGCGGCACACATATCCTGGTCATTACTGTCGCTGCGATCTCTGGAATGCTTTTTATGATGGGGAAAATAGAAAAAAACAACCTAAACTGCAATTAACGCAAAACGACCAGGACCCGTGAAGGGGATGCAGCGGCGTCCGAGACTGGCACGGATGCTGCGGGACCATAGATGGGGAGTGAGTTGCGCCAAATCCAAACAACTATGTAACTTAACCTCACCAAAATCGTCAGTAAGATAGATGCCCTCTCTTACAGAATGGATAGGATGTCGGAATGCATTGATTAACATGCGGAGCGCCTTGATATGGTGCGAAGACGTGTATCTGAAGTTGAAGATGAGCAGGTTACGACGACAGGGGCACAAAAAAAACTAGAGAAAGCGCTATCTGCATTATTGGCCAAGACCGAAGATTTAAAGGCCCGCTCACGACAGAATAATCTTCGTATAGTTGGACTGGCAGAGACTACGAATGTTGGCAACATGGTGTCTTTTGTGGAACGTCTTCTCATCGAATTGCTAGGGTGTGAGACTTTTTTCAGATATGTTTGTGTTGGAGCGTGTTCATGAATCACTGGCGACGTGACCGATACCGGGGGCCCGGCCTCGTTCTATAAAAGCGAGACTGCTCAACTATAGGGACCGTGATGCGGCCATGCGCCGATCTAGGGAAATATAGACTCTTCGATATGAGGGTAAGGAACTTTGAATTTTCCCTGATTTTATGCCACATGTGCAGGAGGAAAGGAGACAATTCCTTCCAGTAAAACAGAAGCTGCAGGAACTAAAACTTGAATATGCAATGCTTTACCCTGCATGCCTGTGAGTGTCTGTGGATGGGAAGACTACGATTTTTAGTGACCTCAAAAGTGTGCAGCAGTTCCTCAAGCAGCATGAGACGATGAGCAGTAGACGGCGATCACCAAGATCGGAGGAGGAGGATGAGCAGGGGTCCTCTCATGAACTTGAGGGACATGGCTGAACTCCACTTTCCTGTTGATCTTGCCGTGTTTTTCAAGACTAAGGGTCAATTTGCTTCATGATATGTAGGCTTTCCTGTTTTCAGTTTCTATGTTTGGTAAATTCTGGTGGGGTTTTTTCAGTGTTTTCCAGTGATTTCAATACCTTTAAAAAACTGTGGGTATCAGTGGTTACACGTTCTTGCACCATTAAAAACAATAGAAATAGTGTTTTTCAGGTGTTTATGGAACGTTTTGCTTTTATTATTGCTTACTTTCTGCATGGTATACAGACAGTGTAAGTACAGTGTATGTGAGGTCCAAATACATGGGGGCGTGGCTAGCCAGCCATGATGGCGGACGCACTCTGAAGAGCCTCCGTCTCATGGCCCGTTAGTCCGGCAACAATTCCACGCATACTGCTGCCATCGAGTCATCAGACCTGGCCCACCGCATGCAGTAAACCGGTGTGCGTGACTGCAGTGAATTTCGAGGCGCCGGGGAGGATTCAGGCTGTAGTGAAGTCCCACGCAAAGAAACAGCGCCTCCGTCGAGCCGAGACCGGGCTGGTGCACAGAGGCGGACCCGCTGGTGCGAGCTCCTTGCCGGTGCAGCCGGGAGGCGCTGGGGATCATCGCGGCGCTACAAAACACAAGCCACGAAGAAGCCGTGAGCAGCCGTATGCAGCGACTGTGGCGCACTGGAGCGGCGGTACGCTGCCGTAACAAGTAAGCTGCGACGCGGGAGGCCCCAGAGCGGGGATAGCTGACGCGAGGCCCGGAAGGCATACCAGGCCCGGGGTTAACTGAAGAATACCTGCGGGGATATCAAGCTGGGGCCTGGCGCGAGGCCTAAGAGAAGAGTTGAAAACCACCCAGCTGTACACTGATCCGGTCGTGGGATCGTTGGGGCCGCGCCACTGCAGTTGACCGAGGGCCGGCGCGGCCCGGGATCTGCGGCACACACCTTGACCTGCCTCGCAGCAGAGGCCGTGAGTGGTACAGAGGGAGGAAAAAGGAACTCACGGCCGGGCAGGCTGCTGCGGTGAAGATTGTTGAGTGGGATCCCCTGTGTAGCACTGGGCGGTACACTCGGCACCCATAAAGCGGGGCACGAAACGAAGCAGTGCGAACCTCCATTGAAGGTGGGAACATAGCAGAGGCGGGGCCGCGGTACCTCCATAGCGATACAGCTGAGGACTACACACTACTGTAAACGAACAGCCCCCCCCCCTTTGGAGACGGCCGGGAGGGACCTGCAACACACCGCCGTTAGCCTGAGTGACCGAGTGCATGGAACAGTGCTACAAGCGCAGGCTAAAGTGATTGGTCCTCTATCGGGACTAAACCTACCAGTGCTGTGAAACACTAGGTCACTGGTGGGCATGCTGTTGTGGAGCAGAGAGGTAGCGCCAGAACTCCGTGTAAGGGCCGCAGAGGCCCTGGCCACACGAAATAATCCAAGGCACTGAACAAAGACCGCCTGCTGAGCCGAGTGGAATGAGCCTCCTCGAGAGCTGAGGGGGCAAAGTGGCGCCACAAATTGCTTTACCAACAAGAATACACATAGACTAAACATCGCTAACCTCCCAAGATGGGCAGACAATGTGCAGGCGTGGGTGCAGCGACCTCACAATCGGAAACAACCCCAAAGCAGACTGACCAAACACCTGAAGCGCCGGAGACCTCCAGGACTTCCACACTGGAATCCAAAATAGATTCTGTGCTCCAAGCAGTGGCGCAAATAGGAGTAAAACTAACACAAACCTGTACGTCACTGGAAGGTCGCATAGACAAGATCACATCAGATTTTACGCTCCTCCATGCAGACCACCGGAAGTTGGCTGGTAAAGTTAATGAACTAAGGGCAGAAGTCGAAGAAGTTGCCCCAGTCACCAAGGCGATGTCCACTGCAATAAGGGAGCTCACGACGTGACTGAGTTCATTGGTACGCAGGGTGGATGATGCTGAAGGCCGCTCCCGCAGAAACAACGTCCGAGTGGTCAGGTTACCAGAAGGTACAGAGGGTGGCAATGCAGTGTCATACACTGAGGCCTGGCTGAAATCCCTAATGCCAACAGATACACTCTCCTCTTTCTTCACAGTGGAAAGAGCACATAGAGTGCCGTCGGGCGCCCGCTGCCAGGCACCGGGCCCCAGCCCTTCCTATTCCGACTTCTGAACTTTAAAGATAGAGATGCGATACTCAGAGAAGTGAGAAAAATGGAAACGGTCAAGGTGAACAACTCCTAGGTCCTCTTCTTCCCAGACTATGCCTTGGGTGTACAAAGACAACGAAGTACATTCCTGGCAGTCAAGAGGACAATGTGAGACCTAAACATAAAATACTCCCATATATTTCCAGCCCGACTGCGGGTGGTTGCGGATGGGTCCACTCACTTTTTCAATAAAGCGGAGGAAGCATGGGACTGGCTCGAAACCACAAGCCATCACACCTCGCCAAGCCAGAGACACAACGGCAATGAGGCAAACACAGGAGCCTGTAGAAACCGTCGCAGGAGAAACAGCCTGCGAGCTGAGGGGACACTGAGGCAGCTCAGGACTGCGCCCAATCAGGAACAAGTGCTGCATGAGAGACAAGATGCCCTACAAACGACAGCGGCCATGAGGAGACGAGAGATCAGCAGAGACACGGACGCCTCTTCGGAATGCTCTTTAAGCGAGGACAGTTCATTGGCTATGTGGCCCGCCGATGAGGAGTTGCGAAAGCTCCCAATAGTAACACCCCACACCGCAGATGATTTAATGTAACAGCTCACCGAACCCCTATGTCATGCAAGTATACACTTACGCATGTGCGAGCATGGCGATCTACATAAAACACGCACCATACTAATGGGGCGCCGCAAGGTACAGCACGAAGAACTACAGGCAGGGTCAGGTCTCTTCCTCCCTTCCCTGATGCCAGGGGAACTACAAAGCACATAAGCGATGGCGCAGAGCGCGCACATATGTGTACATTACGGGCCCAACAGCCAACCCACCTTTAGCAAGCTCTACCCCGCCCCCCCTTCCCCATTCCAACCGGTGCGGCGCGCAAAGTTGAAAGTTGCCACATGGCATTGTTTGTTGTTTAAAAAAAAAAGGGGGGTGACGAAGTGCACACCGGTTTCTTCATTGTTAATCCTCAAATTTGTTCATTTTAAGTTCAGTTCGCGTGCAAGCCCGAATGGGTGGTCTGCCCTGAGCCACGTACTTGTTACACACTTCAAATATGGAGCAAGGTAGCACCCCAGTGTCGGGCGCACAGCTTAATTCGTCATGCATAACATAGATGCCACAAGTTTAATCCAGTTTCACCAATATTTTATTCCAATTTCGTCCAGAACTTCTCAATATTTTAATGCTTGTCCTCTTGTCACATGAGAGGCGCTTACGTTTTCACTTTATCCTGAATGCAACAGAAATGCCAATCCAGGCATTGTTTGTTGTTTGGCCAGACACATGTTGTCCCTCTGCTCTACCCAAGTTAAACCCCACATGGTCCCCTTCCTTAGCACCTGCCCGAGGTGACACGACCATAAACCTACAAATACCGCAGTTGCAATCCATATTCACTAAGCGACTACCACAATGCCACCTAGCCTTTACTGCATTAAATTACTTACACGCGCCGCTAGCATGTGATTGTGTGACACATGCCGCCCACAAACATAGTTACTTGGAACGTTAGGGGGCTACACACACCGGCCCGTAGATACGAAATCTATGCATATCTAAAGCGACACAAAGCTCATGTGGCGTTGCTACGGGAGACACACATAGCACAACCAGAGATCCGTAAGCTACAGCAGAGATGGAAAGGTCAAATACTTGCCACAGGCTAGTCATCTTACGCCGGGGGGGCCTTACTTTGGATCAGACCAGGGACCCTGTTTGCACCTGAGGAGACTGAAGTAGATATATATGGTCGATTTGTATTGACAAAAGGTCGCCTTAATGGGAAATTAATAGTACTGAGCTCCATATATGCCCCAAACAGACCAAAGTGCATTCTGGCATACACTGACAGAGCTGCTTTTGTGCTGGTGCGATGTCCCTTGGTTGCTAGGAGGTGACTTTAATGCGGTGCTTGACACAAGCCTTGACAGGTCTTTCCCTCCACTGACACAAACAGCTGCAACATCCAATGCCCGGGGCCTGGGGGAGTGGCTACGTCAGTGGGAGCTCACAGATGCATGGAGATCTCCCAACCCGCAAGCACGCCTATACTCCCACTATTCCCACCCGCACAGATTACATGTTCGCATTGATCATTTGTAGTAAGCCCAATAATACTGACCCAATGCTCCAGCGCGGACTACCTCGGCAGAACGCATTCTGATCACAACCCCCACATATTGCAACTATGGGGGGATGATGCGGAACACACCACACACCTATGGAGACTACAGCCCTTGGCACTGGAGGATCCCCCATTCAGAGAGACAGTAGGCACAGCAATAGACACGTACTTCCAAAAAAACACAGGTTTGGTCCCTGACGTAGGTGTGCTGTGGGATGCAGGCAATGCCGTGATTAGAGGGCAATGCATGGGACTGAGTTGGAGTATCAGACGACAGCTTGACCGTGAAGTAAAGCATATTGAACATACCCTAGCTAAACTAGAAACTGGCCTAGTACATAACCAGATCACTCAACAGGCCCTGGACGCACAGAGGAAAATAAATGCGGAGGTATTAGAAAGACTACGCTGTCTGAATTATGCATCACACGAAGCGCACACCCATGCTGCGGCAGATAGGGCGGGTAGGCTGCTAGTGAGAATGATCAGACAAGAACACACACAACTGCCTATATTGCGGCTACAGTCCACTACGGGACAGTTACTTACCAGCCAGTACCATAATCATTGCAAATTCACCGCACACTACACCAGAGTGTATAAATCAATGATTTGCGCTACACCGACAGAGCTGGACTCCTTTCTCTCCCCCCTTGCCTTGCATCAGGTAACAGAGGAGCAGAGAGATGAATCAGACGAGCCAATCACGCTCCTGGAGGTACAAGACGCAACACAGACATTAGCCACAGGTAAAGCGCCAGGACCTGATGGGTTGCCGGCAGAGTACTAAAAGCATATCAAAAGGCCCTAGCCCCGCAACTCCTCTCGGTATACCAGAGGGCGCAGGAGTCAGGGATACTACCAGGCACGCTTCGGGAGTCCTTACAGGTGTCGCTACCTAAACCGAACAGAAATGTAGAGTTGATAGGCTCGTATCGCCCGTTAGCGCTATTAAACACGGACTACAAAGTACTAGCCAAAATATTGGCATGTAGGCTCGCCCCACTCATATCGCAACTGGTACATGCAGACCAAAATGGATTCATACCCGCTCGCTGCACGTCATTAAATCTGCGGCTCTTTTTCAGGGTGGCACACAACGCAAGAGAGAATTGGATACACTCAGGGTGCTTAGTGCTAGACTTAGAAAAAGCGTTCAATACCCTGTAATGGGGATTCTCATTTGCCACACTATGCAAGTATGACCTGCCAGACAACTTTCTAGGGCTCGTTAAATTACTCTATAGGCAACCCATGGCTAAGGTCAAAACAGGCCCGTACTTGTCGAAACAGATCCCAATCGAGCGAGGCACGCGGCAGGGATGTCCCCATTGTTATTTGCATTAGCCATCGAGCCACTGGCAGAGTCACTGCGCAGGACGCAGGAGGAATGGGGTATTCCTCTAGGAGACGGCACACATGCGGTCTCATTATATGCAGACGACCTGCTAATATACCTCAGGGACGTCAGGTTGCCATGTGTGACAATAGAAAAAATATTGCTTGATTTTGCCACTGTCTCAGGTCTCCGGGTGAACTGGGAGAAGTTGTGCCTATACCCTTTCTCGGAGTCCACCCCAGACCCACGATTGTTCATTAACGGCACACCAGTGCAATGGCAGCTAACAGCGTTCCGGTACCTCGGGATACTTGTATACAGGGATCCAGCGGACCTACTTGAGGGTAATCTTATATGAGCTGTCACAGCAATAAGGTCACAGATGACATTCTGGGGCACTCTACCCCTGACAGTTATGGGGCGTATTGCACTTCTGAAAATGGTGGTACTCCCACGAATCCTCTACCACTTCACGAACTTACCATTGCATGTCAAGCCAGCACTTTTTAAAGGGTTCGAACGAGACATGCAGCAATTTATTTGGGACGGGACGCGCAGCAGGGTAGCGCTAACCAAGCTGTACCCTCCGACCGATCGAGGGGGCCTCTCTGTACCCATTATGGAGCAATACTACCTGGCTGCACAGCTCCAATGGGAGGCCAGTGTCAGAACTTCCCGTCTCACCCGAAACAGACTTAACTGTGTTATTTGTCAACATCCACATAGTATCCATATTAGTCATGTGGCAATGTGTATTTAAAGGCAGTTTATGTGTTTTCCTGTCAATCTGCTAAAAAGCTTGCTATTACTAGTGCTTGTTGTGGGATTAGCTTAACAAAGCTCACTGTGAACTTTACTGTCATTTGCCAATGCTTGCTGAGGAATGTACGACATCAGGACACCTTGTCCGTGACTATTTTTCTGACAAAACGATTGTTTCTTTAAGATATCGATGCGCGCTGAGAAAATGCGCACACCGGCAGTTTTACCAAGTTGCCAGGAAACCGATGCGCGACCCAGAGACACGCGCACCGGCATTGTTGATCTGTTACCAAGGCAATAGTCGGCCGGCGAGCACGTGACGATGACGTTATCAAGCACGTTGCTTCAACGAACTGTCGTGTAGTTCCTATAGTACCCCTGCAGGACCTGCGGGTTTGGATAACATAAACTGTGGGCTTGGTTTTAGACTGACTCTGTGCACCCCCACCGCGTATGTTAGCCGGATTTGCATTAGCTAGCTCACAGTGCCACTAGGATCTCCTCTTATCGGGGAGAGATTAGTTTCTGGCAACCTTAGATCATGACAACCCAAATTCCTCAGAATCGTGGAAACAATGTACTACCTTTCGCTCAGTCTCTCGTGCTTACTTATTCGGTTTGTCTCAGAGAGTTACACAGAATAAACAGTCAAGCGTTTCAATAAGCATTTATTGAACAGTTGTTATTCTAGTGTAAAATATATGTGCTGCAGCAACCAGCAGACAATAGCAGAGATATATTATCAGCAGTACGATCAAAGTGAAAGGATAGAACAGTTCTACCATATTGCAATAATCATGAATACATACATGAATATAAAAGGCACTATGTAAGTGTGCGTACTCCTACGATGCCTAACTAGATGTACCTGAGTGTACCTAGCATATGTGTAGGTCTAAAAGCCTAAGAGCCAAGAATCCCTCTAGGATTTAGTCGAACCCCCATACCTGAATAGAGAGAGAGTGGGACACCGTCCTGGTCTCGAGTTGTACACCCCGCAAGGGCTGTGTTAGACCGCTGTCAGCTGAAGCGACTGCATGCAGGAGCCTCAGCGTCTCTGGTCAGTGTGTCAGCATTGAAGTCTCGGTTCCCTCTATCTTACCGTGGCAAGATGTGGTGTATTTATACCCTAAAGTGTCTTGTCCCTCAGTATGGTTTGTATTGGTCTTTGTTAGACATGAGGAAGACGTCAGGGGTGAACTTTGTACATACATATTATGCGGGAGATGTAGCTGGTGAATGCTCATGCATAATTTATGAGTACATTGTAGGCCTGTGTTCTGGAAAGACCTTGCAGTGTTCTAACCACAGACTAGATAACGTTCAACCCTCAGAGCTCGTTGTGTACTGTAGGGAACTAATGTAGGTGAAAGATCATGCCTATATTAGGAGCCATGACTATAATAGAGCATGTACGAGTATGACCACAATAGGGCATATACGAGTATGACCACAATAGGGCATATACGAGTATGACCATAATAGGGCATATACGAGTATTTCTACATTATGGCATATATGAACGGGTCTACATTTAGGGCCTATATACGAAACATAACACCCACTCCACTTCCGAATTGGATGACAATGACCATACTTAAAATCTGGACAATTTAAAAATATTCACTTAAAAACGACTAAAAAGACGTTAAAAAAAAATGTTAAAAATGTTAAAAATTAGCTATTTCTCAGTTACCACTTGAAAAAGTCAAAGTATGTCCCATCTATAAAGGTTGCATCACTATAAGCTGAAGAAGGCCATGCTTTTCCAAGCAAAAGTGTCAATTTAGGAAATGTTCCAAATTTTGTTCGTTTATTTATACAACGAAGTGGAGAAGCCAAATTCTTTCCCAGGACGCGATGAGCCAATTCAAGAATAAGTGTCCTCGCTGGGAGATACAGCATTATCGGTGTTAGCTACTGCAGACGACAAATCCAACGCTTCACAGAGAACGTCAATCGCACATAGATGGAATTCGGCACTGCCAACAGTCGTTGCTGCGGCAGCTTGTGCGGCAGTTGTTACCTCGGTGCCTGTGGAGGAGCCACCTAACCCAGCAGGAGCAAACGGCACCTGTGGATTCTCAAGGAATGCATTCATCAGAATTGGAAGACGCTGGGGACAACGCAGAGCATGGGCCTTTAGGGGGTCCAGCATAGCATCTAGGTCCAGTGGCGTATCCGATGGAAACGTTAGACAGAGATCCAACGTGCATTCTTCTCCGCAGAACAGGCATCGAAGAACAGGTAAGATGCAGTCCACCCAGACTGGTCTAAATGATAGAAACCAAGAGGCGTTCAGTTCTCTTAGGCAAGGTATGCCCAGAAGCTGCACCATGCGTTCACGATATTTCCGTTCCATGAGCGTGTTCGCCATTTCCTCGGAAATGGGACCGTCCATTGCGTAGCAGTAATATTACAATCAGGACTCCTGCAATTAGGAACAGGATAAGCGGGAGACCTCCAAAGACGCTTCCCAATACGGAGTGTATGAAATTTGGCATTACTCCGAGGATTGTCTGAAAGGTGCTTAGATAATCCTGACCCTATGGTCTTAAATAGGTGTACAATACCGCTCGTATCAGACATGTTAAAGATACGACCCACCATTTCTGCGAAATGAAAGGGGCAGTTTGTACGTATAAGCGCTTGTATCTCAGTCGAGGTCCTTGCAACTTGAAGTTCAAAGATTTCTCGAGCGGAGGTTAAGGGCACGGGTTGCTGTAAAAGCATGGCTTTCAGTCTGCTCAGAGTATCAAATTGTATAAAGGAAACATTCAACGAAGGCCATAACGGTGCCTCCCTGACTGTGTTCAGTGGTGGAAACAATACTTGCATACAGCAAGTAACCCTGGAGTTAACAGTGACCAGATAGGCGACGCCCGGAAGCATCCCACAGCAACCTTGATCATTTAGCATTAAGTAACTCCCATTCGAGAGCAGCTGGAAAACCGGCGTGATCATGGCCGCTGGGGTCCCTGACATGTGACAAGATAAGTTCGCTACCGAACTACCACATGCTCCGTGCAGAGAAATATCCTGACACATGAGAGAACCACTCAAAGCGTTCTTGCAGTTTGTACCACTCAGATACACTTCTCGATCCCCATTCCGACATCGATATCTATATGGTAACTCCCAAGTTTCCTTGATGTATCCCTTACCCATCTTTTCATATTTGCCTGCCTGCCTCTGCTCAAGGCAATACTGAAACGTAGTGACCGGCAGAGTGATTTGGCCATGAATTAGCCATTCTGTTGATGGTGATTCGGCTACAGTGAATGGTAACCTTTCCAGTTTCTCAATACGCAGCATTGTATATTTGGCTCCCCTCTGTGCCATTTCTGTCTGTTTATCAGTTAGATTGTATTCTGAAAACAGAGACGTGGTGTTTATAAAACGCCAGGGCACATAGCCTGCGCGCAAAGATTGCAGCGTCCAGCTTAACATCATAATAGAACGTAGCTGAGACTGCCCGTGTTGTAACAAGGCCAGATCTTGTTCTAATATGTCGATTGCCATAGACACAATGTTGCCTAAGGAGTAAATCCTGGAGGTCAAAGTTGTTAACCCATTATCCACTACAGCTAATGCCTTCTCTAAGTTAATACGGTCTATTTCCCGTATTCTTTCTGCGGCCTCCTGTTGGGATATTTTCCAGTTTTCATTATAATAGGCATAAAGGCCAGCATATATGAAACGTTTGACGTGTTTTCCTTGGGCCTAGTAAGAAATCCCTAAGGTCTACATCAGGTGTGAGTAAGGTCAAGTGATGTTTAACTTCTGCGAGTGTTGATGTCTCTAGCCAATCAAGGCAGAACTTCCCAACACTATAGGATGTCACTACCCCCGGGTGTTGTCTCTGTACATAGCGAGGATCTGGCCTATGGATACTAAATCCCTCGGGTGTACCTAGGAATCTCTGTTGACAAGTGTTCGTGTCAATGGGCCAAATCAATCATCCTGTCCAATTGGGATCTGACCTGTTGTACTGGAGAATGTCATCTAATCTTACCCCATGTGTAGTTGAATTCTGCCCCCCACTCATCTGTGATGGTGTAGGAAACCCAGGTGTGTTCATTTCCTTGTTCTTGGCTATTCCAAGAGAGGATGTCTGTTGCACAGTTTCATTCAGAAATATTATCTGCTGTGGAATGAGGCATGCTCTAAAAAGCGCTTCTGTTCCCTGGACTTGCCAGTCCCTAGAACCCCAGATTGATTTTGAATCTATAGTGTCCTTCCATAGGTCGAAACCCTGTGTAGACAACTGGGCCATAAAGGAAGCAGAGTAAATCTGTTTGGTGTTAGTCAACATAATTTTCTGTGCTGATGTTGTTGCCACTTTGTAATAAAATGACTTCGGGTCAGATGTAATAAACCCTGAAAAGTATGTGAATTTCTGTGCAAAAGTTTGCGAACTACCTTTCGGAGGAGTTGGGCAGTGTTCCCACTGGTGGTATTCAAATACATTTCTAGGTGTTATAGATTTGTGCAAGAAATGATGACCATAATGTTGGTAACAGTACAATGTATCATAGTCTGAAGTACCTTCTAACATTTCATTGTTCGGAAATGCTGCAGTTTTTTCTAAATCAGACATTAAATTATTTACAGTTTCAGTGTCCCAATCATCAGAAAATGTACTGGAGGTAATGATATCACTTAAAGAAATTTTAAATACATGTTTAAGCTTTAAAAGTTCAGTCGGACCGAATATATCATAATCAATCTTGTCCCATACTATACTGTCCGGTATAGGAACTGCTGTGATGTTCTCTGAAGACAAGTCTCTTGGTTCACGATGTGAAGACTGGTGTGGCTTTAAAATCAAATTGACTCTTTGGGCTGTAGAGCTTTGCTGGAGGTATCGTCCATTAATAAGCATACTAAAAGTTATTATTAAACCTAGCCAGAAAATTGTATGTTAGACCTGGATGTTGGGCCCAGCACAGTTTAGAAGCTGAGCCAAGTATTGTTAGTTTTCAGATAATGGGGTACCCCTGGTCTGCCGTAACTCACCAGCTCTGCACAACACGGAGCTCTATATACTATGCGGTTCTATGCCTAGAGAGTACACCACTGCAGGCTCCTATAATCTAATAACCTGGAATGTGCGAGGGCTGGGTGCCATACAAAAAAGGCACCGGGTTCATGCGTACCTCCTTAGACGCAAAGCTCATATAGTCTTCCTACAAGAGTCGCACCTGACTGACACAGAAGCCCGGAAGACCCGCAAGAAATGGCGTGGTCACATTTATTCCACCAACTACTCGGCATTTGCAAGGGGGGCAGCCATTTGGATACGACACGGAGTCCCGTTCACGGAGCTAGATCGTTGCACAGACGACCAAGGGAGATACATCCTTTTAAAAGGCACCTTAGACGGCATGCCGGTGGTCTTGGGGAGTATATATGCCCCGAACTTCGATCAGGACAAATTCTTCCAGAGGTTGGGCACGGCATTAGTTGGCTGGGACACAATCCCGTGGATCCTGGGGGGGGGACTGCAACGCGGTCCTAGATGTAGCTCTGGACAGATCACACCCCCCACTGCACGGCGTTAATGCTTGTAAACTAGCAGAGATACTACATACCTGGTTGGAGGGATGGGCTTTATCGGACGTGTGGTGCCGCTTGCATCCCACACATAGAGAATACTCCTTCTACTCACCAGTACACCAGCTTCACACAAGGATAGATCGGTTCCTCTGTTCCAACACCATAGCCACCCAGATCAGACAATCCACTTACTTAGCAAAAACCCTCTCCGACCACAACCCCCTTGAGATAACACTTGCGTGGGGTAGAGTACCGACCCCAGTGCCCACTTGGAGCCTGAGACCACAGCTGTTGGACGACGCTCCGTTTCTCTCTACCATCTCTAACACCATTACTACATACCTGGCTGAAAATTGGAACACGGCTTCCTCCAACCTGATTGAATGGGACGCACTTAAGGTAGTGGTAAGAGGGGCTGCAATCGGTCAAGTAGTAGGGGCTAGACAGGAAATACACCAGGAACTGTTGAGGGTGGAGAGTCTGCTGAATACCCTGGAACAGAAGGCAGTGTCAGACCCTGGTAAAAGAGAGGCCCTGCAGAATGCTCGCATTAGCCATGCTGAAACACTTGAAACACTGAGGGTTATTGACCACAGAGCCTTCACGCAACGGAAACACTCGGAAGCGGACAGAGCAGGGACATTATTGGCCCGCATAGTGCGGGATAGGCCTGAACCCACTATTATTACCCAGGTGAATATACCGACTGGCGGATCGGCCTATACACAACAGGAGATCAATGAAACCTTCTGTACTTATTTTAGTAACCTGTACACCACTCCCACACGAGCTACCGATGTCTCCATAGATGATTTCTTGAATGACCTACCCATTCCCTCCTTGCCCATAGACATACAGAAAGAAATAACGGGCCCTATCACTCAACACGAGATACGCGCCGCAATTAAGGGACTCAATCGAAATAAGGCACCAGGCGCCGACGGGCTGCCAATTGAGTTTTATCACACCTACTCAGACCTATTAGTCCCCAAACTCGAAGAAGTATATAAAGTGGCACTGGAGACTGGCCATCTGCCCCCATCCAATGCAGGCCCTGGTCATCTCCCTCCCTAAGCCGGGCCGGGATAGCACAGACATTACTAACTATAGGCCCCTCTCCCTCTTAGCTACAGAATTTAAAATCCTGAGCAAAGCACTTGCGAACCGCATCCAGCCCTACCTTAACACCCTCATACATAGTGATCAATGGGGGTTTCTACCGAACCGCAGTACGTCCCTTAATACTAGACGGCTACACTATATTATGACTGCTACCCCGGATGTATATCCAGATGCGGGTTGCCTGGCACTAGACCTACGTCAGGCTTTTGACTCTATAGCCTGGGACTACATGTTTGCCGCCCTTCAACGCTTTGGTCTCCCGGAAGGCTATCTTAAATGGGTACGCCTACTATATACTTCACCCACGGCGAGAGCTCGCACCGGACAGCACATCTCCCGCGAGTATACGATACACAGGGGCACAAGGCAGGGATGCCCTCTGTCCCCCCTCCTGTTTGTACTGGCGCTTGAACCTTTAGCGATAGCCCTAAGACAATCGGCAGACCAACTGGGAATTTCCATCGTAGGCACCGCTCACCTCACTTCCATATACGCAGACGACATCCTCCTCTATCTTCGGGACTTAACGGCGGTGGCCACCCCCCTCCCCGCTATTTTTTACAAATTCGGGCAGATGTCGGGACTAGTCATTAACTCTGGGAAATCAAATGCATTTTTCTTTCGAGAAGGGCCTCGCCCAGATGAGGTACATTTTGGCACATACACTCTACCTGTGGCACACACTACATTCCGGTACCTAGGAATACAGGTATACAGATCACAGACAGACATACTAGGTGGTAACCTAGGGAAAGCCATCGCATCGCTACGCTCCAGCGTGGCCTTCTGGTCGTCCTTACCCCTCTCGGTAATGGGACGAATTGCCATCTCGAAGATGGTAGTACTCCCTCGGCTACTATATTTTTTCGCGAATTTGCCCATAGTGGTCCCCCAATCCATATTCAACACACTTAACACCCTGCTAGTGGAGCTTATTTGGGGCTCGGGACGCCGAAGAGTAAGCCTACAGAAACTGCAACTGGACAATCGCCACGGAGGTATGGGGGTCCCCGACTTCAGGGCATACTATTATGCTTGCCAAATTCAATGGCTGTCCTTTTGGGCTGCAGGGAGGAACCTCCAAGAAATAGGGTTCACACCGAGGGATATTGACAGAGGTAGGCTACACTCCCTGATTCTGCCTAAAGCTAAAATCCCCCCGGAGGGACCCCCCCTTGCTGAAGACGGCACTACAATGCTGGAAGAAGGCACTGCTGTATACACGAGATGTAGTCCCATACTCGGCTAATATTCCACTACTGGGGATCCCTACTCCCGGAGGTAGGCTCACGAAGGGTAGGATACGTTCCAGGGCGGAGACAGGGGTGGAGACAGTCGGAGCTTTCTTTAGCGATGGGAATCTTATGGACCACGACACGTTTGTACAGATTACAGGGGCTTCGGAGCGACACTATCTACTACATGCCACTATAACACGTTACATTAAGAACACCTGGGCACCCCAACGCACAGAACCACCACAACATGACCTGGTACACTTACTGCACTATATGGGGACTGGAGGACACCTCATTAAATGGCTATATACCGGCGTTAGGGCACATGCAGGCGTCTCACTCACCAATCTCAGGGAACAATGGACAGAGGACACAGGCTTAGAACATACCAACAAAGTCTGGGCGAGTATGCTCGAATACCCCAAAAAAGTCCCTGCAATGCTAAACTGAAATTCATTCAAACAATGGTTCTGCATAGATCCTACTTAACCCCACAGATTGTACACCGAATGTTCCCAGACGCCCAACATAGCTGCCCCCGCTGCAAAGGCGATGAGGCGGACTTTATCCATATGCTATGGAACTGCCCTCGTATACTGGAATACTGGAATGGTGTAAGACACTACCTGGGAGAAGTCACACACATGCCTGTCCAGAACAATGCCTTAGAGTGCCTCATGGGGATGCGAAAATATAATAAAGCACAGAAAGTACAGCGACGCTTCACTGACCTGGCCCTAATACTCGCCATTAGAGGCCTCACTATGAGATGGAAATCCCCTAGATGTCCGACACTGACCAGTTGGCAAGACGAAATGATACGATGGGGTGGAGCTGAGAGCATGGCGATACGCGGGGAAGAGGCGAAGGGATTACAGAAATCGCCCATCTCTATGGACTGGGATATTATGCTAGAAGACTTCAAACACTTAGACCTAATTCCTGCACGGCTTACCCCCACACAATAAACTATGTAAAGTCCCACCAGGACCACAGCCAGACCCACACGGACCCTAGCCCGCATAACACCACTTACAGACGGAGCAGAAAGCATGATAACACGCCACTACCCCTGCTAGGCACCCATACGATTTGGAATTGGCAGACCAGGGGTGGAGGAAGGGATGGGGAGGAGTAGGGACTAGTTAGTCCATTAAAGTTAGCCTTACCATAGATTTGTTCGGTATTATCGAATTTATCTGAGTACAGCAGAAAACTGATATGACAGTTCCTCCTATGCCAATACAACGAATGTTTGTTGACAGATATATGCACGTAGAAGTTACTCCATGGTTAAAGATATGAAATGTTTAAAATGGAACCAGCAAATGTAAAATACCTTATATGTCATAATTACTATGTTGATAATATGGATGAAAAGGCTTAATAAAGTTTGTTTAAAAAAAAAAAAACCTAGCCAGAAAATAAAAAATAAAATCCCAGTGATATACCATAGTTTAATCCAAGGTGACACCAGGTAAGTCTTTCTAAAAAAGTTCAAAAAGTAATTGAGTTTCTGTTTGTTTGATTTTTTGGCTGGCGTCGTTTCCGGTTCACTTGGGTCCAGTGAAAACGTATCAAAGTTCATGAAATAGCCAGAAGCAGTTCGATCAATTGTTGGAATTGCATCGGGATTTGTTGAAATCGGATTTTGCTCTTGACGAGGCATGTTGACGTAGACGTCTGTAGTCGGTCTGATTGCAACTTGGGTGTTAAGTTGATTTTCATTTTGAAGATGAATTTCTTGTTGAAGTGGAACGAGTTCCATAGCATTGTTGCTTAGTCCTTCATTCCGTACAGGTGGCTCTTCAAACGTGATGAGTCTTTCTGTCTGGACTTCTTGGATTGTAGCGAGAGGAGGGCGTCTGCTACTGTGGAGTCCACGAGGCCTACTGTTTAGTATCGGCCACATAGTGTGGTTTGATTAAGTCAATTGAGACAAATCTTTTCTCCTTTTTCCCGGCAAGAGGCGGCAGAAGTACAGTTCTTGTGCCTTGGATTGCTAGGACTGGTACAGGTGTTCTGTATGATGGCCCAAATTCTTTCTTGTCTGCAATCTTCTCTCTGACCAGATCCCCGACTTTTAGGATCCAGACAGGTCTTGCCGTTACTGCCTTGACTTCCTCAGTGGCAGTCTGTTTCTGGAGCACGTTACTTTGTTGTGTTCTGGATTCATTTAGATCCTGTAAAACAGCCAAACGATCATGGATATCAAATCGTTTTTCATCCGCCACTGTGCCTTCACAATCAAGATCAGGTACCCACATTCTTGTACCAAATAGGACCTCGTAAGGAGTGACAACCCCTAGAGAGCTTCTTGGCTGATTGTTAATTGCTCGTTGGACCCCATAAAGGTGATCGACCCATCTACCACCTTTGCCTAATACCCTAGCTGTTAAAGATTGCTTTAAGTCCCGGTTTTTCCTCTCCACAACAGAATTTCCCTCAGGATGGTACGGAGAGGAGTACCGCAATGCTACGCCCATTCCTTCCATGGCCTCTTTGTAAGCCCGAGAGCTAAATGCCGGGCCACGGTCAGAATGTAACGTGCCAACTGCGTATGTGCCGATAAAGACTCGCAAATCTTTTATAACAGTTCGAGCGTCAGCCGAGCGCTGAGGCCAAACCCGTAAGAATCTAGAGCAGGAATCCACTGCAACCATGATATATTTCTTGGCCCCATCAGATTGTAGGGGTCCGCAGTGGTCCAAATACACACATGCGAGAGGTTTGTCTGATTTTAGTAATGGTGTCTGCGCCGGGCGTGTTACGGTGGAGCCTTTCATCTGTTGGCAGATGTCGCATTTCAAGACATAGGGGCCGATTCCGATCTCGGTCGGAAGCTCTCCGAATGGGATCCGACCGGAAAAAGTACGAGCCGTACGCGTTTTTTCCGACCGACTCGTACAGCTGTCCGACCGAGCGAGTACGATGCGAATGTACGCGTGTGTTCCGACCGAACCGTTTCCGGATCCGAACCGCTCCGACCGACTCGTACAGAAACGAATCGCACCACGCAATGGAGACGTTATCCGACCGAGCGAGTACGATGGAGGCGTCGGACAGCCGGATCGAGTCGGAGCGTCCGGCTTGAAAAAGCTCCCGGAGCCAAACTTGGGGGGTCCGTGCCGGACCCCCCTGCACCCGTAGCCGTTCGAGTCGAACACAGGGGGGACCCAAGGGTCCCCCCTAAACATGCATGTACGGTGCGAGTTGCACCGACGCGTACACACTGTAGGGGGCGCACTTGTTTGCGACGTACCCATTGAGTCACTGGGAGCCCATGTACGCGTCGTACGACCGGCTCCCATTGACTTCAATGGGAGTCTGACCGAATCGAGTCTGGCAGCATGCGGCCACATCGTACTCGCTCGGTCGGACTGTAGGAGTCCGGCTCGGTCGGAAATCTCTCCGGATCCGGCTCGGTCGGAGAGTTGTCCGACCCAGATCGGAATCGGCCCCATAGTCTTTGGTCTGCTTTGTTAACCCTGGCCACCAGTAGCGCTGTTTCAGTAAAGAAATAGTCGCTGTAACGCCTGTATGCGCAGAACCCAAACCCTCGTGTGCTGCTAGAATTAAGCCTTGCCTACGATCCATATTTGGTATTACTCTATCCCCCACTCCAGGAATCTGAGCATATGGAATGTTTTGTGCATCTAACTTGTAGGAGTACTTGAGTGGAAATTTTTTAGGTACTGCTGTGCTGCCTTTGCGTGAAGCATTGACAGCTACCAAAATCTCGCTGTCTATTCTCGTTTTTGAACGAGTGATTGCAGCTACGGACGCTGTGCGTACAGCCCCCTTTGCGGCTTCATCAGCCAATGAATTCCCTTCAACGTGAACGCCATCACGCTGATGACTCAGTGTATGTATCACGTGAGCCCTTGGTAGTTCATTTCTCAACTCTACTACCTGTTCCCATAGCATTTTATGCTTAATTGTGCCACCTTTTGCATCTTTAAACCCGTTTTGTTCCCAATGATGTAGATATTCATTGTACGACTGTACACAGTAAAAGGAATCACACACAATTAGTGTGGGGAATTCGTGTTCCGTATTTACAAGTGCCAGTATCAGTGCTTTTAATTCTGCCAACTGAGCCGTGCAGTCTCCTAGAGATTGCGTTTTAGTGCTACTGGGATGGAACTTTCCATCGCGCATGGGACCTTTAACGATTGCACATGCCGCGCTGTAAGCTTGCTTACTCCCTATGGCTGGTTGAGCAGATCCGTCAGTGTAAATAATGTATTCATACTGATCTAGAGGCAAAATCTCATTTGGAAGAGGATATTCTTGTTCGTATTGCAGAAATGCTTGTGTTTTTAAACTTGGATCAAATCTGTATTCAACATCCGTTGCAGTAAGAGAATTAGCCCATTGTATCCATCTGGGATGTAAGGCTTTCGCATTTGGAATGCTAGCTTTTGTAACAGCTTCTAAAGCTGGTACTGGGGTCACGACAATTATGCGTTTACCCTGAGCCAGAGCTCTTTCTCTTGCTACAGCGGTCTGCACTGCTGTCAGGATTTTTCTGTTGAAGTGAAACGTATCTCTGCGTTTGTGTACAGGTGTGATTTGTATGCGATTGGTACCGTTTCGTCTTCATTGAAAGTTAAATAAGTGTACCCGCATTGACCCGCTATTACTCGGATCACTAAGTTGTGTACGTTTACGCGTGTCTGTAAATGTTTTGAAGCTATCATGTCTTCCTGTAGGGAACGCAGGATATTTGTATGTTCCTGTGTCCATTGTCTGACTGAAAAATCAGGTTTTATTAAATCGTAGAAAGGTTTTACTCTTTCTGCGTAATCCAAAATGTATGCTCGACCAAAACTTAGGAATCCCAGAATTGATTGTAAATTTTTTAATGATGTTGGAGGTTGGAGCAGCGCACACTTTTCAAAAAAGTTAGCTGCTAGGCTTTTTCCTTCACTTGACAGCTCACACCCTAAAAATAGGACAGTGAGGTGGGCAATTTTTGGAAATTAAATTTATAGCCCTCAGAGGCGAATCCCATAATAATGGTGCTCACCATGGTCAAGTGCCTCGGTAAGTCATCGTCCGTCAGATAAATATCATCCACATAGGACAATGCTTCTTCATCCAAATTTTGGAGTAACTCTGTTACCCTTGCTGAAAACAACCCCGGGCTATTCTTATACCCTTGGGGGAGTCGACAAAATTGCTGTTGTGACCCTAGCGCTGAAAATGCGGTCAGATACCTGCTTTCAGGCGCTATATTTTGGCAGAGAAATCCATTTGAGATATCAAGTGCTGTTTTGTATTTTTGTCGCACGATGTTATTCATTAATGCGGCACTGTGTGCATTTTGAACTGCAAATGTCTTTGTGCAAGTGTTTAAATGTCTGTAATCTAAAACTAGACGATATGTGTTGTCAGGTTTGGCTACGGGGAAAAATGGATTGTTCATAGGTGAAGTGCAATTTTCTATCACCCCCTGGTATTCTAGTTGATCTAGGATCTCCCTGACTTGTTTTTTAGCTTCCTGCTTTATAGGGTATTGCCTTTGAGCATTTGGGGAAACTTTTAACGGGATCACGTGGTGGGTTGAATCCTCATCCCAACCAGCATGATTTTTGTACAATGCCGGAGCTAGGGCGACCGCCCACTCCTGCGCATATGCATGTTTTAAATGTATGGGAACGAGGTCGGAAAATGCTGGCAAAATTACCTTTTCTCCCTTTGGGCACTCCATGACGAATGCTGGCGGCCAGTCTTGCTCTCCTAATAGGATGTCATATCCAGATGACAAATTTTCCCCAAATAGACCTTAAACTTTCCTGGGCTTGTCCCCCTCCAACCGGAGTGTTATCTCATGTAACTTATGTGGGACACTTACCCGAGTATCAGGTGTTTCCACCGTGATATACTCACTCAACTCCGCTGTCACCAGAAATTCCTTCAGGTTCTGGCGAGCTATTGTTACTTCTGCCGCACTGTCTAGCATCGTCAGAGCCCATTCCCTGTTCAGAAGCTGTGTCCTCAGAATTCTGGGCATGTCTGATCTTGAGACCTGCTACCTTTTTCTTTTTGAACTGAGGTTTTTGTTTATCTTCTTTTTTAGGTGCGTAGTCCGCAGAGCGTTGCGTGTCTCTGGACTTTGTACGCTCCTCTTGTCTGTGTTCTGACCGTCCTTCCCTCTTGGAGTTTCTTGACGAACCCTGAAAGGAACGAGAGGAACGTGTATCAGTATCCTGATACATGTCAGGTTTCTTAATATTATCCCTATTCCTGAGGTTATACCTCCTTTCAGAGAGCTCCTGTTGAGGAGACCTGCCTCGGGATTGAGATCTGTTGTCTTTAGACTCTTGTTGTTTTTTATTTTCCCACTTCTTCTTAGAAGAGGTAGGTGTCTGGTTTGTAGTGTCCTTTTCAGGACTGCCCACTAGTTGTGCTTTTAATGCTTTCCCACCTAAACTGTCTCTGCCTAATTCTGCATATGCAGTTTCAATGATTTTGGGTAGTTCGTGTTGTTGATCCACTGGACTGAACTCCCTTAGGCATTGGCGGATCGCCACTGAAGCCGCTTCCCCCTTAATGTTAGCTAGTATTATGACTGATACCTGATCAAAGTTGTTTAGTAACTTCATCCCTAAGTTTAGGGCAGGCTCTGCTCCGTACTCATTTTGTATCTGTCTCAATACGTCAGGTACTACTGCTAAGGACGGGATACAATGTGTTCTGGTATATATGGCAGCAAAGACTGAACCCCACGAGGTGCAATCCTCTACTTGTGGTGTGTTCCCCATGGGCAAGCAGATTGTTCGAATTCTGTGTTTATCATAGGTGGTAGTATTCGGGAATACTGCCTCAAGCGGAGTTATTTTCTGAGCTATCCAGAATGGGATTTGTTCGCATTTTGCAGGCATTTTGCCCATTACTGCGTGTAATGTTTGAGGAGTAATTTTATTTCCTGTACCCTGAGCTGGAGTACTATTTGCTGCACCTGGTGCAGGTTGGATTGTTAAAGTCCTCATGACGAATTGTGTCAGGTTTCTGTAGATTTTAATTAAATCTCTGTGTTGTACGAGTAATTCTGGCTGTGGCATTGTTCCAATGTCAGGGTGCAGTGTGTAAGCCGCTAGTATTGGCCATGTGGCCCCCGTCTCCTCCGCGCGGGCCTAATCTTACTCTTCCTCGTACGTGGGGTAGGGCGCCATTAAACCAGTAATCATGTTCTTGGTAAGTGAGTGGAATCTCTATGTCCTCAAACGGGGCATATTCCTGTGGTGCATCTCCTGCTATGTAGTAGTGAAATGTCTTTGTTATGCCATTTGCTGCTTGGAATGTAACCCATGAATAGAACACCTCTGTTTTGTTTGATTCGTGTGCCTCAATCACGAACACTACCATGCCACCCTTAGCTTGTAAGCCATTTTCTAATAGTCTTAGGGTGACTGTCATTCTGAATTTTGGTGCAATCTGTATTGCATCCTCAGGATCTTCTACTCCTTCTAAAAGGAAGAGGTCAACTCTCTGGTCCCCTGCCTCGGAATCGGGCATCTTTAGAGGAAGAAGTTGAGGTGTTATGCACAATTTAGGAACTAAAATGTCCTTCAAGCTTGATTAACCAACAGCCGATAAATAGGATATCTCGCCTACTCAGCTGTGGCGGTGTTTGTGCCCACCCACTCCAGACGCCTCTGGTTTTTGTGAGTAGGTTCTCTGAGAATAGCACGACTGAACTACTCAGATTCTACTGTTAAATAAGTACCCAACCAACGTTGGCGGCGCCATGTTGTGTAGTTCCTATAGTACCCCTGCAGGACCTGCGCGTTTGGATAACATAAACTGTGGGCTAGGTGTTAGACTGACTCTGTGCACCCCCACCGCGTATGTTAGCCGGATTTGCATTAGCTAGCTCACAGTGCCACTAGGATCTCCTCTTATCGGGGAGAGATTAGTTTCTGGCAACCTTAGATCATGACAACCCAAATTCCTCAGAATCGTGGAAACAATGTACTACCTTTCGCTCAGTCACTCGTGCTTACTTATTCGGTTTGTCTCAGAGAGTTACACAGAATAAACAGTCTGGGCGTTTCAATAAGTATTTATTGAACTGTTGTTATTCTAGTGTAAAATATATGTGCTGCAGCAACCAGCAGACAATAGCAGAGATATATTATCAGCAGTACGATCAAAGTGAAAGGATAGAACAGTTCTACCATATTGCAATAATCATGAATACATACATGAATATAAAAGGCACTTTGAAAGTGTACGTACTCCTACGATGCCTAACTAGATGTACCTGAGTGTACCTAGCATATGTGTAGGTCTAAAAGCCTAAGAGCCAAGAATCCCTCTAGGATTTAGTCGAACCCCCATGTAGTGTAGCTCCTATTTCCCTAATAGGCTCTGCGCATTGGAATTATATCCCCTATAGGTTTGACATAGGACTAAGGTCAGTATGTCCCTATCGAGTATATTAAACTTAATTACTTGTGCCAGCTAGCTCAGAGGCCACTAGAAACTCCTTGACAAACAAGAAGGGAGTAGTTTCTGGCAGCCGCAAAACATGACAACTTTGTTTCCCTTTAGAATCAGAACGTGTCCCAGAGTCGTGGAAACAATAGATAACTATTTCACTCAGCTCAATCGTGCATGCTTAGTTTTCCTCAAAGTTACACAGAAAGAAATAGACGGGCGTTTCAATAAAAGATTTATTGAACAGTCTTGTTTCTCGTGTAAGTAAAATGTGCAGTTACGATCACAAGACAGTATGCAAGATAAATAATGTACAGCGTAAGCAGTAGAAATAAATAATACTGCGATAGCATTATCTCTTAGCAGATATTCATGTCACATAAATAACACAGAGCTAAAAAATGCGAGTACTCATACGATGCGTTTCTAAGCTAGTTCTACCCCAATGTACCTAACCTAACCTAGGTGTAGGGAGAGGTATGAAGTAGGTGAAGTATTCCTTACTATGGTATACTAAGAGTATGTTAAGCCTAGTATGCCTAGTATGCCAAGAGTCCCTCTAGGTTCTAGTCAGCTCCATACCTGAAGAATGAGAGAGGTAGGAATCTCTTTGCCAGACTCGAACTCCAACACCCCGCGAGGGAAGTTAGATCACTGGAAGCTGGACTCTCTGCGTGCAGGGATGACAGCGTCTTCTCAGTGCGTCAGGCCGGGAAACGGGCTCCTCTGAAGTCGAGGTCTCCTCTAGTTTACAAGGGCTAGGGAAGGTATATTTATACCTGAGAGGTACCTCAGAATGTTAGCATTGACGTGAATCGGACAGCGGAAGACGTCATGAATGAACCCCTAAGTTATAATGGTTCATGCATAATAGATGAGTCCTTGAAGAAATCAATAGTCCTGTGCTAGGGAAACTCCCGAAGCCTAAGGGTCTGTTCTTCAAGAACTCGTTGTGACGTTAGGGTGGACGGATGTCGGAGACCATGCCTGTATTTGGAGTGCATGGTTTAATGCCTAAATAAGGACTGGGATTTTATGCCTATATAAGGGCAGGGCGAATTGTGCCTATATAAGGACATGATACAGGAAAGCCCGTGTATGGACACCCTAAGAGGAATACAACACCCACTCCACTTTCGTGTGTACGATAATACTAAAATGCTAAACATTTAAAATGCTAAACATTAAATGGAGTACCGCATATTGCTAAAATATTTCATAAAACCATTTAACAGGCATTTAAAAAACCTATTAGAATGCAAAAGGTACTGTACATTTGAAGCATTGCTTTTCATATCAGGCATATATTTAAAAATAAAATACAATATGAATGAATTTAGCAATAATATTTACATTTGACAGAAAATGATCGATAAGTTGTTCAAAAATCAAAGTCATTTCATGTCATGAAAATGAATGAACTTTTTTAGACAAACAAGATGACTAAGTGTCTGTGGAAGTACCGCAAAGTCTGTACTATAAGGCTAGTTCTACTTTAAGCAGATTGAAGTGCCATTTTAGTTCGAAAAAATGGGGAAAAGTTCAATTTTGGGAAGAGTTCCAAGTTTTTGAAGTATGAAGGCCAAATTGTTACTGCTTCTCTGGAACACTGTGGGCTGAATCAGAGTCAGTTTACGGGTCTGGTGTAAACATGAGATCATCTATGTCTGTCTACAAAACATCGTCCACTGAAGTTGGTGTCAGTTGGAACACCTCGTGTAGTAGATTAATTGCACAGAGATGTGAAGCACCGCTTTCAGCATAGGTTGCCGCATCAATGTTCGCATCCGTTGTTACCTGTGTGCCTGTAGATCTTTCTCGTACCTCAGCAGCAGCCGGAAGCGTCTGTGAGATCTCAATGAATGCTGACATCAGGATTGGCAGCCTCTGGGGACAACACAGAGCATGGGCCGTTATCGGGACCAGCAGAGTATCGACATCCGTTGGCGTTGCTGATGGAAATGTTAGACAGGTGTCCAACACGCATTCTTCACCGCATAGCAGGCATCGTAGAACAGGTAAGATGCAATCTTGCCAGATTGGTCTGAATGACAGGAACCACGTGGTATTAAGGTCCCGTAGACGAGTCATGCCCAAAAGCTGTACTATTCGCTCACGGCACTTTCGTTCAAGGAGAGCTTTCTCCATTTCGCTCGGAGTGATGTCTGCGAATAGGCTGGCCATAGCGTAATAGCAGGAAGAGAAATAGAATTCCGGCAACAAGTGCTAGAATTAATGGTATGCCACCAAACACCGAATGTGCAAAGTTCGGGATTATTCAGAGTATTGCCTGGAAAGGTGCTAACAAACCGGTACAGATGCTCTTAAATACATGTATAATTCCACTTGTATCAGACATGTTGAAGATACGTGTTATCATTTCTACGAAATGTATAGGGCAGTTTGTACGTATTAAAGTCTGTATCTCAGCCGAAGTCCTTGCTACTTGTAGATCATAGGTTTCTTTGGCCGAGGTCAAAGGCACTGTTTGCTGTAAAAGCATGGCTTTCATTCTGCTCAAAGTATCAAATCTTATAAAAGAGACGTTCAGCGAAGGCCACAAAGGCGACTCCCTGACTGTGTCTATTGGGGGAAACAATACTTGCATACAGCAAGTGACCCTGGAGTTGACCGTTACTAGATATGGGATGCCTGGCAACATGCCGCAGCAACTCTGATCATTCAACATGAGGTAACTCCCATTAGAAAGTTGTCCAAACGTTGGATTAATCACAGCAGCTGGTGTACCCTGCTGATGGCAAGACAAATTTGCCACAGAACCATTGCAAGCCCCGTGTAAAGAAATGTCCTGACATATAAGTGAACCGCTCAGTGCACTTTTACAGTGTGTACCGCTCAAAAACACTTCACGATCCCCACTCCAACATCTATATGTATACGGTAAATCCCAAGATGTCTTAATGTATTCCTTACCCAACCTTTCATATTTGCCTGCTTGCATTTGTCTGAGGCAATACTGAAACTGAAAAGTAGTCACAGGTAAAGTGATTTTTCCATGAATGAGCCATTCTGTAGCTGGTTTTTCTGCCACTGTGAATGGTAACTTTTCCAGTTTTTCAATGCTTAGCACTGTATACTTTGCTCCTCTTTGTGCCAGTTCGATCTGTTTATCAGTTAGATTGTATTCTGCAAACAGAGCCGATGTGTTGATGAAACGCCAAGGCACATAGCCCGCTCGCAAAGATTGCAGCGTCCAGCTTAATAACACAATAGAACGTAATTGAGATTGGCCTTGCTGTAATCGTGCCAAATATTGTTCTAGTATGTCGATAGCAGAGGATACAATGCCATCCAATGAATATATTCTGGAGGACAAAGTTGTTAACCCATTGTCGACCACAGAGAGTGTTTTCTCTAAATTAATACGATCAAGTTCACGTATTCGTTCTGCAGCCTCCATCTGTGACACTTTCCATGCTTCATTATAGGCAGCGTAAATGCCGGCATATATGAAACGTTTTTGACGCAGTTTTCTTGGTCCAAGCAAGAATTCCCTAATGTCTGCGTCTTCTTTAAGTAAGGATAAGTGTTTTTTCACATCCTGTAGTGTAGATTTCTGAAGCCAATCGAGGCATAATTTTCCTACACTGTATGTTGTTACTACCCCCGGATGCTGTCTTTGGACGTATCTTGGGTCTGGCCTATGAATAGTAAAGCCCTGAGTTTTATTCAGGAATCTTTCCTGACAGTTGTTCGTGTCTGTGGGCCAGATCAACCATTTTTCCCAATTAGGATTAGATCTGTTGAGTTGTAGTATATTGTCAACTGTCACCACTGCTTGTGTATTATTGTCACTTGCAGGTGTTGGTACAGAAGGTGTTTTCATCTCTTTGATCTTGGCTAGTCCAAGACAAGATGTTTGTTGGACAGTTTCATTCAAAAACATTATTTGTTCAGGGATGATGCAGGCTCTAAATAAAGCTTCTATCCCCTGCACTTGCCAATCTTTAGTACCCCAGACAGTTTTTGTGTCTATTGTGTCTTTCCATAAGTCGAAACCCTGTCTAGACAGTTGGGCAATAAATAATGCAGAATAAATCTGTTTTGTATTTGTTAACATCATTTTCAGTCCTGTTTTGTTTACATTTTTGTAGTAAAACGTTTCTGGATCAGATGTATTGTAACCTGAAAAATATGGAAACTTGTTGGCAAATGTTTTTGAACTACCTTGTGGTGGCGTAGGACAATGCTCCCATTGGTTAAACATAAACACATTTCTAGGATAAGCAGATTTATGCAAATAATGATGACCATAGTGGTTATAGCAATACAGCTCTTCATAGTCTGATGAACCCTCTAAATATTCATTTTTAGAAAATGCAGCAGATTTTTCTAAGTCAAACATTATGTCATTAACAGTCTCAAAGTCCCAATCATCAGAATAGGTACTGGACGAAATTAGATCACTTAGTGAAATTTTAAACAAATGTGGAATGTTCAATTGTTCCGTCGGGCCGAAGATATCAAAATCTGTTTTGTCCCACACTATACCATCCTGTATAGGAATAGCTGTGATGTTCACTGATGACAAGTCTCTTGCTTCACGATGGGAAGATTTATGAGGTTTCAAAAGTACGTTCACGTCTTTTCCTTCAGTATTCACATGGATGTATCTGCCACTTATAAGCACGCTCACAGTTGTAACCAAAGCTAGCCAGAGCAGGAAAACAAAAAGTCCAGATGTAATCCAGAGTTCAATCCATGGAGAAACCAAATAAGTCTTTTTCAAAAAGTGAAGAAAGTCTTGTACTTGCTGCTTGAATTTCAATGATGCTGGCGTCGTTTCAGGTTCACTCGGATCTTCTGAGAACGTATCAAAGTTAATGAAATAGCCAGAAGCAGTTCTGTCAATTGTTGGAATTGCATCAGGATTTGTAGAAATCGCTGGAACCAGTTGATCACTTGCTACATTGGTGTAGACAGGTGTATTTGGATGAACTGTTACTTGATTTTCAAGAGGGATGAGTTCCATAGCGTTGTTGCTTAGTCCTCCATCTGTTACAGCTGAATTCTCGATTGTTATCAGTCTTTCAGTCTGAACCTCTTGGATAGTAGCGAGAGGAGTGCGTCTGCTACTAGGTCGGAGTCCACGAGGCCTACTATTTAGTATTGGCCACATACTGTGGTTTGATGAGGTCGATGGACACAAATCTTTTCTCCTTTCTTCCAGCAAGGGGCGGCAGAAGTACTGTTCTTGTTCCTTGAACTGCTAGGACAGGTACTGGTTGTCTGTAAGAAGGTCCAAATTCCTTCTTGTCCGCAATTCTTTCTCTGACTAGATCCCCAACTTTTGGAATCCAGACAGGCCTTGCTGGGACCGCCGGTTTTTCCCCAGTGGTGGTTGGCTGTAGGAATACGTTGCTTTGTTTCGTTCTTAACTCATTCAGTTCCTGTAAAACAGCCAAACGATCTTTGATATCAAACGTTTTGTTTTCCACCACTGTGCCTACATCATCGAGATCTGGTACCCACATTCTTGTCCCAAATAGGACCTCATATGGAGTGACCCCCCTAGAGAACTTCTTGGCAGGTTATTCAATGAGCGTTGGACCCCATAAAGGTGTTTGACCCACCCATCACCCGAACCTAATACCCTAGCTGTTATAGACTGCTTTATGTCCCGGTTTTTCCTTTCCACAACCGAATTTCCCTCAGGATGGAATGGAGAGGAGTACCGCAATGCAACGCCCAGACTGGCCATGGCTTCTTTGTAAGCCCGAGAGCTAAACGCAGGGCCCTGGTCAGAATGTAGCGTGCCTATTGCGTATGTGCCGATAAAGACTCGCAAATCTTTTATAACAGTTCGAGCGTCAGCCGAGCGCTGAGGCCATATCCATAGGAACCTTGATTCAGTATTTGTGGGATTGCATTTGTCCAGAAGGACGCATGCGCTTAGATAGTCTAATGCTGTCTAACAGTGGTGTCTGTACTGGGCAGCTGCATTCGCAGCATGGTGTCTGGTGGCATTCTCGCTGTAATTTACAGTCTAAGCAGTTATTGATGAATATGTGAATTTCTGTATTCATTCCAGGCCACCAGTACATCTCCTTTAACGTCAAAATTGTTTTAGAGAACCCTTGATGTGACAGACCCTCCCCCA
Organism: Calotriton arnoldi; assembly: GCA_963921515.1. Taxonomy (NCBI): domain Eukaryota; kingdom Metazoa; phylum Chordata; class Amphibia; order Caudata; family Salamandridae; genus Calotriton; species Calotriton arnoldi. The sequence goes on from CAWUFW010004174.1 coordinate 592,238, forward strand.
AATATGTTTCATAAATCAAGGCTGCTCTACGTTCCGTGTTTGGAATTACCCTATCCCCCACTCCAGGGATTCGAGCAAAAGGAACGTTGTTCGCATCAATTACATAAGAGTACTTGAGTGGAAACTTTTTTGGTAACGCTGCACCACTGCCTTTGCTTGTAGCATTGACAGCCAACATTATCTCACTGTCTATTTTTGTTTTTGAACGAGTGATCGCAGCTACGGAAGCCGTCTGAACAGCCCCCTTTGCGGCTGCATCAGCCAATGAATTCCCTGCAACGTGAACGCCATCACGTTGATGACTCAGTGTGTGGATCACGTGAGCCTTTGGTAGTTCGTTTTTCAACTGAACTACTTGTTCCCAAAGCATTTTGTGCTTTATTGTGCCACCTTTCGCATCTTTGAAACCATTTTCAAGCCAGTTTTGTATATATTCATTATACGACTGAACACAGTAAAAGGAATCGCACACTATCAGTGTGGGGAATTCTCGATCTGTACTTTCAAGTGCCAGTTTGAATGCTTGTAGTTCAGCTCGCTGAGCTGTACAATCTCCTAGAGACTGGGTTTTTGTGACCATAGGTCTGAAGATGCCATTTCGCATGCGACCTTTAACGATTGCACACGCTGCACTGTAAGCTTGCTTACTCCCTGTTGCGGGTTGTGCGGATCCGTCAGTGTAAATTATGAATTCGTACTGTTCGAGAGGCAGAATTTCAGTAGGCAGAGGACATTCTTGTTCATATTGCAGGAATGCTTGTGTTTTTAAATCAGGATCAAAAACATATTCAACATCTGTTGCAGCAAGAGAATTAACCCATTGTATCCATCTTGGATGTAATGCTTTAGCATTTGGAATGCTTGCTTTTGTGACCGCTTCTAAAGCTGGTACTGGGGTTACGACAATAATGCGTTTCCCTTGGGCTAAGGCTCTTTCTTTTGCTACAGCGGTTTGAACTGCTGTTAGAATTTTTCAGTTGAACTGAAGCGCATTTCCGCTTGTGTGTACAAATGAGATTTGTATGCAATTGGTATTTTCTCTCCCTCATTGAAGGTTAAGTAGGTGAATCCGCATTGACCCGAAATTATTCGGATCACCAAATTGCGTTGACTTACGCGTGTTTGTAAGTGATTTGTTGCTAACATGTTAGCCTGGAGTGAACGCAAGATTTCTGTGTGTTCGTTTGTCCAATTTTTGATTGAAAAATCAGGTTTGATTAATGCGTAGAGAGGTTTAACCCTTTCTGCGTAATTTAGAATGTATGTTCTTCCAAAATTTAGGAAACCCAGGATGGATTGTAAGTTTTTTAGCGTTTTTGGAGGTTGGAGCAGCGCACACTTTTCTAAAAAGTTAGCTGCCAAGCTCTTGCCTTCACTTGAAAGCTCATATCCTAGAAATAGGACATTGAGATGGGCAATTCGGGACTTTTTAAAGTTGAACTTGTAGCCCTCAGAGGCGAAGCCCAGTATAATGGTGCTCACCCTGTTCAAGTGTTTGTCCAGGTCATCGTCTGTCAGATAGATGTCATCGACATAGGACAATGCCTCATTGTCATAAATTTGTAGTAACTCCGTTACCCTCGCTGAGAATAAACCTGGGCTGTTCTTGAACCCTTGTGGGAGTCGACAAAAGTGACGCTGGGTCCCCATTATGGAGAATGCTGTTAAGTACCTGCTTTCAGGTGCTATGTTTTGACAAAAGAAACCATTTGAGATGTCTAATGTTGTTTTGTATTTTTTACGCACAATGTTATTCATTAATGCTGTGCTATGTGCATTTGCACTGCAAAGGTTTTAGAACAAGTGTTTAGGTGTCTGTAATCCAAAACTAGACGATATGTATTGTCTGGTTTGGAGACAGGAAACAAAGGATTGTTCATGGAGGAGGTGCATGTTTCAATCACCCCTTGGTATTCAAGTTGATCTAAGATCTCCCTGACCTGTTTTTTAGCTTCTTGCTTTATTGGATACTGCCTTTGTGCAGTTGGTTCATGTTTCAGACGTATTTTATGGTGAGGGGAGTCCTCATCCCATCCTACATGATTTTTATATAATGCTGGGGCCTGGGCTACTGCCCATTTCCTGGCATAAGTATATTTTAGATGAATTGGAATATGGTTGGAGAAGGCAGGCATAATAATGTCCTCGCCGTGTGGGCACTCCCTGACAAATTGTGGTGGCCAGTCTTTTTCTGCTAGAAGTATGTCATAGCCCCTTGATAGTCTTTCCCAAAAAAGTGCTTTCACCTGTCTTGGCTTGTCTCCCTCCATCCGGAGTGTTATTTCATATAACTTTTGTGGAGTACTAACCCTGGTGTCTACAGTCTCAACTGTGATGTACTCATTCAAGTCCACTATCTCCAGAAGTTCCTTCAGGTTCTGGTGAGCTATTGTGACTTCTGCTGCACTGTCCAGCATTGTCTGAGCCCATTCTCCGTTCTTGAGTTGTGTTCTCAGTATTCTCGGCATGTCTGATCTTCAGACCTGCTACTTTCTTTTGGAGAATTGAGGTTTTGTTTTATTTTTTGGAGCGTGTTTTTCTTCTTTGGATTTCACGCGTTCTTCTCTATGTTCTGATCGTCCTCTTCTTTCCGAAGTCTGTGATGAGATCTGAAAGGGACGAGAGGAACGTGTATCAGTATCTTGATACCTGTCAGGTTTTCTCAAATTATCCCTATTCCTGAGGTTATACCTCCTTTCAGAGGGTTCCTTTTGAGGAGACCTACCTCGGGATTGAGAACGTTTCTCGTTTGAATTTTGTTTATTAGTCTCCCACTTCTTTTTAGAGGATGTAGGAGTTTGTTTAATTGAGTCCTTCTCAGGACTTTCAGATAGTTTCGGCTTCACTGGTCTTCCACCCAAACTATCTCTGCCTAATTCTGCATATGATTGTACAATTATTCTGGGTAGTTCAGTTTGATGTTCTGTAACATCGAATTCCCTTAATCGTTGGCGGATCGCCACTGCTGCTGCCTCTCCTTTAATATTAGATAATATTATTGTTGAGACCTGGTCGAAATTTTTCAGTAATTTCATACCTAAATTTAGAGCAGGCTCTGCCCCGTATTCGTTTTGAATTTGTTTCAGGACATCTGGTATTACCGCAATTGATGGAATACCATGTGTTTTAGTATAGATGGCAGCAAAGACTGAGCCCCAAGTGGTACAGTCTTCCAGTTGTGGTGTGATCCCCATTGGTAAACTGATTGTTAGGATTCTGTGTTTCTCATACGGGCTAGTATTTGGAAATACTGCTTCGATTTGAGTAATTTTTTGAGCTATCCAGAATGGAATTTGCTCTTGTTTTGTGGGCATTTTACCCATGACTGCGTATAGAGTCTGTGGTGTAATTTTTAGTGTATTCCCCTGTTGGGGAGTTTGATTTGGAAGTGTCAATGGTGGTTGGACTGTGAAAGTCCGCATGACATATTGGACTAGTTGTCTGTAGATTTTTATTAACTCTGTAAGTTGAGTAAGTAGTTCCTCGTCTGACATTTCTTCAATGTCGGGATGAGGTGTGTAGCCGGCTAGAATCGGCCATGTTGCTCCTGGTCTACCTAGTGGACCGAGCCTGGTAATGTTTTTGTGATGTTTTAGGGCGCCTTTAAACCAGAGCTGATGCTCTTGGTATGTTAATGGAATTTCAATATCCTCGAAAGGAATGTATTCCTCTGGTGGATCATCTTCTTTGTAGAAGTGAAACCTGTGTGTTACTGGATTGGATTCAGGAAATATTACCCATGAATAGAATACCTCTGTCTGAAAGGATTCGTGTGCCTCTATCACGAAAACTGCTCTACCACCTCTTGGTGGCAGACCGTGTTTTATAAGTTTTAGAGTGATGGCTCTTCTTAAGTTTGGATTGATGTCTATGACACCCTCCTCGGTTTCAATTAAACCTGTAATGTTAAAAACTGCTGCTTGGGCTGGATCAGCCACAGCTCTACCGTTTCCGGTGGCTTCGTCCCCGTTTAAAGACATTTTGTTATTTTTGAAAAATGTAGAACAAGTTTCAAGGAAACAAAGATAAGATGCACAATATTTTGGAACACTGTATCCTTCAACGTTGAGCAAACCAAACAGCTAATATATAGGGTGTTTTCCTATGTAGCCGTGGTGGATACTTAACCCTGCCCACTCCAGACGTCTTTTTGGAGTATATGGGTAGGGGACCCTGAGAGAAAAAGCACGGCTGAGTTACTCAGTATCTAGCGTTAAATTACCGCCTTACCAAACGTTGGGCGCCATGTAGTGTAGCTCCTATTTCCCTAATAGGCTCTGCGCATTGGAATAATATCCCCTATAGGTTTGACATAGGACTAAGGTCAGTATGTCCCTATCGAGTATATTAAACTTAATTACTTGTGCCAACTAGCTCAGAGGCCACTAGAAACTCCTTGACAAACAAGAAGGGAGTAGTTTCTGGCAGCCGCAAAACATGACAACTTTGTTTCCCTTTAGAATCAGAACGTGTCCCACAGTCGTGGAAACAATAGATAACTAGTTCACTCAGCTCAATCGTGCATGCTTAGTTTTCCTCAAAGTTACACAGAAAGAAATAGACGGGCGTTTCAATAAAAGATTTATTGAACAGTCTTGTTTCTCGTGTAAGTAAAATGTGCAGTTACGATCACAAGACAGTATGCAAGATAAATAATGTACAGCGTAAGCAGTAGAAATAAATAATACTGCAATAGCATTATCTCTTAGCAGATATTTACGTACATAAATAACATGAGCTAAAAAATGCGAGTACTCATACGATGCGTTTCTAAGCTAGTTCTACCCCAATGTACCTAACCTAACCTAGGTGTAGGGAGAGGTATGAAGTAGGTGAAGTATTCCTTACTATGGTATACTAAGAGTATGTTAAGCCTAGTATGCCTAGTATGCCAAGAGTCCCTCTAGGTTCTAGTCAGCTCCATACCTTTAGACTGAGAGAGGTAGGAATCTCTTTGCCAGACTCGAACTCCAACACCCCACGAGGGAAGTTAGATCACTGGAAGCTGGACTCTCTGCGTGCAGGGATGCCAGCGTCTTCTCAGTGCGTCAGGCCGGGAAACGGGCTCCTCTGAAGTCGAGGTCTCCTCTAGTTTACAAGGGCTAGGGAAGGTATATTTATACCTGAGAGGTACCTCAGAATGTTAGCATTGACGTGAATCGGACAGCGGAAGACGTCATGAATGAACCCCTAAGGTATAATGGTTCATGCATAATAGATGAGTCCTTGAAGAAATCAATAGTCCTGTGCTAGGGAAACTCCCGAAGCCTAAGGGTCTGTTCTTCAAGAACTCGTTGTGACGTTAGGGTGGACGGATGTCGGAGACCATGCCTGTATTTGGAGTGCACGGTTTAATGCCTAAATAAGGACTGGGATTTTATGCCTATATAAGGGCAGGGCGAATTGTGCCTATATAAGGACACGATACAGGAAAGCCCGTGTATGGACACCCTAAGAGGAATACAACACCCATACCTGAATAGAGAGAGAGTGGGACACCGTCCTGGTCTCGAGTTGTACACCCCGCAAGGGCTGTGTTAGACCGCTGTCAGCTGGAGCGACTGCATGCAGGAGCCTCAGCGTCTCTGGTCAGTGTGTCAGCATGGAAGTCTCGGTTCCCTCTATCTTACTGTGGCAAGATGTGGTGTATTTATACCCTAAAGTGTCTTGTCCCTCAGTATGGTTTGTATTGGTCTTTGTTAGACATGAGGAAGACGTCTGGGGTGAACTTTGTACATACATATTATGCGGGAGATGTAGCTGGTGAATGCTCATGCACAATTTATGAGTACATTGTAGGCCTGTGTTCTGGAAAGACCTTGCAGTGTTCTAACCACAGACTAGATAACGTTCAACCCTCAGAGCTCGTTGTGTACTGTAGGGAACTAATGTAGGTGAAAGATCATGCCTATATTAGGAGCCATGACTATAATAGGGCATGTACGAGTATGACCATAATAGGGCATATACGAGTATGACCATAATAGGGCATATACGAGTATGACCATAATAGGGCATATACGAGTATGACCATAATAGGGCATATACGAGTATTTCTACATTATGGCATATATGAACGGGTCTACATTTAGGGCCTATATACGAAACATAACAGAACCAGGCAACGGCCAGGGCAAACCAATAAATAGCCACGCCCACTTTGTACGCGTCGCTTGGCATACTGTTGTTGACGACGACGTGGGAATCTCTGGCCTCGCCTCCTGAATCGCGTCATCCTAGTCCACAAGGAATTCGCCTCTTCGTTCTTCGGCATCGGAGTCAGCAAGGAATTCCCTTCTTCGTTCTTTAAGCCAGCTCAGGACGAAAGGACAGCGAAACAAACATCGCATACAAGACAGAGCTAAGTGTTCATTTCCTGATTTCCACTTAGCCTGCACTTCGTGTTTGGGTTATTACATGTAACTTTCAAAAACACTTCAATCTTTATTGTGTAATGCCAGTTCTTGACTTTTGGGTATCAACTCTTCGGGCTGAGTTTTGTATATGGCTGGTTCCTTGTTTAATCATTAACCAGTTCAGGCATTTGGTGTTTAATTTGCTCCGAACTACGTACATTACAGATGAAGACTCATTAGATGATTAACCTATAATATGCTCGGTGAGAGTTGGTACAATTTAGAGAATACTAAGTGCAAATCGCGTTATGAATATGAAGACTAATATGTGTTACTGTCAGGAACCAGTGTCCACAATCCAAGAATAGATGCCAGCTAGTGGGGGCTACAATCGTTTACAGGAAAAGAAGGAGATTTTGTGCCCCATGCTACCTCAGGGAACCACACGACCTGTCCTGGACTGTATTAGTAAATGCATGGTCTTCTAAGATGGTCGCCAGCGCTAAGGTTCGCGCTGCAGCCTTCCAGCAGTGAGCGCGAGGATTCCAGCACAGCTGAGGCTTGCGCTCTCCCTCAGCAGTGCGCACTTCACCAGGACCGTTAGGCGAGCAGCAGTGCTTGCGTTCTCGTCCGTGGCAGTTTTAGAATAGTTTAGATTGAGAGAGTGTCCGTTTCATTTCACCGGCGGTAAAATAGCATTTCTCTACGCGTCGGGTGTTGGAAAGAAGCTTTCAAGGATAAGGCTCGAGTTGTTTTCTTGAATTTAGCAGAAGAATTCCGGACTCATTCCGGAGTACTTCGTCTCTGACAGGAAGGCCCCAGTCACGCAAGTACCCGTTCAGGGAAAACTATTTAGTACACACATCATTGCTACAGAGTATCTTGTTATGTGAAATTTCGCTCATAAGTATTCCGTCTCTGCTGGGCTTTAATAATAAAACTATACATCGTTTATTCAGAAAAGACAAGTCTAGCATTAGTAGAGATAAACTTACCTGAAATAACTGTTCCTGAAGGGCATTCTGTGTCCGTAAAACCACCTGCAAAACCAAAGAAAAGAAAGGTTATTAGATTTTTTTATTTTTTCTTATTAAGTTTTCAAACCCCATCAACATGAGACTCACATTACATCCTTTACATCATAATAATTGGTGCAATCAGATACATCTGTACTCAACAATTATTAAAGGGACAGTGCCCTCTGTACAATACACTTGAGTGTCCATCAATCGCCCATTCTTGACAACTACTTCAATCCATTGTATCAGAAGTCATAGTTCAATGACCCGTACCGAGACTCTTTTACCCACATTACATTTATACACTTTAGGACCCAAGCAGGGATCTTGCTCCTTCCCCATTCACATCGTCACCTTCATTATCGTCTTTACTGTCCACATAAGCTTTATATAATGCCCAAAAATTCTTTGGCCTATTTCTTGGTGGGAGCACTTTGCTATAGACTTCAGTTTGCGTACTGCAGAAAAGCATTTCCCTAGACCATTGTGCAATTGTAGGTAGGGGACCTCTCATCCAGCATATCGCCACACATCGTTTTGCAAGCAACAAACCCATATCTATTAATCTCCTGGCACCCTTTGGTATCGCCCTAGAGTATCCCAGTAAGGCGAGGGCCGGCTCCGGTATCAGTGTCAGTTTTACCACTTGGCTTAGTTCAGCAAAAATCAACCCCCAAAAACGTGTTATTCCTGGACAAGTCCAGGCTAAGTGAAAAAAATCAGCTGCCTACTCATTACACCTGTCGCAGGTCGATTCCTCCCGTAGCCCATACCTATGGAGTCGTTCCGGGGTGTAATATATCCTATTGAGGTATTTGAAGTGTATCAATCTATGCCTCCCGTTCAGGGATATACGCTTTGTGCTGAGACAACAGTATGTCCACATATCGTCCGGGATGTCCCTCTGTAAATCTCGCTGCCAGGCTAATCTCGCCTTATTATGGTCACCTAGTAGCCATCGAGATATGGTAGATCCTGGATACTATTTTGGTAGTTGCCTGTGTAGTGATAATGTTAGTTAAGGCTGTCACTTCCGGGGGCTCTGCCATATCCTCACCCAGCTGTTCACTTAGTGCGTGACGAACTCTGAAAAATTGAAATTGCGCAAGTAGGGTTGGGGGTCCATTTCCTGTATCCAAATCCCCCCAACTTTTTGCTACGCCATCTAAGAAGAGGTCCCCTATAGTTTGTATCCCTAGCGTGCTCAGTGCCGCGACAACCCCTTTATCCGCGCATGGCGATAACCATCGGCACCAGTCTAGTCTTGCTACCGGAGAATACAGGATGGCACCTGCTTGGAGCTGTAGTATGTAGTGCCAAGCGTGAACTACTGTATTGAGGGAATCCATAATCCCCGTGCGTCTGTCGGGGGGCTTAAATAGTAAGGCCGGGAGCGGAGTGGGGTCTGCCACCACTGACTCTATACGAATATACGGTATCTCAGGTGGCCCATGAATCCAATAATATGCCTGCGCACTCTGGGCTGCTCTGTAATATAGGTCTAAATCAGGGGCTCCAAGTCCTCCCATAGAGTACGGGAGAGTAAGGATCCGCCAACTAACGCGCGCCTGTTTACCCGCCCATGCTAGATGGATCATCAAAGATTGGAGGCGTTGAAAGAAAACCTTTGGTAGCACCATGGGGATGTTTGTGAAGAGAAATAGGAAACGAGGCAGGATTACCATCTTCATAATAGACACCCTACCCATCAAGGAAATTGGCAGCCGAATCCACCTCTCTCTGTCTTCTTCCAGCTTACCAACCGCTACCCCGTAGTTCTCCCGGAACACCACTTCCGAATCTGTATGTAGTTTGATACCCAAATATCGCACCGCCTCCATGGACCATCGTAGTGGGTATTCTGGCTCAAAGACCTCAGTGGAAGGGGTAAGAGGAAATATGATAGACTTGTTCCAGTTAACACGCAAACCGGACAAGGCACCGAAATGTACCACCTCTCGTAATACTGTGGAGAGGTTGTCTTCAGGGTTACGTACATACAACAGCGTGTCATCTGCGTAAGTGGAGACAATCAGCGCATATCCCGGGAACCTTATCCCCCTATGGCTATGATATTCCCGTAATGCACAGGCTAGGGGCTCAGCTACTAGGGCATATAATATAGGAGATAAAGGGCAGCCTTGTCTAGTACCTCTGGTGATTCAAATAGGTTCCGTAACCAGGCTGCCTATTTTTATGCGAGCTGTGGGAGTGTTATACAACACCCCAAGCAGTTGAATAAAGACCTGCCCAACCCCCATCCGTAGCAAAACATGTCTCAGGAAAGGCCACTCGACCGAATCAAATGCTTTCTCCATGTCTAAAAATACTGCAACCGCTGGGATTTCTGGTCTAGTGTGTTGTAGGGCGGCAAATACAGTACGCAGATTATATGTCAAATTTCTGCCCGGCACAAAGCCAGCTTGTTCTGGCTCTACTAGCGTGGGAACCAATGGGATCAGACGGTTCGCTAGAATTTTCGCGAAACTTTTGGTGTCCACATTAAGTAAGGACAATGGCCTATACGAGGAACAGTCACCCGGGGGTTTACCCGGTTTGAGGATTGCAACAATGATTGCTTCCCTCATAGATGGCGGCATCGTCCCTGCAACACACATATCTTCAAACAACATAGTCAGATGAGGCAGTAGTAGGTCTAAAAACGCCTTATAAAAGGCTACCGTCAGGCCGTCCCCTCCCGGGGCGCTTCCCGCCCTCATACTTGATATTGCTAGTAATATCTCCTCCCGCTCTATAGGTCGCATTAGGAATTCCCGGTGAGTATTAGTGAGCCATGGCAGTTTGATATGGGTCAGATAATCGAGCACCTGTTCCTCAGAGCTGTCCCCTCAGAAGGTATATAGTTCCGAATAATATTGGCGGAATTCCTCCGCTACCTCCAAATCAGTGAGTAGTGAGTCGCCGTCCGGCGCCACGAACTCTGGCACCACCTGCTGCGCCCTGCGCTGTCTAAGCAGTTGCGCGAGGACCGCCCCAGGACGCTCCCCCTCTCCATACACACGGGCAGTGGCATACTTGCCCAAATGTTTAACCTCCGCGTCAGCTTCTTTATAGAACTCCGCCAGGGTCGTCTTTATCTCCTGTGAAATAGACTCGTCAGGACTATTAAGTTGGGCTTTTTCCAGGGATACCAACTTCCGCTCCAGGTCCTTAAGACGTTGTCGGATCGACCACAGAACACCTGCATGCTTCGACATAGCCATTCCCCTTATATATACCTTAAACGCTTCCCACACTGTCTGGAAGTCGTCTACCGACCCCACGTTTTTCTCAAAGTATATTTCGATAGCTTCAGCAATTTCTTCCTTGAAGACAGCGTCTAATAACGAGTAGGGGGGGAATCTCCAAATAAAGGGGGGTATATGTGCTTTTGGGGTATCTATTACCAGAAGCAATGGGGAATGATCAGAGTAGGTGCGGGGAAGAATCTTACATGTACGAATATGTGTAAGCAGGTGCCTGGTCACAAACCAATAATCTATTCTGGTATGTAGGTTGTAATATGCAGAATAATGCGTGAATCCCCCTTGCATCGGGTGTCCATGTCGCCATACATCAGACATATCAAGGCGAACCAGCGTGTCGCCCATCACTTTGGCAGAGGACGATACATGTCTCTCTGGGCCACCAGATCTATCCAGAGTCGGGTCCCTGATGAAGTTAAAATCACCACCCCAAAGTAGGCGACCCCCCAAGTGCGAGTCTCAGTGTCAGTCAATTTCAGATAAAAATTTGGGTCATCATAATTTGGTCCGTATACATTAACCAGCAGGTAGTCAATCCCTTTCCCCCTACACCTTGTGATTACGAATCTGCCCTCCAGGTCTGTCACTATCGGTTCCAGCGACAATGCTTTCTTAGGATTAACCCACGTCAATACCCCTCTCGCATGCGTAGTGAATCCCGCAGCGTGTATATTACCTTGTAATCCTCTAAGGCGCAGCCTAGGGCTGTCCAGTGGCACGTGCGTCTCCTGTAACAGAGCAATGTCTACATCATGTCTGTTCAAATAGCTCAAAACTTTACGTATTTTCGATGGTCATTTAGGCCCCGTACGTTCCATGTAAGTGCATTTACAGTGTCAAGGCCCGTGTCTCTAGAGTCATTATCCATACTTTATGTGGTGTAGTTTAACATGGATCCATCTTAGCTTCATAGCTGTGCCGTTGTACATATTACAGACACCAATCCTAAAAGTATCATTGCTTAAGACTAGCATTGTGAGTCTCGATTCTGACCCTCCCCCCACCCACGCCAGGCATATCCCAACTGTGCCTGGACGACAAGATCCTTCCCATCTCTCCCCAATAACCCCAAATAACAAACTTAAACAGTGTGTTACACCTAAGGGCAGATGTTGCGAGCTTGAGCAGGGCATGAGTTATAGGGGAATCTAGCACAGCCCTCAAAACACCGCCCAGTTATCATAGTTCTGCCGCTATACTCACCTCTGCCATCAGTCATCCAGACCATGGAGAAGCGTCTTCATCATTCCTCCGGCAAACACCCACTAGTGAGCATATCTTATAACCAGTGTTGTCATCCTCGGAGACATATACCCCGCCACCCATCATGGCAGTGCCCCAAGAACCTCCCCCCCCCCTGGTCCCCCTCTCTAACCCAATGTAATGCTGCAGGCCACAACATGGTTTAGCTTACGGAACCCCCGTCAGCGTTTAGTTCAGTCCTGCTCCTCCAAGCTGCCTCCTACAGCTCCCAATGATTCTTCTCTATCCGGGCTGGAGCATTTCTCTTTGGACCATTCTTTCAAAGCCTTTCGTAGTGTTTTAGGTTTCGTGAAAATTCGGGAGTGACCATTTCGATTAACCCGCAGCCTAGCGGGATACAGCATGGCTTAGTCAATATTTAGGTCTCTCATTTGACGTTTCAAAGGAGCAAATTGTCTGCGCGCCTCTTGGACACGCGCCGTGAAATCCGGGTACAATGAGATGGAAGCTCCCTCATACTGTAAAGATTGTTTATTCCGAGCGGCAGCCAACGCCGAGTCTCTGTCCCTATAGTTCAACAGCCGTGCTATTATGGGCCGAGGGGGTGCCCCAGGTGGAGGGTGGGGGCCCAACGACCTATGCGCCCTCTCCACCACAAACATTGTAGAGAACACTTCCTCACCCAGCAATGTAATCAGCATCTTCTCCACAAATTTCTCCATATTACCAGTAGGTGTCGACTCAGGGACCCCCGTGATCCGTAAGTTATTGCGGCACGAGCGCGCCTCCAAATCTTCGGCCATATCTTGAAGGACCTGCAGGACTTTACCCATTTGCTTGTGTTCAGTGTCCATCGACGTCTGTGCTTCCTCCACTTCAGTGACCCTGCGCTCCGCCATGTCAATGAGCTCCGCGTGTTTGTCGAGTCTTTCAGACATTCTGTCCATCCGGTATGAGAGCGCGTCTATTTTGGTGCCAAGACCCGCCATACTACCTTGGAGGTTTTTCTCCATTAAGACCAGCATAGAGCGGATATCACATTCCATTTCTTCTGGCGCTGTGTCTTGAGTGGTATCACCTTCTTCTGTAGGAGTGTCCCGACCCTTCGACTTCTTGGGGTCAAACGTGAGTTTGGGTTGGGTGCGATCGACCCTGCCCATGTTGTTGCGTGGTGAGTGGCTAGGAGCCGGACAGAACACAGAGAGACGTACCGGTCCGCCGGCGTCTCACCGCAGCGACCTCAACTTCTCACCTCTATAGCGTGTCCTCACGTCAAATCCTGCAGGAAGTGTAATACGCGCCTCCGACTAGTTCTGTGCCAACTGGACAGCCAAGTATCAAAGCAACCAGCGCTCCACACCGGGTCGTATGTCTGTGCGCATCTGCAAGGCCGGCTCCCTCCCTTGAATCGCCTCCACGCTGGTCTTCCAAAGGACTATATTCTTAGCCCTCGCACATTGCCAGGCGTCGGTGGCCCTCTCTGGGATCACAATTATTAGCTGGTAGGGCACCTCACCGTATGCCAGTCATTTAGGGAAATCAATCTTCCTTGCCCTGTTGAACTAATCATAGATTGAACTTGTCAGCGCAGGGGCTCAAAGCTCAGTGTTCTTGCAGTGCACCCGTCGGTGTTCCAATGCCCCACGCGCTCTCCTAATCATGCGATCCAGTCCCTGTAGTCGCCATCCTCCGCCAGCCACCGCTGCGGCCCAGGCCGTCAACAAGGTCCGCCGGAGCTCCACTCACACGTGCGCGCGATTGGGGTGCTAGCTGCCCATTCCGTTCGCACAAGTGTGTGGCTGTCCCAGTATTTCCAGCGCAGCACTGCAGGTTGCGCGCAGCCTCCCCAGGTACTTCGTCTTAGGTCACAGCCGCCAGGAGTTAAGATGGCGGTCTCGCCCGGTCGCCAGGAACCACGAGCAGCACCGCCGCTCTCATAGGGAACGCAGGAACAGCACACACTTCACCCAAAGCGCCCACCAACACCACTCTGCAGCAGCGGTCACCTTTCTCTCACCGCTCTGAAGACTGAGTGCGACTGGGAGTTCCTCCTCACCGATCCCAGCACACGCAGTTCTCTCGGTTCCCGGTCAGTGCAGCGCGTCTTGCCCTCCCAGGCTTACTTTCAAAAGGGCCGCCTCTCAGCCTGCAGATGCCTCGGATCGTCGTCGGGCGCCACTCTAATTCTGCGGCAACGCGCTATCCGTTGTGTCTGGTCATGAAGGTCGGCGATTAACAGCCCCCATCAGGTACTCCCCGAATATAGCAGCGGGTGGTTCGAAGTTCGCCAGCAGATCCTATCCCCGAACGCTTTCTGCTAGTTCCAGACGCGGAACAGCCGCAGCTCTGCCGCCGCCCCTCCCGGGGCCGGGTAGGTCTCAGGATCACAGGCAGGAGCTCTGAGGACCCAGCGCCCACAGCTATCACAGGGCACCCTCCAAGCCTGTGCGTCGCAAGTGTACAGGGGACTCACTGCGCTTCAGCCGCGTAGAGGGAAGGTCCACGCCCCTCGCCGTCCTCACTCTAGGTCGGCGTCCCGATCTCGGTCTCAGGCCGCAGCTGCGCATCTCTCACCGCTCGGTGTAGCGGAGGCTCAGAGGTCTCCGGATCAGTTCATTCCATAGCCTGTGTCAGCGGATCACCGCACTGAGGTGTTTCCGGGCTAGTATGTCCCGCAGAACGAGGATAAATGTAGGATTGTTCGGCGGCTGCCCGGAGCTAAGCGCTCAAGCAGCCATTTTGCAGCTCGCAAGCTCCGCCCCCCCAAAGGTTATTAGATTTACCTACAGCACTAAATAGACAATTAGAGTGAAATAGTCTGCCTAAGAGGAACTAAGACTGTCTTTGCTTTTCTACAGGATATCGCAACGCTCCATTTCAAACCATAGTGGAGTATTAGTATTAAATGCATCAATAACCAATAGAAGAGAGGCAACAGCTCAGTCTCTAAGGGTACGTGGTATGAGGGTGTGAAAATGCATAAATACTGTGGCTGTTAAACATTGTTTAGATCCTAGTAATTTGTTGTTTGTATTACAGTGTCTAAAAAACTGAAAACAGCGCAAGAAGCAAGATAGAAGTAACAGTATAGAAGACACCAGATAATTGAAGACAAGGCTGTCTCTTCTCTGTCCCCAACCCCTTTCCCCCTGGGAATTTCTTCATACTCCTAGAAATATTCTTTGAGAGCTTGGAGGGAAACTCAGGGTGGCATTGGGAACAGTCATCATTCTGCTCCTGTGAAGTATCTGGGAAACTTCAAGTAAGACTCTGACAGATACATATATATTGTTTCATAGAACCAGTTGTTTTGTTCCATAAAAATCCATGAGAGACAACCTCATAAAACTGAATGCATCACAACGCATAAAGAGGTAATTGGTAAATTAGGTAACAAATGTTTATGGGATATTGAGGAGGGTTTCTGAGTTTGTTTGTTTAGCTTATACCCTTCATTTTATCCTTAGGTAAGACAAGCGTTACGCCGGTACTTAAGAAATCCGAATCCTGGCTGGCCCAGGCGGCGAACGGTAGCAGTCTCTCTCTTCTCTTGTCTCTCGTCCCATTCCTCTTCCCTCTTTGAACACCTGTCGGAACTCCTGTTATTATCAGTAGTGCTGAGAGGTGTTCAGGGGGGGTTGAGGAGCAGTCATCGCCCCCACAGACAATCCTGGATTTCAGGTGAGTGGCTGGACTCACATCTAACATAAAGCCAAGCCACAAAAATAAAGGTCTGTCTGGGCGATGGATTCCCCCACAGAACGCACCACATCAGTGGAAGAATTGTCCAGATTGGTGATAGCGTTACAACAGGAAATAACGACTTTAAAACAAGAAAACCACACTTTACATTGTGAATTGCAACGATATAAACCACAAGATAATCCCTGGGATAATAAGACCATGAGGCCCAAAGCAGTAGTTCAACCACCACGTTTTACTTTCTCCTCTATGGCTACAGAAGCATCTGCGGTTCAACCTGTAAATGTCACGGTTACTACCCCTACACCCGTTCCTTTAGCTCCTCCCGAACGATTTTTTGGAGATCAAACTAAATACAGTATTTTCATGAACCAGTGTCAGCTCCACTTTCTGTGTCGGCCGTCGGCCTTTCCTGATGATGCCTCTAAAGTGGCATTTATTTTATCCTATCTTGAAGGAACCGCGGCCACATGGTCTATTCCGTTTGTAGAACGGAACGATCCAGTGTTACATAATTTTCGTTTATTCAAGGAAACCATGCAAAAGCTCTTTGCAGGACACCAATTCATACAGGCAAGTGACAATGAATTATTGAATTTGCGTCAGGGAAATAAGGACCTATTATCCTATATTGCCTCTTTTAATCGGTTAATAGCAGAAACGGAATGGCCGGACGAAAAAAGAACATCACTTTTTTATCGTGGCCTCCGTGATGACTTAAAAGATGTGCTTTCCCAAATCGTAGACCTTCCCTCTGATTGTACTGAATTTATTGATTTGGTGGTCCGGCTGGATCATCGCCTGGGTGAACGAAAAGGGCAAAAAGACTCGCGGGGAGGTAACTAGGGTAGTGGTCGTCAAACATGATAAAAAGGAGTGTCCCAACGCCGGTTCTTTTTCTGATCACTCTGAACTGATGCAAATCGGAGGTGTAAGGGGACCCTTGTCGAAAGATGAAAAAGATAGGAGACGTCGTCTGAACCTATGTTTATAGTGTGGACGGTCTGGGCATTTTGCTCGAGATTGTTCGGTAAAAAATACCTCCGGAAAAGCGGTAGGTCTCACTGAGTCAGTTTCTTCTACTAGTGACAATACTCAATCGGAAAACTTCTTGGACCGATAAGGAATGAGACCTCCTTATCGAGCACCAATGACTACTTGGTTTCATATCACTTGTTAGCAAATACCATGACACCCACACCACGTCATCTCACTTTAATTGTGACGTTATTATTTACTAATCAAATTCGTAAGGCCATTCCTATCCTGCTAGACTCTGGGGCTACTGGCAATTTAGTGGATATAGGATTAGCCAAAACTTTAAATATCCCTACCATCAAGAAAGATATTCCTGAACCAATACGGGCTGTTGACGATTCTGAACTATCCTCAGGATTGATTTATTATCAAACCGTTCCTTTGACCATGACCTGTGCCGACGGTCACACTGAACAGATCCAGTTCGATCTTATTGACACTCCGGTTTTTGGAGCCATATTGGGTATCCAATGGCTCCAATTACACAATCCTAAAATTGATTGGATCAAACGCACAGTTACTTTGGATTCTACACATTGCTGGCAAAAATGTTACCCAAACAAGCAACAGCCTGTGACGCCATTACATTGTGCCTCTGTGTTAGAAACTCCTGAATCAGACATTGAGGACAAAACTACAATCTCTCTCCCTAAGCTTTATAATGATTTTCATGATGTTTTTTCTGAAAAACAAGCAACTCAATTACCACCTCATCGGTCCTACGACTGCCGTATAGATTTGCTTCCCGGAGCCATTCTGCCATGCAGTCGTGTGTATGCCTTGTCGGAACCTGAGAATCGCTACTTGCGTGAATATCTGGATGATTTGTTACTAAAGGGTTTTATTAGACATTCCACCTCTCCTGTTAGTTCTCCACTCTTCTTCGTCCCAAAAAAAGAATCATGAGCTTCGCGCCTGTATCGACTACTGCGCACTAAATAAAGTGACAGTAAAAAACAGGTATCCTCTTCCCCTGATACCAGTCTTTTTGGATCAGGTGCGTAATTCAACCATCTTCACTAAATTGGACCTTCGGGTGCATATCACCTCATTAGAGTGAAAGACCGCGATGAATGGAAGACCGCCTTCAGGACAAAATTCGGTCTTTTCGAGTACACAGTAATGCCCTTCGGTCCGTGTAATGCTCCTGCAGCATTTACATTTTTTATCAATGAAGTGCTGCAGGACTTTCAGGACATTTTTGTAATTTGTTACATTGACGATATTCTCATTTACTCCTCCTCTACCGAAGAGCATATCGGACATGTCCGGGCCTTTTTACAAAGTATGCGGGAACATCACTTATACGCCAAATTAAACAAATGTGTATTTCATGCTACACGGTAAACAGTCAGAATATCGAGTAGGAAATGTCGACTTGCACTAATATCGAGTGCAAAATATCGTGATACAGAAATATCCACTGCCAGAATATCGTGGTCAAGAATATCGAGTTTAAGGTAAGAAATATAGTTTTCCAAAATATCGAAGTTATTAATATCGTTTGCAAAAATATAGTTGTTAAAAATATCGTTTTTTAGTTAGTGTTATGTATTTTAATATGTATTTTAAATGTAACTGCTATATTTTTTGTCTAAGTATTGCATTTTTTTAATGTATGTGTTACATTTTTAGAAGTTATACATTTTATTTTAATTAAATTTTGTGTTTTAGTTCCGTAGCGGGTTATGGGTTTATAGTGGAATAGGGTGGGAAGTAATTTAATTATAATAAATTGAATATTAATTTTCTTTTAATTAAATTTTGCGTTTCAGTTCCGTAGCGGGTTGTGGGTTTATAGGGGAATAGGGTGGGAAGTAATTTAATTATAATATGAATAATTATTTTTATTTATTAGTATTTATTTAATTTTGATTTTATAGTGTTAATTATGGTAATTAATTTATTATTAGTTCATTAATAATTGGCTGTTAATATTTATTGATTCATTAATTGGTAAATATGTTAATTGTGTAATTGTTTTAGGAGCTGGTTGTGGGTTTATAGGGGAATAGGGTGGGAAGTAATTTAATTGTAATTAAATATTAATATTTTTTATAATTAATATTTACTTATTTAATATTTTATATTGTTAATTGTGAGAAATAATATATTATTAATTATTTATTAATTTGTTATTAATTATTTTTAATTAATTGGTAATTATGTTAATTGTGTGATTTTTTTTAGGAGTGGGTTGTGGGTTGATAGGGGAGTAGTGTGGGAAATAATTTAATTTTAATAAATTTAATAATTTATTTTATATCATATTTATTAATTATTACTTTATAGTGTTAATTGTGTGAATTAATTTATTAATAATAATTTATATTTCGATTGTTAATTGTTATTAATTAATTAATTAATTGTTAATTATGTTAATTGTATAATTTTTTTACGAAACTGTTGGTGGCATTTATAGGGTATTATGGTGGGAGGTAATTTATCTTTAATTAATTAATTCTTTGTTAATTGATGCGAATTAAATAATTACATTTTAATTTTTCATTTGTTTAATAATTTTGATGTGTGAGTTGTGGTGTTTATAGTGGTAAATGGTGGGAAGTACATTTTTTTAAATTAATTACTTATTTGTTGTTCATTGATATGAATTTATTAATGTCAAATTAGTTATGGAAATTGTGTAAATATTTTTAGGTGTGTGTTATGGTGTTTATTGGGGTAGATGGTGGAAAGTAATTTAGTTTACATTAATTAATCATTACTTGATCATTAATATTTATTTATTAATTGTTGATTTTTTTTTTTTGTTTGGGGATTTATGTTGTATAGCTGTAATGTTTGGTTACTACAATAATTTTGAACTTTTTAAATGTTTTTTAATTATTAATAATTTTTAAATTGATAATTAATTGTATTAATTATGGAGGTTCACTTTTTTATTTAATTTACATGTGTGTTGTAAATTGTGTGGTGTTATAGGGTAGGGAAAAAATATATAATTTATGTAATTATTTTTTAGATTACAATTACTTTCTATTACAAAATATTTATTTGTTTGATAATTTCTTGTTAAAATTAAAAAAATAATCTTTTTATGTACATTTTATATTTTTTCTACATTATTATATGTTTCTATGTTTTGTAAAAAATTATAATAGATATGTTTTGTTTTTGGGTGTTTTATTATATGTTGTAGAATAGTTGATATTTTGTTTGTTTTTAAATTTGAATTTTCTTAAGTGTGAATAGTAATTTTTACCCCTTTGCTATCCAACACTTTCCCTACTGCTGCATTCGCAGGCGTGGGAATAGTAATTTATACCCCTACACTATCCAACACTTTCTCTACTGTTGTACTCGCTGGAGTGGGAATAGTAATTTTTACCCCTGCGTTATCCAACACTTTCCCTACTGTTGCACTCGCTGGAGTGGGAATAGTAATTTTTACCCCTACGCTATCCAACACTTTCCCTACTGTTGCACTCGCTGGAGTGGGAATAGTAATTTTTAGCCCAACGCTATCCAACACTTTCCCTACTGTTGCACTCGCTGGAGTGGGAATAGTAATTTTTTCCCCTACGCTATCCAACATTTTTCCTACTGTTGCACTCGCTGGAGTGGGAATAGTAATTTTTTACCCCTCCGCTATCCAACACTTTCCCTATTGTTGCACTCTTTGGGGTGGGAATAGTAATTTTATCCCCTCCGCTATCCAACACTTTCCCTACTGTTGCACTCATTGGAGTGGGAATAGTAAATTATTCCCCTCCGCTATCCAACACTTTCCCTACTGTTGCACTTGCTGGAGTGGGAATAGTAAATTATTCCCCTCCGCTATCCAACACTTTCCCTACTGTTGCACTCGTTGGAGTGGGAATAGAAATTTTTATCCCTACGCTATCCAACACTTTCACTACTGTTGCACTCGCTGGAGTGGGAATAGTAAATTATTCCCCTCCGCTATCCAACACTTTCTCTACTGCTGCAGTTATTGGAGTGGGATTAGGAAATTATTCCCCTCCGCTATCCAACACTTTCCCTACTGTTGCACTCGCTGTAGTGTGAATAGTAATTTTTTCTCCTCCGCGATCCAACACTTTCTCTACTGTTGCAGTCAATGTAGTGTAAAATGTAGCTTTAAAAAATATTATATATTTTAATATTTTAATTTATAATATAATTTTTTATTTTTTTATTTTTATGTTACAGGTGTATGTATATATATATATATATATTTGTTTATAAATTTTAATATATTTCTAACATTTTATATTTAAAATTATTATTTATTAATTATTTTTAAGTAAATATATATATATTACATTTTTAATATGTATGTTTAATTTATTTTTACATTACATTTATTACTTATAATTTTTAAAATATACAAATAAATCTAAATATTTTTTTTAAGTTAAATGTATTATTTACTTTATTTTACATTATTTTTTATACATATAAAAAAAACGATATTTTCTACTTCGATATTTTTAACAACGATATTTCTTTCCGATATTTTTGTACTTACCATTATGAAGATAGGAGGTCGATATTTTTGACAACGATATTTTTGTCACGATATTTCTGTAGGTCGATATTTTGTCAGTGATCCATGCTACACGTATTGAATTCTTGGGTTATGTGATCTCCCCCAATGAAATTACTATGGACCAGTCGAAAGTACAGGCCATTTTGAAATGGGAAACTCCTTGGGCCAGATGTACAACCCTTTCATTTAGCGCCTCGCACTTTGCAACTCATTGCAAGTCGCAAATTGCGTGGCGCTAAATGAAATGTACAGCAGTGTTATTACACTGTTTTGCGATTCCCAATGGGGTTGCAAATTGCGAGGCTCATTAATATTAATGAGCCTCTCGCAATTTGCGAGCCCATTGGGAATGCCAGCCCTCCCAGGGATGGTGGCCTGCTGGGCTCAGCAGACCCCCATGTCTGGGACTGCTTTTTAATAAAGCAGCTTTTTTTTTTTTAAATGCAGCCCGTTTTCCTTAAAGAAAAACGGGATGCATTTTTTTTTTAAAAATGAAACGTTTTCGTTTAATTTTTTAAGGGCCTTTTAAGGCCTGCCCTTAAAAAAATATTTTCCCCTGCATTTGCAAAGGGGAAGGGGTCCCCTGGTGACCCCTTCCCTTTTCCGACCCCATTACCACCCTCTTGAAGAGGGTGGTAATTTGAGACTGTTTTGCGACCGCAATTGTGGTCGCAAAACATTTGTACATGGGGTTGCGCTCGCTATTAGGAAGGGAACGCCCCTTCCTAATAGCGACTCGCAATTCCAAAATAGCGAGTCGCAAATAAATTGCGACTCGCTATTTTGGAATGGTACATACCCCTATTGGTTTTTGCATGTGCAAACGGGTTCGCAAACCAGTTTGCGCATGCGAAAACCATCGTACATCTGGCCCCAGGTTCTGTAAAAGAAATCCAAAGATTTTTGGGTTTCCCCATTTTTTATTGGCGTTTTATTCCTCAGTTTTCTTCCACTGTCTCGCCTATCACTCACGTGCTTAAAAAGGGAGTTAAATTCCATTGGTCTCCGGTAGCAGAAGAAGCATTTCAGAAACTCAAAAAAGCATTCACAGAAGCACCAATCTTGCGACACCCAGATCCATCTCAACCGTTTTATGTTGAGGAAGACGCTTCTCAAGTTGCAGTTGGGGGACTTTTGTCCCAAAGAGATCCTGATACAGGTCACTTGCACCCTGTAGCCTATTTTTCAAAAAAAAACTCTTGCCAGCTGAACAGAATTATACGGTGACTGAACGCGAGCTACTGGCCATCAAGCTTGCATTTCAGGAGTGGCAACATCATTTATTGGGGGCTCGTCATACGATTACTATTTTCTCAGACCACCGCAACTTACAATTTTACCAAAATGTCAAGGCATTAACGCCGCGCCAACTTCGTTGGCTGTTATTTTTAACGAATTTGATTTCATAATTACGTATAGACCTGGTAAAGAGCAACAAAAAGCAGACACATTGTCACGATTACATTTTTCCACCCTGGACAAAAATACTGCTGAATCTAGTCAGGCATTTGGTGTTTAATTTGCTCTGAACTACGTACATTACAGATGAAGACTCATTAGATGATTAACCTATAATATGCTCAGGTGAGAGTTGGTACAATTTAGAGAATACTATGTGCAAAGCGCGTTATGAATATGAAGACTAATATATGTTACATATATATTGTTTCATAGAACCAGTTGTTTTGTTCCATATAAATCCGTGAGAGACAACCTCATAAAACTGAATGCATCACAACGCATAAAGAGGTAATTGGTAAATTAAGTAACAAATGTTTATGGGATATTGAGGAGGGTTTCTGAGTTTGTTTGTTTAGCTTATACCATTCATTTTGTCCTTAGGTAAGACAAGCGTTACGCCGGTACTTAAGAAATCCGAATCCTGGCTGGCCCAGGCGGCGAACGGTAGCAGTCTTTCTCTTCTCTTGTCTCTCGTCCCATTCTCCTTCCCTCTTTGAACACCTGTCGGAACTCCTGTTATTATCAGTATTACTGAGAGGTGTTCAGGGGGGGTTGAGGAGTAGTCATCGCCCCCACAGACAATCCTGGATTTCAGGTGAGTGGCTGGACTCACATCTAACAGCCAGATGGCTAAGCACACGGTACTTGGGAGGACACTGCCACGCAAGCGCCAGGACTCACCCATCCCCAGATAGTAACGCTATTCCATCCCGGCAGAACGGGCAAATCACCTACCCAATTACTAGTAAGGGTGGCTTACAATTGTTTCCGCCCCAGTTTACGAATCACACAACTGGTCACTCCATATGCGCCGTCTCTCCCTATACTTGGCATACCTAGACGACGCCAAGCAATTACTGGCGTAGAGCTTTCCCAGTGGGAGGAGGTAGGAGTACAAACTCTAGGTGACTTATACAGGGATGGTCAACTGCTGCCATTTGAAGGGCTCACTGCCGCAAGGCCAGTGCTTGCTGCACGCCGCAGTGATACACACGCTACGGATGTTATGGGGAAACACAATGCAAGAACCCGCCACCCACTTAACAATACAGTACCTGCATGAATTTGGCACCGGCCGACATCTTACCATATGGTTGGCGAGCTCCCTAAGATTCCACACAGCACCACCACTGCTATCCCTTTGAGCAAACTGGGACACTGACCAGCAGCGACCTAGCACAGAAGGGGAATGGGAGGATATTCTAAGGAGCCCCACACGCATCCCTCGAAATGCCAGATTTCGACTCATTCAATACTACATAATGCACAGAGCTTATTTGACACCAGCCAAGATAAATCAGTATTTCAATCGTAACGATGCCAAATGCCCAAGATGTGATACAATAGGCGGAGACCTACTACACATGCTGTGGACCTGCAGAGCTCTCCAATCGTACTGGGAAACAATCACCAAACACTTAGCCCAATGCACGGAACACACACTAGACTGGTCATGGGAGACATGTGTATTAGGACTATATCAAAGGCCCAAATAGTATATAGTGACGACCCATTACATAAACTTGGGACTTATAGTTGCTAAGCGACTACTCACACGACGTTGGAAATCCCCTGAACCCCCAGCTGCGAAGACCTGGTTTCAATCACTTCTCTGTTGGGCGTAAGCGGAAAGTATAGCGCTCCGTTGCGAAGACGCGGTGGGGATACGGAAACTGCAGCTGGCGGCAGAGTGGGATGCGATATTGTCAGACTTTCGCGCCTCCTGGCAGAGCTACTCTGAAACGCTAGATAACACATCTGTTCGAGAAGAAGTGTAAGAACTGCTAAATATAGTAGAGCAGGGGGAGCATAGAAGCACAAGTAGTAGCCAGCAGGTGCTATGCACAGGGCCTTAGATGTGGTACGCCCCCTCGCACTTATCCAAGCTTTATGTGGACTATCCAAGAAACAAATGTGGTGACATGCATGTGTAATAAAAATAGTTGGTAATAAAAAGGTGTAAGTGAAGGCGGGGTAGGTGAAGCACAATGACAATACATAATTGCCGATATGGTGTATTCTCTTAATCACTCAAGAACGGGAGGAAGGGTAAATGTACTGTTTTCTTGTTATACCAATGTTATGTTGCATATTGTTTATGTTTAAACTCGAAGGACATCACAACTACTGTAAACACACTAGACAGGACTCTGTGATGATTAATCGTGGTATGTCGCAATGCGCACAAGCCTAGAAAAGTCTACATGTGTAAATCGCAATATGTTGTTTGATGTACGATCAGACATGTGAAAAACCCGAAATTCAATAAAACAAATAAAACAAATTTAAAAAATGAGGTCCAAATACATTTTTATGAATTAAACGTATTGTAGTACACTATACAGTATTTCTTCAGTGAGTCTTTGGTCATGTGAGCTTGCTCTTTCCTGCCCATGTAAACTTTTATCTGTGAAAAGGCCCTCTCAACATTGGCACTTGAGACTGGCAACTCCAAAACAGCTAGTACACAATTTGTTAACTCTGGCCACTGACATAGCTTTCCATGCCAATACTGGTTCACCTGAAGATTGCGATTCACTGGGACAGGTTATGCAACAAATGCGTTGAAATGGGCGCATATGCCCTCAGAGTTATTGAAGCGGTCGAAAATTAAGCGTCACTTTTCAAAGTCCAGAGAAAATTCCCCTTTACGGAAGGGATCTAGAACTTCTGCAAAGTACCACAGTGAGGCTTCATTGACTTCAAATGCCATGGTTGGTGAAGGACATTTCTATGCATCATTGCAAGTCATTTCTCAAGCATTGTAACATAAAATTTCCTAAATTGCTTCTCAACATTTCTATGCTTACAAGTGGCAAGCATTCTAACATGGAACATGTTGCAGTGCCAAAGTCACTAAAAGTGTCGCCCAGCCTACTCTCAAGGAGATATTTCACATCTACACCAATTACGCTGAACACTTGGTAGACAAGGGTGCTTTCAGACTCTAGTTTTTTGATTATGTCCACTACAGCAGTCATGTTTTCCTGTAAAAATCTAAGATTGCAGTAGAGTGTACTTTTTTCACAACACTATCAATGTGCAACCGAAGATCCTCACATCTCTTGCCTTTAGCATCATCACTTAGCAAATATTCTGTAGCGGTCGCCACATGGATAATATAGCATTCACCGGCTAAATGACACAGTTGGGATGACTCTTTCTTTGATGCCACACAAAGTACAAAATTAGCAATATTTGTGTTTTAGTTCTCGCGCATAATGAAACAGTGCACCAGAATGTATTAGAAAGTCAATCGCATTCTTCATTAACTCTGAAGATTGTAAAGATGCTTTCATCATACCATCTAGTAAGTGGCAAGGATCTCTTACAGGGAAGCACTTCAGCTCAGGTATCTATTTTGACAGGTTGTCACACAACCTTTTCATATACGTAGCTGAATCACTGCAAATACAAACAATATCACTCCAATCTTTGTAGAACTTGGTAAGAACTTTTGCAGCAGCATTCTAAGTGATACTGTGTTCCATGTTTTCTAAAAGTCTGGTGCCATGTTTTCACCACTATCCCAGATGCCTGGTGACAGCACTCTTTTCACATATACCTGTCACTACACCTTGCATTGAATGATTAAAGCCTTGGGTGTTTGGCAGTTCACCTACTGTCAATACTGACTTGCTAGAAAAGGGGGCTGATGTATCAAAGGGTTTCTCTGTCTGTAGGTAAATGTGATGGTACATATTGGTAAAGATTCTTATGAAACCAGCAATTTTACCTATCAATGAAAGAATCAAATGTAGCCAAAATATCAAATGGGGAAGAGGATGTGGCCTATCGGGCTAGGGCGGTGAATCTCAAATCTGGGGGAACCGGGTTCGAGTCTCGGCAATGACGCTCAACATCCTGTGATTCTGGGCAAATCACTTAGGGGCCGATTCCGATTCGGGCCGGAAAAGCGTACCGACCGACTCGGAGCCGGAATTCATTCCGACCGACACGTACCGGTGCAGCCCGACCCGCAAAGTACGATGAAAAGCGTGTAAAATCCGACCGACTCGTACGGAACACAAGCCGAACGACCAAACCGCGCGGAAAACAGCTATCCGGCCGGAAAAGCACGCGAATCGAACCGACCGACACGCACCAGGAAGAATCCCGAGCGAAAGCGTACCCGCGAACTCCGACCCGCCAAGTACGATGCAACGCGTGGAAAACACGACCGAGTCGCATGGAGCCCAAGC
Organism: Calotriton arnoldi; assembly: GCA_963921515.1. Classification (NCBI taxonomy): domain Eukaryota; kingdom Metazoa; phylum Chordata; class Amphibia; order Caudata; family Salamandridae; genus Calotriton; species Calotriton arnoldi. Next base: position 618,998 of record CAWUFW010004174.1, read on the forward strand.
CGTACGACCGACACGCATACAAAACTGCGAGCCGAAGCAACACAATACACCGCGACCGACGCGTACGCAGCACAGAAAACAGCACAAACACAGCGTGAGCGAATCGGAGAAGCTCGCACGAGACAACTGCAGGGTCCGACTCGGTCAGAAGAACGTCTCCTACATGCACAAAAAGTACTAAGGAAAAAACACACAAAAAAAGGCCAAACAAGCAATTACAAAGCCAATAAATACTGGGGGGAACAGGGAACAAAGACACACCCACAACTCCACCCATATAAAGGACACAAATCCCTACCATGATCCTTTGCAAATTCAAATTACCTGCCAGCACTCAACACCAACAGACAGCAACCACACACACACTCACAGCTCATCCATCACACAAGCCACACACCAGCAGCACCTCAACAAATAGCACCCTCACATACACCCAGCAAAACACACACTCACACACCCTCACTTGCACACCCCCACACACATCACACACCACCACCACCCATCACCATGCCCCCAAAGAAGAATCAAAAGTTCCTAGATAGTGAATTGGAAGTCCTGGTAGATGAGATCCTCAGGAGTAGAGCCACAGCTGTTTGGTACACTGGTCCAACAGACCCCCATGTCGCAGAAAACCAAGATGTGGGAGAGGATTGTCGACAGGGTGAACGCACAATCACCATGTTTGCGCACAAAGGAGACATCCAGAACAGGTGGTATGACGTGCGCAGGAGGGTCAGGGACCTGTTGAAGAAGGACTACCTCTTGAGCCAACACACCGGCAGTGGCCCTCCTGCCAAACCAGTATACCTCAGGCCCTGGGAGGAGAAGGTGCGGGCCATCCTACCACCAGTGAGCGTATATGGACTAGAAAACATCCCAGAGCCTGGTGAGTACACAACAAATGGACACAATATTGTGCGACAATACACACACATCACTGTCAAGGGGAGAGTCAAACCATGCACCCTTAGCAAATCCACAGCAACCAAAACAGAATCATCCCAAAATGTGTATGTCAGTCAGATAAACACAACACATGCCATCTCATAGTGATATGTAACTGTGTCATCACATGTACAAACACAACTAACTACAGCTAGGCAGTGGCACAAATATAACTAACAAACACATCCAGACATGTAGCCACCACTACAACACCACCTCACAGTGAAGCCCACTGAAAGGAAGGAATCCTGTGTATGCTGGGCAAGTCAGTGTAGCCAATAGCATCATGGGAGTCGTAGTCACAGATATTGCCCACCTTCACAATGCGCACATCAACACCACCATGAACCATGCTCACATCACAGGGAGTGGAAAACAACTGACAAGATGGCTGACACTGGCTACTGCTGTGGGGAGCACAAGGCCCTGCTGGCAACTGTGCACCAACCAACAGCAGGACACCACTGAATGACATCCTGAAAGCCAACTTGCACTCCCTGCAACGGAAGCACGTTCCATGGTGGGATATCTGGCTGGGTGGGAAGGAGGACTGACAGCACTGACCATAGTTACCAGCAGCTCCACTCACACACACCCCTAACACAAACTCCACACAACTCACCTGGGAGAATGCATTGCCTCACACTCTAATCAAATATCCCACAAAGAACCACAACCCTGGGTCATGCTGTGTGAAGCACAGGGACACACATGGGACTTGTAGCCAAACTAACCCCAGGATAACACTGTCAGCCATCTTGTCAGCACAGGCACACAACCCCACAGGGAAGCAGAGTCAAAAGGAAGGAAGCATGGGCATGCTGGGAAGGGGGGTGGAGGCAATAGCATGATGGGAGTGGTAGTCACAGCCCAACATCCCCCACCCACATTGCCCAGCAAGATCACACCCAAGCATGCACACCTCACAGGGAGTCAAAAGCCACATCAAAGATGGCTGACACTGGTGCTCAGTCGTGGGGAGCACATGGCCCTGCTGGGAACTGGGCACCAACCAACAGCAGGACACCACTGTCAGCCATCTTGCCATTGCTGTCACACTCACACACAGTGAAGTCCACTCAAAAGGAAGGAAGTATGGGCATGCTGGGAAGGGCGGTGGAGGCAATAGCATGATGGGAGTGGTAGTCACAGCTCAACATCCCCCACCCGCATGGCCCAGCAAGCTCACACTAAAGCATGCACACCTACCAGGTAGTGAAAAGCCACATCAAAGATGTCTGACACTGGTGCTATGTTGTGGGAGCACAAGGCCCTGCTGGGAACTGGCCACCAACCAACAGCAGGACACCACTGTCAGCCATCTTGCCATTGCTGTCACACACACACACAGTGAAGTCCACTCAAAAGGAAGGAAGTATGGGCATGCTGGGAAGGGGGGTGGAGGTAATCGCATGATGGAAGTGGTAGTCACAGCTCAACATCCCCCACCCGCATAGCCCAGCAAGCTCACACTAAAGCATGCACACCTACCAGGTAGTGAAAAGCCACATCAAAGATGTCTGACACTGGTGCTATGTTGTGGGGAGCACAAGGCCCTGCTGGGAACTGGCCACCAACCAACAGAAGGACACCACTGTCAGCCATCTTGCCATTGCTGTCACACTCACACACAGTTAAGTCCACTCAAAAGGAAGGAAGTATGGGCATGCTGGGAAGGGGGTGGAGGCAATAGCATGATGGGAGTGGTAGTCACAGATATTGTTCACCCTCACAACTGTCCCATCAACACCACCCTGAACCATGCGCACATCACAGGGAGTGGCAAAGAACTGACAAGATGGCTGACACTGGGTACTGCTGTGGGGAGCACAAGGCCCTGCTGGGAACTGTGCACCAACCAACAGCAGGACACCACTGACTGACATCCTGAAAGACAACTTGCACTCCCTGCAATGGAAGCTACGTTCCATGGTGGGATATCTGGCTGGGTGGGAAGGAGGACTGACAGCACTGACCATAGTTACCAGCAGCTCCACTCACACACACCCTAACACAAACTCCACACAACTCACCTGGGAGAATGTATTGCCTCACACTCTAATCAAATATCCCACAAATAACCACAACCCTGGGTCATGCTGTGTGAAGCACAGGGACACACATGGGACTTGTAGCAAAACTAACCCCAGGATAACACTGTCTAGCCATCTTGTCAGCACAGGCACACAACCCCACAGGGAAGCAGAGTCAAAAGGAAGGAAGCCCCGGCAGAGGAATCAGACCCAGACCTAAGCGACTAGCTCACAAGGTTTACTAGAGGGTCGGTTACACTTCCAGGGTCAGGGGTCCAGACAATAGACAATATGCTAAACTAAGACGTGAATGTCAAGCAACTATGCACAATGCATTACCTGTGTGTATAACCTATAGTGAATGTACCAACTAATGGACACTGCCAATCGTAACCAGCACTGTTTTTGTTTTATTTGTTGATTATGCAACAATAAAAAGTTTAAAAAAAAAAAAAAAGGAAGGAAGCATGGGCATGCTGGGAAGGGGGGTGGAGGCAATAGCATGAGGGGAGTGGCAGTCACAGATATTGGTCACCCCCACAACTGTCCCATCAACACCACCATGAACCATGCGCACATCACAGGGAGTGGAAAAGAACTGACAAGATGGCTGACACTGGGTACTGCTGTGGGGAGCACAAGGCCCTGCTGGGAACTGGGCACCAACCACCAGCAGGATACCACTCACTGACATCCTGAGAGTCAACCTGAACCCCCTGCAAGGGTGCCATGCTTCATGGTGGGATAACTGGGCTGGGGGGAGAAGGAGGGCCGGATGTCAACCAAATACAACCAATGCAGACCATGTACACACCCCAACATTCAAATTGAAATGCTCAAAGTATGCAGGACAATGTGCTACACCAATATCAACCTCTGACTGTGACAACTTAGGACAATGCAATGTACAGGCCCGCATCCAGAGGTACAGTCACAACTGTCAGGTGTGTCAACCATTGATGCCTGCAGAAACATAACATACATTGTGTGTGTCTCCCAAAAACAGGTGATGATGGGGACACAGCAGCAGACAATGAGGAGTCCCTGTCCCAGGATCCAGGGGAAACGGAGCCCCTGTCCCAGGATCCAGGGGAAACGGAGCTCACTGGTGTGGAATAGCCTCTGCCCTCCTCGGATGACGAAGACCTACCTGGCACCTCCGGAGCGAGTCATCATGCAGCACCAGCAGGACCACCAGCTGCACCCCCTGCACCCACCCCTCCAACGACTGACAACACACAAACCACCCCTGCCGACACGGACAGACCAAGGACCACCACCACCACCAGCACACGGACCCTGGCCCAACGTGGGGCTATGGACACCAACACCACCAACAACCCCCAAGGGGGCCCAGGGTCACCTGTGCGTGCCACCTCAGGTACTGCACGTGTCGCCAGGGGTGGTGGGAGGGGTAGTAGACATAGGTCGCTGCTCGCAGAGGGGTCTGGACTGCATGATGACCCACAACTGGTACGCATAGCTGATGCGTACCAGACCAGCACCGGAGAGCTCAGCCAGGTAGTGGGGACCCTCAGGGTCATACGACAGCAGCAGGCTGCCCATCATGCCCACTTGGACTTACACATGTCCCGCATGGAGTCCAAGTGGGACACACTGCAAGAGATGACGGCGGTGCATAGGGACATATTACAATGCCTCCGCCAGATGAGCAGCAACATGTCAACACCTCCCTGTGTGCCCACAACATCTGGTGCTGAAACAACTGCAACTGCCACAGGGAGGGAGGATGACTCTGGCGGAGAGTCCCCTGCACCGCAGCAGCCTGCACTTGAGGGTCCCCCAAAGAAGAGGGGTCGTCCGAGGAAGGGCAACTGAGAGGCCGATGGCCATGCGCAACCCCAGGAAGCCAAAACCTGTTCTGGATAATCACCTTTGTGCGCAAATTGTTCACCCTGTTGAATGCAACACAACTCCCCCACATGACGTGGGGAGTACAAGTTGGACCAATGTATCAGATGACTGTGGACTTTACTCAGGACATTTCTGCTACCAGGACTTCCAAATCATCTAGGAACTTTGCATTACAATCACAATGTACAGCACCCACCATCCTGTGCACTATACTCACACATGTATGACAATAAACACACTAATACACCACACCTGCCTCTGTTGTGATTCCAACGTGGTTTCTGTCATGGAGATGATGACCTGCGAAATTACACTGTGCATGCTAACTGCTACAGCAAGTACAATACAGGCATGTGAGTCATGGCAATGTGACACATATGAGGGAGACACACCACCAGGGCTACACAACATATACACACCAAGGCCACCTGACTCATCGCCTACACTGATGTTGCTAGGAAATACGGTGCAATGCACAGACACAACACCTATTCACAGTCTGTCAACTAGCCCACTGGTGCAGTAAGCAAATGTCAGTCAGATGTGTGACCACAGACAACGCACATCACAAAGTGAAGCACAGGTTTATTACACATTTGCAACATGTTGTAACCACTACAGATGCAAGGTAATCCCACCTGGCAGTGGGCACACAGTCAACAAGTGTAGAAGGAAGGAAGTCCATGGGTGTGGCGCACATCACCTGTAGGGACACGACAGCTACCACCCTGGATGTTTAATCCCGGTGTTGGGGGATCACAGTTGACCAAACGACTCTGAAAGTACCCTGTGAAGGACAGAAATGACACACAGTCAAAAGCACTGAAGAACAGGACAGAACTGCAATACTCATGCCCAATACATGTCAAAAGATACCCACCCAGAACCAAGTTAGCATGTCAACACTGTTGGGGAGTACAGACTACCTGTAAGGACACATCGCTACACGCATACAGTCATGTAGCACATGGCCACACTCAAACAGCACCAGAGCACCACCAACACATATCATGCATACTCACATCATTGACATGACATCTCCGGATACTCACATTCAGCTGAAGAAGTTGGTGATGAGCTGTGTGCGGACATCACCATCATCATCATCATCATCACTGGCATCGTGGTCCAGGCCAGGATCCTCCACAGGTGGCGGATGTTGATCATCGTCATCCAGGATGAGAGGCAACTCCTTCCGCACAGCCAGGTTGTGTAGCATGCAGCAGACGATGACAATCTTGCACACCTTTGCTGGGGCATATGGGAGGGCCCCTCCTGTCTTGTCCAGGCAGCGGAAGCGGCTCTTCAGGAGACCAAATGTCCGCTCAATGACTCTCCTGGACCGACCATGTGCCTCATTGTAGCGCATCTGGGCTGGTGTCACAGGGTTCCTGAGGGGCGTCAGCAACGGCATGTTGGGGTATCCGGAGTCACCTACATATGGACAATTGCACATTAGCTGATTTGGAAAAGAGGGTGGAATACTACATCGCAGAACACACACAATGGTACAAAGTCAGTACACACCGACAAGCCAGGCACGCTGGTTCCGCATCTGTGACATCATCCTCGGGATGCGACTACTCCTCATCACGTAGGCATTGTGTGCAGAACCGGGGAAACGGGCACACATGTGGGAGATGCTCATATCAGCAAGACATACCACCAGTGCATTGACCGAATGGTAATGTTTGCGGTTCCTGTATGCATGCTCATGTGCCTGTGGTGGTATCAAAGCCACATGTGTCCAATCAATGGAGCCAATGACATGCGGCATCCTCCCCAGGGCATAGAAGTCACTCTTCACGTCAGTGAGTTGTTGAGGTCTAGGGAAATAGATGTACTGGTTCAGGTATCTCAACATAGCCTCCAAAACATCGCGGAGCACACGGCTGAACATGGTCTGTGACATCCCACCAGCAGACGCCACAGTGTGTTGAAAGGTACCGGTGGCAAAGAAGTGTAGGGCTGCCATCACCTTCACCTTGGGGGTCAGCGCTGTGGGGTATGTCCGGCCAGGTTGCAAATGTGGGGCCAAGCGCACCGTCAATTCCTCAATCAGCGGCCTGGTGAAGCGGTACCGTCGGATGCAGTCCCGTTCCACCATGGATGCAAGGTCAGGGAATGGTCTATGGACAGCTGGTGCCCTGCAGTGCATAGGTGAAGAAAGAAAGATTGTCAGTCACCCCACATATGTGGCATTGACCATACACAATATCACATGATACACCATTATGAGACACAAGTACATGATGTGTGCAGTTCCGTAAGGACATGTATGGCACCTACATGGCCAACATCTAACATCACAGTTCAACAAGTGGCATCAACAAGACCCATGTTGTGCCATGGGATATCATGAGGCCGTGTCACAGTTCCCATCTACTGCTGCCACGTTCCAAACACACCCCACAGTGACATGTGTGGACAGATGTGCCCCAGGCATCACAGCTCATCGACAGGTAGATTCCCAGGGACCCTGTATTGCCACATGGACACTGGCATGACATGGTGCATCATGAATACACCACAGCAAAACAACCATGACCCGCACAGGTAGTGGTCCCTGTTGCCTCGGCAGGACAGACATGGACGTCTGTGACACACACACGCACAACATCAAAGTTCATGCACAAACAACGTGGATGTGGAGACTGTCTCCCATTGTGCACATGGAATCAGAGACATTGTAAACACAACATGCACACAGACTGTGGAGGACCATCACTATTGTGCCAATGGGTCACCCTGGGACGTACATACCGTACCACATGGGACTCAGGGGGTATGTGACATGACATACACATACACCACCGTGAAATGTGACCATGCCACATGCTCAGGAATGAACAGTTGCACATCACAGTGGTCATGTGCACGACACACCAAGGATCCTGTCCCCATGAACACGTGCACAGCCTGTGAGTGGCTGCCCGAAGTGACACCCACAGAACAACATGTTCACCCCCATACACGGAATAGGTAATGCAGCCTTACATGCCTTAGGTTACAGTGTGGACAGGCTGTGGTGTTGTAGGTGTGCCCCTCACTCCCTGGGAAGTATATGTGGCTGGCATATGTTCACCTGTGACAGGCATGGTGACATATGCCAGTGACTTGTCCAGGGACGCGTTGTACAGCAATGGACCGATCGGTGCGCACACATTGGCCATTGCATTCAATGTGAGCGGAGTACGCGTTGTACAGCAATGGACCGATCGGTGTGCCCGGCCGGCCCATTGCATTCAATGTGGCGGGTACGCGTTGTATCGCGAGTACGCGTTGGACAGCAATGGACCGATCGGTGTGCCCGGCCGGCCCATTGCATTCAATGTGGCGAGTGCAGCGTTGTACAGCAATGGACCGATCGGTGTGCCCGGCCGGCCCATTGCATTCAATGTGGCAGGTGCGCGTTGAACAGCAATGGACCGATCGGTGTGCCCGGCCGGTCCATTGCATTCAATGTGGCGAGTACGCGTTGTATCGCGAGTGCGCGTTGAACAACAATGGACCGATCGGTGTGCCCGGCCGGCCCATTGCATTCAATGTGGCGCGAGTGCAGCGTTGTACAGCAATGGACCGATCGGTGTGCCCGGCCGGCCCATTGCATTCAATGTGGCGAGTACGCCTTGAACAGCAATGGACCGATCGGTGTGCCCGGCCGGCCCATTGCATTCAATGTGGCCGGTGCAGCGTTGTATCGCGGGTACGCGTTGAACAGCAATGGACCGATCGGTGTGCCCGGCCGGCCCATTGCATTCAATGTGAGCGAGTGCAGCGTTGTATCGCGGATGCGCGTTGTACAGCAATGGACCGATCGGTGTGCCCGGCCGGCCCATTGCATTCAATGTGGCGAGTGCAGCGTTGTATCGCGAGTGCAGCGTTGTACAGCAATGGACGATCGGTGTGCCCGGCCGGCCCATTGCATTCAATGTGAGTGGAGTATGCACGCGTTGAACAGCAATGGACCGATCGGTGTGCCCGGCCGGCCCATTGCATTCAATGTGGCGAGTGCGCGTTGTATCGCGGATACGCGTTGAACAGCAATGGACCGATCGGTGTGCCCGGCCGGCCCATTGCATTCAATGTGGCGAGTGCAGCGTTGTATCGCGAGTGCGCGTTGAACAGCAATGGACCGATCGGTGTGCCCGGCCGGCCCATTGCATTCAATGTGAGCGGGTACGCGTTGAACAGCAATGGACCGATCGGTGTGCCCGGCCGGCCCATTGCATTCAATGTGAGCGAGTGCAGCGTTGTATCGCCGGATGCAGCGTTGAACAGCAATGGACCGATCGGTGTGCCCGGCCGGCCCATTGCATTCAATCTGAGCGGGTACGCGTTGTATCGCGGTGCGCGTTGAACAGCAATGGACCGATCGGTGTGCCCGGCCGGCCCATTGCATTCAATGTGAGCGGGTACGCGTTGAACAGCAATGGACCGATCGGTGTGCCCGGCCGGCCCATTGCATTCAATGTGGCGGGTACTGCGTTGTATCGCGGGTACGCGTTGAACAGCAATGGACCGATCGGTGCGCACACATTGGCTGGGGCCTGGCATGGCAACGGACGCGTTTTCGAAGCTCCAACGAGTCTGATGCAGTGAATTCAGTTGGCCAGCCACAACAATGTTGCAAAATCATGGGTGTCATGAAGTTGAAGATTTGAAGGATGCTGTGGGCGTGTATTAGTGCTGCTATACCATGTATTGGTCAGATTTAGAAGATGCAAACGACTTGGACCTATCACTTTGGACACATGGGACAGTATCTGCCTCTGCAGCACACATATAATGCTGGCTGTTCCCCTGAGAGCTCACTTGCCTGCACTACATGCTCCAGGACGACATCTGCCACCAACACTGCTGCTGTTTATGCATCCTCTGGCTCCTGCAATGGCACGTACTGTGGAGAGAGCCCCAGCCTTCAGCCTTGAGGAGAACCAGGCCCTGCTGGACAGCCTCCTTCCACAGTACAGCAAGCTGTATGGGAAACCAGGGGAGCAGGTGAGTGTGCTGTCCACTGCATCACTAATTGTGCATGTTGTCTGACTAGCAGGACTTTCACTGTGCACACCACTGGCTAGCATGCCCACTGAGTAGTTGTCACACCCCAAAGTGTGTAGTTACATGCACTGAACTGGTACAGTGCAGTAACAGTGCATTCCAACTAGGTTTACTTCCCATGCAATGATACCATGTAGTGACTGCTGGCAAACTGTTCATAGCCATTGTTGCACTGCCTGTGTACATCATATGCCCCTGTAATTGAGAGATGTATATCCAACTGTGTGATGCACGGATATGTTGCATGTGTAGTAATGGCCTTTTCACTTTGTCATCCTCACAGGTTGATGCCCACCAGAAGCAGGACATCTGGCTGACCATCGCCCGGAAAGTAAGATCCGTGGGGGTCTACAGGCACAGGATCCGCAACTGCCAAAAGAGGTGGCAGGACCTTCGTGGCTGGACCCGGAGGATCGCAAGGGTCCAGCTGAAGCTGTCGCCTCCTCGCAGGAGGGCGGACACCGGACCCTGACCCCCACATGCTCCGGATCCTGGCGGTGGTCTTCCCTGACCTGGATGGGCAGCTGAAGGACAGATAGCAGCAAGGAGGGGTGAGTCCATGACTGCACTGTGCACTTTGTCTGACATGCTATGTGCCCTCCTCTGGCCTGGTTAAACTTCCACAGTACATCAGTCATGTGGTCCAGGACCCATGTCCCTCATTTGTTACATGCCCACTTCTCCTCTGATACGCATATGTGTGGCCCTTATAGTCAGGAAACTGTGTCATTTGGGGACTGTGTCATTGCATTTTGCTTTGCTCAAGGTGGGGGACAGCATTTGTTCCCGTGACTATGTTGTGCGATTCATGGGTGGGTCAATTGCCTACACAGTGCCTAAGTTCTGACATGTGATCTGCGTGTAACTTTGATATGTGGTCCGCTTGCTGCTCTGACTCACCACATGTCCCTGGGGAATGTGGCACACACCCATGCTGCTGGTGGGAACAATATTTGGGCCTCAGGAGTATGTGTATCCAGTGTGTCACACATGCTTAGCCACCTGCCTACTGTCCAGGACTCATCCCTCTTACAGGTGGAGCTGGACAGTCATGCCTACTCCAGTGCATACAATACACTCTGTACTCCCACTCCCGTGTATCATCTGGCATGTTGTGATCAGTGAAATGTACCCTCAGGTGTCTGCCTCTGTCTCATTGTGCTGTGTCTTCGTTGTCAGGACTACTGGTATGTTCATCGTTTGGGGCTCAGCATGCCATCTGAGATGTGACCATGATAGAGCGATACTTCTGTGACTTATAGGTGTCTGATCACTTGACTGTGCACACAGGTGTTTGCGACTGTGACTTTCAGGAAGCTGTATTTTCATTCACAGCACACTGTGAGGTGCTCATGTTCAGGGAGTTGTGTTTCATGTCCCCCATATGTCCAGTTGGTATGACGTGGACAAATAGTAGTACAGATGATGTGGTTTTGGGGGATGGACATGTGCACTTGTCAGTCACATAACTTGCATTCCCCATGCCCTCGGATTGTGACACAGTGCAGACTGTTGTTGTCTGGCTGCCATGGCCATGTGACTTGAGACAGTAATGTATGACTTTGCACGCATTCCTGTGTCATGGCATTCAACTTCCTGGGACTGATCCTGCAGGGGAGTGACATGTGCAACATGCACCCCATTGTGGCATTGACTATCCGGACATGGGTGCATCATGGTGTCTGGTGCTGGTATGCATCACATGCATTTCTAATTAGAATCTGGCCATCCCTTTATCCGGACACCTGCACTGACTCAGTGGCAAGAGATGTGATGTGTGCATGTTCACATGCTTCACCGTGTTCCCTGCAATGTCCAACAACTGTGTAGGTGGTGCATGTGTCCACACTGGGGTCTTACCATCAGACAGGCACCAGACAGATGGGTGCAAGGGCAGGAGGGTGTGAGTCCCATGGTTGACCATCACACTGACAATTGGCTTCCCCGAATCTGTGCGAGGACTTTAGGCAATGTTCAACTAAGGATGCCAGGGCTTGCTCTGTAATGTGCTGTACTTACTGTGGTGTGTGCGGTCAGTGCAGGTGACTGATGTTTGTCTGTTTCCCTAATTGTTTGCAGATACATCCACGGCCACAGGAGGGGACAGCTCCACGGACCAGGAGGAGCAGCGGAGCCAGACTGGGTCAGCATCGGACGAGTGGTCAGAGGGACCCAGTGGCATGGAGGGCGAGGGGAGCCACACCGAGGAGTCCTCAGCACCATCCACCTCAGCTGGGGACCACAGCAGCTCGGAGGATGACTCCCTTGTGGAGGCGGGTCTCGGCAGCCACCAAAGGCCAGCTAGTCTGTCTGGCCCCGCCACCACCACCACCACCACCACCGCCCTCCCATCGGCTACCATTCCTGAGGTCCGTGGAGGCTCCCGTGCTCGGGAGCGTGTCTCCTTCGTGCCAGGCACCGCACCCCCTGCCCCTGTGTCCCCCTGCTGCCCTGAGTGAGGAGTCTGTGTACCTCCTTCGGCAGCTCCATGTAGGGCAGACAGCAATGCTGAGTGTCCTCCTTGCACACACCACTCTGTTGACACAGCTGGTGTCGTTCATGGAGGGCATCTCGACGGGTATGTCTGCCCTACAGAGGAGCAATAGGTCCATGGACTCCTCCCTGACAGCAGCAGTGTCCCTCCTCCAACAGTCCCTCACCCCTCCCACCTCTGCCCCATCCACACTTCCTGCCCCCCTACCTGTCCAAAGCACATGCACACCTGCACAGTCATCCAAACACCCAGACACAAGCAGCACAGACACACCCAAGAGTAAGGCAAGACGTGCACACAAGCATCCTCAGGGGACTCATACCACAGACACAGGGGATGGGGAACACACACACACACACAGGCATCCACATTCACTCTGCAGTCCTCCAAATCCTCTCCCTCCAAGACCCCTTCCCTTGCCTCGCCTGCTACCACACATACACAGCAGGTCTTCCTGTGTGACCTCGGCCTCTTCCCCACCATTCCTGCTGACCCAGCACACCAGGGGAAGAGGAAGTCCACCCACACAGAGGAGTGCCCCTCGCCCCCGGACACCCTCCCCCAGGCGCAGGCAGACACAGGAGCCCATTCGGAAGTCCCCCCGGAGCAGGAAATGCAAGACCCCACCACCACCACCACGCAGCTCCAGCGCCCAGTCTCTCTCCTCCATCCCCCAGGCCACCACTGCACAGGTTCCCTCGCCACACCCTGCCCCAGGTTCCCCCACACACCGATACCGCATCCCCAGACTGCTTAGGCCCTCCCCCCCTGCCACTTGCTCTTCCACCCCCAACCCAGACGCTCTGCCTGTTAGTGGCACTGTTGTGAGGACCGGGTCTCCCCCCTCTGTCCTGCCCACCTCATCTGCCCACCCTTCCACTTCCTTGGAGTCATGCACTGCAGTGGAGTCCACAACCACCACGTCTGACTCGGGCACTGCAGTGGGTACCCAGTCCACTACATCAGTCCAGCCCACTGCAGTGGTTGCGGCACCCACACCAACTGACTTGTGTACCACGGTGGTGCCGGCCCCCCCTGAGTCAGACACCTCCACTGCAGTTGCCGGTGACACTCCTGCACCCACCACCCCTTCACTGCCTCACTCTGCCATCCCCTGATCCTGTCCCTGCGGTGCCTGGCCTGCCCCTTGTATGCCCCTCCAAGGAGGATGTCCCCCAACCTTACCAGTGCAGGCAAGCAATGTGTGACCAGTTGTCACTTCTCACCCCGTTGGTACTGTTATTTTGGACTGGCCATTGGCCTTAGTATCTTTTGGACTTCCATTTTTATCCTGACATTTGCTGAATAAAGCCTCTTTTTGTTTACTTTTGGGTTTTCTTTTGATGTACATGATGTGGATGAGTAGCATCCTGCATTTGCAGTTGTAATAGTGTTCACATCAGGACGATGAAGTGTTGCAGTGATGGACTCCATGTGGTCCATGGGATATGTGTCCTGTTGTATTCTGGATCTATGGCATCCTTTGCTACAGTCTGAGGGTGTAATGTTCAGCATTTGACACAGGGATGTCCTTTTTGCATTTGTAAATGAACATCTTTGTCTTACACTGATGCACATCTGGTGGACTTAGCACTGTTCAATGTTCCTATTTCCCTGACTGTGTGCCCAGCTCCACTGGACATGCAGTTTTGCACATCAATGTCGAAGGACTCATCTGTGTATACAGTGCAACCTGCTTGACACGTGTTTGGTGTGTGTGCAGATGACTGACGTGACACCCCCTACCTAGGCTGATGTGAGCAGAGCCTTCTGTGTGTTGTGGTTGTTGACTCACTGACGGAGTGTTCTGCTGACATGTTTGGGTCGTGCACAGACAAGGTTTGGCACAGCGGACCTTCCACAGGAGTGGTGTGCCCTCATGGCAGTGTGTAATCTGGTGACATTGCGTGGGCCTGTGTTGTGTAAGCATGTCTGTGCATGTTCCCTTCCCTTTTCCTACACAGGCTGTGTCCCTAGGGATGTTCCTGTTTGTGATGCTTGCTGAGTTGTTCTGTGTTCATCCAGCATCTTGAACCTGGTTTCTCTGTGATGTGGGTGCATGGCAAACTAATGTTCATCAGGTTGTCATCCCAGGTTGTCTTTGTTGTCAGTGCTGGGGATGTGGGCAAACGCAGATGGGACACATTCAGGATTCCCCTTGGCACTTGTTGTTTACACGAGTAATGTGATTTACAGTTTGTGTTAGCTTACAGTGATTGTGACACGTTGTGTGTGTGACTGCTGCCACTCCTCAGGGTCAGAGCTGCAATGTTGGTAGTTGTGTACGTGTGTTCTTCGTGTGTCACCTTGGCTTCTTCATTGGTGTGTGACTATGGCCAGGATCCCATTGATTGTGGTGGATTTCACATCATGCCCATGTACAGCATACTGTGCTGTGTGTCAGACATTGATAAGTCTTGTTGACTGGCCATGTGTGATGGGTTTCTGCACCTTGGTTCCCACCACCACCCCTGGTATTGTCATGGGTGCATGTGCAATGTCACCAGTCCATGTGAGCTTCACTGCTGCACATTGGTGGAGATCAGGGTGTGTGTGGTGTTGAGTGTGTGCAAAAGTGAGTTGTTGAACGGCCAGACCCCTACCTCCATATTGGCCTTGGCTGGCAGGCCGTGCTGATTGATTGGAGCTTGTGTAGGTGTGATGGTAGTTAGTTGCTCAGGACACATGGCTGGG
Organism: Calotriton arnoldi; assembly: GCA_963921515.1. Lineage (NCBI taxonomy): Eukaryota > Metazoa > Chordata > Amphibia > Caudata > Salamandridae > Calotriton > Calotriton arnoldi. Next base: position 634,100 of record CAWUFW010004174.1, read on the forward strand.
TTTCACAGTGTGAACGACATCTGACATTGTCATCACAGTGGGATTATCATGCAGGCTAGTGTCAGCACAATATGGGGTCCCTGGGGGTAGTGCTGTGGTGGGTCTGTCTCTTGCTGTGTTAGTTGCAGTTCCTACAAGCTTGTGTGACATGTGTAATTTGTGCTCCCTCTCATCTAACAATGCCTGATTGCCCACATAGGGGATTTGGATCCATGAGTTACTTTTGTGTGGCACTGTATGTGCATCTGTGTAATTGGTATTCAGGCCTCATCATGTGTTGTGTGGTTGCCTGGGGACACTGGCACCCCCCCCCCTCACCTGTTGTGTTTGTTGTGCAGTGTGGGTCTGCCTGTTTGTGCATCTACACCACTGCATTGGCATATCTTTAGTGTGCTATTGGCTGTATGTTGTTTGGTGGGTTTCACCTGCTGTCCCTGGGACTCCTAGGTCATCAGTCAGCACAATGATCATTGTTTGTGTGTCACATTGCTGCTATGGTATGTTATTTGTTCACCTCACATCTACAGTCTCCACAGGGTATCTACATTTGTGTGCCCATTGGTGCGAATATGTGGGTCTGCATTATGATGGTCACTTCTGTCATTGTGTCATTGATGGATGTTGACAGTGTCAGCCCCCATGGGTGATGTTTGTCTGCACATGGCCAAAGGTATGTCTTATTTGCACTGCACTGTTTGCCTCACCCAATCTATGTTGCTATGGGACACAGGCACTACTTTGCCACTGATGTGTTTGTTGTTCTGTGACCAGGAATCATCCATGCAGTTTGGCAGTTGCAGCTTTTTCTATGTCAACACTTACCTTTTGGTCACTGTGATGATGAGGGCTTAGACCCCATTGCCACAATGTTCAAAATGTGCTTCAGCTATGGACCCCACACTTACCTTTTGGTCACTGTGATGATGGGGGTTTAGACCCCATTGCCACAGTGGTCATGGTCTGCTTGCATTGTGGGGGCCACACACATTTATGTGTGACACATGTGATAGGGGGTCACATTGTATGTTCAAAGTCATGTTCAGTGTTGTAGGCATTTGACACAGTCTACACACGCTTGTCATGGTGTTGGGGGGGATGTCTTTTTGTTGCATTCCTTATGTTGGTGTGTGCTTGTTGTGTCATGCATTAGCCATCCTGTGAGTGGGGGTGTTGTTGGTGGTAGGCATCCTGCCCCCCATGGGTAGAGGTGGTAGTAGTGACAGGCATCCAGCCCCCATGGGTAGTAGTGGTAGGCATCTGGCACCCCCTGAGTAGGGGTGGTAGTGGTGGTGGGCATCCAGCCCCCCATGGGTAGAGGTGGTAGTAGTGACAGGCATCCAGCCCCCCATGGGTAGAGGTGGTAGTAGTGGTAGGCATCTGGCACCCCTGAGTAGGGGTGGTAGTGGTGGTGGGCATCCAGCCCCCATGGGTAGAGGTGGTAGTAGTGACAGGCATCCAGCCCCCATGGGTAGAGGTGGTAGTAGTGGTAGGCATCTGGCACCCCTGAGTAGGGGTGGTAGTGGTGGTGGGCATAGGTGGTAGTAGTGACAGGCATCCAGCCCCCCATGGGTAGAGGTGGTAGTAGTGGTAGGCATCTGGCACCCCCTGAGTAGGGGTGGTAGTGGTGGTGGGCATCCAGCCCCCCATGGGTAGAGGTGGTAGTAGTGACAGGCATCCAGCCCCCATGGGTAGAGGTGGTAGTAGTGGTAGGCATCTGGCACCCCTGAGTAGGGGTGGTAGTGGTGGTGGGCATCCAGCCCCCAGGGGTAGAGGTGGTAGTAGTGACAGGCATCCAGCCCCCATGGGTAGAGGTGGTAGTAGTGACAGGTATCCAGCCCCCATGGGTAGAGGTGGTAGTAGTGGTAGGCATCTGGCACCCCGAGTAGGGGTGGTAGTGGTGGTGGGCATCCAGCCCCCAGGGGTAGAGGTGGTAGTAGTGACAGGCATCCAGCCCCCATGGGTAGAGGTGGTAGTAGTGACAGGTATCCAGCCCCCATGGGTAGAGGTGGTAGTAGTGGTAGGCATCTAGCACCCCCTGGGTAGGGGTGGTGTTAGTTGTTGGCATCCAGGCCCCTATGTGTATATGTGGCATTGGTGATGGCCATCCCGCCCCTATGGTGCTGCTGTTGCTGGTGTAAGTCATTTCTGCATCCCTCTGTGTGTGTGTGATATGTCGGGTACGTGTAGTTTGTTTTTGTGGTTGGTGTCTGACTTACCTTCTGCGCCGTACGCGTCCGTGCCTGTTCCGGTAATAGATGTAGAATATTGGTAGGATCGGCACGATGGTATTCATGGTTGGTTCGTCTCGTTCGTCTTTCTCTTTGCTTCGTCTCGTCGCTGGCGTGTTCGTCTCGTAGCCGTGGATCGTGTTGTGGCGCGAATCGGAGCTTATGTGCGCCTCTCCCTGATGCTTTGACGTGCCGTGCGTAGCGACGGGTTCGGCGCGTACGGAAAGCGCATCGTACTTGTCCGGCCGGACGGGGCTGCATTTTTGCTTCCGTGCGACTCGATTCTGCGTTTCCGGATCCGCCTCGGTCGGAGAACAGGACCTGTATTGGGTGAGTACGACTGGGTCGGGATTTGGGCAGTTGTGCGCATCGTACTTGCTCGTTCGGACGTATGTGCGAATCGGTCAAGAAACAGGCATTCGCCTGGCTTTTTTCCCGGCCGAATGGTATTAGGTGCGCCTCTGACCGGGATCGGAATCGACCCCTTAATCTCCCCGTGCCTAACAAAAATGAATGTGTCCTTGTGTAACGTAACTGGTGCTCATGTAAAGTGCACTGTTACCTGATAACTTCGGGTCAAGTTCGTACTATATAAAACTCCGAAAAAAAATAATATATATATGATTTTGCTATTTCCTGATTCTCTATAGTTTATAAAATAATTAAATAAGACTTAAAACATGCATCTAAACCCTGCACCTTTTGACCAAAGACTACACAACTGAAAAAAGCAAAAGGAAGAAGAAACAATATTTTACTGATATCCCTAAACAACAAAACTCAAGGAGAATAATGTCAGCCCAGTCTTTCTTGCTGCTACCTTGTATAACAAAGTTACATTATATCAGCCCATTCAGGAAAAAATAAAAATGAGTCTTTCACTCTCCTTTTCCTTTCTTTGAATGGAATTTAGCATGCAGGTGTTTATCCGTGTTTACATTTTTGCACCGGTGAGGGCTATTTCCGTTTCGGTGGGGTTTTATCAGTTATTATAGGTTTAAACCTAAAACTGGATAGCCCAATGATATGCTAAGTTAAAGCTTGTTATAATCGTTTTGTTATATTCTCTTTGACTCTGTATTGCGGTGAATTGCCTCTGGGCAGGAGGCTTCCTGAGTGGATTATTGGGGTGGCCTTTTATCAGATTCTGTGTGGGGCTCAGGCGCACATCGTGTGGTGCGATGCATATGAGTGGATGTGATGTACGGGTGTGCACTCATGACTGCCTGATGTGCGATGGGAGCGTTTTACTTACCTGAAACAACCCTCCTGTGACTTTATGTTATGGGAGTGCTCGGCAGGCATTATCTCCCTTAATGTTTGTACCACACTGTTATTGTTGGGGTATAAAGTTTGCCGGTATGGGAAGGGCAAGGGTGGGAAATGTCTTGCTGTGTCAGCTGTTGAGACACATGGCATGGGTGGGGGGGATGTATTCAAATGCTCGCATGGCTCAGATTGGAACAGAAAATTGTGCATGTATTGGATCGCAGTGCTTGGTTACACATAATCTGGTATGGAAGTGCGTAGTGGGAAATAAGATATTAATGCATCACCTGGACATGCGTCACGATGAAACTTCTTGATGTGGAATGTTAGTGGATTGAATGATTGTCATAAAATTCGTGAAGTGGAATTGTATCTTTGTATGTAAAATTTGCAAACACATGTTAATGTATGTACAGACAAGTTATGTGAGACTTGGTATTGGTCTCGTGGTCTTAAGTCTTTATCTATGCGAAATTATGTCTTGTATTTTTGCATTAATATAATTTGGGCTACATAACAGCCCACAGAGAACAAACTGTCTTATGTATTTTTAAATGTACCTTTTTGTTGTTTCTAATGTTATTTGGAAGTCTGACACCTATATGTAAGTAAGTGTGATGCACTAGTGAGAGGATTACTTTATGTTAAAATAAGAAGTAAAATAAAAGCTTTAACCATTGGTGGCATTGAGAGGTACGGAACTATTACGTAGCCTCTTGAAAATAGTGGCTGCATCTATGGTATATGGAGTCCCCATGTTCAGTTTTAAGTTTGCCACGTATGGCACTATGCTGCAGATGTGGATAAGCGACTTCAATTGTGTTACGGCTCCGGAGCTGGACCATTCTCAGAGCCCTCCTTCGCCACCTTCCACGGCGGCCTGCACTATTGCAGCAATGACGGAAAGTTGTGGTTTTGTGGATGTGTGGCGTTACCCTACACCACAGGGTAGGGAGTACACTCACTATTCCACTGTCCATGAAATACATACCCGCATTGACTATTGGCTTATATCGCGCAGTTTGCTATCCCTGGCCCGACAGCGCTAACATCTACCTGGCACCTACTCAGATCACTCCCCTGTTTGCTTTGTTTTAGAGCTAGAGTACCCGCTCCCGAGAGCATTCTCTTGGCGATTTCTACAGTACTTTTTTGGGGACGCGGTGTTCCGCGAGGAACTAGCACAGGCAATTGATGAATATTTTCGCACGTATTTGGGAGGCCTTCAAGGTTTTCATTCGTGGGGTTGCCATTTCAAAGCACGCAGGGGTGCTCCTCTCCATTTGAGGCCGTCTTGTGGGGCTGGAAGCAGACTTAGCCGACCTAGCACCTGCGCATCTGCAGATAGCAGAGCAGGGGTTATTGAACGACATTAAATTTAAGCTAGACCAATATAAAGAGCTAGCTCAGAGTGAGATTACACATCTAGGCAAGTAAGCCACTGCTGGAGTTTATGGTGCGGGAGAGCGACCTAGGGCAGCACTTGCTGCTCTGATCAGGCCTAGTCGTGAAGACAGTGAAGTGCTGTCTATTCTGGACGAGCAGGCGGAACACATACATGGGGCGCACAAGTGGCAGAGTGGTTCCGCCAATATTACACTGAACTGTATACCTCACACGTTACATGTGACGAGCGGGCCACCGCTGACTACCATGCACATATCTCCAGGAAGTGGTTGTCGGATACACATAGGGAGTGCCTAATGGCACTGCTCTGTCCTGCAGAGATTGTAGCAGCATTAAAAGATATGTCTGGGGGCAAAGCACCGGGCTCCAACAGGGTGACAGTGGCTTTCTACAAAGCCTAGCAGGACAAATCTATTCCACATCTGGTCAATCTCTTCGATGAAATGGTAAGGGATGGTTCCAAGTCCCCAACAATGAGAGAAGCTTTATTGAAGGCCTTCCTCAAACCATGCAAACCAGCCGATCATTGCTCGTCCTAGCAACAGTTATCACTCTTAAATACAGACGCGAAACTCTTCTCAGAAGTTTTAGCTAATCGGCTGGTGCCCCTGCTTCCTGGAATAATAGGGCCAGAGCATTCCGGCTTTATGCCTGCTTGCTCCCTTATCTACAATCTTCGAGTCCTCTTTGCAACGATCTCGTGCATCGACCCTGAGGTCCGAGCTGTGGCTATTTTTTTTAGATGCGGAGAAAGCTTTTGACTCCGTCGGATTGGGATTCATGTTATTCGTGTTGCGTCGCATGGAAGTGGGGGATATCTTTTTGAAGTTAGTCCGTGGTCTTTACACGGCAACGACTGAACGCGCACGTATTAACGGTCTAGTTTCAGACCCAATAGCCATCATCAGGGACACGCGTCAGGGTTGTCCCTTATCACCACTTTTGTATGCCCTTAGTGCAGAGCCCTTGACCTGTGCACTTCTGGAATATCATGCCCATCAAGGTATTTGCTTTCCACATTATAACCTCATACTGTCTGCATACACCGACGACACACTCCTGTATGTTAGAGGCCCAGAGCGGAGTCTCTTTCCGGTGGTCAGGGAAGTAGTACTCTTTTGTGGCCATTCTGGACTGTGTATTAATTGGGACAAGTTCCTCATGTTCCCCCTTACCGCTGCTACGACTCAATACAGGCAGAGTTCCCACTTGCGTGGACTACTGAGCCCGTTCGCTATTTGGGCATCCAGGTCCACATGGATCTGGAGGTAGTGATACCTTAAAATTATGGGAACTCCGAGCATCGCCTCACCGAGGTGGTAGATCATTGGGTTAGGCTCCCCCTCTATCTCTGCGGTCGCACAGCATCATGAAGATGGTAATACTTCCACACCTTTTATTCTTATTTGCAAACATTCCGATATTGTTATCGGGTGCGATGTTTCGGACTTTGCGCTCCGTGATGGTACATTTTGGCGGGGCTGGCAAACAGCCTTGTGTGCAATGGGAGACGCTTACTCTTCCTTATAATGCGAGCGGCCTTAATGGACCAGACCTTGAGGCTTACTATGGGGTGGCACAAAGCATGTTTGTCAATTACTGGCTCCACGGACCACTAGATTTACTATATCTTTAGCTAGAGCGCGATGGAGCATCTCCTCAATAACTGCCCCTTTTTTACTTAGTAAACCGATGCACGCTTTCACATCCGGTGGGCACCAAGCATTACTTATTGAAAAAAATCGATGGCTAAGCAGCAGACAACTTTTCTTTACTCCCCGCAGCTTTCCCTGGACTGGTGACATGGTTTCCATTGGAACAGGAGTGGGCAGCGGCAGCACGTGAGCTTGTGATACGGAAAATGGGTGACTTTTTATAATAACATGGTACGTGACTGGGCCTAGGTTAGTGCACAGGACGATACACATTCCGTGCTAGCGCAATTTCATTACTACCGGGCGCGGCATGCGATGAGGAGCTTGCTGGATGACAATCTGGTGGAGCCAGCGGAGGTACCCGCCCTTACCTATCTCATACAAGCAACAACGCAAGGACATGCCGTAGCAACATTATATGCTTTTTCGCAGGGAGCTGGTATCCCCAAGTCTTGCCGAGACTGGCAAAACGAACTGGGCTTAGATATTACTGAAAAACAATGTAGTTACTGCTGTTCTGTAATACATACTATTTCACTGAATGGCCGAGATCAACTTGTGCATTTTAAATATCTTAATCGAGTATATTATACTCTAGTCAGATTACTCAGATACAGTCTGAGAGAAGACTCACATTGTACAGCACTTTTGGCTTATAATCTTTGAAATCTTGGGAGAAATAGCAGGGAGGTATTAGCCTGTCCGCCACTGATGGCCCTGCTAGGCTATGATCGAGATGTTCTGCGGACCAGTCGACGGTTGGTGGCACTGGGTCTCATGTTGGCGTGGCACAGAATCACCATACGTTGGATGAAGGGACCTCTCCCAACAGTGACAGAATGGTATAATGATATGACATATTGCGGTACACAATCTGATGCCTCTCATGATCTTATGCAGCCCGTAGTCGCCCGGGAGACATATGGGGCCCATATAGGAGTATTTGACTCACCTGCAGTATGAAGCAGATGGCGGAGGAGCTGGAAGGGGATGGGTGAGGGCTCCGGGGCAAAGGAAATACTTGCTTGTAAGAGGTCCAAGGTACAGTGTGCAGGGGGTGATGTAGTTAGATGACAGTTCCTATCTTCCAGTGTTGAGTGCTCCTGTGTATATGATTGTTGCCAGAAGACTCTTTCAGGAGCTTATGTCTAATGCATACTCGTTGGGAATTATCGGAGACGACCATGCCTGTGTTATCTTTTTACATTCTCACTACCACTATGTTAACCTGCTATGCACACCGACTATGTCTGACATATATCTGAAATGTTAATATGTTTAGCTAATGCATCTGGTCTGAGCCGGAAGCGTACTTCTTCTGATGGCAAATTGTTAATTTATATAAAATGAAAATAAAGTTGTTTTTTTTAAACTGTATAACCATCCAAAAAATAACACCTGAAATGCTATGGTGGATGCAAACATAACTAAATAAACTCCTCGGTCTCAAAAAAAAAAAACTACCAACCCACTTTCTTACACTGAGATAGCTTCTTTAAAAAAAGCATGTTGTTGAATTTGTGTTAAATGATGAAATATGTGGTTGATATCTCAAATCACGGATCAGGGAGTTCCATAGATGGGTATCCAGGGCTCTTTATTGAATAATCTCCAGGTGACTTCCGAGAAAGTTTAGTGACTAATAAGACTTGCACTGCTTGATCTGATCTTATGATTGGGTATGTAAGGAGTGCTAACTTTTGCAGCTAATGCGGGCCCAAACCTATTTGTCTCTTTAATATCTTACATAGTAGCTCTACTGTAGTTTTCTGGGCCAATGCATTTTTTAGAAGATGGAATATGTGACTGTGGGCGAAAAACGAATCGAGGAGGCTTGATGTGTCTCTCAATCTTGGCGTTTTATTGGTGAAATGCGTTTAACAATAATCAAGGTCAAGGCGGAAGCTGATTACGGAATGCGTTCAGTTCATCTGTCTTTAATTTCACTCCTTTTCTTCTTCTTCGTAGGTCAGACTACCTTCAGTGGAGTATCCCGGGATCTCGGCAAAGAAGACAGGGAGATGGAGGTAAGTATAACAATACTAGTGGTCTGGATGTAGGATAGAGACAACTACCACACCTAGGAGTGCCAGCCAGAAATTGGGTGAAGTAAAAAGAAGGTTACGTGCTCCCTCTCTTTCCTTTCTCCCTCTCTTAGCAAAATCGTGGGAAATGGGGTTCTGGTTAGGGATCGTGCCAAAGTAATGAAAAGAAAGTAAGTGTGGTCATGCAGAGTCAGTTTCCCCTCAAGGCTATTGTCGTTTTGCCTTGAAATAATTTGTCTGGCCTCTTCCTAGGGCCGATTATCAAGTTACAAAACAAAGAATGCAACAAACAAAAAAGGAACCCCTAAAGGTCGGGGTGTCACGATAACTAGAGACTGCCTGCTCTATTTGTTCCGTTCCCCTCCCCCACCATTTGTTCCCTGCAATTTTCCTCCCTCTCCCCCTGGTCATGTACCGCAGAAGCTGCAACTCTCCTGAGTTGCGGCGGCATATTCACATCTCCCGGGGTGACCACCAGGCTTCACTCCAGGTGTCTGGGGCTTCATCCTCCTTCTCTGCTTCCTCCTTCTTGGTTATAGGGAAAGCGTCTCTTCGTTCGTGTTCTGCTCAGTGCTCACGCTTGGCTCTCCTTCTCCACACCGCCTTGCTATCCCGCTGTCCTTCTCGGCATCATCCGGGTTCTTCCTCCTGGCGCCGCTTCCTATCTCCGTGATGCTGGTCTTATCCTCGCATTTAGCCCCTGGTTGGTTCTTGGTGTTGGCAGGACCGCCCCTTCCTGACGTCATCGGAGTCAGGGTTGCCGGGTTAACCCTTTCCTTTTCTGCAGTCCAAGGGAGGAGTTGTCAGAGCTGCTCGTCGCGGTCATGCTGGGACGAGAGAGGTAAGTGAGGGGAGGTTATGGATGTCGGGGTATGCTCCCCTGTGGGTAACAGGGTAGGGTATTCCTCACATCCCCCCACCCTATCATTCTTGCTAGCAAGAAATGGTTCTACAAGGTATCATGATAAATAATCAGCGTTAGTCTGATCACTTCCTTTTCTATGGTAGGTGTTAAACTGGAAAGGTTGTAATGTCAAAAACCATCTCAGTATCCTATTGTTGTGCCCTTTGTTGCGAGACAGCCATTCCAACTGGGCATCATCTATATACAACGTGAATTCTCTGCCCTCAAGATAATATCGGAGTGACTCAATAGCCCATTTGATGGCTAGGGCTTCTTTTTCTACGACTGCATACCGCTCATACCGCTTCTCACGCGGAAACAGCTTGCGGCTAATGTACGTGACAGGTCTTTTTTGACCCTGTGTGTCTATTTGCGAGAGAACTGCCTCCAGACCTTGTTCTGATGCATCCATTTGTAAAATGAAGGGTTTGGCATAATTAGGGCTGAGGAGAACTGGTTCGGACATGGAAATATGTTTCAGTTGGTGGAAGGCACGTAAGATAACAGGTGAGGGTTGTTTGAGTTCTTTTTCTGTCTTACTGTCCTTCTTCAACAAGTCAGTTAGAGGGGCAGCTACTTGGGAAAAATCCGGTATAAATTGCCTATAGTACCCTAAGATGCCCAGGAAGGCCCTCAGATCCTTTTTGGTTTTGGGCAAGGATAAATTGGCTACGGCCGCAACCTTCTCCTTCTGGGGTTTAATACACCCTTCCCCCAGGAGGTACCCCAGATATTTCATGGATCTAGTGGCTATGCAGGTTTTGGCTGGATTGATGGTTAGGACTCCCTCCCTCAGGGCTTGAATCACTTTAGTTAGATGGTCTAAGTGTTGTTCCCATGAGGTGCTATGGATGATGATATCGTCTATATAGGCGGCCGCGTAGGCTCTATGAGAATTCCGTATTGTATTCATAAGCCTCTGGAAGGTTGCGGGAGCCCCGTGCAATCCAAAGGGTAACATGGTAAACTGATACAACCCTCCGGGGGTGGAGAAGGCAGTTTTCTCTTTGTCTTGTTTCCTCAGTAGCACCTGCCAATAGCCTCTGCAGAGATCTAAGGTACTAATATATTGTGCCTCACCCTGCCTTTCAATCATCTCGTCGACATGCGGAAGGGGGTATGAGTCAAACTGTGATATTTTGTTGACCTCCCTAAAATCAATACAAAACCTAATGGACCCATCCGGTTTGGGCACGATGACGATTGGGGAGTTCCACTCGCTGGTAGAGGGTTCTATGATTCCCAACTTAAGCATCTGCTGTATTTTGTTCCAACAGCTTCCCGTCGAGACTCTGGTATTCGGTAAGGGTGTAACTGAACCTTTTTCCCCGGGAGGGTCTGAATCGTATGCTCTATTATTGACGTCTTTCCAGGAGTAAGAGAAAACACTTCCTGAAAAGAACGTAAACAGGTGTCTAAATCCTGGTTTTGGTTGACCGACAGGTCTGGGTCCAGGCTTTATTGATATAAAGTGGAGGGATTTTCATTACTACCTAACAATATGGGCTTGGCGCCTTCCCATTTCTTTAAAAGATTGATGTGAAATATCTGAGTGTTGCTTTCTTAGGATCCATTTCAAGATGATAGGTCACTGGTGTCACCTGCTCTATTACACGAAAAGGACCATGCCAATGTCCTAAGAGCTTATGGTCAGACGTGGTCATCGTGAGCAGGACTAAGTCTCCTACCTCTAGGGATCTTTCTTTCGTGTTTGTCATATTGTGCCTTTTGGGTGTTTTGGGCTTGTTCTAGGTGGGATTTTACGATGCTCCTAATCTGGTGTAATTGATTTTTTAGGTTGAGGACGTATTCTGGTAGGGGTTTGACCCCTTCTGCCCCCTCCTCCCGTTCTTCCTTCAGCATATCCAGCAGAGTACGGGGTTGCCGCCCGTACAGTAACTCAAAAGGGGAATACCCTGTGCTTTTCTGCTGCCTACATCTGATGGCAAACAGGGCTAAGGGCAACATATCCTCCCATTTACACGTTTCCAATTCTAGCAATTTTTTGTGTTATCTTGTGTAGCGTTATATTTTTCCACCAACCCATTGGTTTGTGGGTGGTAAGCGGAGGTTCGTATCTGTTTAATTTTCAGTTGTTGACAAACTTGTTTCAACAACTTAGACACAAATGGTGTTCCTTGGTCTGTTATAATCTCTCGTGGGAATCCCACCCGGAAAAAAATGTTAATCATAGCCTTAGCAATTTGTATAGCATTGGGCTGTCTCAGGGCAACTGCTTCGGGGAAACGGGTTGCATAATCCACTAGAACCGGGACATAACGGCACCCACTTCGGGAGGGAAGAAGAGGCCCAATTATGTCCATACCCACCCTTGAAAAAGGTTCGTCTATCACGGGGAGTGGACTTAACGGAACCCTCGAAGGCATGGTTCTACTGTTCTTTTGGCAGAAGGGACATTCCTTGCAATACTTACAAACCTGGTGGTATATCCCCAGCCAATAAAATTTCTCTAGCATGGCTTTCTCTGTCTTTTCTCCCCCAAAATTGCCTCCCAATTGATGACTATGGGCTAAAAACAGTACTTTTTCCCTATATTATTGGGGAACTAACAATTGGGGTGCAAGGGTTTTTCCTCCTTTCTGATATAGCAATCCCTTTCGGGAAAAAAAATAGCGGCATACTTGATCGGGGTCCTCAGCGGGGACTGCTCTATTCCAGACTTCTCTTAGAGTAGGATCCTCCCTTTGAGCAATATGGAAGCGCTGATCGTCTTTCCATAGGCCTTCTCCCTGGGACTGGGCTAAGGCAACGCAGGTCCATTCTTTCTTCTCTGCTTTTTTCTGTTTTCTGCCTTTTCGGAGTTTCCCTCGAGGCCAGTCCTTCTCTGACATCTGTGAGAAAGGGGCTGTTCTCCTCCACTCTTCTCCTTCTTTCCAGGCCTCTTGGAGCAAACTGTTCATGTGAGGATGGTCCCGTCCCAACACCAGGGGTTCAGGTAGTTTCGGGATTAACCCCGCTCGCAAGGATATCGGACTCTTGGATGGCTCGTGTTGTACCTGTATCTCAGTAGTGGGATACTGTCTGTTATCCCCTTGCACACACTGAATGTTTACCCTGTCGGAAACCACTCGTACCCCTCCAGGAACCGCCTGCGGCTGTATCACGCTCTGTAAACATCCCGTATCCACTAACGCCCGTCGGGGTTCACTATTGATGGTGACTTGGTGGTGGTAACGAGGCATAGGGTTTCCTTGGTTGCCATATAAGACTCGTGTCAACCCCACGTCCATAGGTTTTTCCCTCTGAGGACAGGCACAGGTGATATGCCCAAAGAGTCCACCATTAAAGCACTGGGGCCGAGGAACAGAGGAGGGTCGCGGGGGTTTGGGCACGGGTCCTGGCATCATGGTGACGGTTTCAGTCCTTTTCGGGGTTGTGGTCTTTTGGGTCTTGGACAACGCCCCTGCCGGATGTCTCCACTGAGCCTCTTCCCTACCCTTCTGTATTTCTAGTGCCCGGTAATAAACACTGGCTATTTCCACCGCCCGATCCAGAGTCAGCTGGGAATGTTGTCGTACCCATCGTTGTATGGGTGGGTGTAAGGAGGAGAGATATTGTTCCAAATATATTTTCTTCACTATCTCTTCTTTGGACGACATAAAGGGCCTCAACCACCTATCGGCCTTATCTTTCACGCTGCAGTATAGGGCTCCTGGCGTTTCTTGGGTCCCTTCTTTGATTTGTCGCAAGCGCATCCGGTAGGATTCATCATCCACCACCATCCGCTCCAGGATGCTTTTCTTAATGTCTTCGTAAGGGGTCAGACCAAGAGGGTTAGCGGCTTGATAGGTGGCCTGGAGGTGGCCAGAAAGGAGCGGGCCGAGGTATTGTCCCCATTTGTCAGCAGGCCAGGCGGCTGACCTCGCCATTCTCCAAATTTGCGAAAAAGAAATCAGGATCTTCTCCATTCACATATTTTTGCATGACAACCGAAGGTAAGGTCGTTTGGCTCCTATGTTGGCTAAGTGCATCTGCAAATTTGCCAATGACAGCTTCTTGGGTCTGACCTTGTTCAGTTAAGGTTTTGTGGAGTTTCTCTCTGTCTTACTCGGCCACCGCTAAAAACTTCTCCATAATCCTTCCCAGTTTTTCTTGGCCTTCCGCCATCTTATGCACAACAGCCTCCATGGTCTCCAATCCCACTTTTGACACCACCTGTGGGAGGGCTGGGCGAAAAACGAATCTAGGATGCTTGATGTGTCTCTCAATCTTGGTATTTTATTGGGGAAATGCATTTAACAATAATCAAGTGTAGTGTGGTTTGTGGCCTCATTGTCTACATTGCTAAGTTAGCTTAGGCCTGGCTGCCATGATGCCTTTTTTTGCACACGTTACTCTGTGACTTTGTTTTTCTATCCCCTGCTTGTGCCCGGCTATATTAGAACTGTCTGCCTTTTTGCCTTTCACCTTTTCTCCTGTTCCCTGTGGGTTTCGTCTGCACACCATGTACAAGGTCGAAAAACAACGTCCCTTGTTCTTGCTGATCTGGTCAGCCCCTCGCACTTAGACATAACACAAAATACAGCTGCACTGGAGAAATTCGTGTGCTTTTAATATTGTGATCTCGCTGTTTGTGGCACTTGGAGAAAAACCTTTCCAGGGAGAAGAGCTGTGCTTGTCTGATAATGTAAACCTTGCATCTAGATATTGAGGTATGGGGGTCCGCCTGACAAAGCCCAGAGGTCTTCTATTTTTATAATAAACTAGTTAATAGCACGGGGAGGGTGGTAAGGCCATTTAGCCCTATATCCACTGGCTTTATAAAATGCTGTCCCCGTTTGTATTCTATGGAATTGTAACCATGCTTATTATTTTATCATTATGCATTATGCTGATAGTACTGGCACGTGTACTTTATCTTAGAGCACGATAGTTGAAATAAACATTTTAAACTATACTGTGTCTCTTATTACGCACGTTGTGGACAAGTATGAGTCAGTAATGAAAGAGTGTTCTTGCTCCCGCGAGTCCTGAGAGAGAGACCGTGTTCTGGGTTGTCTAATCATTGGTAGCTTCGAGGTAGTACGGAGAACGAATGAGACGCTAAAGCTATTCGGATTGGGATTGTGGGTACTAAGGTGCATGGTTGGTTCACCACTATACTCCGAGGTCCTATTATCCTGTGCATAGCTCTGTATATGTGCAGAATCCCCGCAACACAAGGTTTTATGGCGGAAGCTGATTACGGAATGCGTTCAGTTAATCTGTCTTTAATTCCACTCCTCTCCTTCGTAGGTCAGACTACCTTCGGTGGCGTATCCCGGGATCTCGGCAAAGAAGACAAGGAGATGGCGGTAAGTATAACAATACTAGTCGTCTGGATGTAGGATAGAGACCACTACCACACCTAGGAGTGCCAGCCAGAAATTGGGTGAAGTAAAAAGAAGGTTACGTGCTCCCTCTCTTTCCTTTCTCCCTCTCTTAGCAAAATCGTGGGAAATGGGGTTCTGGTTAGAGATCGTGCCAAAGTAATGAAAAGAATGTAAGTAGGGTCATGCAGAGTCAGTTTCCCCTCAAAGCTATTGTCATTTGCCTTGAAATAATTTGTCTGGCCTCTTCCTTGGGCCGATTATCAAGTTACAAAACAATAAAGAATGAAACAAACAAAAAAAGAAACCCCTAAAGGTCGGGGTGTCACGATGATTAGAAACTGCCCGCTCTATTTGTTCCGTTCCCCCCTCCCACCGTTTGTTCCCTCAGATCTTCCTCCCTCTCCCCCTGGTCACGTACCGCAGAAGCCGCAACTCTCCTGAGTTGTGGCGGCGTACTCACATCTCCCGGTGTGACCACCAGTCTTCACTCCAGATATCCGGGGTTTGTCCTCCTTCTCTGCTTCCTCCGTCTTGGTTGTAGGGGAAGGCGTCTCTTCCTTTGTGTTCTGCTCCATGCTCACGCTTGGCTCTCCTTCTCCACACCGCCTTGCTATCCCGCTGTCCTTCTCGGCGTCTTCCGGGTTCTTCCTCCTGGCACCGTTTCCTGTCTCCGTGATGCTGGTCTTATCCTCCCATTTAGCCGCTGGTTGGTTCTCGGTGTTGGTAGGACCGCCCCTTCCTGACGTCATCAGAGTCAGGGTTGCCGGTTAACCCTTTCCTTTTCTGCAGTAGAAGGGAGGAGTTGTCAGAGCTGCTCGTTGCGGTCGTGCTGGGACGAAAGAGGTAAATGAGGGGAGGTTATGGATGTCGGGTTATGCTGCCCTGGGGGTAACAGGGTCGGGTCTTCCTCACAGTGACCAGCCCTCTTAACCTTAAGGCATGGTCTAGCCGCTTGGATGTGCTAGCCCTGTTGTTTCAATAGTTGAACAGAGATAGAATCTGTGCCTTGGTAAGTTCAATCCGTTTGACATAGCTGGAGAAGAAGGGCGATCCTTCTATGTGTTATAATGCAAAATTAAAGTTTTCTGGTAACTATTGCTGTTTGGAGCTGAAAGGAAATGCGTCTTTAATCATACCCTACGATTTTTGTACTGTTTCAATTGGGTATGAGTCCTCTTATTGACACCTGGTGTACTTGTCAGGCTATTAACCAACAGATGGATTGCAGTTTTGGTCCCATTCAGATAAATATTTCTCTCCTTTGTCCAGTGGTGAATGTGTGGCAGGAAAATTGTTATATTAGTTTGCTCATTTGAAGGTTTGTCCAGGAGGAGATACATCAGAAGGTAGTTTCCTTAATTCTGGGACTGTAGTTTGTACTAGGAGATGAGCTGAGTAACAGGTCTCATGCAAATGTTTAAAAAATATAGTAGTTAAGGAGGGGAACTTGGGAATCCAACAGTGAGTTTCTGAGCGTAAAATGATAATCTCATGTTAATTTATTGGCTGCACATCGTTGCGAATGATTGAGGCCATCTGAGCACTTTTACACTTATCTCAGCCTACTTTTCCAAGCGACTTAAGATTATCCTAATGCCTGCTGTGTCATAGTCTGCTGATCAATTTTAATAAAGCAGGATCGAATTTTCCGATCTTCTGACATTGAGAGAGGACATCTGATCTTTTATAATGGTTGTAACTGAAGTTCCTTTCATCATAGCATGTCTGAAGCCTGATGGTCTGTCATGCAAAATGCTATTGGATTGAAATAATTCTTGTAATTGTCGAGCGAACACGCCTTTCAGAATTCTGCTTAGGATGGGAAGGTTTGAAATCGGTCTGTTGTTCACCAACTCCAAAGGGTCAGCAGTTTGTTTATCCAGTAGTGGGGTTAGAGTAGCTTACTTTAGTTCATTGGGTACAATATCTTGTTGGAGTGAGGTGCGTATGAATCTTGTAAAATCTGCACAAGTAGACATTTGTTCTATCTCAGCCTACTTTTCCAAGCGATTTAAGATTATCCTAATGCCTGCTGTGTCTTAGTCTGCTGATCAATTTTAATAAAGCAGGATCAAATTTTCCGATCTTCTGACATTGAGAGAGGACATCTGATCTTTTATAATGGTTGTAACTGAAGTTCCTTTCATCATAGCATGTCTGAAGCCTGATGGTCTGTCATGCAAAATGCTATTGGATTGAAATAATTCTTGTAATTGTCGAGCGAACACGCCTTTCAGAATTCTGCTTAGGATGGGAAGGTTTGAAATCGGTCTGTTGTTCACCAACTCCAAAGGGTCAGCAGTTTGTTTCTCCAGTAGTGGGGTTAGAGTAGCTTACTTTAGTTCATTGGGTACAATATCTTGTTGGAGTGAGGTGCGTATGAATCTTGTAAAATCTGCACAAGTAGACATTTGTTCTTTGATAGTGTAAGCAGTTGGAACTAAAGAACATACAATTAACCCATGCTATTAGTTTTCTTGAACTTAGGCCTTAAGAATCTGTCTTTTACTCTGGCAATACATAAATGTGCTCAAAGGGTACAACAGCACCTGGCTCAATTTGTATAGTGCAATCATACTTCCAATGCGGGAAAGCGAACAAATCTCAGGTTTAGCAAACATTATGGCATATACATGATACTGGAGTGGCACTGAAGAGAGATAACCCACTGCCGGATTTTAAGTCGCTGTGAATTTTTTCAGTTCTTCTCTAGCAGACACATAACTTACTGAAGAATAGCAATGATCATGACAAAACTGTGATGATGGTATTGTACGAGTTGAACAGTTCACATAAGAATTGTTTGGGAACTCCAAATCTACAGCACAGTTTGGAGAGGCTCTGATAACACAAGAGAGCATATCCCTGCGTTCTCCAAAAGAGAATGGAATTGAAACCTCATTAATTGGTCCTGGATTCAACGGCATATCATCAACATTCAGGACTACATCATGTACCTTCTTGGCACTTTTGGGAAAGTTATTCTTAATCGCCCACTCATGGTCAGTAAGCATCCCACAAGGATCAATGACACAATATTGTGGTGAACAATATAATTGGTAAAAAATGTGTGTAAAAAATATCGTTTACCACAATATGATGTTTCTTTACAGAAAAAAATATCATTGACACTAATATCGTCCAAAAACATACAAAAATATATATTTTTATTATAAATAGAGTTTAAAGTAGTCAACGGTAAATCTTTTAATATATATATTTTATATAATGTAAATTAAATTGATTCCACTAATATTTAATACTCTGTATATATACATATAGGGCCTTATTAAGAGTACGGCGGTATTCAGGACTGCCGTACTCGTGTTGGTGGTCCGACCACCGCCTCACTGCGGGTCCAGCCTGCAGTATTCTAAGTGTGGCAGTCGGACAGCCGGCTCCGCCGGGCTCAAGAATCCCACTGGGCCGGCGGTCTGAAACCGGCCTGAATATGCTAGTGATGTCGCTGCCAACACAGACGAGGATATTACGAGTTGTCTTTTCACTGCCCTTTTCATGGCGGTGATCCCGCCATGAAAAGTGTGGCGGAGAGGCAACTTCCAGCCGGATCTGGGCTTTGGGGGTACATGCGGGGGGGCGGCACATGTTGTGCCCCCCTGTAATTGCACCCCCGGTCCTGCATGGTGTGGCATGCATGCCACACGATGCAGGAATATGCTGCAGGCACTGTCACGGCAGCGGGCTGCATGTTAGGCTCTCCTATGAGCCTAGCAGCCCACTGTCGTGAGACCACCACAGCACCGCCTGCCATGGATTACACTCATACTCTGGTGGGCTTGACGGTCCTCCTGTCTGCACGGAGGTGGCGGGCCGACAGGAGGACAGCCAAACTCGCAATAAGGTCCCTAATCTACACATATATATATATATTACAGCTACGGGGTACAATAATACCAGCACTTGCGGGAGCAGTTCACCCTGATTTTATTCGGGTGTAGGTACACACAGACGCGTTTCGGCAACCGCCTTTCTCAATGACAGCGGGCGCCATGAGACGACATCAATAAATACAGAATTCATTAATTGCAAAGAAATTCATCAACATCAATAACGGACGAATGTCCACATGATTTTGGTTTCGGCCATCTTAAAACATGCTTTGCTACACATTGAGCTCATATAATCATACTGTTATATACAGAGAAAACCCATTATTGCGCCCTGTATGGGCAATTGGCACCTGATGATTTCGATGCCTCTCATGTTGCACAACCCTGTTAATTTCCTTATTCCACCCTGTATGAGCATAACGTGTTGCATAACGTGTTCTCACACCGTTACTTCAAAATGAAGTAAATTTGTAAACAATGTGTACGCAATGTTGTATGATGCCTCCCCATTCCAACAGGTGTCCCCAAAAAATCTCAATCCCATAATTTTAAGGTTGTGGTGTGCATGTTTATGTACTTCGCCTTCTCAGATTATAGGTGTATTGCCATCTCCTCCCCACTGTTCAAATCCATAGGTATCTTGGTCTGGGTGTCAATGATGTACCTAGATTCTAATCTGCGGAGCATCAGTTGTCTATCTCCTCCTTGTATGTCTTTGGGTACGTGATCCATACAGAAAAACCTCAACAGAGCCCTGTTGCTATCATGATGGTTCTCAAAATGCGTCGCCACTGGATACGTTGCATCCTTGGTGGCGATAGCCCTAAGGTGTTCTAAAATCCGCACCTTAGTTGGGTGTATGGTACTACCAATGTACCTCAAACCACACGGACATACTAAACAGTACACCGTGTGGCTGGTCTTACAATTCATGAACTTGCCAATTTTCTTGGGTGCCCCAAGACCTGGTACATCATACGACAAGACTTTATGGCTATTTTTACAAGCCTTGCATCTTCCACAGGGGAAGAAACCTTTAATTTGCTCAAATCAGGATTGTCTGCTCTCTTTCAGACAATGGCTCTGTACCAGATGATCTTTCAATGAACATGCCATCCAAAATGATAGTAGGGGTGATCCTGGTAGATCTTCCCCTATAATCGGGTCTGTTTTCAGGATGTGCCAATTTCTTCGTAGCGCACTCCTGATCTCACTAGCATTACTTGAGTAGTTTGTTACCATTCTGAAATCTTTTAGACCTTTGACATTCGTTCTCTCTCTTCTATATTTGGCAGTTTGAATGTCATTCACTAAATCCAGTCTGAATTTGGCATCTACCTTCTTCTTCGCCTCTGTTAGGACTACCATCGGATACCCTCTGACCATGAATCTCTCCATGCTTTCCGCTGCTGCCGCCTGGAAGTCACACTCCCTGGTACAATTTCTCTTAATGCATTACAGCTCCCCATAGGGGATGCTGTTTTTTAATTTCTCAAGGTGACAACTGCTCGCATGTAATAGGGAATTCCCCGCTGTCGGCTTTCTGTGCAGGGTGGTGCACAGCCTGCCTTCAGAGGCAAATACCTTCAGGTCTAAAAAGTTCACAGATATTTTACTGATTTCTCCTGTGAATCTGAGATTCAGATCATTTGCATTGAGCACTTTTACATATTCCTTAACTGAGTGCTCAGTGCCTTTGTATATGATGAATAAATCATCAATATACCTGTTCCAGCTAATCACTCTACTGGTCCACTGATCATTGGTATCCGACCAGGCCATCCGCTTTTCCCACCAGCCAACGAATAAATTCGCATAGCTGGGGGCGAAGCAGGTGCCCATGGCCGTACCTTGTATTTGTTTAAACAGCTGGTCATGGAACAAAAAAATATTATTGTTCAAACAGAAATCAACAAATTCCATCAGCATTCTGTTATGATCAATGAATTTCAATGAACGTCCATTCAAGAAGTAGTTAACCGCCTCAAGACCATTCTTATGTCCAATGCTCGTGTAGAGACTAGAAATGTCGAGTGTGATCATCACAAAATCTGACTCCCATACCACCCCTTCAATTCGCTGCAAAAAATCTTTGGTGTCCTGTATATAGGAAACCAGTTCGGTGACAAACTCAAACAGAAAATGATCTACATAGATCGACATGTTCTCAGTCGGACTTCCTTGTGACGAAACTATGGGACGACCAGGAGGATTTACTTGGTCCTTATGGATTTTAGAGAGATGGTAAAAGGTCAGTAGGCGTGGATGTTTACAGTTGAGAAAGGCATATTCTTCAATTTCCACCATGCCCCTTTGCCTCCATTTAGCGATGAGCTGTTGATACCCTTCAACGCGTCTCTCATACTCTTTTTTCATGATTTTCACATAGCTCGAGGTGTCTTTCAATTGTTTCAGTGCTTCTTTACGATAGTTATCGGCTGTTAGAAGCACGATATTACCGCCCTTATTAGATGGTTTGCATTCGATGGTTCGATCTTCTTGTAGACCTTTCACTGCTTCCCTTTGTGATGTTACTCTTAATTCCTCTCTTATCCTTTTTAGTTCATAGTTTCATCAGATCCTTAGTTACAGTCTCAGTGAATATGTCGATGGCATCCATGGGCATTTGTGGGATAAATTTAGACGCAGGTCTAAAAGGACTTCTTGGACCCACTTGTGTGACTCCCAATTGTACGGCTCTGTCTATGTCACTGACAATTTCCTCCCTGTTCAGATTCTCTTCATCCTGTAAATCTTCCAGGATAGCCAGAGTCTCCAGATCGTTCACTGTGTTGTAGGGATTCTGCACATACACAGAGCTATGCACAGGATAATAGGACCTCGGAATATAGTGGTGAGCCTACCATAAACCTTAGCACCTAAAACCCCAACCCGACTAGCTGTAGCGTCTCATTAGCAACAATGCTACCAATGATTAGACAACCCAGAACACAGTATCTCTCTCTCTCAGGACTCGCAGTAGCAAGAACACCCTTTCATAACTCACTCATACCTGTCCACAACGCGCGTAAGAAGAGACACTGTATAGTTTAAAATGTTTATTTCAACTAACGTGCTCTAAGGTACAGTACACGTGACAGTACTATCAGCATAATGCATAATGATAAAATAAGCAGCATAGTTACAACTCCATAGAATACAAACGGGGAAAGCATTTCATAAAGCTGTGGATATAAGGCTAAATGACCTCACCACCCTCCCCGTGCTAATAGCTAGTTTATTATAAAAAAAGAAGACCTCTGGGCTTTGACTAGCGAACCCCCATACCTCAATATCTAGATGCAAAGTTTACATCATCAGATACAAACAGCTCTTCTCTCTGGAAAGGTTGTTCTCCAAGTGATTTTAACAGTGAAAAACACAATATTAAAAGCACATAAATTTCTACAATGCAGCTGTAAATAGAGTGTTATGTCTAAGTGCGAGGGACTGGCCAAATCAGCAGGAACAAGGAACGTTGTTTTTCGACCTTGTACATGGTGTGCAGACATAGCCCAAAAGGGAACAGGAGAAAAGGTGAAAGATAGAAATGCAGACAGTGCTAAAATAGCCAGGCAGAAGTAGAGGCTTGAAAAACAACGGTACACAGTAACGTGTGCAAAAAAGACCTCATGGCAGCTAGGCCTAGGCCATTGTAGCAAGGCAGACCAGGAGGCCACAAACCACACGACACCCTCCCCTGGGCAGTCCAACGTTCAAGAAGATGACAGAGTTCAAATAAACCGAGCAGAACAGAACGTATGTGGAGAAGCGAATCCCAGGAAGGACAACGAAAGGGAGATCGGAATAAAAAAATCAAAAAAAAGAAAAAGATAAATATATATATCCAGCGCGGCAGGTCGCAGAAAGTGAAAGCCCTCTCAATCCAACAGAGT
Organism: Calotriton arnoldi; assembly: GCA_963921515.1. NCBI lineage: Eukaryota > Metazoa > Chordata > Amphibia > Caudata > Salamandridae > Calotriton > Calotriton arnoldi. Next base: position 656,688 of record CAWUFW010004174.1, read on the forward strand.
GTAAGTGCAAAAAAACGCCACACCTTCCAAGAGGACATCATTGGAATCGTCGGGAAAAATGCGACGCCATCCAGTCAAGTAAGTCAAAGCTGCAGTCATGATCCTCGTAAGAGGGAGCAGCGAATAGCATTGCGGGACAACTTGCGTGATACTCAATAGAACTCTGTTGTAGGAGATTCCGAGCAGCCGCCCAGATATCCCATTGTGCCAAGATCCCCAGTGCAGCCGCACGCGCCATGTAACCTGCAGCGGAACAGTCCCGTTCATGGGCCTCTAGGGGACCCACCAACTGAACAAAATCCGGAACAGACAAAGACGTATTGGAGAGGCAATAATCCATGGCCCACGAGAATGGACATCTGATGCAAGACATCACAGGTTGCATGCAAGTGAAATACGCAAAGCGAAAAGAAAGTGTATAGGACACACTCATTGTTGCCAACGGCAGGACGCCGAAGCCAGCGAGGAGGCGTTCACGGAGCATCTGGAGCCGACCTGGCTCGAGAAGGGCCCATGGAGGTGCAGCCATTGCGTAGTAAACAGACCAACAGCAGGAAACCAGCCGCCAAGGCGAGGATCAGTGGAAAGCCACCAAAGACGCTGGAAAAGATGGAATGAATAAAAGCCGGTATTACACCAAAAATAGTTTGAAAAGAGGTCACAAGGCCAGAGCACACAACTTTAAAAAAGTGCACCAGACCTTCAGTGCGGGACGCATTAAAAACACGGTGAATCAGCTCACCGAAATGTTGTGGGAGGTTAGTGTTCAAAAGGGCCTGTATCTCACTGTGGGTACTTGCCACCTGGAGAATGAACGTCTCCCGGGCAGATGTGAGCATAACCTCCTGGTTCAATAATAGCGCCTTTATTCTGCTCAATTTATTGAAATCCGCCTTCAGAGTAGGAATGGAAGGCCACACAGAACTATCTATGATGTCGTGCGGGGGAGGAAAAAGCACATTTTTGCAGCAGACAACCCTGTGGGAAACAGTAACAATATATGGTATGCCGGCCAGCAGGCCACAGCAGTCTTGGTTATTTAAAAGCAAATAGCTACCATTAGCAAGCACAGTGAAAGTAGGAGAAATAGCAGAAGCTGGAATACCCTTTAACACACAAGCAAGATTCGGAGCCGAAACGTTACAAGCTCCGTGCAACTTAATGTGTTTGCAAATAAGGGAATGACCCACAGTTGAATCGCATGACTCCCCCGTGAGAAAAACCTCCCTCCCTTCTCTAAGGCATTTAAACATGAATGGCAGGGACCAAAGTTCATGCAGGAATGCACTGCCCAAAGGCTGGAAACGGCCAACAGGATAATGCTTCATGCACGAACTAAATTCAAACAATGAAAAAGGCAAAGCGATAACCCCGTGTACTAGCCACACAGCAGAATCCAATTCAGCAATAGAGAATGGTAAGGGCTCTATCTTTTCAATATGTAACAGAGTGTATGCTGCATCTTTCATGGACATGAACCGCTGTTTCTCAGTCAAATTAAAAGGTGAAAATAAGGCAGAGGTGTTCAAAAATTGCCAAGGAACTTTCCCCATTTTAAGTGTTTGCAAAGTCCATGCAAACTGCATTACTGAACGCAATTGATTTTGACCATGATACAACACAGAAACATCATCTTGTACAATATCAACAACAGAGGAAATAATATTCTCTAATGTGTAAATGCGGGAAGACAGGGTATTAATACTATTGTCAACAACAGCAAGCACCTTTTCCAAATTTGCTTGATCGATTTCCCGCAGACGGGAAGCAGCTTCAATTTGCGAAAGCTTCCAGAGTTCATTATAAGTTTCATAAATGAATCTCTTAGGTCGAGGACCACGAGGCCCCAGAACAAAATCGGACAGATCAATGTTGCCTGATAGGAGCGATAAATGTTGTTTAACAGAATCTAGGGAAGAGTGCTGCAACCACTGTTTACATAATTTACCAACAGAATATGTCGCCACAGTGCGAGAGTCAGAAAACCGTGGATCAGGCCTATCCTGTTTGTAACCAGGAACAGAGTCATGAAAACGCAATTGGCAGGCATTAGATGCAATGGGCCAAGCCAACCAGGGTGACTGAACCAACGTAGAGACATTAAACGAATTGTTCAGAAACAAAACCTGCAATTCGGTAAGGGACATATTAAAGTACAAGCTTTTGTTGGGAGTGGAGGACAAGACAGGAAAGGATGGGGCATTCAATTGTTTGGACGTAGCCAAGCCCCAACATGTCGTTTGATAGACGGTCCGATTTAAAAATAGAATTTGGGCTAGGATGAGGCAAGCACGGTGCCCTGCACCTGCCACGCTTTTGTGCCCCAAATAGATTTTAAATCTATGGTGTCACGCCAGTGTTCATACCCAGCAACAGCCAAGGCGCTTAAAAAGGAGCCTGAATATAGCAATTTTGTATGAGTCAACATTATTTTCTGTGTAGAGGAAGTGTTTAATTTAAAGAAATAGGACCCAGGGTTCGATCTGTTAAAATCTGTAAAATAAGTAAACTTATTTCTAAGAGTTTGGGAGCTACCTGGCGAAGGGGTCGGACAATGTTCCCATTGGGTGTAATTAAAAAGACCCCGAAGGGTACTGTGTTTATGGAGGAAGTGGTTGCCCCAATGCTGGTAACAATACAAATCAGCATAATTTGCAGAATTCATGTACAGATCTTCAGCATGAAAAGCAGCATAATATTTCAAATCAGTAAATAATGCTTCAACTGCATGTACATCCCAATCATCAGAATGAATATTACTTTTTACGACATCACCCATTGAAACACGAAGGACATTTGGTACATTAATAATTTCGGTTGGTCCATGAATTTGAAAATTTACCGCATCCCAAACGATGCCATCAGCAACTGGAAAAGCTGAAATGTTCACAAATGTGTGGTCTCGCTTCATGATGTGAGATGAAGAATGTGGAGCCAAAGTTCCAGCGACAGAGTTCACCGCAGAGCGTTCTGGCAAATAGTGTCCATTGATGAGCAGAAAAAACACGGTGACAAAGCCAATAGACATGAACAAAAAAATTAGGAAAAGTACCAACCAAATGTATGTCCATGGGGGGATCAAAAAATTGTCTCTGAACCAGGATACAAAAATACTGAATTTGGATGGGACAAGTGATGAAGTGGAAACCGAGTCAAAGGAATAACGTGTTGGGCTCAGTGGCGTTGTTGGTAGATGAGCCACGGACTCGGTTGTGGGGTAGGTATACTCTGGCTCCTCGTGGCAGGGGGAATCCAGGTAGTCGTGCAGATTATCAGGCAAATCTACCATCTCGATAGCAACATCAGTGACCGTTCATGTAGGAGGGCCACTAACATTCGTCCGGTAAATGACAGGACAAGAGACCGCTGGTGTAACACTATTCAGGAACGGCCAGATGTTGTAGCTTGACATTTTCCACCGAGATGTATCTGTTCTCCTTGCGACCAGGAAGCGGTGGTAAGATGACTGTACGAGTTCCCTTCAAGCCAAGGACTGGAACCGGTGCACGATAAGAGGGGCCGAATTCTTTTTTGTTCTCCACCTTCTCTCGAACCAGATCTCCAATCTTCGGAAGCCAGCCGGCAACCGGAATCTGCAATGCAGCGTCTGGGGCTGAAGGTAAATGTGCAATCGCAAGTTTGTCTCGGGCTTCTTGTAAGTCCTGTAACATAGTAGAATGGTTATCTACATCAAAAATGGCGGATTGCGCCGCCATGTCTAGACCATCAAGGTCAGGCACAAACATTCTTATGCCAAAGAGCATTTCGTAAGGGGTCCGCCCACCCAGAGGTCTTCTCGGAAGATTATTAAGTGCACGTTGTACGGTATACAAATGGGCCAGCCAGTTCCTGCCAGTACCTAAGACTCTAGCTGTCAAGGATTGCTTTTAAGTCACGGTTCATTCGTTCAACAATCGAATTGCCCTCAGGCCGATACGGTGACGAAAATTTCACCCGCACCCCCAGTGAACCCATTGCGTCCTTTTAAGCCTTAGAGGCAAACGCTGGACCTTGGTCAGAATGGAAGGTGCCACAGGCGAAAATTCCCACAAAGACACGCAAATCCCTTATGACATTTCGAGCGTCAGCACTCCGTTGTGGCCAGAGCCAGATGAAACGTGTGCACAAATCCACTGCAACTAAGATATATTTATATGCAGTGTCTGAAGAGAATGGACCGCAGTGATCCAGGTAAACACACCCAAAAGGTCTGTTCGAAATGCAGAGCGAAGTCTGCGGTGGCCGTGTAACCGTGGAAGGCTTAATCTGCTGACTAATGTCACAAGAAAGCACATAAGTACGGGTTTGTTTGTATAAACCACGCCACCAGTAACGCTGCTGCAAGATGGAAACTGTCGCAGACACCCCAGCATGAGCCGAAGCCATGCCTTCGTGTGCTGCAGTTATCAAGGAAAGTCTGCGGTCCGCGTTGGGAATCAGCCGATCCCCAACGTCTGGAATTCTTACATAAGGAGCCTGTTCGGGACCTAATTGGTAAGAGTATTTTGAAGGGAAACCCCTAGGGTAATTAGCACCTTCCTTTGTCGCAGCAATAGCTGCTAGAATATCAGAGTCTATTTTAGACATTCACCTGGTAACTGCTGCGACTGAGCACGTGGCTACTGCTGATTTGGCAGCTTCGTCTGCCAAACCGTTACCGACAGCGTGTGCGCCCACACGCTGGTGGCCAAGGGTGTGAACCACCTGTGTGAGGGGCAGACGCTGTTGCAAATCTGCCACTCGAACCCAAAGCATTTTATGCTTGATTGTGCTGCCTTTTGCATCTCTATAGTCATTTTGTGACCAAAAGAATAGATTGTCATTGTAAGACTGGACACAGTAATAGGAATCGCATACAATAAGAGTGGTCACATCCGGATTAGCGAACTCAAGTGCTAGCACCAATGCGTGCAGTTCGGCCAATTGTGCAGTACTGTCTCCTAGTGCCTGTGTATGCACTACAGTTGATTTGAACCTTCCGTTCACAAAAGGTACCAGCAACAATAGCACATGCGGCTGAATAAGCATGCTTGGAACCCGTGGCCGGTTGTGCCGAACCATCGGTATAGATAATACATTCTTATTCCTCAAGCGGTAGCAAAGACAGAGGAGGAGGATGAACAAATTCATACTGTAAAAACTCCTGAGTCTGAAGAGAAGAATCAAAGATAAAAGTGACATCCGGAGACGTCAAAGATGTTGCCCATTGTATCCAACGGGGGTGCAAAGCTTTAGAGTTCGGAACACTTGCTTTCGTCACTGCCTCTAGGGCAGGATAGGGTGTTACCACCAAAATGCGCTTTCCCTGTGCCAGTGCGCGTTCCTTTAGAATCGCCATTTGCACTGCAGTTAAAACTTTCTCCACAGATGAAAAACGCATGTCTGAGGAAGTGTAAAGATGTGACTTGTATGCGATGGGTACTGTGTCACCTTCGTTAAAGGTCAAATACGTTAAACCCACTGCCCCTGGAATTATTCTAATCACCAGGTTGGTGTGGTTATCACGAGTCAACAAGTATTTAGACTCTAGTAAGTCTGTCTGCAAAGACTGCAGAATGGAGGAATGCTCCGGAAGCCAGCATGACTTCGAAAAGTTAGGTTGTATCAAGGCATAAAGTGGCTTGATACGCTGTGCATATTCGGGAATGTAAGTACGCCCGAAGTTTAGAAAGCCCAGTAAAGACTGAAGTTTCTTCAGAGTGGTTGGAGGGCACAAAAGTGCACATTTCTCCAGAAAATGGGGGGCTAAGCCCTTACCTTCGTTGTTGAGCTCATAACCCAAAAACAAAACGGTAAATTCAGCAATGTGAGATTTGGCAAAATTAAATTTGTATCCTAGAACCGCAAATTCTAGAATAATGCGGTCCACTCGGGAAAGATGCGGAAACAATTAGTCGTCTGTCAGATGGATATCATCGACGTACGAACACGCATCTGGGTCTATGCCGTCTAACAAAGAGACAACACGAGCAGCGAATACGCCCGGACTGTTCTTGTAGCCCATAGGTAAACGCCTGAATTTGAATAATTTACCACCGGAGGTAAAAGCGCTCCATTGGCTACTCTCCGGGGCCAAGTTGTGCGTGTAGAAACCATTGGATAGGTCAAGTGTAGTTTTATATTTTTTACGAACAAGACTGTCTACTAGCGCAGAACTATGTGTGTTTTGCACCGCAAAGGTCCGACAATGAGAGTTCAAATGCCGGTAATCCAAAACTAAGCGGTACGATCCATCGGGTTTAGAAACCGCAAAAAGGGGATTATTCATCGGTGACTCGCATGTTTCAATCACTCCCTGATATTCCAACTGGGTCAGAATTTCGGAAACGGGACCTTTAGCTTCCCGTTTGATGGTATATTGGGGCTGTGGCAGGGACCGCAGAGGTATTTCATGGGGTGGTGATTCTTCATCCCAGCCCACATGGTTGCGGTATAACGCTGGAGCCAGGGACACAGCCCATTCAGCTGCAAGAGCCTCTGCTTTGTCTTTTGGGACGTGTCGAGAAAAGCTCGGAAGGATTACCTCCTCCCCTTTACGCGCAGCAAGTACGAATGGGGGCGGCCAATCCGCCTCCGCTAACAAAATGTCATACGAAGAGGTCAGATTTTCCAAAAAAATCCCTTTTATAATACGCTGTATATCACCTTCGAATTGAATTACAATATTATATAGTCTGTCAGGGGGAGCCACTCTGGTGTCAGCTGTCTCGACAGTAATGAATGTTTCAGTTGCTGTCGCCTCCACATGAGGACGTAGCGCCTCCCGCACTATGGTAACTTCCGCGGCGCTGTCTAGGAGGGTCACTGCCCACGTCCAATCCAGGAGTCTCGTTCTCACCGTCTGTGGCATATCTCGCTGTTACAGCGGCAACTTTTTTCTTCTGAAATTGTGGGCGAGAACGTTGAAAATCGTCTGGTTTCCCTCTGACTTGTTGTCGAGGTTGGTCTCGTCCCTGTGGATCCTCCCGACCCCTTCCTCTATCCTGGCGATCTCCTCCACCAGCCTGCAAAGATGTTGGTGCCTGTGAAGAACGAGGAGAACGCGAATCAGGGACTTGAAATCTCTCTGGAGATTTAATTCTCGCCCTATCACGCAAATCATAAGTGCGTTCAGAAGAGACGGAAACCGGGGATGCACCTCGCGACCCCGGCTTCTTCTGTTGCTTACCCTGTTTTTTCAGCCTCCAGCTCTTTTTAGTAAAAACTGGTTTCTCATCTTTCTCAGACTGAGTTTTTGGTTGTTGTTGCGATTGTGTTTGCGTTTTAGCAAAAGGCTTAACTCCCAGGCCATTGCGACCAATGGTTTTGTAAGCCTGAGCAATAAGTTTCAGTAATTCGCGAGGCCTGTCCAATTCTGGGACCAAAGCCAAAGCATTAGCTACTTGAAAGTTCACTGCATCGCCCTTGACATTCGCAAGGATCAACTCAGCTACTACGTCGAACACTCCCACCAGTCTCATCCCTAATTCCACAGCCGCTTCAGGGCCATGTTCATCCTGTACTCGTTTAATCACAGAGGGGAGAACTGTCATGGAAGGAGTGCCGAAACACTTCGCATATACTGCTGCGAATACCCTACCCCAGTTGTTGCATTCTGCCAACTCGGGTACTAAGTCTTTTGGCAAACTAATCGTCAAAATCCTATGTTTTTCCACGGGAGATGTATTTGGAAAAACTGTTTCCAGCTGGTCAAATTTTTCTGCAAGCCAATAAGGAAAATCATCCTTATTTTGTGAGCGTTTGCCCATCACCGAATTCACCATGACAGGACTTATGGTTACACCGCCTGCACCAGCTGGATGGGCCGCAACTCCAGGCGGGGCTCCCTGGATGTTGCCTGTAACATATTGTACTAAAGCTCTATGTACTCGTATCAAAGACGAATGCATATGACGCAGTTCAGCGACTGTCACCGTCATATAACACGGATGTGGTGTATACCCGGCCAAGACTGGCCAAGCGGCCCCATCAATTGATAATGGGCCTAAACGAACCGCGGTAACCGGTTGGGGGAGGGCGCCATCAAACCAAACACGGTGTTGCCAAGCCGTGAGCGGTACTTCAAGATTCATATACGGTCTATAGTGATTAGGAACAACGGTGGCTTCATATTCATGGAACAAATTATCAGTCCCATCCACCGCCGGAAAGGTGACCCAAGAGTAAAACACCTCACAGTGGTAAGCTGGATCTGCTTGTACCACAAAGATCAAGTTGACACCCGCGTCAGGCACTCCATACACTGTTAAGTGAGCCCGGAGCGCTGCGCGGCTATGTGCCGCAATTTACGTAGCCATTTCAGGCTAAAAGTTCTGGATAACCTAATGTGTGGCAGCACAATAGCGGGTAGTGTTTAAGAAACCTTTTAACAACTTCAAGCTTGAAAGAACCTATAAAAACGTCAATATAGGAGGTATCACCGACACGCACGCTTCCGGAAGCGCCTGTGAAGGGAGTTGTGGACAAGCACAAATATTACTCAAGCGTCTCGCAGATAAGCGGCCCCACGTTGGGCGCCATGTTGTAGGGATTCTGCACATACACAGAGCTATGCACAGGATAATGGGACCTCGGAATATAGTGGTGAGCCTACCATAAACCTTAGCACCTAAAACCCCAACCCGACTAGCTGTAGCGTCTCATTAGCAACAATGCTACCAATGATTAGACAACCCAGAACACGGTATCTCTCTCTCTCAGGACTCGCAGTAGCAAGAACACCCTTTCATAACTCACTCATACCTGTCCACAACGCGCGTAAGAGACACTGTATAGTTTAAAATGTTTATTTCAACTAACGTGCTCTAAGGTACAGTACACGTGCCAGTACTATCAGCATAATGCATAATGATAAAATAAGCAGCATAGTTACAACTCCATAGAATACAAACGGGAAAGCATTTCATAAAGCTGTGGATATAAGGCTAAATGACCTCACCACCCTCCCCGTGCTAATAGCTAGTTTATTATAAAAAAGAAGACCTCTGGGCTTTGACTAGCGAACCCCATACCTCAATATCTAGATGCAAAGTTTACATCATCAGATACAAACAGCTCTTCTCTCCGGAAAGGTTGTTCTCCAAGTGATTCTAACAGTGAAAAACACAATATTAAAAGCACATGAATTTCTACAATGCAGCTGTAAATAGAGTGTTATGTCTAAGTGCGAGAGACTGGCCAAATCAGCAGGAACAAGGAACGTTGTTTTTCGACCTTGTACATGGTGTGCAGACATAGCCCAAAAGGGAACAGGAGAAAAGGTGAAAGATAGAAATGCAGACAGGGCTAAAATAGCCAGGCAGAAGCAGAGGCTTGAAAAACAACAGTACACAGTAACGTGTGCAAAAAAGACCTCATGGCAGCTAGGCCTAGGCCATTGTAGCAAGGCAGACCAGGAGGCCACAAACCACACGACAACTGTCAGGAGATCCATATACATGTTCCGGGTTCTGGCTTGTCTTTCTTGGCCTCCAGGTCCTTTCAATTTGAAGAACTTGTGAAGCCTAATTTTTCTAGAGAATTTGAAAAGATCAATCCTTGTTTGAGTGTATTCAAATTTTTTAGAGGGACAAAAGGTAAGTCCCAACCGCAAGACTGACTCCTCTGTTGCGGTCAATTTCCTCGAGGTCAGATTAACGATGGTCAGGTTTTCAGTTATTGGCATTTGTTCCCCCGTTTGCTTCGGGTGACTCGTGGTGAATCGCTGTTGTCGCTTCCCCCAGCCGCCCCTCCTCGTTGCTCATTTACTCTTTGGTCTGGTGGTTTTCCTCTTCCTCCCCTGCTCCACGTCTGTCTGATCAGACGAAATTCCTCGTGAAAAGGGGTGGATGGTTCGTTACTTGCAGAACGAGCCCCGCTTTCTTCACCTGACTGTTCTGTATCTGTGACATCTGATTCAGATGTTTCCCTTTGTTCCACAGTCATGCGGTTCTTGTTACTCAACAATTGCCGACGCGGTGCATCAAATCTTTTTGCAAACGTGAGGACTCGCCCTAACTCGTAGTCTCTTGCGTCACGTTCAAATTTTTCTTGTTTCCTGTGTCTGATCTTTTGTTCATAACTGGATAGCCGTTTTTTCATTCCTGTTTTTAGTTCTAAAAAAATAACCTTAGATGTAACAATGCCAACTTCACTAACTACAAATAACTCAATACTAAATCATCACATATCTATTTAATTTAAATTAATAAATAAAAAATATATTTTAAATAACAAATATTATCGCAGAAACAAATTCTCACAAACAATTACCATTAAATACGTTACTACAAAAAAATGCATATAAAAACGTTATACATAGTAATTTCCAATGAATAAATTACATAAATATATAACTTAATATAAAAAAGAAAGTAATTTTCTTAGCAACTTACTCACTTTAAAAAATAACACAGTATTAACCAAATATATATTTAATAAACATAGAAAAACCAAAATACATATTAAAATAAAAAATACAATTACACAATAATTAAGAAATGAATTAATATGAATAAGTAATAATCAAATAAAAAATATTTTGAAAAAAGACAATACTTTAAAAACATTTGATTCAATTCAACTACTCACCATAGTCCCCTACAAACAGCAACACACAACTAAAATGTAACTTAAATAAATCAGCATTAAACTATTTACATTATTAACAATCAATAAAATAATTAATTAACAATTAAAAATGAATTATTAATCATTTCTATTTTTTTAATTATTAGAATTCCCAACATATACCCCTACAAACCTAACAACCCACTACTAATGTATACCTTAAATAAAAATCTAATATACTAGTTACATAATTAACAATAACATATACAATTAAATAGCAATTAAAAAATTACCAATATTTTTTCCTATAACTTAATTAACTTCCCATCAAATACCCCTAAAAACACAACAACCCACTACTAAAATATAACTTAGCATAACTAACAATAAAACTAAATTAAAAAACTCAAATTAAATTTTTTAATTTAAAACATAATATAACAAAAATGCATAATTAATAGTCAATTCAAAAACTAATTGCAAATGTAAAATAAATTAACAATAAATTAACCATATTTATAATTTACATCATTTCCCACCCTGTTCCTCTACAAACTCAACAAGCTGCTGTACTACAAATCATTAATAACATTAAAATAAAAATCTTATGGCCTGATTTAGATCCCATAGGATATAATGCGGTTTTTTATTTCGGGGGAAGGGATATCCGTCACCGTTGTGACAGAGTAACCCGTCCTCCAAGATCTAAATCAGGCCCTAAATCACTTAAAATTAGAAATATACTATTAAACATTAATAACAATGAAACCAACAATACTAACAACTAAAATTAATATAATAACTAAACTTATTAAAATAATTAAAAAATAATCTTTTTACCACCATATTACTGAAAACGATATTAAAAACAACGATATTCTTAAAAACGATATTACTTAAAAAATAGATATTCTTTACAAGGATATTCTACACCACGATAATTTTGCATCATGATATTTTTTTTCTGATATTTTGGAGTTACGATATTTCAAACCCGATATTTTGTCCAAGCATCTCCCACACGTTTCTCTATCCAACTGTGCAGGAACATCAATAGACTTCTATCTTCAGTTCTCCACACAGTTTAGAAAAGAAACAAACAACTATCCAAGCTACACATAGAAGGTCCAGTATTGGGAAGCCAACGTACTTCTGCTCACGTCTTTCAGAGGAGGCGGGGTCTTGTGCAAATCCTTTTTAGGGTGTATATAGCAAGAACTGATTGAATGTCCAGAATGACTGCAATAAAGGCACAAATCTGCTCTTGGTCATCGTTATTTTTCATTCTCTGTTGAATGGCCCGTGGCCAACCCTGTTTACATTGGTTCCTCTTAAGGAGATGAGGTACTGTTGTTTCCTAATTTTGAAAAACGATAGACTCTTGGAAAGCTTGAAAACCGAGTGATTATTTCTGTGTTCATTACGTCTCTCCAGAAGTTTAGATTTAATTAACAAATGATGTCATTAAGTTGCAAAAATGAAATAGGAGGATGAGCATACACTAATTCAGCCTTGATCTTTTCCCTTAATCAATGTCAAAATAATGTCATTTGTGTCACCTCAGCACAAGTGGTCTCAGCAGCCTACCAGTTACATAAGTCAGTATCTACATACTTCCTTCCTGAATACTACAAAGAGTCTCCTCAGCGCGAAGCAGAATAGCAGAATGTTTAAACACCTTCTTGAAGTCAAGTAGAAAGGTATTAAAACGTCTTCAGACATGGATCAGAAACAGTTACCAAATGTGTATCCAAGCCAAAGCAGGCCCAGTAAGACTGTTATTTATTTATTATACTTTTACTAGATCATGTCTAAACTGTGTAGGATAAATTACAATATGGGAAGAAACCATTTCCTTCTTTCAGAGATTCCTTGGTGCCAACTGAGGCAGAAGTGACCTTGACAGTGAAGCTAAGAGAGTTGTTGAGCATAGTAGTCGCAAAACACTGTGCGCGCCCATGGAGTTGGTGGTGATATGGGACCAATAGTGATAGTGGAGTAAAAGCCCTTCCCTTACTCGAGTTATGTTTATTTGGTGGTGGAGTGGATAGGGATGGTGCTGCCACGGGAAAACAAATGCACTTTTAATTCTCAATTGGGGCCTGAATAGTGGGCTTAATTTTATTTTAAAGCATCTTCTGGATTGTAAAGTTGAAGAAGTCAAAGAGGCAGTTCTAGCCAACAGCCACAGGAAAAGGAGGCCTTAGACTTGAAAGAGCGGCAAGACACAAACACTTGCAAGGACATCTGGAATGTGTCTTGTCTCGACTGGATTCACCTGAAAGATCTGGCATGCGCTGAATAGGTCAGTGTTCATGGTCCTAGCATCGGTGTCAATGAGGTCCCTGGAAAATTCTAGCCTTTAAGTTGCACAACTGCAAACCAGAGCTTCTCAAAATTACACTGACATTAGCGTATGTAAGTGGGGTCTGCCTGGAATGGTATATTTTCTTTCCATAGTTCTTCAGACAGTGGATTTCTTGTCCATATGGAAGAACAAAGCCTTCTTCAAGGGTACCAGAGCCCCATTTGGAGCAAAGGGTTTGGTATGGGAGTCAAGAGAGCCATATGCACATAAATGCTTTCATTCTCTAGTAACAGTGCTGATGTTTCATTTGACTGCTCTATAGACACCTGTGGAGGGACCGGGAAATATAGAGTTGTTTGGTAAGGTCACTTAAATAGCATCATTGGTGTCTGGATTAATATATAGATCATCCGGGCATCGTTTGGAAGATGGTTTGGCTGGTCTACTAAAGGGGTTCGAGTGGCCTGCATTAGCCTCTGAGATGGGGGAAGTTAATAGTATGTGCTAGATTGTCAGTGGCTGGATGTATACCATGTACAGGAACTAACTATCATGGCTCATGAAGCTGAGGAGGGATAGAACTTGCCAGAGCAGACACCAAATCTCTTGTTTTTGGTTTGGCATTCAAGTACAAATCCTACAACTGAAATGAAGACAACAAAATAGCATAGCCAATGCATAATTTAACTGGATCCTGCCTATCTACATATCTGGACGTTGCTCAGAGAGTCTGGATTAATCCGAGACGCCTTCTTTGGAGACAGAAAGACTGATGGAGTCCGATTGAGGCAAAACACTAATACAAAAGGAGACTATGGAGTTCCTGCCTCAGGTGGGCGAGGAGCTGGCCATAAGTCATTATCTCAAACCTCCAGAATCTGCTGTGGAGTAAAGATATAAGGTCACATACTCTTTTTTTTGAGAATGTGGGTGAGAGACGAGAGTAACAACACACTAAAACTGTTGCAGGGTGATGGAAGGGCTGGTGAAAACACAGTTGCGTGTCATGTGTGAAGTATGTGACTGAGAGCATGCGTAATGTTAAAAGCATGCTTAAACTGTTATGCGCAGCTTGCAATGACCCTTTGCAACTTATGAAGCTGCATTTTGCCTTTAACCTATCTTTTATCCAATTGTTCGATTTATTCCTAAATTGTAGTTCCAAAAAAGTCATATCTTCATTGAAGTTTGGCCAACGCAAGGCATCCTGGAGAACTTTTTGAAAAAATGTACGTGATAAATACCTTTCTTTAGAAACGCAAATTTTCAAACACAAAACAATGTTGGCAGCCTATATGCATGCTATCTTGCCCAGATTCCATTTATATGTTATAAAAGAAGCCAATTTAAATTAAAAAAAGGTCCATACCTACATATGCTTTTCACAAGCAATTCTTAAAGGAGAAATTAAAGACAAAAGGGGTAATGTAGCCAGTAGGCATGGACGTCAATTAGGGGTCGCATGGGGTCGCAACTGTGACTCCTAAGCCACCCTTTACGACCCCTGCCATCTTGCTTGCGACCCCTGGCTGTTTGGCAAGCTCTAATGGCATAAAATCAGTCAGCCTGTGTGAGCAGCGCAGTGCCAGCCCTTAATTGCACTGCTGAAGCTCTGCATCATGATTGCCTACAAACTGGGTGTGTGGAAAAGAACTCATCTCACCCGTTGCGTTGCAATGGTGACCCGGGCTGGCTGGTAAAGTCCTTGATTTTTAGATACATTGTATGTATCTGCTGCGGGGGCCTGGGCCTCTCAGTCACTTGACATGCTGGTGGAGTCAGTGGACAGGTGCAATGCAGCACAGTGATTTTTTGAAAGCAAGGTCTTTGTTCTGGGCTAAGTGTTGCCACCTTAGTTGAGGTGGTGCGGTGTGTATACTGTGTTTGGTTCCCAGGGCCGTCAATGTAGTAGCACACTAAAGAGCTACCAATGACGACACTGGCAAAATTTATTGGTCAGCCCCCGCAGCGCTCTTTACAAATCCATGGTGACTGACGGGTCTCTCTCTTCGAAGTCAGGCTAGTGTCTCAAACTCTAGTGAGTGACCAACGACAAAGCCAATGGCAGTTGAGCCCTGAATTCACTATCAGTGTCTCACTAGACTGAGTCGGAGGAGCTCGGGCGGGAAGGGTGACGGCCCGGTCATGTGAGAGAGTGAGACTGACAGTAGACTCACTGACTGGTATTTCATCACTAGTCTCTCGATACTCCGACTCCCCTTGGTGCCGGCCCGGCCCTGGTGGGCGTTGTAACTCGTGTGAGCCGCAGGCTCATGAAAAACCTCTGCTGCTCTAAAGAAGCAAGTACGCTAAACCCAGGAGAAAGTAACAAGCATTGACAAAGCTAATAGGTATCAGGTTTGTACCTATTGACTTTGGCAACTTTTTAAGCCATGCTACACAAGATCCTCGATACTATGCACTGTGGTTAAAGTTAAAAAGAAAGCCTTTGATGGGGCCACTTGCTCCATTTTGTAGACGGGCCTACATAATGACGCAGCACTTTTTCTATCTATTTAGTTACCGATCCGAGTTGGGTCAGTAGCTAAGAAGAATATAAAATACACAAATGTGTTTATATTTGTTTTAAGCAGTATCAGACTACAGGAGGTAGCCCATATACCCCAAGGAGACTAGGGCAGTGATCTGTAGCAAACAACGTCTCAAAAGGGTGTTATTTAAAGGTCAACTACATGTAGCACAATAAATTGCTGAGAATTAAATCCAGAGGGGAGAAAACCAGGGAGACATTCTCTTGTGAAATAAATTGTATTTCAGTAAATATACATGTTTGACATATTAAATTTCATATGTACAAGCACATGGAGCAGTAGCACTGCGTTACATTGAATGTCATGTAACCTATAAGATACTGTGTACAAGTGCTCGTGAAGGATTGTGACGGCGCAAGTGACACGTGACGTGGTATGTACAGCGATAGTGACGAGCGCAACACGAAACAAGTGGGATTAAATTTTTTTACATATTTAGGATACCCTAACAGTTAATGGTATAGAGTACAAAAATAATCAAATGGGGTATCCGTGAAGGGGGCGGCAGGAGTTCCGCTGTGGAAGTCGACGGCGTTTCGGCCTGTAGAAGTATTAGGCCATCATCAGGACCAGGTTACGGTTACTTATATTGCAGTGCTGGGGATAGAAGAGTACAAACATTTCTATATATATGCGTTCATTTAATGAACGCATATATATAGAAATGTTTGTACCCTTCTATCCCCAGCACTGCAATATAAGTAACCGTAACCTGGGGGAGGGCGAAGCAACATGGGGAGGCAGTGGACACCGAAGAATCATAAGGGAGAGATGAGGAACAACACAGGGGTTGTTGTAAAGGAACATGGAGGACGTGGGTGGGGGAAGCAAGATGGAGGGCGTGGGGAGGCAATGGAGAGAAGCGTGTATAACAGCTAGGGGGCAGGGAGAAGCACTTAGGTGACAGAGAACAACATGCAGTGCAGTGGGAGAGAGGTACATGAGGGAGACAGCAAAAACACATGCACTACCATGGAGTGCTTAACACAAAAGAAAAAATGTAGTGCTTGGAAATCAAGCAGTGAAACCTGAGATGCAAGCCAATCAAAGCAATGGTAAAGAGGCAATGCTCCATGAGAGGGACAAACTGACAGGCTTGGACACAAATAAGAAGCAGGCAAATGACAGTGACAAGGAATGTCTACCAATGGTAGGCAATGGGCAGGCTCCAAGCCTCTCTAGGTTCTTGTTAAGTCACAATATGACATGCAACAGAGAGAGCTTGCGCTGTCTAGTAGCTTAACAACAGACACTGCTCCTTTAAGGGAGCCCACACTAATGGTATCCGTCTGAGTGGCAGTTACCACAGTTAATTTGTTTATGGTGCCATGTGATACTGTATCACAAACCATAACTTTTCGGAACTTTCCACCATTAACGTGGGAGGGCTGCTAAGGACTTCAATGACAATTTCCTTGACGGGGAACTAGAAATATAGGTCAGTACATTTTCCGTCTATTTCAGGGGATCTTCAATGATAGTTATATGCACTGACTAGAGTAGCATACTAATCCCTCTAAAAGCAGTGGAAACAAAATAGAGGAGTCATGTACTATCTGAAAGGGTTCCTTTAGAAGGTGTGACATACTTGGGTGCCTGCTATATTGTCTGTGACAAGACAATAGTGTCTTTTGAAGATGTAACATAGCTCTAGAATTCTGCAATGCAGATCTCTGCCATGGGAATGTTCCTTAAGAGAGTAGCAGTGACTGGTTGATTCTACCTCTTATAGAATGGGCCTTTGGCCTATGAATCAGGGTTTTGCTAGCTTTCTGGTGACTTAGAATGAAACATTAAACAATCCATCTTGAAATGGGTTGCTTAGATGCGGCTAAGTCCCTTGTGAATATACCCATAATTGTTTAAAAAGTGATTTTTTTAACCATCCTACATATGGAGAGCTTTCTCAACTGGAAAAAAGTAGATAAGTAACTTGATCAGTTAACGTGAAAGTCTGAAATTACTGTGTATGGTTCACTTGAAGCACAAAGCTTATTACTCACTAGCTCTATTAGTGGAGTTGATAGCTATTAGAAAATTCACCTTACTGGTTAAGTGCTGCAGAGAATATTATGGATAAGCTAAAAGGGAAGATTCATAAGCTTTGAAAAGGCTACATTTCGTTTCCAAGAAGGAGGATTCTGCCTGACTGGAGGAAACACATTCCTGATTCTCTCAAGGAAATCTGCTTCTTTCTGGCACTTCCTAGGCTCGAAGTTCTTTCACACATACCAGATGCAGAATCTTACCTATTTCAAAAAGTAAGATGCCCCAGTAGATGGACACTTGGCCTCATTTAAAATTTCCCTGAAGTCTTGAGACAGATTAAGATGTCCATATTGAATGGATACAGGAGCCTGGCTGCCAAGCCTAATGATGGTAGATTGTGGAGTGTGAACTGGCACGGGAGCTTGCAGAAAAGATACGGCCCGGATGTCAGCCTCTTGAGAGGATGCTCTGACATGTTGTGGTGATCAGTGAACTACCATTGTAGTGGTTACTTCAGAGTAATGAGGATCATTCTGGTCTTTGAATGTGTTAGCTTGATTCAGATCAACAGAATCAGAGAAACTGGGGGAATCTGTAAAGCAATTTCTCTGACTAATCAACGATAACAGAATCCCTCTTTTTCCCTGACTGGTAACATATTCGCAGAAAATGCCGTGCAGCACTTTGTCATTTAGGGTCAATTCTTTATTTTCTTGGATTGATCAGCTGAAAGAGTCAACTTGCACAATTTCTATCCCTGGAAGTTGCACTATGCAGATCTGTGGCCTGATGTACGAAATTTACATTAGCAAAAAGTGGTTGCAAATGGCTCAACGACTTTTTGCAAATGGAAAATCATTTTGTGACCCAGTCTATGTCCTAATAGGTCAGTTCACAAAATTATTAATTGTAAAGTGTCGCTATGTGACCTACCTTATCTATATTCACAAGGAAGGTCAGAAATTGTGCCTCACTATGACTGGATGCCATCACAGGGATGGTGGCCTGTTGGGGTCATCAGAACACCATGTCTGTGATCACATGGTAATGAAAAATGTCAGGGAATGTTCTGATGTCTTCTACAAGTGACGCTTTTGACTGTGGTGAGCCCATGAGGTTTAGCAAATATATTTTGACACTTGAGAAAGAACTAGTTTCAGATGTTGAGGTACTTTTCTCAGTATGAACACAATGTGTTAAGCAAGATCTTCTAAAAGACCGTCTCAATGATGAATGTTTTCTTCAAGGAATGATGCCTAGAATGATGTTCAAATAAAAGTCAATCAATCAATCAATCAATCAATCACGGCATTTATAGAGCGCGCTACTCACCCGGGAGGGTCTCAAGGCGCTGGGGGAGGGGGTAAGTTATTGCTCGAACAGCCAGGTCTTGAGCTGCTTCCTGAAGGAGAGATGGTCCTGGGTTCGCCGAAGGTGAGTGGGGAGGGAGTTCCAGGTCTTGGCTGCCAGGTAGGAGAAGGATCTTCCTCCGGCGGTGGTTCTGCGGATGCGTGGTACGGTGGCGAGGGCGTGGCTGGTTGATCGTAGCTGGCGGGTGGGCGTGTAGAAGGTCATGCGGTCGTTGAGGTACTTTGGGCCCAGGTCGTGGAGGGCCTTGTGTGCGTGGGTGAGGAGTCTGAACGTGATTCTCTTGCTGACGGGGAGCCAGTGCAGGTCTTTCAGGTGTCCGGTGATGTGGCTGTGTCGGGGGATGTCCAGGATGAGTCGTGCGGAGGCGTTCTGGATGCGCTGGAGTCTTTTTGAAGTTTGGCTGTGGTTCCGGCGTAGAGGGTGTTCCCATAGTCCAGTCGGCTGGTGACGAGTGCCTGGGTGACGGTCTTCCTGGTTTCAGTGGGGATCCATCTGAAGATCTTGCGGAGCATGCGCAGGGTGTTGAAGCACGAAGATGAGACGGCGTTGACTTGTCTGGTCATTGACAGGGAGGAGTCCAGGATGAAGCCCAGGTTGCGTGCGTGGTCCGTTGGCTTGGGCGCGGTGCCCAGGGCCGGGGCCACCAGGAGTCGTCCCAGGCGGAGGGTGATGAGCCCAGGATGAGGACTTCCGTCTTGTCTGAGTTCAGTTTAAGGCGGCTGTTCCTCATCCAGTCGGCGACGTCTCTCATCCCGTCGTGTAGGTTGGCTCTGGCGGTGGTGGGGTCGTTGGTGAGGGAGAGGATCAGCTGGGTGTCGTCGGCGTAGGAGATGATGTTGAGGTTGTGTTGGCGTGCGATGGCTGCGAGGGGGCTCATGTAGACGTTGAAGAGGGTTGGACTGAGTGAAGATCCTTGTGGAACGCCGCAGATGACTTCGGTGGCCTCGGATCTGAGACGGGGGAGGCGGACTCTCTGGGTTCTTCCGGCGAGGAACGAGATGATCCATTCCAGTGCTTTCTCTCGGATTCCGATGTTGCTGAGGCGCTTCACTAGGGTGCGGTGGCAGACGGTGTCGAACGCCGCGGAGAGGTCCAAGAGGATGAGGGCTGCTGTTTCCCGTTGTCGGTTAGGGTTCTGATGTCGTCGGTGGCTGCGATAAGGGCGGTCTCGGTGCTGTGGTTGGCCCGAAACCCGGACTGCGAGGGGTCGAGGGATCCGTTCGTCTCGAGGAAGGCGGCAAGCTGTCTGTTGACGGTCTTCTCGATGACTTTGGCCGGAAACGGAAGGAGCGAGATGGGACGGTAGTTCTTGAGGTCGGTGGGGTCCGCCGTTGGTTTCTTCAGGAGGGCGGTAAGCTCGGCGTGCTTCCAGCTCTCCGGGAAGGTGGCGGTGTGGAAGGAGGAGTTGATGATGTCCTGGAGATGGGGTGCGATGGTGGCGTCGGCTTTGTTGAAGACGTGGTGTGGGCAGGGGTCGGTTGGTGATCCGGAGTGGATGGAGTTCATCGTGCGGGTGGTGTCTTCGGTGCTGATCGGGGTCCAGTTGCAGAGGGTGGTGGTGGCGGGCGTTGGTTCGGCGGTAGGGTGCGTGGTTTGTGCGTCGAAGCTGTTATGTATGTCAGTGATCTTGCGGTGGAAGAACGCGGCGAGTGAGTTGCAGAGGTCTTGCGAGGGGTGATGTCGTTGTTTCCGGCGCCGGGTTGGAGAACTCTTTGACGATGCTGAAAAGTTCCTTGCTGTCGTGGGCGTTGTTGTCCAGTCGTTCTTTGAGTGCCGACTTCTTGGTGGCACGGATCATCTGGTGGTGTTTACGGGTGGCGTGCTTGAGGGCGGTCCTGTTGTCTGTGGTCTGGTCGAGTCGCCAGGTTTTCTCGAGAGTGCGGCAGTTCTTCTTGGATTCCTTGAGTTCGTTGGTGAACCAAGGGGTTTTCTTGCTTCCGGGTCTGCTGGGAGGGTTTTTTAGTGTTAGTAGTTACCTTCGCTGGGGCTACTGGAGGAGGAGCCATCATCAGTAGAATCGTAGGTGCTAGAGGGCTAGGCGGGGGCTCTGGTTGAAGTCACTAGCACATACATAAGTTGAAAGCTATAAGAATGTGAAGGAGACTCTGAAAACTGTTCTAGTGATATCAGTTTTCTGGCTGGTACAAATATGATATGGGGTACTAATAGTCTGATATAGAGGATAAGGAGCTGAACAATTGAACTAAATTAACTGCCACTAACATGGCATGATGGGACACTGGTGGAGCACTGTGAGTTTTCACTTTCTGCTGGCAAAAGCCTATCTGGCTTTATTAGCAATGTTTTCTTTTATTTACCATTTAAATAGTTTGAGATATTTATTTCCAGTCACTGGTTAGTAAGTCTTGCCCAAGATAGGCCATGCGCTGTCTGTTACAAGATATGTTATTAGCTTACAGTGGGTTTGGAGCCCACCCATTGCTCACCATTAATTGGCCTCATTGTTACTCACATTTGATTGCTTCTTATTCTTATATTCTTATATTTTTTCGGTTTGATTAAGCAGTCTCTGTGTTCCTCTTTCTCGCCCTCCCCCCCAGTTGATGTTCATGTCTCTTCCCTGTCCACCTTCCCCTGCGATTCTTGCTTTTCCACCACCCTTTGTCCGTTTGCTTCCCCAGAGCCTCACACCCACCCCTCATTGTCTGTGCTTTTCACAACTCCCGCCCGCCCTCCATTGTTTCCCCACGGCTCCCGCCCACCCTCGTTTTTCCGTGTGCTGCCATTGTCATCTTGCTCTTCCCGCTGCTCTCACCCAACCTCCATCATCAGCTTGCTCTCCCTGTCCTTCCTGCCCATCCCCTGTTGTCAACTTTCTTTTCCATCCTTTCTGCCTACCCTATTTTGTCAGCATCCTGCCCAGCCACTTTTGCCCACCCAGTTGTCAGTTTGCTGCCCCATTCCCTCCTGCACACCATCTGTTGTCCACTTGCTTCCCTAGTCCCTCCCGCACACCCTCCATTGTCTGTTTGCTTCCCCAAATTCTCCGGTCCACCCTCTGTTAACCGTGTGCTTCCCCATTGTCTCTCACGTGTCATCTCCCCCACCTGCGTCCTTCTCTCCTGCCCTCCCGCGATTCATGTTGCCTCGTCACCCAACCAACTCCTGTTTGTTTTTAAAAAAATTTAAATACATTACAGCGGGCAACTTCACAGCACTTTAAAAATTATATATTTTTACTCATGCTGCACAGCAGCCATGATGCTATACATCATGGCTAAAAATCATTGCTAATAGCTCGTAGGCAAAACCTATGGGCTTTGTCAATGTTTGTTTGCTCTAGAGACACTTTGTAATTACTAGTGCCTTATATTTTAAGAAACATTAAAAAAATCTTGGCAACATAGTTACCTATTGTTTATTTTATAAAAAGTGTTTGAGAATTCAGCACATGGATGATACTATTCAGTGCTTATGAATATAGATGAAGACCCTTTAACGTTCACCCTCTTCTATGTAACTTGTGTGCCAATTTCAAAATTTTTTGAATGTTTGCGCAAAGTTTCCTTTTTTGCTGCAGCCAACAGATTGTTAACTTCCAACCAAAATTCTTCAATCAAAGAATCATTCGAACAATTACCAATTTTTTACTTCGAAGACTTATTAGGATACTGCCTTTTAACTTTTTTTTGTCTACTTAACCCACACTACCATCATCTGATCTCTGTTCTCCTGTCATTCTGAATTTCATAGTGTTAGATGCACCTTACTACTAGGTCTCAGTTTAACTACACAGGTTAAGGGCGGTATCGACTTCAAACACACTCCCTTTCTCTGGTAAGAAAAAAGAGAGTACTAGGAAACCAGGCGCAGGGTGGTGAATCATTATGTGAATGAAGCATGAATTGTAGACGTGAGCTCTATTTTACCAACTTTCTATCCAAAGCATCTCTGGCAGAATTCTTGTCCCACATCTATCAATGTTGCAGTGCTCTGAAGATTCCTACTCTGCTGTGAGAGCCTCTTCAGTTTCTTATGGTCAATTGGCCGAACCACCCTGGTCCTAACCCTATATGTGAACCTCTCTAGCATTTTGTTTAGTAGTAATGTGCTTAATAAATAGGAGCAAGTTGGCAGTTATGAGACTAAGACTATCCATGATAAGATCCCAGATTGTTTCGTCTTTGGAAGGTGGCATTTGGCTTTTAATTTAGTGATGGATAGAAAGAGCGTGCAAATGCATTTCATTTCTGAATACTCACTGTAAATTCTTCTGAATGCCTCCTCCCGGGGCTCTTAGTGTATCAATAAAGTCCATTACAGTACATCTGCAAGCAATCCAGGACACCAATTTTCACTTCAGGGATGGCAAATAGGCTGGATCTTAGTTGAGTGTTATGTTTGTGGACTTCCAACACCTTTTGATCATCAAGGCTTGCAATGCTTCTATTCTTCTGGAAGATGTCAGAGTCAGAATCAACACTGTTTTCTAGAAAAGGAAATTTAAGTCAGCTTTATCAATTGGCTCAAATAAAGACTATGGGGTCGATTCCGATTCGGGCCGGAAAAAGCACCGACCGACTCGGATCCGGAAAAAATCCCGACCGACACGTACCCGAGGCGCACGACACGCCAAGTACGATGCAAGGCGCGAAAAATCCGACCGACACTTACCGAAACCAAGTCGACCGACCGAGCCGCACGGAAAACAGCAATCCGGCCAGAAAAACACGCGAATCCAACCGACCGACACGCACCCGGAACAAATCCGACCGAAGCGTACACGCGAACTCCAAACCGCAAAGTACGATGCAAAGCGCGAAAACCACGAGCGAGTCGGACGGAGGACAAGCCGTACGACCGACACGCATACAAAACCGAGCCGAAGCAACACAATACACCGCGACCGACGCGTACGCAGCATAGAAAACTGCACAAACACAGCGTGAACGAAACGGAGAACACCGTACGAGACCAATGCAGGGTCCGACTCGGTCACAAGAACGTTTCCAACATACACAAACAGCACAAAGGAAAAATCACCCAAAAAAGGCCAAACAAGCAATTACCAAGCCAATAAATACTGGGGGGTGGGGACAGAGAACAAAGACACACCCACAACTCCACCTATATAAAGGACACAAATCACTACCATGAGCCTTTGCAAATGCCATTCCACTGCCAGCACCCAAGAGAAAGCAACCACACACCCACAGCTCATCCCTCATACAAGCCACACACCATCAGCACACCAACAAATACCTACCTCACATACACCCAGCAAAACACACACTCACACACCCTCACCTGCACACCAACACACACATCACCCACCATCACCACCCATCACCATGCCCCCCAAGAAGAATCCCAAGTTCCTAGATAGTGAATTGGAAGTCATGGTAGACGAGATCCTCAGGGTGGACCACAGCTGTTTGGCACACTGGTCCAACAGACCCCCATGTCGCAGAAAACCAAGATGTGGGAGAGGATCATCAACAGGGTGAACGCCCAATCACCATGTCGGCGCACAAAGACCGACATCCAGAACAGGTGGTATGACGTGCGCAGGAGGGTACGGGACATGCTGAAGAAAGACTACATCAACAGCCAATACACCGGCAGTGGCCCTCCTGCCAAGCCAATATACCTCAGGCCCTGGGAGGAGAAGGTGCGGGCCATCCTTCCGCCAGTGAGCGTATATGGACTAGAGGACATCCCAGAGCCTGGTGAGTACACAACAAATGTACACAATATACTGCCACAAACACACACACATCACTGTCAAGGGGAGAGTCAAACCATGCACTCATAGCAATTACACAGCAACCAGAACAGAATCATCCCAAAATGTGTATGTCAGTCAGATAAACACAACACATGCCATCAAAAGTCACATCCAACTGTGCCAACACATGTACAAACACAACTACAACTACAGCTAGGCAGTGGCACAAATAGAACTAACAAACACATCCAGACATGTAGCCACCACAACAACACACAGTGAAGACCACTCAAAGGAAGGAATTCTGTGTATGCTGGCCAAGTCAGTGTAGCCAATAGCATCATGGGAGTCGCAGTCACACATATTGCCCCCCCCCCCCCAACTGTCCCATCAACACCACCATGAACCATGCGCACATCACAGGGAGTGGAGAAGGACTCACAAGATGGCTGACACTGGCAACTGCTGTTGGGAGCACAAGGCCCTGCTGGCAACTGTGCACCAACAAACAGCAGGACACCACTGACTGACATCCTGAAAGACAACTTGCACTCCCTGCAATGCAAGCACGTTCCATGGTGGGATATCTGGCTAGCTGGGTGGGAAGGGGGACTTGCAGCACTGACCATAGTCACAAGCACCTCCCCTCACACCCCCAACACAAACTCCACAGAACCCACCTGGTAGAATGCAATGCCCCCATCCTAACACAAGATCCCACAAAGAACCACCACCCTGGGTAATGTTGTGTGAAGCACAGGGACACTCTTGGGACCTCTAGCCAAACAACTGCCAGGACAACACTCCCAGCCATCCTGTCAGCACAGCCAGCCCACCCCACAGGGAAGCAGAGTCAAAGGAAGGAAGCATGGGCATGCTGGGAAGGGGGAGGAGGCAATAGCATGATGGGAGTCGTAGTCACAGCTCTACATCCCCCACCACATGGCCCAGCAAGCTCACACTCACGCATGCACATCCCACAGAGAGTGGAAAGGCCCATCAAAGATGTCTGACACTGTTGCTGTGTCGTGGGAGCACAAGGGCATGCTGGGTACTGCACACCAACCAACAGCAGGACACCACTGTCAGCCATCTTGCCATTGCTCTCACACCCACACACACTGAACTCCACACAAAAGCAAGTAAGTATGGGAATGCTGGGAAGTGGGGTGGAGGCAATGGCATGATGGGAGTCGTAGTCACAGACATAGCTCACCCCCACAACTGTCCCATCAACACCACCCTGAACCATGCTCACATCACAGGGAGTGGAGAAGGACTCACAAGATGGCTGACACTGGCTACTGCTGTGGGAGCACAAGGCCCTGCTGGCAAATGTGCACCAACAAACAGCAGGACACCACTGACTGACATCCTGAGAGACAACTTACACTCCCTGCAACGCAAGCACGTTCCATGGTGGGATAACTGACTGGCTGGGTGGGTGGGAAGGAGGGCCGGCTGTCAACCAAACACAACCAATGCAGACCATGTTCACACCCCAGAAAATACATAGAAATGCCCAAATAATGCAGGACAATGTGCCACACCAATATCAACCCCTGACTGTGACGACTTAGGACAATGCAATGTACAGGCCCGCACCCAGAGGCACAGTCACAACTGTCATGTGTGTCAACCATTGATGCCTGCAGAAACATAACATACATTGTTTGTGTCTCCCAAAAACAGGTGATGATGGGGACACAGCAGCAGACGCTGAGGAGTCCCAGTCCCAGGCTCAAGAGGATGCCGAGCTCACTGGCGTCGTGCAGCCTCTGTCCTCCTCGGACGATGAAGAACAACCTGGCACATCCGGTGCAAGTCAACATGCAGCACCAGCAGGACCACCAGCTGCAGCACCAGCAGGACCACCAGCTGCACCCCCTGCACCCACCCCTCCAACGACTGTCACCACGAATACCATCCCTGCCGACATGGACAGAACAAGGAGCAACACCAGCACAGTGACCCTGGACCAACCTGGGGCCATGGACATCACCACCACCACCAACCCCAAGGTGGACCAGGGTTATCTGTGCGTGCCACTGCACACACTGCACATGTCAGCAGGGGTGGTGGGAGGAGTGGGAGACAGAGGTCGCTGCTTGCAGACGTTGCTGGTGTGCATGATGACCCACAACTGGTACGCATAGCTGATGCGTACCAGTCCAGCACCGGAGACCTCAGCCAGGTAGTGGGGCTCCTCAGAGACATTAAACAGCAGCAGGCTGCCCATCATGCCCGCTTGGACTCCCACATGTCCCACGTGGAGTCACACATGTCCCGTGTGGACTCACACATGTCCCGCGTGGAGTCCAAGTGGGATGCACTGCATGAGATGACGGCGGTGCACAGGGACATTTTACAATGCCTCCGCCAGATGAACAGCAACCAGACCACACCTCCCTGTGTGCCAACAACATCTGGTGCCGAACAAACTGCAACTGCCACAGGGAGGGAGGAGGACTCTGGTGGAGAGTCCCCTGCACCGCAGCAGCCTGTACTTGAGGGGCCCCCCCAAGAAGAGGGGTCGTCCGAGGAGGGAAAAGTGAGAGGCCGATGGCCAAGCGCAACTCCCAGGAAGCCTGAACCTGTTCTGGATGTTCGCCTTTGTGCACAGACTGTTCACCCTGTTGACGGCAACACTACTCCCACACATTGCATGGGGAGTACAAGTTGGACCAATGTGTCAGACAACTGTGGCCACGATACTGGGGATCCTGTCTACCAGGACTTTCAATTCACCTAGGAAGAAAACAAGTTACTTACCTGTAACTTTGGTTCTCCAGTATTGGAAGCTTTCATAGATTCCCATGCTTGGAATCATTCCCCGTCGTCGAGATGGGAGCCTCGGTAATTATATATATATATATACAACAGTAGTAAATAACATTACAAAAGAGAAACAGGCCTAATCCCATTTTGTAGTCAGACCATGTCTTTTTGTAAAAGAGACCAAAAGAATCATTAGCCAATCAGAGCAGCCTCACCCTCTAGAACCTTGGTGAAAGAACCTCAGCTCCTCAGATTTTCGTATACGTTGTGAAAACATACACAGATAGAGGCTGAGCTTTCCCAGGGGAGGAGGGTGGGTCGCATGGGAATCTATGAAAGCTTCCAATACTGGAGAACCAAAGTTACAGGTAAGTAACTTGTTTTCTTACTCCAGTATTGGAGCTTTCATAGATTCCCATGCTTGGAATCAGAGTAGCTAGCAGTAAGGATACACATTTTCCATAAGACATTGTTTGTCCGGAAACACATTATCTAAATACATGCTTTACAACTAGCCGAAGGCATAGATAAGTTAGTGCATTTATAAACAAGAGAAAATGTGTATAAAGCAGATAAAAGAAGGAAGGAGGGTAGCAAGGGAAAGCTTACCACTCATTGGAAGAGGTTCCTCAGAACTGCCTGTCCCACCGCTGCGTCGTCTTGGAGTGATGACTCCAGGCAGTAATGCTTCGTAAAGGTGTGAGTGCTGCTCCAAGTTGCAGCCCTACAAATGTCCTTGATCTGGACCCCAGCAAACAAGGCAGCTGAAGATGCCATAGATCTTGTCGAATGTGCTCGGACAATACCCTCCAGGGGTTTGCCCGCTGCTGTGTGACAGTATCGAATAGCGCTCACAACCCAGCGAGATATCCCCTGTTTGGAAATGGGAAATCCCTTGCGGGGAGCGCTATATGTTACAAAAAGTTGTGAAGACTTGCGGAAAGACTTAGTTCGGTCCAGGTAAAATTTCAAACATCTTTTTAGATCCAGAGAGTGAAGAGCTCTCTCAGCCGGCGACGTAGGCTGAGGAAAAAAAGCTTTAAGGATCACTGGTTCGTTGAGATGAAAAGAAGAAGGTACTTTAGGAATAAACTTAGGATTAGTTCTCAAGATGACAGTATTTCCCTTGAACTGAAGGAAGGGTTCCTGAATTGTAAGAGCTTGTAATTCTCCTATTCTCCTGGCTGAAGTGAGGGCCAACAACAGAGCCACCTTCCAGGAGAGGAACTTGAGATCCGTCCGATGAATCGGTTCGAATGGATGTCTCATAAGTTGAGAAAGAACCAAATTTAATTGCCACGAAGGCGGTGGAGGCTTCACTGGCGGAAACACCCTGAAGAGGCCCTTAAGAAACTGTTTGACAATTCTGCTTGACCAAAGAGAAGGCCCAGAGGACGTGCGTCGAAAACGAGAAACTGCTGCTAAGTGCACCTTAATGGATGAAAGAGCCAAACCTGCCTTAGCCAAGGACAGAAAATAAGGAAGGACCTGGTGTGGTTCTGATAAGAAAGGATCCAAACTATTGCTTAGACACCATATACTAAAACGCTTCCATTTCAAGCGGTAGGTCCTGTTCGTGGAAGGAGCTCTCGCCTGCGAAAGGACATCCTTAATTTCTTCTGGAAGATTTAGGTGAAGAAATTCCCGCTGCTCAGGAGCCATGCTGAGAGCTGTAACGAGCGAGGATCTGGGTGCAGTATCTGACCCTGAGACATTGTAAGAAGATGCGGAATTGGTCGCAGTCGAAGAGGATGGTCCAAGGAGAGAAGGTGAAGTTCGGTGAACCAAAACTGCCTCGGCAAGGCAGGAGCTATCAGGATCATCTTGCACCGCTCCGCTTTCATCTTCTTGAGTAATCTGGGAATTAGCGGAATGGGGGAAAGGCGTAGAACAAATGCGCCTGACCAGGCTATCGAAAGCGCATTCCCCAGTGACCCTCGATGGTGTAGCTTGCTGGCGTAACACTGGCATTTCCTGTTCTCTGGTGTGGCAAACAGGTCTATGGAAGGTCTGCCCCACCGGCGAAACACCCTCTCCAGCGTTGTCTGATCCAGTTCCCACTCGTGTGTAACAGACTTCAGCCTGCTGAGCCTGTCCGCCTTGTCGTTTAGCACTCCTGGCAAATGTTCTGCTTTCAGAGAAATTCCATGAAAGATAGCCCACTCCCAGATCATTTGGGCTTCTAGTGACAAGGGCAGTGACCTGGTGCCGCCCTCCTTGTTGATGTAGTGCATGGCTGTGGTGTTGTCCGTCCGGACAAGAACCGACAGACCCTGCAACCTTGGAAGGAAAGCTTGAAGAGCTAGACGAATCGCTGTCAACTCCAAGAGGTTGATGTGAAGGAGGCGATGTTCTGGAAGCCAGTGCCCACTGACTTGCAGATCCTGCAAGACTGCGCCCCAGCCCTCCAGTGACGCATCCGTAGTTACCACTTGAGGTGTTGGAGCGGTTACGAAGGATAGACCTCGGGACAAATGCTCTTGTTTTGTCCACCATAGAATGGCCTTGCGCATGTCCTGAGTGATCAGAAGCTTGTCGTTGAAGGATCCGCTCACTTGCCTCCACTGCAAATCCAGGAGCTCTTGCAGGGGACGCATTCGCAATCTGCAGTGAGGTATCAAGGGAATGCAGGAGGACATCATCCCCAGCAGGGATTTGTAGAGGCGAACAGAAAGATACTTTTTTCTTCGCACTAGGTGGGCCATTGAGATTAGATTTCTTTGTCGCTCTAGAGAGGGAAAAACCTTGCTGAGAGATGTGTTTAAAATCGCTCCAAGAAACTGAACCCTTCTGGAAGGGCGAAGAGAAGACTTGGTGGTGTTGAGAGTCAAGCCCAGATTGGAGAAGAGGCAGGTGCAAGAGGTGACCGCCTCCGCTGCTGCCCCCTGGACGGGGCCTTTAGCAACCAGTCGTCCAGGTAGGGAAACACTTGGAAATGATGCTTCCTGAGAAATGCCGCTACCGGTGCCAGCACCTTGGAGAAGACTCTCGGAGCTGAGCGAAGGCCAAATGGAAGCACTTTGAACTGGAAATGGCTCTTGGCGACTGTAAACCGAAGAAACCTCCTGTGGGCCGGATGGATGGGTATGTGGAAATACGCATCCTCGAGATCGAGAGTGGCCATAAAATCCCCAGTGTTGAGAAGACGCAGAATGTCCTGGAGAGACACCATCCGAAAGGATTGTTTTGTGAGATAAGTGTTGAGCTCCCTGAGGTCGAGAATAGGCCGACATTTGTCCAACGTCTTTTTTACCAGGAAGAACCTGGAATAGAAACCCTTGTTCCTCTGGGATAAAGGAACTGGTTCTACTGCCCCCTTGATCAGCAGTTGATGAACTTCGAGCCGAAGAAGACGCAGATGTTTCACGGAGATGGCGGAAGGGGCTCTGGATGGTGGTAGATGAATGAACTCCAGGGTGTGGCCACTCTGAATGATGTTTAGAACCCAACGGTCTGATGTAATCCGTTGCCAGTTTTGAAGGTAAAGAGATACCCTGCCTCCTACAGATGTCTTGGAGGAGGAGGAGGGCACAGCGCAAAGAGCCAGTTCGCCGCTATTGCCTCTTAGCGGCGTCTCGTCCCTGACGATTCTGTTTTCCCCTAAAATTGGATCTGGAGAAAGATGACGTCTGGCCTTGTTTCTGGTTGTAAGAAGGCCGGTAAGATTGGGATGCGGGAGTATAAGAGGAATATCGCTGTTGTTGATAGGATCCTCTGTATGAAGGAGCACCCCTGCCCCTAGCACCCCGAAAGGGGACTTTCTGGTACTGAAGGGTCCCCAATGATCTAGCCGTCTCAGTGTCTTTTTTAATGTCTTGGAGAGCATATCTATGTGCTTGCCGAACAAAGCTTCACCGTCAAATGGGAGGTCCAGGATCTTATTCTGAACCTCTGGCCGGAACCACGTCGCTTTGAGCCAACCCTGTCGATGAAGCACCGCTGCCCCTGCCAAGGAGCGGAAAGATGTCGTAGCGATGTCCATCGCACAATCGATGATCTCTGCTGAAGTTAGTTCTCCTTCAAGTAGGATCTTTTTGCTTCAGACTTAGCTGTATCAGGCAACTGATTAAGGTAAGGCGAAAGGTCGCACCACAATTGGCGGTCGTATCGGCCAAGTATCGCTAATGCATTAGCAGCCCTAATCACCAGACTTGCCATAGAGGAAAATCGTTTCCCTGCATTGTCTAGGCGCCTGCCTTCTTTGTCCGGTGGTGTGGTCAGAGGTGCTGAAGGATTCTTAGATTTCCTCTGCGCTGCCTGAGAAATGACTGAATCTGGCTTTGGTTGACCAGTCAAAGAGGCTGGGCTGTCCTCAGAGGCTTTATATTTTTTGTCTAGCCGTGGTAAGACTGGGACCACTGTAGCTGGATTCTTCATGGCCCTTATCCCTTCTTCCCATACATGAGATACTATGGGAATGGAACGTATCATCCTCTTACTCGGCTCCTTAAAATCATATAGAAAACACTCCGTTTGAACAGATGGCATAGGAAGTTCAAAACGTAGCGAAGCCCTTTCCATCAGCTTGTGAAAACCCCTATGTCAGCAGGAGGGGAATCCACAGGGGCAGGAGTTGGAGAAGCGGGATCAGGAATGACGTAATCATCCCACTCCTCTCCCTGATCCGTCTGCACAAGTTCACCTTCCTCCTCATCAGAGGAAACATCCTGAAGTTGAGGAACTGCCTCCGTTGGAATTTGTGGGCTAGCCAATGGAGGTGGTGACACTATCACCATGGGTTGAGGAGTATGCACAGTCTGTGGTAGGAGAATAGGTTGCGGAGGATGCGAAGACAACCTCTGACGATAGTCTAGAAGCATCCCTTGTAAGTCCGATAACAGAGAGGTGGGGACAGATACCATCTGTTGCTGACCGTTCCCCTGTTGTGGATATTGTTCATGTTGAGTAGCCTGTTCCTGATAGTAATCACCCTCAGAATCAGTTTCTTGACATTTTACCAGAAGCTGAGAGGGACTGTTAGCATAGCCAAATTGGCTGTCCTCACCATCAGAGCCCTCTTCCTCCTCCAATAATAATGCAGGTGGTAAGGGATCCACTATCTTGGGTGAAAGCCTCTCCGGCGCAACCCCTTTTCTTTTAAAGGAAATCGAAATTTTCCCCGTCGACGACGTCGTTGACGGTCTCGTCGACGTGGAGGTGAAAACCGTCGTCGAAGCAGTCATCGTCGACGGGGGCACCATCGACGAGAAAGTAGATGGAACCAGCGACGAAACCCTCGACGACGAGCTGATCGTCGACGAGACGATGGGCGTCGTCGAACCTGTCGTCGACGAAATAAGCAGTACCCCTGCTGACGTCGTCGTCACTGTCGTGGCCGTCATCGTCGACACTCTCGTCGTCGACGCCACAGTGGTAGACGGAACTGTAGTTGCAATCTTCGTCGACACCGTCGTCGACGTTGTTGTAGAAGTGCTCGTCGACGAGCCCGTCGACACTGGGAAAAGAGACGGCGTCGACACAGGAGCATCTTTAGCCTGTTATTTTGACGTTTTCGTCGACGAGGGTTTACGCATCGACGACGAATGAGAACTCTTATCCGAAGATTGTGAAGAAAGCTTCTTCAATGACTTCTCCTTGCCTGGGATAGTGGTAGATGAAGATAATGGTTCTTCCCTCTCCTTTACACCGCAGTGAGGAGATTTGATAGAACCTTGGTCCTCTGACTCCTTTGGGGTCTTTTTTGAGGCCTTAGAGGGGTGACCCAGAGATGATGAAGGGGAACCCCTACCCCTCTTGACTGACCTTCTTGATGAGACAGCGGAAGAAGCGTCCTCACTGTCACTAGACACCGACTCTTTCCTTGACTTTAACTTGTGAAGCCAGGTAAGTAAACGACCCTCACGATCCCGGAGAGTCTTAGTCGAGAAGGTGCGGCAAATCTTGCACTCCGCAGCCTTGTGGTCCGGGTACAGGCAATATATACAGTCCTTATGCCTGTCCTCCACATAAAGTCTCTTTTTTCCACAAGTGGCACAGGCCTTGAATAACGCTTTCTTTTCTTTTTCAGACATCTCCCCAAGAAAAAACTGAAGAAAACAGCTGAAAAATATGAGAAATAGTCGAAATAGAGCAGAGCTCAAGGAGACTCCCTTCTGCACAACGTGCGGTAGAAAATCTGAGGAGCTGAGGTTCTTTCACCAAGGTTCTAGAGGGTGAGGCTGCTCTGATTGGCTAATGATTCTTTTTGGTCTCTTTTACAAAAAGACATGGTCTGACTACAAAATGGGATTAGGCCTAGGCCTGTTTCTCTTTTGTAATGTTATTTACTACTGTTGTATATATATATATATATATATAATTACCGAGGCTCCCATCTCGACGACGGGGAATGATTCCAAGCATGGGAATCTATGAAAGCTCCAATACTGGAGTAACTTGGGATTGCAAGATTTATGTACAGCACAACCCATCCTATGCACTATTAACACAAATGTATCACAATAAACACACTAATACACCATACTTGCCTCTGTCGTGATTCCAACGTGGGTGCTGTTATGGGGATGATGAACTGCAAAATTACACTGTGTATGCGAACTGCAACAGCAAGGACAACACAGGCATGTGAGTACAGGCAACGTGACACACATGAGGGAGACACACCACCAGGGCTACACAACACATACACACCTAGGCCATCTGACTCATTGCCTACACTGATGTTGCCAGGGAAGACGGTGCAATGCACAGACACCACACCCATTCCCAGTTGTAGTCAAGTAGCCCACAGGTGCAGTAAGCAAATGGCAGTCAAATGTGTGACCACAGACAACGCACATCACAAAGTGAAGCACAGGTTTATTACACAGTTGCAACATGCCGTAACCACTACAGATGCAAGGTAATCCCACCTGGCAGCGGGCACACAGTCAACAACTGTAGACGGAAGGAAGTCCATGGGTGTGGCGCACATCACCTGTAGGGACACAACAGCTACCAGCCTGGATGTGCAATCACGTCGTCGGTGGACACAGTTGACCAAACGAATCTGAAAGTACCCTGTGAAGGACAGAAATGACACACAGTCAAAAGCAATGGAGTACAGGACAGAACAGCAAAACTCATGCACAATACATGTTACAAGATACCCACCCAGAACCAAGTTAGCATGTCAACACTGTTGTGGAGTACAGCCCACCTGTCACCACACATCGCAACACACATCCAGTCAAGTAGCCCATGGACACACTCCAACAGCACCAGAGCACCACCCACACATCATGCCAACTCACATCATTGACATGACACCTCAGGATACTCACATTCAGCTAAAGAAGTTGGTGATGAGCTGTGTGCGGACATCACCATCACCATCATCATCGTCACTGGCATTGTGGTCCAGGCCAGGATCCTCCACAGGTGGCGGATGTTGGTCATTGTCATCCTGGATGAGAGGCAACTCCTTCCGCACTGCCAGGTTGTGGAGCATGCAGCAGACGATGATAATCTTGCACACTTTCGCAGGGGCATATGGGAGGGACCCTCCGGTCTTGTCCAGGCAGCGGAAGCGGCTCTTCAGGAGACCAAAGGTCCGCTCAATCACTCTCCTGGTCCGACCATGTGCCTCATTGTAGCGCATCTGGGCTGGTGTCACAGGGTTCCTGAGGGGTGTCAGCAACCACGGCATGTTGGGGTATCCCGAGTCACCTACGGACAGACAAGTGCACATTAGCTGACTTGGAAAAGTGGGCGGAATACTACAGATCAGATCACACACAATGGCACAAAGTCAGTACACACCGACAAGCCAGGCTCGCTGGTTCTGCATCTGTGCCATCATCCTGGGGATGCGACTACTCCTCATCACAAAGGCATCGTGTGCTGAACCAGGGAAACGGGCACACACTTGTGTGATGGTCATGTCTGCAAGACACACCACCAGTGCATTGACCGAGTGGTAGTGCTTGCGGTTCCTGTAGGCCTGCTCCTGGGCCTGTGGTGGTACCAAAGCCACATGTGTCCCATCAATGGAGCCAATTACATGCGGCATCCTCCCCAGGGCATAAAAGTCACTCTTCACGTCAGTGAGTCGTCGCAGTCTAGGGAAATAGATGTACCGGTTCAGGAAGAGCAACATTGCCGCCAAAACATCGCGGAGCACACGGCTGAACATGGTCTGTGACATCCCACCAGCAGTCGCCACAGTATGTTGGAAGGTACCAGTGGCAAAGAAATGTAGGGCTGCCATCACCTTCACCTTGGGGGTCAGCGCTGTAGGATACGGCCGGCCAGGCTGCAAATGTGGGGACAACTGCACTGCCAAATCCTCAATCAGCTGCCTGGTGAAGCGGTACCGTCGGATGCTGTCCCGTTCCACCATCGTTGCCAGGTCTGGGAATGGTCGATGGACAGCAGGAGCCCTGCAGTGCAGAGGAGAAGTAAGCAAGATTGTCAGTCACCCCACATATGCGGCATTGAACACACTCAAGATCCCAACATACATCATTATGAGGCACAACTACATGAAGTGTGCAGTACCGGAAGGACATGTATGGTACATACATGGCCAACATCTGTCAACACGGTCCAACAGGTGGCATCAATTAGTCCGAGGTTGGCCCATTGGATATCATGAGGCCGTGTCACAGTTCCCATCTCCTGCTGCTGTGTCACAATAACCCCCACAGTGACATGTGAGGACAGATGTGCCCCAGGCACCACAGCTCAACGACAGGTACATTCCCAGGGACCCTGTAATGCCACATGGACACTGGCATTACATGGAGTATCATGTATACACCACAGCAAAACAACCATGACCCCCACAGGTAGTGGCCCCACTTGCCACGGCAGGACAGACATGGACGTCTGCTGACACACACGCACAACATCAGAGTCCATGCACACACAACGTGGATGTGGAGACTGTCTCCCATTGTGCACATGAAATCAGAGACATTGTAAACACTACATGCACAAAGACTGTGGAGGACCATCACTATTGTGCCACTGGGACACCCTGGCTCAAACATACCGTCCCACATGGGACTCACGGGGTATGTGACATGACATACACATACACCACTGTGAAATGTGACCATGGCACATGCACAGATATGAACAGTTGCACATCACAGTGGTCATGTACACGTAACACCCAGGATCCTGTCCCCATGTACACGTGCACAGCCTGGGGGTGGCTGCCCACAGGGGACACCCACAGGACAACATGTACACCAACATACACACAATAGGAAATGCATCCTTACATGCCTTATGATAAAGTTTGGACAGGCTGTCGTGATGTAGGTGTGCCCCTCACTCCCTGGGAGCTATCTGTGGCTGGCATATGTCCATCTGAGACAGGCATGCTGACATATGCCAGTCACATGTACAGTGATGCGTTGTACCGCAATGGACCGATCGGTGCCTCCGGCCGGCCCATTGCATTCAATGTGTCGCGGGTACGCGTTGTACCCCTGTGCGCGTTGTACCGCAATGGACCGATCGGTGCCTCCGGCCGGCCCATTGCATTCAATGTGTGCGGGTACGCGTTGTACCCCTGTGCGCGTTGTACCGCAATGGACCGATCGGTGCCTCCGGCCGGCCCATTGCATTCAATGTGTGCGGGTACGCGTTGTATCCCTGTGCGCAGTTGTACCGCAATGGACCGATCGATGCCTCCGGCCGGCCCATTGCATTCAATGTGTGCGGGTACGCGTTGTACCCCTGTGCGCGTTGAACTGCAATGGACCGATCGGTGCCTCCGGCCGGCCCATTGCATTCAATGTGTGCGGGTACGCGTTGTACCCCTGTGCGCGTTGTACCGCAATGGACCGATCGGTGCCTCCGGCCGGGACATTGCATTCAATGTGTGCGGATGCAGCGTTGTACCCCTATGCGCGTTGTACCGCAATGGACCGATCGGTGCCTCCGGCCGGCCCATTGCATTCAATGTGTGCGGGTACGCGTTGTACCCCTGTGCGCGTTGTACCGCAATGGACCGATCGGTGCCTCCGGCCGGCCCATTGCATTCAATGTGTGCGGGTACAGCGTTGTACTCCTGTGCGCGGTGTACCGCAATGGACCGATCGGTGCGCACCCATTGACAATGGGCTTGCCTGGCAACGGACGCGTTCTGAATTTCGAACGAGTCGGTTGCTGTAAATTCAGTTGGTCACCCACAACAATGTTGCAAAATCATGTATGTCATGAAGTTGAAGATTTGAAGGATGCTGTGGGCGTGTTTTGGTGCTGCTATTCCATGGATTGGCCAGATTCAGAAGATGCAAACGACTTGGACCTATCACTTTGGACACAAGGGACAGTATCTGCCTCTCCAGCACATATATATTGCTGGCTGTTCCCCTGAGAGCTCACTTGCCTGCACTACATGCTCCAGGACGACATCTGCAACTGCACTGCTGCTGTCTCTGCCCCTCTGGACCCTGCAATGGCACGTACTGTGGAGAGAGCCCCAGCCTTCAGCCTTGAAGAGAACCAGGCCCTGCTGGACAGCCTACTTCCACAGTACAGCAAGCTGTATGGGACACCAGGGGAGCAGGTGAGTGTTCTGTGCACTGCCTTTCTGAATGTGCATTTTGTGTGACTAGCAAGGCTGAGAGTCTGCACGCCACTGGCTAGCAGGCTCACTGAGTAGTTGTCACCCCCATAGTGTGTAGTGACTTGCACTGGACAGGTATGGTGCAGTGACAGTGCATTTGAACATGGTTTTACTTCCCATGCAATGATACCATGTAGTGACGTCTGGCAAACTGTCCATGGTCAGCTTTGCACTGCCTGTGTACATCATGTGCCCCTGTGATTGAGACATGTATATACAACTGTGTCATGCACGGATATGTTGCATGTGTGGTAATGGCCTTTTCACTTTGTCATCCTGACAGGTTAATGCCCATCGGAAGCAGGAAATCTGGAAGGACATCGTCCGGGCTGTCCGGTCCGTGGGGGTCTACAAGCGCCGGATCCGCAACTGCCAGAAGAGGTGGCAGGACCTTCGGGGCTGGACCCGGAGGATTGCACGGGTCCAGCTGAAGCTGTCGCCTCCTCGCAGGAGGGCGGAACACGGACCCTGACCCCCACATGCTCCAGATCCTGGCGGTGGTGTTTCCAGACCTGGATGGGCAGCTGAAGGCCAGACAGCAGCAAGGAGGGGGTGAGTCAAAGACTGCACTGTGAACTCTGTATTACATGCTTTGTGCCCTCCTCTGGCCTGGTTCAACTGCCACAGTGCAGCAGTCATGTTGTCCAGGAGCCATGTCCCTCTATTGTGCACTGCCCACTGCTCATCTGATACCCAGGTGTGGCCCTTACATTCAGGGAATTGTGTCACTTGGGACTGTGTCCTTGCAGTTTGCTTCACTAAAGGTGGAGGACAGCATCTGTTTCCTAACTCTGTTGTGGGCATCATGGGTGGGTCCATTGTTCACACAACGCCTGGGTTTGGACATGTGATCTGCGTGTTGCTTTGATATGCGGTCCACTTGCTGAGCTGAGCCACCACATGTGCCTGGGGTATGTGGCACACGCCCATGCAGCGGGTGGGAACAATGTTTGGGCCCCAGGAGTGTGCAGATTACGTGTGTCACACATACATAGCCAGCTATCCACTGTCCAGGGCACATCCCTCATTCATGTGGAGCAGGACAGTCATGCCTACTCCAGGCCATGCAATGCACTCTGTACTCCCACTCCCGTGTATCAGCTGACACATTGTGCACAGTGATTTGACCCCTCAGGTGTCTGCCTCTGTGTCAGTGTGCTGTGGATTAGTTGCCAGGACTGCTGGGGTGTTTCTTGGTAGGGGCTCAGCATGCCCCTGGAGATGTGACCATAGGAGACGATACTTGTGTGTCACATAGGTGTTTGATCAGCTGCCCGTGCAGACTGGGGTATGCGAATGTGAAGTTCAGGCAGCTGTTCCCCATTCACAGCAAATTGTGAGGGGTTCAGGTTCAGAGGGTAGTGTCACAGGTCTCCCATATGTCCAATAGGTGTGACCTGGACAGATGAGGGTTAAGATGATGTGTTGTGTGGGGGATGTACATGTGCACTTGTGCAGCTCCAGGACTTGCATTCCCCATGACATACTATTGTGACACAGTGCATAGTGTTGTTGTCTGGCTGCCAAGTCATACATCACTGAGACAGTGATGT
This sequence comes from Calotriton arnoldi, assembly GCA_963921515.1. Classification (NCBI taxonomy): domain Eukaryota; kingdom Metazoa; phylum Chordata; class Amphibia; order Caudata; family Salamandridae; genus Calotriton; species Calotriton arnoldi. The sequence goes on from CAWUFW010004174.1 coordinate 696,061, forward strand.
ATGACTTAGCAGTCATGCCTCTGCCATGGCATGTGTCTACTGATTGGTGAGCCTGCAGGGGAGTGACATGTGCTACATGCACACCATAGTGGCGCTGGCTATCAGGACATGGGTGCATCATGGTGTCTGTCGCTGGTATGCATCACATGCATTTCCTATTTGACTCTGGGCATCCCTTTCATCCGGAAACCTGTACTGACTCAGTGGCAAGAGCTGTGATGTGTGCATGTCCACATGCCACACTGTGTCCTCTGCACTGTCCAACTACTGTGTACTTGGTGCATGTGTCCACACTGGGGTGTTGCAATCCAACAGACACCAGACAGATGGGTGCAAGGCCATGTGGGATGTGAGTGCCATGCTTGGCATCAGACTGACAATTGGCTTCTCCTGTTCAGTTAGGGCACTTTTAGCAATGTACAACTAATGATGCCAGGGCTTGCTCTGTAATGTGCTGTGCTCACAGTGGTGTGTGCGTTTGGTGCAGGTGACTGATGTCTGTCTGTTTCCCCATTGTTTGCAGATACATCCACGGCCACGGAAGGGGACAGCTCCACGGACCAGGAGGAGCCAGAGAGCCAGACTGGGTCAGCATCCGAGGAGTGGTCGGAGGGACCCAGTGGCACGGAGGGCGAGGGAGCCACACCGAGGAGTCCTCAGCACCATCCACCTCAGCTGAGGACCAGAGCAACTCGGAGGATGACTCCCTTGTGGAGGCGGGTGTCAGCAGCCACCACATGCCAGCTAGTGTTGCTGTCCCCGCCACCACCAGCACCACCACCGCCCTCCCATCGGCTCCCATTCCCCAGGTCCGTGGAGGCTCCCATGTTCGGGAGCCGTGTCTCCTTTGGCCCAGGCACCGCACCCCTGCCCCTGTGTCCCCTGCTGCCCTGAGTGAGGAGTCTGTGTACCTCCTTCGCCAGCTCCATGTAGGGCAGACAGCCATGCTGAGTGTCCTCCATGCGCACACCGCACTGTTGACTCAGCTGGTGTCGTTCATGTAGGGCATCTCATCGGGCATGTCTGACCTACAGAGGGGCAACAGGTCCATGGACTCCTCCCTGACGGCAGCAGTGTCCCTCCTCAGACAGTCCCTCACCCTCCTGCCTCTGCTCCATCCACACTCCCCAGCACCTTACCCGTCCCAAGCACACACACACCGGCACAGGCACACACCAGCACACACACGTCCAGCACACAGACACACACGCCACAAACTAAACGCACACGCACGCACAGTCAGGGGACTGAAACCAGACTCACAGGGGATGGGGCCCTGGTACACACACACGCATCCACGGGCACTGCGCAGTCCTCAGTTGCCTCTCCCTCCAAAGCACCCTCCCTTGCCTCACCTGCAACCCCAAAGACCCAGCGCCTCTTCCTCAGTGACCTCGGCCTCTTCCCCTCCGATCCAGCTGCCCCAGCATCCAGGGGGAAGAGGGAGCCCCCCCACACGGAGCAGAGTGCCCCTCGCCCCCGGACACCCTCTCCCAGGCGCAGACAGACTGAGGCCCCCACCCGCAAGTCCCCCGGGAGTGCTAAGAGCAAGACCCCGCCGCCGCCCTGCAGCTCAAGCACCAGGTCTCCTTCCTCCATCCCTCAGGCCCCCACTCCACAGGTGCCCCCACCACACCCTGCCCCAGGTTCCCCCACCCACAGATATACCATCCCCAAGAGGCTCCGGCCTTCTCCCCTGCCACTTGCTCTCCCGGCACCACACCCCGCTGCGCTGGTCTGTGCCACTGATATGGTGAGGGTGTCCTCCCCTCTGTCCAGCCCACCTTGCCTGTTCCCCATTCTCCTCCCCTGGTGGTAGGCACTGCAGTGGAGTCCACTACCACCCTGTCTGACTTGGGCACTGCAGTGGCGGACCTGTCCACTCCATCTGCAGGGTCCACTGCAGTCGTGCCGGCACCCACAACATCTGAGCCATGCCCCCAGTTGTGCCGGCACACACCATGTCAGACACCTCCACTGCAGTTGTCAGTGGCTCTCCAGCACCCACCACCCCTTCCCTGCTTCCTCCTGGTGAGCCCTGATCCTGTCCCTGCGGTGCCTGGCCTACCCCCCGGTTGCCCCTCCTAGTGGATTGTCCCTGGTTTTGTGCAGGCATGTGTAGGGTGGCATCTGCCACTGTCACCCACTTGTGACTTTGTTGATGGACTGGCCATTGGCCTTTGTTTATGTTCTACCGGACTTCTACTTTTAATGCCACATATGCTGAATAAAGCAACTTTCTGTTCTCTAGTGCTTTTGCTTCTGATGTACATGATGTTGATGATGCTAACCATGCCCTTGCTGCAGTGATGGTGATATTTGGTCTCATGATAATGAAGTGTTACTGTGCAATAACCCATGTGGTCCAGGGGGAATGTGTCCTATCCTGTGGTGTATCCATGTCATCCATAGCAGCATCTGAGGGTGTCATGTGTTCAGTATTTGGCAATGGGATTTCCTACTTAGATTGGCAATTTCACATCTGTGGCTTCCACCCCTGCACATCTGTTGTGCCTGCCATTGTTCTATTCGTCTACTTCCCTGACCGTGTGGCCATCTCCAGTGAACATGCAGGTTTGGGCATCAATGGGGAAGGACTCATCTGTGTTGTCAGTGCAACATTGCTATACAAGTGTGTTGGATCTGTGCTGATGATTCCGTTGGCACTTCCATGACCAGGCTGATGGGACGGGAGCCCTCATTTGGTGCTAATTGTTGATTGTGTGTCCCATTGCTGCCATGGTATGGTATCTGTTCACCTCACATCTGCAGTCTCCACAGGGTATCTGCATGTGTGTGCCTATAGGTGCAAATATGTGGGTCTGCATTCGGATGGTCACTTCTGTCATTGTGTCATTGATGATTGTTGACGGTGTCAGACCCCATGGGTGTTGTTTGTCTGCACATGGCCAAAGTTATGTCTTATTTGCACTGCAGGATTTGGCTCCCCCAATTTATGTTGCAATGGGACACATACACTACTTTGCCACTGATGTGTTTGTTGTTCTGTGACCAGGAATCATCCATGCAGTTTGGCAGTTGCACCTCTTACTTTGTCAACACTTACCTTTTGGTCACTGTGATGATGGGGGTTTGGACCCCATTGCCACAATGTTCAAAATGTGCTGCAGCTATGGACCCCACACTTGCCTTTTGGTCACTGTGATGATGGGGGTTTGGACCCCATTGCCACAATGTTCAAAATGTGCTGCAGCTATGGACCCCACACTTACCTTTTGGTCACTGTGATGATGGGTGTTTGGACCCCATTGCCACAATGTTCAAAATGTGCTGCAGCTATGGACCCCACACTTACCTTTTGGTCACTGTGATGATGGGGGTTTGGACCCCATTGCCACAATGGTCATGGCCTGCTTACGTTGTGTGTGCCACACACATATTTGTGTGGCACATGTGCTAGGGGGTCACATTGTATGTTCGAAGTCATGTTCGGTGTTGTAGGCATTTGACACAGTCTACACACGCTTGTCATGGTGTTGGGGGATGTCTTCTTCTTGCATTCCCTAGGTTGTGGTGTGCTGGTTGTGTCATGCATTGTCCATCCTATGGGTGGGGGTGGTAGTGGTGGTAGGCATCCTGCCCCCCTGGCTAAGGGTGGTAGTAGTGGTAGGCATCCTGCCCCCTGGGTGAGGGTGGTAGTAGTGGTAGGCATCCTGCCCCCCTGGCTAAGGGTGGTAGTAGTGGTAGGCATCCTGCCCCCTGGCTAAGGGTGGTAGTAGTGGTAGGCATCCTGCCCCCCTGGGTGAGGGTGGTAGTAGTGGTAGGCATCCTGCCCCCCTGGCTAAGGGTGGTAGTAGTGGTAGGCATCCTGCCCCCCTGGGTGAGTGTGGTACTAGTGGTAGGCATCCAGCCCACCCTGGGTGAGGGTGGTAGTAGTGGTAGGCATCCTGCCCCCTGGGTGAGGGTGGTAGTAGTGGTAGGCATCCTGCCCCCCTGGCTAAGGGTGGTAGTAGTGGTAGGCATCCTGCCCCCCTGGCTAAGGGTGGTAGTAGTGGTAGGCATCCTGCCCCCCTGGCTAAGGGTGGTAGTAGTGGTAGGCATCCTGCCCCCCTGGCTAAGGGTGGTAGTAGTGGTAGGCATCCTGCCCCCCTGGGTGAGGGTGGTAGTAGTGGTAGGCATCCTGCCCCCCTGGCTAAGGGTGGTAGTAGTGGTATGCATCCTGCCCCCCTGGGTGAGGGTGGTACTAGTGGTAGGCATCCAGCCCACCCTGGGTGAGGGTGGTAGTAGTGGTAGGCATCCTGCCCCCCTGGGTGAGGGTGGTAGTAGTGGTAGGCATCCTGCCCCCTGGCTAAGGGTGGTAGTAGTGGTAGGCATCCTGCCCCCCTGGGTGAGGGTGGTAGTAGTGGTAGGCATCCTGCCCCCCTGGCTAAGGGTGGTGGTAGGCATCCTGCCCCCCTGGCTAAGGGTGGTAGTAGTGGTAGGCATCCTGCCCCCCTGGGTGAGGGTGGTAGTAGTGGTAGGCATCCTGCCCCCTGGCTAAGGGTGGTAGTAGTGGTAGGCATCCTGCCCCCTGGCTAAGGGTGGTAGTAGTGGTAGGCATCCTGCCCCCCTGGGTGAGGGTGGTAGTAGTGGTAGGCATCCTGCCCCCCTGGGTGAGGGTGGTAGTAGTGGTAGGCATCCTGCCCCCCCGGCTAAGGGTGGTAGTAGTGGTAGGCATCCTGCCCCCCCTGGGTGAGGGTGGTAGTAGTGGTAGGCATCCTGCCCCCCCCTGGCTAAGGGTGGTAGCAGTGGTAGGCATCCTGCCCCCCTGGGAGAGGGTGGTAGTAGTGGTAGGCATCCAGCCCACCCTGGGTGAGGGTGGTAGTAGTGGTAGGCATCCTGCCTCCCCTGGGTGAGGGTGGTAGTAGTGGTAGGCATCCTGCCCCCCCTGGCTAAGGGTGGTAGTAGTGGTAGGCATCCTGCCCCCACCTGGGTGAGGGCGGTAGTAGTGGTAGGCATCCTGCCCCCTGGCTAAGGGTGGTGGTAGGCATCCTGCCCCCCTGGCTAAGGGTGGTAGTAGTGGTAGGCATCCTGCCCCCTGGGTGAGGGTGGTAGTAATGGTAGGCATCCTGCCCCCTGGCTAAGGGTGGTAGTAGTGGTAGGCATCCTGCCCCCTGGCTAAGGGTGGTAGTTGTGGTAGGCATCCTGCCCCCTGGGTGAGGGTGGTAGTAGTGGTAGGCATCCTGCCCCCCTGGCTAAGGGTGGTAGTAGTGGTAGGCATCCTGCCCCCTGGCTAAGGGTGGTAGTAGTGGTAGGCATCCTGCCCCCTGGGTGAGGGTGGTAGTAGTGGTAGGCATCCTGCCCCCCGGGTGAGGGTGGTAGTAGTGGTAGGCATCCAGCCCACCCTGGGTGAGGGTGGTAGTAGTGGTAGGCATCCTGCCTCCCTGGGTGAGGGTGGTAGTAGTGGTAGGCATCCTGTCCCCCTGGCTAAGGGTGGTAGTAGTGGTAGGCATCCTGCCCCCCTGGGTGAGGGTGGTAGTAGTGGTAGGCATCCTGCCCCCCTGGCTAAGGGTGGTGGTAGGCATCCTGCCCCCTGGCTAAGGGTGGTAGTAGTGGTAGGCATCCTGCCCCCCTGGGTGAGGGTGGTAGTAGTGGTAGGCATCCTGCCCCCCTGGCTAAGGGTGGTAGTAGTGGTAGGCATCCTGCCCCCCTGGCTAAGGGTGGTAGTTGTGGTAGGCATCCTGCCCCCCTGGGTGAGGGTGGTAGTAGTGGTAGGCATCCTGCCCCCCTGGCTAAGGGTGGTAGTAGTGGTAGGCATCCTGCCCCCTGGCTAAGGGTGGTAGTAGTGGTAGGCATCCTGCCCCCACTGGGTGAGGGTGGTAGTAGTGGTAGGCATCCTGCCCCCCCTGGGTGAGGGTGGTAGTAGTGGTAGGCATCCAGCCCACCCTGGCTAAGGGTGGTAGTAGTGGTAGGCATCCTGCCCCCCTGGGTGAGGGTGGTAGTAGTGGTAGGCATCCTGCCTCCCCTGGGTGAGGGTGGTACTAGTGGTAGGCATCCAGCCCACCCTGGGTGAGGGTGGTAGTAGTGGTAGGCATCCTGCCCCCCTGGGTGAGGGTGGTAGTAGTGGTAGGCATCCTGCCCCCCCTGGCTAAGGGTGGTAGTAGTGGTAGGCATCCTGCCCCCCCTGGGTAGGGGTGGTGGTGCGCATTCAGGCCCCTGTGTGCATATGTGGCATTGGTGATGGGCATCCCGCCCCTATGGTGCTGCTGTTGCTGGTGTAAGTATATTCTGCATCCCTCTGTGTGTGTGTGTGATGTGTCGTGTACGTGTTGTATGTGTTTTGTGGTTGGTGTCTGGCTTACCTTCTGCGCCGTACGCGTCCGTGCCTGTTCCGGTAGTATATATAGAATATTGGTATGATCGGGACGAAGGGATTCATGGTTGGTTCGTGTCGCTCGTCCTTCTCGTTGCTTCGCGTCGTCCTCGTCGCTTCGCCTCGTCGGCGTCGCTTCGCCTCGTCCTCGTCGCTTCGCGTCGTCCTCGTCGCTGCCGTGTTCGTCTCGGAGATGTGGATCGTATAGTGGCGCGAATCGGAGCTTATGTGCGCCTCTCCCGGATGCTTTGACGTGCCGTGCGTAGCGACGGGTTCGGCGCGTACGGAAAGCGCATCGTACTTGTCCGGCCGGACGGGGCTGCATTTTTCCTTTCGTGCGACTCGATTCGGCGTTTCCGGATTCGCCTCGGTCGGAGAACAGGATCTGGTTTGGGTGAGTACGGCTCGGCCGGATTCTTTGCTGTTGTGCGCATCGTACTTACTCGTTCGGTGTGCTGTACGGATCGGTCGGGAAACAGGCTTTCGCATGGCTTTTTTCCCGACCGAATGGTATTGGGTGCGCCTCCGACCGAGATCGGAATCGGCCCCATAGTTTATTTCCCAAAGAACAGCTCCCTCACAAGGGAAAAGGCACTGACAGAACTTTCATAAATTGATTGATCCCTTCCTGCAAGAGAAATGAGTGTTCTTGCAAAGAGCTTCAGTATCTCTAGATAGCCTCCCAGTGAACCTTCACAGAAGCCTGTTTGAGACTGGATTTGGCCAGCTGTAGCAAGAATTCCAGAATCTCATGAAGTTGAGCAGACTGTGGATATAGGGCTTTACTTCAGGTACAGTTCCAACTAGTGCTGTATGTTTTGGAAGTAGAAGGTCTACGTGCCTACTGCAAGACATCCCTACAGTTGTTTAGAATATCCAGCAGTCCAAATTCTCAGCAATCAGGAACCATGCTATGAGACTCAAAGATCAAAAGATCATAGATTGTGCTAAAAAATATATATCCAGTCAATCTGGACAGAAGTTCCTGGTGAACTTGGAGAGTGAACGGAGGATCCCTCTACAGTTGGAGTAGTTTAGGGTACCAATTCTGTCTCTGCCATGAAGGGGTGACTATCAATTTGGCAGCTCCAAATTTGTTTGGCGATGATACTTGGAACAAGGAAATTGTAGTAAAATGGTACATAAAGAAATTGCACTGGTTCATTGAAAATGCTTCCCTGTGAACCTCATGCTGGTAATGCCTGTCGGCACAGAGATGGTTTGATTAAGGGCATCAACCTGAACAATGTATAGTTGTGGCAGGTGTTCCATTGTCTAGTCAATGATGTTTGATATTGACCAGTCCACAGGATGTGTGACCTTGCTTGGACCTGTTTGACGAAGTAATGCATCAATGTTGTGCTCTCCGGCAGAATCAGGAATGAAGTGTTGCACCTGCCTGGCAGGAAAAGCTGTCAAATAGCCCAGAATGGCAAGACACTGAAATAGAGACTCTTGTATGCTTTTGACTACTTGACTTTTGCCATCAAGTCTGAATTGTGGGCACCCTATAAATCCACCATCATTTGATGTTGCAGATAAAAGAAAGGATGTTTTTTTGAAAGATTCTGTCACATTCACCTTCACAACAAATGACTGTTTCAGTTAGCGACTGACAATCATTTGACACTCCTATGAATCTTTAGCTTGTCGCCATTTATGGTGCAGCTAGAGGTGGATGGGCTGCATTTGAAGTCTGCAAGGAGGAAACAGGGGAATGCATGAGGACTTTAGACCCAGCAGCAATTTGTACTGTCTGTGTTTACTTTGAGAAAGAAAAGATTTTGCCTCGCTTAGAGTGGGCCCCAAGTGATGGAAGAGAGCCAGATAGGAGTTAATTGAATCTTCTGTGCCATTTTCTATCACACTATTTTAAGCCATTCACCCAAGTACAAGAACACCTGGTAGCCTTTCTTCCATAGATGCACTCACTACGTGTCAGAAACTTGGTGAAGACTCTTGGGGTAGTACTGAGGCCAAAAAGAAGGGCTCTGAACTGGTAATGCTGCCCATCTATGGAAAAGCACAAATATTGCCTGTGATTCTGATGAACTGCAATAAGGAAATACATGTCCTAAAGGTCTAAGAATGTCAGATATTCCCCTTCTTGCAGCATAGAGAGGAACCTCTGAATTGTGACTATTCTGAGGGACTGCATCTTCAGAAACTTGTTGAGATCCTTGCGATCTAAAAGGGATCTTCTGCCACCCATCTGCTTTTTGACCAAGACGAATCAGGAAAAACAGCCTGCTTCTATTGACCATTTGGCCCTTTCTCTAAAGCGTTTTTGAAAAGAAGTTCTAGGATTTTGCATTGCAGTTGGTCCAGATGATGATGATGTTCTCTGGCTGGCGTGCCACATGGAGGCTATTTTACAAATTCCAGAGTATGTCTGAAACAGATAATTTTGAGTACTCAAATAGTCTTTAGTGAGGTTCTCCTATTCCATGGCAAAATTTTAAATCTCCCATCTTCATTCCACAGAATGAAGGTTGAAGATGGCACACAGTGCAAGGAAGTCAGGTTCTCTTGCTTGTGTCTTGGCCTCAGCAGTGTGAAGTAACCTGTAATTTCTATGAAGACTTCTTGTATTCCTGTCTCTAGTTTCTGTAATATCCTTCAGTACTGTAACACTGGCAGTAATGATCATTCTGACTCTGCTAGGATCTGTACAGTGAGCAGCATGCTGTGAAGTTCTGTGATCTTCTGGAGCCACGAAATCTAGAGGACGTTCGAATTTGTATTCCCCCATAGAGCAGGTAGTGTCAGTGTGCATGTTTATGTCTTGAAGAGCCTTAGCCATGTGTTTGCTAAACAGCATTTATTCATCAAAAGGCAAGGCAAAGTACTTTCTCTTACGCCTCCAGTCAAACAGAAGTGCTCTTAAACCATACTTCTGACAGAAGGACAGCCGCTCCAGCTAGCTGGCTGAAGCCCATTTAGATACATCAATATTGGCATCAATTAACAAAGGGAGGCTTTGGCTCCTTCTCCTATAGTTGCCTTTGAAACTTCTCTTTTGTTTCAGTTAATGAGCGATGTCACTTCACATTTGTCTGTCAAAATGGCCTAGAATGGCCTGTGCAGTTTGAGCTTTAATAGACATTGCAGCCATGGAACTCCTTCTGGAACTCATTCTGCATGACTGAATTGTGTGATATGCATTGTGCCACTGCAGCGATGATCAAATCTGGCCACAGGTGACCAGTGGGACAGGATGGTGCAGAGTCTAGAGCATATTATTTCTTTTATAGACATGGAACTACAGCACTCACAGTGGCTGGTGTCATAACCAGTTTTAGTCCCTACTGTCACATGTAGTACAAAATAAGAATGAACTTGATGGGCTTTCTGGGGTATTTTTACAAACATAGAGGAAATATTGTTGCCCTGTCATTGTCATGGGATGGCCACATTTCTTTGTAGTTCTTTCCAGATTGAAACTTAGAAATATCATCTGGTATGAAGCCCATTTGGGATGAGTGAATTACCTCAGTCATTCTGATCCTGAGTGTTACTATTACCATCACCAGCAAGGTCCCTATTACCATCGACTGGAACATCATCTGCATAGTAAGATTCATCCTCACTTTCCTCTGTGCTCTGTTCATCTATGCCCTCTGGAGCTGGAGGTATTACACCAGCTGAGATGGTGGCATACATGCTGCTGCAGTAGGTAACTGAGAAGGAGATGAGGGAGGCAAAGGCTCTTGTGGGGGTGGAGCCTTGTGGGGATGAGTTGCTAGTCTTGTGCAAAAAACTCTCCATCATTAGTAGAAACTATTTGAAGAACTCAACAGGAACCTATGCGATCTGTAGTTCCAGGGAACAACTAAAGCCCTGGTGCAGTCGCATTGATAGTTAAGTTCATACCTGTTGTAAAACCAAGGATCTTCATAGCGGTTTCCTCATAATGATGTTGTTCTGATCATATTCACGGATATATTGAACTTTCAACTGCCGTGGATTTTCTGCCACTGCTCCTCATTTGAAACAATCTTCTAAATCTTCTTCTTATTCCTCATCCTTTTCCAAAATATGGGTGTTTCACCCCTACCCTTTATAGGGAGGGGTGATGCACGATGCTCAGTGGTATCTCCAGCAACAGGAGAATAGGAATAGCTGCATTATACAAGGCATCAGCAGCAAACAAAACTATTGCTATTTGAGAAACTACAGTCACAAATGAGAAATGGTTACTGTTAATTACAAGGTGAGTCTGTCGACAACGAGGTGAAAGTCGGCAGAGAGGAACAAGTTACTTACCTTCGCTAATGCATTATCTGGTAGAGACATCGTCTAGCTGCAGATTCCTTAACTTTTGAATTCTCTCCAGGCACCAGTCTGGATCCGGATATTTTTCAGCAGTACCTCTGTGCGCCAGGGGATGGCGTTGTATGACTCCGTTATGTCGTTGACTGCGGCTGTGATGTCAGCGGAGTCATATAGGTCCCTCAAGGGCGCGGAAGTCAGTTTCTTCTGTGAAACCTTCCGTGCCAAAACGCAGAGCCACTATAGAAACTGGCTATGGAAACAGTGTGCCAAAAAAGATCAATGTATCTTTGAAACAATGTTTAGAAAATGGAAATGAATGGTATTTTAATAACCAGACAAGGTCTATAAGGAAAGACCAACTGGTTCGTCGAAGCACAAAGCCACATAAAACACTGATCACTTGTTTATAAACCAGGGCTGCAAAAGAGAATGCCTACAGATCGTTCGCAGTGCATGGAGGATGGTTAGGGCGTTAAGGAATCTGCGGCTAGACTATGTCTCTACCACATAATACGTTACCGAAGGTAAGTAACTTGTTCATCTGATACAGACATCTAGCTGCAGATTCCTTAACTTTTGAATTAAATACCATAGCTATACCCCACAGGGAGGAGGGTCTGTGAACTAATCCTACAAAAGTTCTCAGAGAGAACTAGTCGGTCGAAATTAACAAGAGACGAAACGTGCGTTGGAATTAGATCAACAGGAGCCTGGGCTCCTTACAAAAACTGTGGCAAGGACCACAGGCAATGTAAGTAAAATCAACCTACAGGCACGGAAAAACCATGCCCCAAGGGTAGCAAGATAATAATGTGACAGAAGACAACAATCAACAGTAGGACAGTAATACATGACCCCCAAAGGTTGAAGTGAGCCTATGGACTAAGAGGACCTGAGGCTATAGCGAATACCATGTAAACTACAATTCCCTACGCCAGCAAAGAAGTATTTGAGAGAAACCTGTCCTGAGAAATTCAGAAAAAAGTGCTTCCAGAACACAACCACATTACAGCCTAGTTGAATAAACACATTCCTCGCAAAGTCGGCAAGACCAAACCAAGTACAAGGACTGATGCAAATCAAAACCTGTCCTTGGGAAAAAACATTACTAGACAAAGTAACCACTACTAGGGTCACACAATGCATAGAACCCGTAGAGATGGAAAGATGGCAATTATACCGATATGAATCTGCTATAAATATTGACCAAATATGCTCAAATCTACAGAGCCCATGCTCTATGCATATAAAGATCCATACCCATCATACATAAATATAAATATATAGGTACATATAAATATATACCTACAAAGCATGACATACCGCCATACATAAAACATACAGCGCAGAGAGAAGCAAACTGCATCTCATAGTAAGATACGTAAAAAAATAATCTATATCTTGCATTATCTTATATAGCACAGCTATATCTAAATATGCATAAACACAGATACACCATATACACGTATGGATATAATGGAACTGAAAAAAACCAACCCATGATACCTATACAACAGAAAAGGGAGGAAAAAGCAAATAAAAAGAGAGACTGCATCCTCAATGAACGGCATGGTTGACTTAGGATCAAGGTGATGTTGGCTGACCAAAAGTATCCTGAGAGGCTGTTACTACCATAATTCTGAAAGAAACCAACAGGAAAATGAAACCTCGCCAACAACAGACAATTAAGACCACACTTGGCCCAGGAGGTCAAGATGAAGAACAACTCAACCCCTGGAACTTTCAAAAAGAGGTATCCAGTTAGTAAATTTAAGCACAAGGTATACCAGAAAGAAAAATAATCTGACTGTAAATCAGACAAGGATTCATACATACATATATAGTTCTATAAGGACACACAGAGCAACCGACTAGAAGCTCAAAATATTGAACACTAAAAGGGCTGAAAAAAGAACAACTGCTGATTAGAGGAAGAAAATGTCCCTCCCCAAGGAGGTAGAGGACATCCAACCTCCAGACAGGATAAGTGTAACTACACCCACAATCCTAGCATATCAAAGTATATGGGAAAGAAAACTCAGAATGTTCTTAAGGAAGAGAAATAACCATAAAAGTGAACATTCTCTTAAGCGAAGAAGGTAATCCCCCCAAAAATACAGAACATGGGCATTATAGCTAATCCCTGGGTGTTAAATTATTATGACACTGCAACCCAGATAACCTTGCAAGCAGTGTTCACAGAACAACATGTTCAAAAGAGTCTAAGTAGGCAACAACACAACCCCCAAAAATGGAGGTGACCATTAGTAATATAATTATTCAGTAGAATACATAATAGAGAACTTGAACCTGCCATATGTAACAACTCCAAGAAAGAGGTGTACATATCAAGGGAACAATATCTGATTCGTAGGCAAGGATCGTACAGCGTGGCAAAGCTGGTATAACCCCCATCATAGGGTAGCAGAACCTTTGCGAAAATCACCTAACGCAAAACCAGCCCGTGTACAATCAGAATCCAAATAAAAGTGCACCATGCTAAAAATAAGCAAAAAGGTCTGCAACCTAATGAAGGACCGATCAAAAAAGAATGTCCTAGATGGAACCTCGGTCAGGCCAGAAACATAGATCGCTGAAAAGAGTTCAAAACTCCACTGAAGTGGAAACTCCGATTAGCCGAAAAGAATAAGCCTACTCCTTGCATAAAAGCTCCACAAAGGGCTTAAACAAGATGTCCCTATAAGAGCTACTGAAAGTCAAAAGTAATACATGCAATCATACCAAAGTGCTTCCAAAGGAGCAGGTGACATAAGTAAACTTCCAAACCGGAAGAAAATATCACAAGCAAACAACCTCTTGAGCATGAAACCCATCATAAGACGAAAAAGGGGAGGGAAAAACCTATGCAATAGATATCCTTGTACAACACACCCTGTCAAAGACAGTATTGAAAGAGTAATATCTGCTAACCACAGGAACACCACATAGTGTAGCACCAACAGGCGGAATTTAGACAACTATGGCACTGACACAACATGGCCAGCCGTGTAAGAAACAACATTTCAACATTCCCATACAAGCCTAGCATAGGGACAAGATTAAAGAGGCATATAATTAGAAAGAGAGAAATTAGGACTGTTTCACCTCATCTTTCATTGAAACGCTGTAAAGCTGAGTCAGCCAGGGCACCGAAAAGATGGGTGCCATCAAAGGGCATATCAACCAAAGCAGCTTGGACAGCCTCTGAAAAGCCTTAGGTACGTAACCAGGCACAACGACGTAGTGCCACAGATGATGCCATGACCCGACCCACTGAATCAGTAGTTTTCCTGCCACAACTAATGATCAATTTAGCTGCCTGTTGGACATCCCGAATCAACTGATCAAGATTGGATCGGAGGTCATCTGGAAATGACGGCAACATAGTTTGTAATGAATCCCACAATGTGTGAGAAAAATGCGCAAGAACACAAGACGTGTTAATGGAACTTAAAGCAGAACTAGTTGAGGAAAAAATATGTTTGCCACACGCATCTTGTCTCCTAGAATCTCTATCCAACAGGACATTAGGTAGAGAATCCATATTGTGTGAGGCTGAAGCAACTTGTACCACCAAACTACGAGAAGTAGGATGTCTGAGGAGACAACCCAGATCTCCAGGAGCAGGCTAGTGCCTGTGAGATATATCATGATTCAGAGACCCCCGTATCAGGCTTAGCCCAAGTACCCAACAAAATGTGGTACAGGGCCTCACTATATGGTCGAACAGGCTACACCTCTGTCTGACCTTGAAAGAGGATATCAATCAGAGGATCAGTAGACTTTTCTACAGAAAGAAGAGATAACTCTAAGACCATAGCCACTCTCCTTAATATGTCCGTAAAAGAGGAACTCGCCTCAGTAACAAGGCTAGGAGGAAAAAATAGTCCAGAAGCTGGGGAAGACTGCAACCCATTAGCCTCCCCTAGTGCAGACAGCTAATTCTCCTCCATAAGAGGCGGAATAGCTGCAATAGCCCGACTCCTCCCTATCATCTCCCAAGAGGTTACCCTCAGAAGTACCACCATAAGAGGGAAGCGGAAGGACAACCTTCCCCACAGAAAGCTCCATCGACTCCGCACCTAGCATAGACTGATGCCGAGATGGCAACGCCTCAACGTCGAGCGCAGGAGAAATGGCTTCGATCTGCGCCACCGACTCCATTGCTGGAGCCGGTTGATCGAGGATAGACGCTAAAGGTGAAAACCCTGAAGTGCTGTGCAATGGTGCCAAAGCAGAGTCGGCCAATGCCGACCGGCGCTGACCAAATGACTCAGAGAACGCAACTGACACCAAGGGTCAACCCACCGGCGTGGCTCCTCTCACCTCCATGAGGCCCGACAGCGCTCCAGAGGAAGGTGGAGACCCAAAGATAAAATGTAGAGTGTTATAATAATCTCTCATTTGGGCCATCGACGCCTGGCTCCCAGAAAGACGGGGAAGCGTGGGGCGGAGTCGTGTACGGTCTCCTCAACCAGCAAACGGGAGGAGCGTGAGAGAGTGAGTCTCCATGTGGCGAAGTAAGGGGTGCCGCGACTTCAACCACTTGTGCTTACCTTGGGACATCAATGGTTCCGAGTGACGTCCACAGGAATGCTCCAGCTCCTGGAATGACCCCGTGAACGGCCCTCTGAATGAGTAGAAGAACACCAAGGCAAACACAAAGTCTCTGAGGAACGCACCGACAGCGCCGCCAGGAGTTTCATCCGGCGTTCCTTGAGTGTCTTCGTCTTCAGCTTCTGACAGCTGCCGCAATCTTCAGAGTCTTTTTGTTCTCCCAAACACCACATACAAATGGAATGAGGGTCCGTGGCAGACATCTGTTGTGGACAAGACCACAAGGCTTAAAGCCTGAAGACATGAGGAAAAAAGGCACACTGTTCCAACTGACAAAAAATGTCGAGATAGACCTGACAAAGGCCCTAGGAATCGGTTCTCTGGATCCGCGTTGCAGCACAGATAAAAAGAAACTGACATCCGTGCACCAGAGGGGACTTATATGACTCCGCTGAGGTCACAGCCAGAGTGGACACCATCACGGAGTCATACGACGCCGTCCCCCAGCACGCAGAGGTACTGCTGAAAAATTTCCGGATCCAGACTGGAGCCTGGAGAGAATTCAAAAGTTAAGGAACCTACGACTAGATGTCTCCATCAGATATGAATGTCAGTGATGTGGGCACAATCAACGAGTATCTCCTTGATGAGACTGTTGATGATGAGGTGTAGGAAAGTGCCCTTTTTGACATGGTCACCCCCACTTTTTGCCTAGTATTTGATGTGATTTCGACTGGAAGTGCACAGGGTTCCTGCTAACCAGGTCCCCAGTGCGAGATCTCTTTCCCAAAACTGTGCAATTGTTTTCCCAATTGTCGATACCTTTAGTGCCCAATGTAAGTCCCTAGTAAATGGTACCCCCGGTACCTGGGGCCTGAGGTACTAAAGAGGGTCCCCAAGGGCGTCAGCATTAATTGTGCCCCCCTAAGGGGCCCCTTTACCAAGCTCACGCAAACTGCCACTGCAGGCAGCATGTCTTGGTGCAGACAAAAGTGAAAACATGACATGGCATACAGCCTGTGTGTCCTGCCTACCGACACTGCATGCAGTAAAAGTAAGTCACCCCTACAGCAGGCCTTACCGCCCTAAGGCAGGGTGCACTATACTACATGTGAGGGCATAACTGCATGAGCAGATATGCCCCGTACTGGTCAGTTCCATTACTGACAGTACAAGTGATCAGGGATGCCATTTAAAAGCATGTGCTGGACACTGGTGAAAATGAGTTCCCCAGCTACATGATAGCTTCACAGAAAACAGAGATGTTTGGTATCAAACATCTCGTATTAATATACCCAGAGTGATGCAAGTGTCGGATTTAGTAATACATGTACCCAGAGGGCACCCCATGAAAACCTACCAGACTGCCACCAAAGACGGGTTTCTGACCCCAAAAATGAGGGCCTTTGGTCTAAGGGGGCCATAAACCAGGCCTGGTTGGATAGAGGGTGCTTTGCACCCCCGCCCACAGGAGGACCTACGGATTTGCATTCCAGGGCCGGGGAGTTTCACAGAGGCCCACCACCTTTGGTACGTGAATCTGGCTTCTCTAACAAGTTAGGAAACCAATCCCTTTTGCCCAGAGACCTTTGGCACTTGGACAGGTGGGAATATTAGCTAGGCAGGACAGGCGTGCCCACCCTCAGGTGAGTACCACCCATGAACTGGGCTACCTAAAGTGAATGCGACTTTTCAGAAGTGACTATCTTGGTGATTGCAAATTTAGGATCTCTGGGACAGGTTTATGCCCACTTCCCCCAGCAAGTGGTCATATAGGGGGCGTAGTGACCCCAGGGGTAAGTAGCCCATTGGCTACCACCCTTTACTCCCCTAACCCCCCTAAATTCAATGTTTAGGGGAGGCCTGACAGCAGGAAATATGATCCTGCAGACCAAAAGAAGAAGGGCTGAAAGAACCATGAAACCAAGAACTGCAGAAGAAGCAAATGGCTTGGCACCAGTCCTGCTGGCCTGTTCGCCTATTATCGACAATTGCGCCAAAGCCGGATCACCCTGCAAGTTGCTGATCCTCCAAAGCCTGGGAGGACTGACAGCATTTCTCCAAAGACTTCAGAACACCTGTGAAACAGCTGAGCTGTTCCCCTGGGTACCAAACACTAAGCTGTGAGGCTCCAAGACTGCAGAAATCCGACACCGGAAAGCACCACTACACCCGAGCCACCAAGCCCGAGCTGAAATGGGACAATGGTGCCAACGTAGCCCTCAGATGCTGACAAACTACAAAGAAGAAGGACACTGAATAGCTGCGAAAGCAGAAGACTGAAGAAGAGCAACTAACTTGGCACCAGGCCTGTCTGCTGTTCCCCGTCGAAACTGCACCAAAGACGTCTCGTACTGCAGCTTTTGTGCCTCCAAAGCCTTAGAGGACTGCCTGCCTTCAATAAAGACTCAAGAACTCCCGCGGAGCAGAAGAGCTGCTTCCCTGCATCCTGCAGGCATTCCCAAAAAGACTGTGAAACTTCCAACAGCTAAAACCTAACACCGCAAAGCATCACTGCACCTTCGCTTCCTAGCCTGAGCTGAAGTGGGCCAACAGTGCCAGTATGGTCCCCTGACACTACAGAGATAAAGTACACCTTGGACTTGCCCACTGTAGACTTCCTGATGCCGCCTGCAGCCTCTGTTTGCAGGCCCCCTGTACTGCAACTTCTCCCAGTGAAGGAAATCCGTCGCCTTAAGACACCTCTGCACCTGTCGCCCCTGGAGAAGAGGCCCAAAGGTGCCCCCACATCCCAGACCATCGCAAGAGTTAAGCTCCCTTGTTGGTTCAGCCCGACTGGTCTCCCAGTCCGAGCCTGCAGCCTCTTTTCCGACTGACACATCTCCATAGACTTGAAAGGGGCACCCGATGCTGTAAGGCACCTCCGCACCAGGCCGCCCCAGTGCTGCCCGAAGTGAACTCTTGGTGCTGCCTTGGACCTTGCCCCATACTCACCTTAAGTCCCGCAGAGTGGTCGCGTAAGTCGCTATTGAGTGCCCAAATGCAATACTTGTTTTTCCTCCAGAGGTTCCAGAGGTTAACATTACCATGAAGTGCTTCAATTATGATTTAAAGTATCAAAGTCACCCGATGCCAAAAAACACATCTCTGCACCCGGACGTCCCTGTCCCTCCACAGGTGACGTGGGACCTTGCCCCATACTCACCTTAAGACCCGGGGAAGGGTCCTGGAAGTCGTTGCGAAGTGACCGTATGCAGCGTATGTTTTCTTCCTAAGTTAACAATGCCACGAAGTGCTTCAATTACAATTTAAAGTATCAAAAACCTGTTTTCTTCTAACTTGCTATTTTAAAAAGTATTAACTGATTTTGATGATCTTAGTGCCTAAAGTTATATAAGTGTTATTTTTAAAGATTGGTGTGGAGCTCCTTATTGAGTTGTGTGTGTCATTGTTAGCTGTGTGTGTGCAGCAGATGTTTAACACTATGATAAGCCTATAGCTGCTCAACCACAATACCCCCTAGAAGAGCGCCTTGAGATTGCTAGAGCAAGCCCCTGTCCACTAGTAAAGGAATACCTGGACTTCTTGCACGGTATACCTCTTTTTGGTATACCATATAAAGAGCCCACTTCCTACATGAGGTGACTGTTGATGAGGCTGTCTACAACAAGATGACTGTCAGTGAGGAAGCCACAGATGAGGTGCTGATCAGTGATAATGGCTTACTACCAGATAACTTGATTTTTCTTCTTTGTCGATGAGGCTGCTACTATGATGGTTTTGAAAAGAAAGGTCAAAGAATATCGACTGAGGACAATTTTTGGCACCATTTTTCCAGGAGCATGTTGATTGGAGGCTGCATCAAGACAGGTGAATCGCTTTTTTGAAACAGAAGTAGATTCAGGAGAAATACTTTCAGTACTTCTGGCACATCAAGGTGCTTTCTTTTCGGTGCTCTTTTTTCTGAAGTTCCCAGAGGGATACTTCTTGCGGAATCATCTCCTGAGAAGGGGACATCCCCTCAAGTGGGGTTATCTTTAGTCTACCCGTATAAATATAGCTAGGCACTTGACTTTGTCGCAATGATTCTTGCATGTGAAAGATTTGCAAATGTCACATTTTGATGCCTTCTGTTCTGGATAAAGGCAATAAATGCACTTGAGGTTTGGATCATCAGTGTGGATCATTTTCGAGCCACAAGATGAGCAGCTCTTTAAGAGAGATCTCTTCTCTGAGAAGAAGGTAGCATCTTGGCTGACTTTTCTCCTGACCAAGAACCAATATCCAGAAACAACTGACTGTGAAGCAGAGGCTGAAGCTGGACTGAGACGACATCCGGGAGAGGTGAAAAGGTGAAACTTGATTTTCTGAGGTAAATGTTTCAGATAGACAAGAGCGCTGCCCAGAGATTCCCTCACTCTTGGTATAAAATCTGATGTAAAATGGTCTCTACAGTAAGTGAGAGTGCTGTTCATTCAACTGATTGTCTAACGTTTGGGTACTTTTCCGTGCTGTGAATGTGCTACTAAACAAATACTATTCTTGGGCTCATGACCATTGTAACAAGACTTATTACAGTTTACAAATATCGTCAATTCCCAGCCTGACGACGGAGAGTAATTCAAACACGGGAAGATATGGACAATCCAATGCTTGGTAACACATTTGACCAATTGAAAATGCAAGTCTCCTTTTCCATTATGCTTATTATTTTGAAAAGGCACCGGCATAGGATGGATTGGGGCAAGAGTTATACTGGATTCTGTTAATGCTGTGCCATAGTAGTGAGATACAAACCACAGTAGATCACTGGACACTTGTAACCACCTTAGCCTTTGCCCTCGTTTTAGAGATGGTTGAATCATTAGTGGTAATGCCAAGATTCTGGTAATTACGATTCCACAATTGTTATAATATTTCAATGGATTTATCTTTAAATGGGATATAATAGGTAAAAAGTGTTTCTAAAGGTTTTTACTAATTTAAAGGTTGGCACCAGGTGTTTTCAGGTGCTCACAGGCACGGATTTCTCATGCAGTCAAGTGATATTACTGCATTTCTAAAAATGGTAATGCCACAGAATTCTAAACATAAATGCACAGAAATCTGCTTGCTACACATTTAAAGCAATTTTTACGCTTCCTAAAATCTCTAAATAATGGCCTGAACACTCACAAAATACTCATATAAAGCTAAGGTGTCCAAGTATGTGCCTGTCAGAGATGTGTGCTATCCCACAAACATTCTGCCATCAGAACACTCTTGAAGTGTCCTCCTGGAGTGGTGAGAGCATCAGGCAGACAATATACTGCAACTTCTTTAGCTAGACCTAGATTTCCATTGTTGCATTTCTCTTATTCCGTTTCTAATTCTCAATTCCTGTGAAGTCTAGCCACAAAGTTGAGGATGCAAAAGATTCCATGGGAAAAGTGGCACGAAGTTACCTTTGTAGTGACTATGTTACTCTAAGTTTATAGATTCTTTAGAGTTAACAATGCTCATCCACTGGATCTTCAGCCATCGATTAGTGAGACGCACGATTGGTTCCTTTTATTGACAAGGTAACTGGTGAAGGTCCAGTTATGCACAGGGGTGGGCCATGTATGCGTTCATGAGTTGGCCATGCAAAGCCGCTACTATTTGGAAGGATATCGAAAAGACTGTTCAGGTGAAAGAGACTGAGGACTAAGAGTAGCAGAGTAAACATAAAGGTAATTTTATCCTTAGTCCTGCTTCCAAGAGTCTGTCACTGGCCACTTTAACTACGGATTTTGTTTGCCACCTCCGTTTGTGCATTTTTTGTGTTTGATTTTTAAGTCTCAACTTTTAGCTGTCTGTTGACAAAAATACATATTGTGGATAATGCCAATACATACAGTGGGCTTTGGGTCAGTTCTCTGTCCAACATTAGTTAGCTTTCTTGACAATCACATTTGCTTTTTTATTCAATGACTTCGCTTTCTCTTCTTATGTCTGTCCCTTCCCTGGAGCATAGCTTCTTTACCATCCTTTTGACTTTGACTAGATGACTTCTATACTTCCACTGCTCATATTCTGTATCTTCTTTTTTTCTCTCTTTCAGCACTCCATGAAAGTGCAAGAGTTTTCTTTCCCTATCCCACATGTGCTGCTTTCCCCAAACACCATCTCCCTCCCACATCCACTGTGTTGCTCACTCCTGCCTATATCCCATTTTCCTTTCCACATCTCCCAGCATTTTTGTTACATTTTCTGTTCCCTCCCTGTTGCATCCACCCAGTCTTTCCCTCCACAGCTCCTCGGTTGCTCCTGTGCCTCTCCCATCATGTTCTTCGAAAAAATTATTTTTACATTTTTTGGAGATCCCTGCAATTTGCTGCCAGGCTGTTCCTTTTTAAATACGCGTTTTTGCATACTTTTATTATTTTTATTTTTATTACTAACCGTCCCAAGATTGCTGTTCACAGTATAGGAACAGTAAGTAAAAAAACCAAAATAAAATAGAGGTTGTGTTATCCCATATGAATGGTTACGTCATCACCATGGGCTGATGTAGCATCATGACACATATGGACGGATGGATACATGATGATGCATGCATGTGCACGTCATTGCACTTTTTTGTGGAGGCTTCATAGCACAGCATTGGCAAAATTAATTTGTGTTTCCTGTTTTTGCTTATGCCAAACAGCATCATCAAATATCATTGCCAATGCCAACAAGTCTGCTGAATGACAGGCATATTTGCTTTGCCAATGCTTGTTAGATTTGCTGTTTCTGCTCACACTGCCTTTATGTAGCCTCAGAGTGCTACCACAGTGTAGGAGTAAACAACCTTGGGAGAAAGTACAATAAGCTAGTGTTAGAATTGGGGTTTCTGGTTGGTAGAGATATGCACATTGACAAGCAGGAATCACCACTCTGATCAGGGTAAGCTAAATACACACTAAAATATAACTAAGCTTTCCTGTTTTCAGTTTCTATTTTTGGTAAATTCTGGTGGGGTTTTTTTTTCAGTGTTTTCAAGTGATTTCAATACCTTAAAAAAACAGTGTTATCAGTGGTTACACATTTTTGCGTCATTAAAAACAACAGAAACAGTGTTTTTCCAGTGTTTATGGAACGTTTTGCTTTTATTATTGCTTGCTTTCTGCACTGATAGTGCACGGTACGTAGACAGTGTACGTACAGTGTATACGAGGTCCAAATACATTTTTACAAATCAGACTTATTATAGTACACCATACAATACTTCTTCAGTGAGTCTTTGGGCATGCACACTTGCTCTTTTCTTAACATGTAAACTTTTATCTATGAAAAAGTCCTCTCAGCATTGGCACTTGAGATGGGCAATGCCGAAACAGCCAGTACACAATCTGCTAACTCTGGCCACTGACATAGCTTTCCATGCCAATACTGGTGCACTTGAAGACTGTGAATGTCTGGAACAGGTTCTGCAACATATGATTTGAACTGGGCGCATGTGCCCTCAGAGTTATTGAAGCGGTCAAAAATGAAGCAGTACTTTTCAAATTCTGGAGAAAATTCCCCTTTACGGAAGGGATCTAGAACTTGTGCAGATTACCACAGTGAGGTTTCATTGACTTCAAATGCCATGTCTGGTGAAGGGACAGTTCTATGCATCATTGCAAGCCGTTTCTCATACATTGTAAATAAAAGTTCCTGAATTGCTCCTTAACATTGCTTTGCTCAGGGGGCGTTGCCAAGAGTGCCATGATGGCGGACGCGTCTGCTTGAGGCTCCGAGCAGCGACCCGTTCAATCGCCAATGTTCGGTGCCGGCGGTGCCCCAATGAACCGCCGAAGACGAAGCCAGAGGTGGTGACATACACGAAAGACGCTTGGCGCCTGAAATTGAAGGACGGGAAGAAATATTCCCGACACAAGCAGTGCTGTGAGGAGCGGGGCCCGCGTTCAACATGGCCGCGCCCGGGCAGTGAAAGTGAGTCCCGTGGAAGCGAGCACCTAAGGGGACCGGCGCGGCACCGACGACGAATCGCCAGAAAGCGCTACAGTAAGGAGAAGCCTATCCAACGCCCCAACCGGACTCGCCTCAGCCCGAGGTGAGAGCGCGGCGGAAGCCGGCGGTGAGGGCGCGTACACAAGCGCGGCCCAGAGGCGGCGCGGCCCGGCAGGAGGGCCGCAAAAGAAGCCAAACACACCGAGGGGGCCCCTAGCGGCCCAACATACTATACGGAGCGGCCCTACTCATCCGCTGCACAGGCGCGGGCTGTCAACCCTCCCCCCCCCTCCCCACCGTCATCCAGAAACAAAGGTCCTGCTGATCCGGCGCCAGGCGCGAAATGTGGAGGCCCGGCGGCCCATAACAGAATGCACAGAGGGAGAGGGGACATCAGCAGAAGGCCAGAATTGGAGGCGCCCCCCACGATACCCACAAGGGTGCAGAGGAGTGTAGGAGTGAAGGAAACAACGACACCCGCAGGCAGGAGGCAAGCGACGGACAGGCCATAACACACGCGGGCGTGCACCACTCGGGGCGCAACTGCAGCACCTGTAGCACCCCGGGACGAGCTTACGGACGCGGGAGCTAGCAGGCAGCGGAATCGACCGGCCCAAGAGGACCAGAGAGCGCCAAGGAAACGAGAGGCCCCCTTGGGTCCACCATGACCAGAGCAGTCTTAGCTTCAGGAAACAGGGAAATCGGTGAGGAACAACGAAGGTGCGGACGCAGGGATCACCTGACGTGAAGCCTGTTGGCGCGGAGGCTTTCCCCTAAGATGGCGGCGCCCGGAGCTGCGACGGAGGCTCAGTGACACTCCCAGAGCACGGTGGGGAGGCGAAATCCAGCACAGTTCGGAGGAGTCGAGGCGGACGCCGGCAGAGACCGCAACGCTGATCTGATACAGGTGAGCGCCTGGGTCGGGACCAACAGCGAGGGGGCCAGTGCTCCGGCAGCGCGAAAATGCCGGGAAACCGCCCCCAAGGACACTGAGAGAGACCGGGCACGCATCGGGGGTTCGATAGTCAGCTCGCATCAGCGCCCAACCCATTAGCCTGCAGGGAAGAGACGCTGCAGGGAGAGAACCCGCCGGCGAGCGCATCAAAGAGGCCGGACGGCCCGGGGGTATCGCATTGCCTGGCTGAGATACATCACAGATCTGAGAAGGGTCACGGGCCATATTGCGGAAGCGGAGCCCAAAGCCAGTATCAAGAGTCCTCCCTAGTGGCATAACTAACGTAGTCAACGACTCCGCAGAGAGGAGGGTAGAAAAGGATCCCGACAACAGGGGGGACATCACTACGAATTTGGGCTGAGACAGAGGCACCAGCACAACACCTTCAGGCGCCAAATGAGAGTCAAATCACGGCGAGGAGTCGGGAGGCCTTTGGTCGCCATGAGATAATTGGAAACCTTGGGACGTGAGGGAGCAGGAATAACCCTCAATGAACAGCACTCGCCATAACCACGCATCATCCCAACTAATGACGGGGCGAGTACCCGTCGTTACCTCGAATGATTGACACCTGAAAAGGGAGTATCAATCAGACTCCCTCCTTACACACAAAGGAGCGCCTTATAAAAAGAACGATCACGAGTAGATCGCCAAGGATCCCACCATCCTTCTGCCCACCCTTCTAGACCCACTGTCTACCCTCACAAGGTGGGCTCGGTGACCGGCGTCAGGACACGAGGCGCGGTAGAAAAAGGGAATGGCGACGAGCGCCAGATAAAATGCACGACAGGGAGTCGGAGGGACAGCTAAAGAACCGAAGGAGGCCTATACGCCTTTACAAAACCGGGGGGACCCGGGCAGTGGAGCATTGCATCAAAATAAACACACCGACCTGGGAGGGCGTATAGACAGCCAACGTACTGCATACAACAGTGCCCTTATCGACCCCAACAATGGGACGACAACGCGTAACCGGGAACCCACAAACGCCAGCCCACACAAGACAATCTTCCCCGTCAACGAAAAGCTCCAGAATGGAAGAGGACACCGCAACACCAGCATCAATGTCAGACAAGCTGGACAAAGTACTGGCGGCAATTGAACACTCATGAGTAACGATGGAAGACATATTTGGAGCGTTAGCCACAGACTTTAAACTGCTCGGAGACGACCATCGGAAATTAGCAGATAGGGTGGCACAAGGAGACAAAACCCTCAAGCACATAGAGCCCCAAATCAAAACTCAGCAGGAAACACTGACAGAACTTAAACGCAGAGTCAAGGCCATGGAGGAAAAAACGGACGATTTGGAAGGTCGTTCACGGCGATGCAACATCCGAGTGATCAACTTGCCGGAAGGAGTGGAGGACCCTAACCCCGTCGCATACGTGGAAACATGGCTCAAATCGTTCACTCCGGACTCGGAGCAAACCCCGTACTTCTCGGTAGAAAGGGCACACAGAGTGCCAGCACGGAAGCCACCACCAGGAAATCCACCTAGACCTCTACTACTAAAATTCCTGCATTTTAGAGACAGAGACGCAGTGCTCAGAGCTGCCAGGCAACAGGGACCCATACAAGTAGAAGACAAGACAGTTATGTTGTTTCCAGACTACTCCCGGACGGTGCAAAGACAACGGGCATCGTTCCTGGAGGTCAAACGCATGCTCCGGAAAAAAGCGATCCAGTATTCCCTGCTCTTCCCGGCGCTGCTCAAGATAATGCATGAGGGCCGCTCCATCTTTTTCACGACCCCCAAAGATGCATATGACTGGGCGGAACAGCATCTACAAAACGTGAGGCCCCGAGATGTCATACACGAAAAATGAGACTCCAAAGGTAAACATCAACAATCGAAGAGATCTACCCAAATGCAGCCCGAACCTCGCACAGAGACATCAATACGAGGCCCCCCAAACTCTAACAAATCATAGCGGAGCGTCGGAGAGCCCTGCAAGCAGCAGCTGAAATAGGGCCTGCCACGAGAAGCTCGGATGGCGAGAGGGGCCCTCATATCTTCACATCAGAAGATGAAGTAGACAACAACAATACGTCCCGAGAGGGCTCGGTTACCCCGCCGGAGGTGACCCCACAGACTGCAGACACTTTCATTTGAGAGACCTGATTTGATGCAGTAAGACCGATAATACATCATACACCCCCACTATTGTCCAGTAAGGAATTAAGGAAACACACTCGCACCCACCTGCCACTAAAGGTTGACTCAGAGTAGAGGATAAAAATATACTAGTGGGACTCCGTTGCACACGGGCGGCGGGAACCGCCGGCACCATGCACAATTCATCGATCGACTAGGGCTACATGGCAAATACATCACTAGTAGTTAGAACCACGATCCCCCCTTGGTTAAAACGAATTAACGTAATCACAGTATGTCTAGTTTGGACGTACCGCCGCGTGCGGTAGGTCCTCTAAGTTGGGATGCGGTCCCCTTGTTAAGTTTAACCCCTTCCCTTCACAGAATTTTACGACACTGGTTAACAGCACCATACAGGCGGGTGGTACTGCGGTGTATATCTGACACCATTACAAGGGGAAACCACCGGGCACCTTCGTCCAGCCGGGACATGACACACCAGACCTCACAGACACTGCGAAATGGCCAACAGAGCAAAGACCACAGATATCAACCTCTTGACATTGAATGTTAGAGGCCTACATACACCAAGTAAGCGGTACGCAGTTTACTCCTACACCAAACGCCAAAACGCACAGAATGCCCTATTACAAGAGACACACTTAACTGCACGGGAAATAGACAAACTACGTACCAGATGGCGCGGGACTATATGTGCCACATCATATTCTGCCTACGCACGAGGGGCACTGATCTGGGTCAGACCGGGAATCCCATTTCAAGAACTCAGGAGAACGGTGGACAGAGAGGGGGGGTATGCCCTCTTGGAGGGACTCCTAGAGGGACAACCAATACTCTTGGGTAGTATATATGCCCCAAACACTGAACAAGAAAGGTTTTGGGATCACCTTACAGGAGTCCTGGTCCAATATACATCTATTCCATGGATCTTGGGAGGAGACTATAATTGTGTACTGAATCTCGCCCTAGACAGATCCCACCCCCACCCACACACGCTCCCGCCCACAAACAAACAGAACGATTTCAAACATGGGTCACACACTGTGCACTCACAGACGCATGGAGAGCTCGTCATCCACACACCAGACTATACTCGTTCCTCTCCATCCCACACAATCTACGGGTAAGACTAGACAGATTTCTATGCACAGCGACGCTAGTCCCCCAAATTCAGCATTCTGATTACCTAGGCCGGGTCCTCTCTGACCATGACGCCCATATACTAAGTCTACAATGGAAACCTCCCCACCCACCAGTGCCCACCTGGAGACTACCACGAGAATGTCTGGCGGACCAGGTATTCAAACACGAACAAAGCATACAGGAATATTTCTCTAATAATGCAGGAACGGCGACATCCAAACTGGTAGAGTGGGATGCGTTCAAAGTAGTGACCCGGGGAGAGTGCATAAAACAAATAATAGGGGTTAAGAGGACACTGGAACGAGCGCTAACACAAGCTGAAACGAAGCTAGCAGTCCTAACAAAAAAAGAAAATGCAAACACGGCAACCTTAGCTCAGGTGGCAGAAGTGAAAACAATGTACGCAGCCACTACCTTAGATTTACGCAGATACAACTTTAAGGCATACGCAACTAGGGTACACAAAGAGAGGGATAAAACAGGGACACTTTTAGCCTGGCTAGCTAGACAGGACACAGAGTTAAAACCAATCACTGACGTGCTAGATCCAGCTGGTAATTTAGTGCGATCCCAAACAGAAATACTGTAGCTGTTCTAACAATACTACACTAAGGTATACAGGAATCCAGTACAGATCAGACAGGAAGCAACAGAACAATTACTAAACCCACTGACTATACCACAAATTGCAGCCACAGAGAAAACTGCACTAGACACAGAGATACAGTCAACGGACATTACCCAAGCAATCCACGCTCTAGCACGTAACAAAGCGCCAGGGATGGATGGTTTCCCCTGGAATACTACGCAACCTTCTCCTCATTGCTGGTTCCCCGCCTCGCGGAGATGTTCGCAGATGCGCTAGAAAAGGGAGAGCTCCCGGGATCCCTTAGGGAATCCGTCTTAGTAACCTTCCCTAAACCAAACCGGGACCCAAAACAGCTGGCCTCCTATCGACCCATCACGCTGCTTACAGCTGATTGTAAGATATTGGGGAAGATATTGGCGGACCGCTATACGCAATACTGCGGCCACTGGTCCACCCCGACCAAAGTGGATTTGTTCCGGGGAGAAACACATCCAAAAATTTACGCCGACTGTTCCATGTACAAGATCAAGCAAGTGCCACGTTCCCCAGAGCGGCCTGTCTCATTTTAGACCTTGAGAAGGCATTTGATACTCTTACGTGGCCATACCTGTTTACGGTCCTGCAACGGATAGGGATAGGTCCAACTCTCATAGCATACACACGACTCCTGTATACAAAACTTACCTCGCAAATACGCATGGGGCGATACGTATCACCCTCCTTTAAGGTGGAGAGAGGCACGAGACAAGGTTGCCCACTCTTGTCTCTGCTATTTGCCCTAGCGGTCGAGCCCCTGGCAATCCGATTACGCCTGGAGGGAGAAAATTGGGGCATCCCCATAGCGGGCATTACACATAGCGTATCCATGCATGCAGACGACCTACTGATATATGTACGGGACATCACAGCAGACCTGACGTCCATATGGGCAACACTCGAAGAATTCGCAGAGGCATCAGGACTCTGAGTGAATTGGGACAAATCTAGGATATATCCGCTGCACCCCAACCTTACTCCTCAGGACATTAGGATAGGTGAGCAGGGCCTAGCATGGAGCGCGAGCGCCCCCCGGTACCTAGGTGTTCACTTGTATCACTCCCCATCCGATATATTTGAAGGCAATCACCGCAAAGCACTGGCTGGGATTAGGTCAGCGGTGGGATTCTGGAAGAACCTTCCCTTTAGCCCCGATAGGACATGTGGCCTTGGCCAGGGTGATAATAGTTCCACGACTATTATATCACTTCACAAATTTGCCCGTAGTCCTGCCTCGAGCCTTTTTCCGGGACTTGGACTCGCTACTGAGCTCGCTAATCCGGGGAGCAGGCAGACATAGAATCGCATTGGCTAAACTACAACTACCCACCGACCGGGGAGGGCTGGGTGCACCTTCGTTTGAAGCATACTTCTTGGCAGCGCAACTACAGTGGCTGTCCTACAGACACATAGGGGAGACCCACTCAGTGACGGTCCCTATACCCACTCCGGAAATCCGCCGATTGCTATTGCCAGGCACTAAGCCGCGGCGTACATATCCAATACAGGTGTCGGTGGCTCGCAAATGCATGCAGAGGATACATCGTATGTCCACAGGGACGCCTTTCTACTCCCCTCTGCTGCCCTTGATAGGATGGCCCAGACGAGAGGCGTACTACACAACCCGTATGCTACGCATATGGACAGAGTACTCACTAACTGAGATAGAATCCCTGTTCGAGGACGGACAACTAAGGCCGTTCCACCAGATAATGGACGAATTTGACCTTCCCCCCCGGACAATTCTTACTCCATAGGCAGATCATAGCAAGCTATCTTCCATATCACGATTTGACAAAAGGAGAACCCACAACTCATCCGGTCATACACACAATCATGAACATGGGAATGGGCCGGCACCTGGTCACCTGGCTTTATAAAGCCATACGGGAGCTCATAAACAAACCACTAGATGCGCTGCTGGCAACATGAGAGGCAGAACTGGGGCGCCAGCTACACGACAAAGAATGGGAGACAGCACTCGAATACCCCAAAAAGGTGTCCCGCTACAGCTGATTTAAAAACATACAATTTTACATATTACACAGAGCGAATCAAACGCCAGCGCGTCTTCAGCGATATTACCCTACCACTCAGTTCCTATGCCCCAGATGTCAATCACCGGACGCAGACTTTCAACACATGTTTTGGACATGCCCCACAATACAATCATATTGGAACACTATCCATGGGACACTAAGAGACCTCACGGGTCTATCTGACATGAACACAAGGGAGGCCTGCGCACTCAGAATATTGCGAAGGCGGAAACAACACAAAGTACAAATCCGTTTTGCATAGCTAGCAATATTAATAGCAAAAAGAGGAATAGCTATGCACTGGCGGGCCCCTATGGGGCCCCCGATAGTAGCCTGGGTGGCAGTGAGCAAATGGGCAGCAGCAGAAGAGGAGGCAATCAGGGAGGAGGAAATAAAAGGAATACGCAAACGCCACATATCCATGGAGTGGACCCTTCTTTTACACCAATTCAACCAACAAACAACGCGAGGTGATCCCAGCATATCGTCGCTAGCCCCAGCCGGCTCGCAAACACAGACCCAGATCATAGGCACACACACTATTCCCCACACAACTACAAGTGCGTAACGACCCGCGACAATCCACCCACATACTGACTAGGACAGCCAGAAAGGCAGTGACGGCCGGACAGGTTCCAACCTGACGAAAGCCCCCAGACGGGATACGCAGCGGCCCGGCACCCCGCCTGACCCACATATCTCGGATCTTATGACCACCACCCCAGTTGGACACCCTGGTTAATAGTTAAGAACCACAATCGGTAGTTGGTACACCGGTAGTCAGAAGAAGGAGGTGCATATTCATGTGTACAGACATGCACACTACTGTGATAAGGTATATTGAAATGATCATACTGTGTATAAGTTAGATGTCATCCCAGACAGACAACTGTAATTACAAATGTTTCAAACATTCAAAATGAAATCAATTTAAATGTACTATCATGCGATATGTTACAAAAAAGAAAATGTTAATAAAAATATTTGACAAAAAACATTGCTTTGCTCACCTAGCAAGCACTCTAACATGGAACATGTTGCAGTGTCAAAGTCACTAAAGGTAAAAATTCTGTAAACAGTTGCCACATGGATAATATAGCATTCACGGCCTCTAGGACTGAGAACCATCAGCTAAGTGACACATAGTTCGGATGACTCTTTCTTTGATGCCACACAAAGCACAAAATGAGAACTATTTGCGTTTTAGTTCCCACACATAACAAAACAGTGCACCAGAATGGACTAAAAAGTCAATAGCATTCTTCATTAACTCTGAAGATTGTAAAGATGCTTTCAGCATACCATCTAACAAGTGGCAAGGATCTCTTCTCTTAAAGGGAAGCACTTCAGCTCAAGTATCGATTTTGACAGGTCATCACACAACTTTTTCATATACGTAGCTGAATCACTGCAAATACAAACAATATCACTCCAATCTTTGTTGAACTTGGAAAGAACTTTTTGCAGCAGCATACCAAGTGACACTGCGTTCCATGTTTTCCAAAAGTCCGGTGTCATGTTTTCACCACTATCCCAGATGCTTGGTGATAGCACTCTTTTCACATATACCTGTCACTACTCCTTGCATTGAATGCTTAAAGCCTGGGGTGTTTGGCAATTTACCTACTATCAATACTCACTCACTAGAAAAGGGGGCTGATGTATCAAGGACTTTTACCCATTTTCTGTGGGTAAATGTGATGGCACATATTGGGAAAGATTCTTATGAAACCAGCTATTTTACCTATCAGTGAAAGAATCAAACGCAGCCAAAGTATCAACTATGATTTTGATATTTCCTGATTCTCTACAGTTTATAAAATACTCAAACAAGACCCAAAACATGCTTCTAAACCCTGCATCTTTAGACCAAAGACCACAAAACTGTAAAAAGCAAAAGGAGGAAGAAATAATATTTTAGTGACATCCCTACACAACAAAACTCAAGCAGAATATTAGCCCAGTCTTTCTTGCTGCTACCTTGCATAACAAAGTTGCATTGTATTGGGCCCTTCAGGAAGAAATAAAAATTACTCTTTCACTCTCCTTTTCCTTTCTTTGAATGGCATTTAGTTTGTGGTTGTGCAGGTGTTTTTTTTCAGTGTTTATATGTTTACACTGATGAGGGCTATTTCCATTTCAGTGGGGTTTTATCAGTTATTATAGGCTTAAACCTAAAACAGGACAGCCTAAATATAACCTGCGCTCCCAGTCTTATCTAAAGAGGCAATGTGTAAAGTATTTGTGCAATACACACACACACACAGTAACACAATGAATATACCACAAAAATACTCCACACAGGGTTGGAAAATAGATTATATTTTTATGAGTAAAACAAGACTAAAAAAAACAAAAATTCAATAAGTAGAACCGGAGTTAGGAATTTTAGAAGATTAAATGAAAATCTAGTGCTTAGAAGCCAATAGCGCTTCGGGGTTACTTTAGGTCGCACTGGACCGGGGCAAATTCAAAGTTCAGGACGACTGCGATGGAGGGCAGGCCTGCTACAGGGCTCACGCAGGTCCCGCTGAAAAAATACCTTCGATGGAGGAAGTGTCAACATTGAAGACCCGCTGCGTCGGTTCTGAACCACTCAGACAATGAAGGCTTAGACCAGTGGTTCCCAAACTTTTTTGACCCGCGGCTCCTTTGACCAATTGGCCGTTGGCCGCGGCTCCCCATTAAATTACTATTTTGTGGTGGGGGGCGGAGAATGTAAGGCCGACCTCGGTAGGACTTCCATTTTAATCCCATAAAATAATAGGAATAAAGGTATGGAGAGCTTCTCATATCATTTTCCTATAATCGTTCTCTTTTGAGGTCCTGCTCAACTGACTAAATCAAACTTGGTTTACTTCTTAGATTGTTTCTATAAAGAAAGCCAGCAAATTTCTCAAGTGGATAAACCACATGTTGTGGGATTGATTTTTAAATGCATTTGTGTACCTATTGCAACCTAGGTTTGCAGGCGAAAGATTTTTCAAGGGCAAAATTATAATCATGATTAGCAAACTTGCCAGGATTGTAGTGTCATAAATGGGATTTATGAATTTGTAAATTCTGCAGTATGGTAAAATGTCTGCATTGACAAATGTAGGGTTAGGTGTGGGATGCTTGGGGGGTCCTACATGAAAATGAGGCGAGCATTACAAATTAGATTTGAATTTCCCTTTCCCCTGCATCTTTACAGGCCCGATAGAATTGAAAGGAGCCTCACCCTGCACCCCGACAGGTCTCATAGACTTGGATGGAATTTTCTCCCCCTATCTCTACCACCTTATAAACTGGAATGGAGTCTCAAACCTGCACCCTGATTGGCCATATATAGTTTCAAATTGAGTCTAATCTCTGCACAAGTGTCTACAGCAAGGATGAGACTGCTTTCAAATGCATGCTCTGTGGAGCAGTTCGAAATGACTAGCAGATTTTCACTTTATATTTGTAAGGGCGTCGAGCTGGGTATTAATCTCGTGATAAACTGAGCAAGAGGTGAACGTTTCATCGAGAGGGCTTGTGAAGTTCTTGGAAAGAGTGAAACGCGGTGGAAGATGGAGGGGGCCAAGAGAAGAGCACACTTGCTTGTGGGTCCACGGGGCCCTCTGATCTTGAGCTTCCCAGTTCGGAGAAGGCACTGCATGTTCCTTCATATGCTGTGAGAGCTAGTGCTTAGAAACTGTGTTAAGTGCTATAAAGAAAACTAAGTTGTGAAAGCGTCCCTTTGGAGAGCTGATTTAGTGCATGTGCGTCAGACACATATAGTACTAAGATTAATGGTGACTTGAAAAGAGGGAAATAAAGACTGCATTCACACGCATTTCTAAGTATAAAGGATATTCAAATATGATACAAAGTCCTGCACCTTGGGGGTAAGTACAAGTGTGAAAATGGAGATTTAACTGAATTTGGGGACCCTCTTCATCAAACCCATGAATATAATCTAACTGACATAGCTCTTATAAGTTTCAGTTTGAGGCTAGTTAGCCGAAAGTGTGTGATAAATGCATATTGCAAGCTCAGGGCCAGTAATATTTCTATTTATAGTTATTTCTCGAACCGGAGTTCAGAAACAAATATAATAGACTTATATAATTTGAAAACGAAATGACTGCATACTAATTGTCGAGGCGCAACTACGAGAGTTCCTATACCCGTTTCCAGCTGCTCAGTGCTCTCACTACCCGGCCCATGCACTGCTCTCCTCCTGAACTAACAGAAGACATCTGCGCTGCCTCCGATCAGGGCTCGTGGGGAGTTAGGAACTCTTGCTTACTTCCTTCCTCCCTCCCTCTCCCTGCGTCCGCAGGGCCCAAGGCTGCAGCAGCAGAGAGAGAACGAAAAAAAACACAGAACTACAGCTGCCGAGCGGAGTTACAAATCATGGCAGCAAGTGCACCACCTAGTGGGCGCCGGGTACAGTGCACCCTGCCTACATACAAATGGCCAACGTAATTCCTAATGGATTCTTCTCAGCAACTGTGACCGTGGCGCTCCTGGCTGGTTTTAGTGGCGCACCGGGGTGCCGCGGCGCACAGTTTGGGAACCACTGGCTTAGACGATGAACCCCTTTACGATGCAGGCACTGCGTCATTATCGAGCTCCTGCGCCGGCATCAAAGGGCAATACATCGGTTCCGATCAGCGCAAAGTCATCACTGCATCAATTTGGATGGTTCTGCACAGCAGAAGCTCACTTTCAAGGGCTCAGGACTGGATTGGCACCACATGGCAGGGCAGGACTCACAGGTGGCAGAGTCGAGGTGCTTTTGCAGGGTTGAAGGAAGTCTTTGATGGCCCTGAGACTTCAGAACAGGGAGCAAGCCAGCAAGCCCTTGGAGTCACTCTGGGTTCAAGTGAGATGGGTCCAGTCCTTGTCCTCAGCAGGGCTGAGATCAGCAGGCAGCAGGGTGGCACAGCACACAGAAAAGCAGTTGTTCCAGAGAAGCAGTCAAGCAGAGTGGCAACCCTGGTAGCACAGTAGTCTTCACTCCTGGCAGAGTTATTCACAGGTTAAGTAGTGTACTGTCTTGGTAGGGTTATAGGTGCACTACTTATACCCAGTTGTGCCTTTGAAGTGAGGGTGACTTCAAAGCAGGCCTTTAAAGTGCACAGGTCCCTTTTCTTCCCACCCCTGGCTCCAGACTATCAGTAGGGGGTAATCAGCCTTCTGTTTGGGAGACAGGACACTGCCTATGCAGGTGTAAGTGTCAGTTCCCCCCTCTCTTCTTGCCCAGGAAGAGCTATGAGAATGCAGATGAATGCAGATGAGCTCTCTGTCATACCCATCCGTCCTGTGTTTGTGGCTGTCTAGAGGGAATGCACGAAGTGTAGCTGTCACTCACCCCAGACTTGTACTGGAGACAGGTTGCAAGGCACACAGAGAAGTAAGAACACAGAAATGTCCACTTTCTGAAAGTGGCACATCTAAAACAGTAATATTAAGTCTAACTTTACCATTAAAGAGGATTTATCTTTACCATTCCAAGGATATAAAACATGATGCAGCTAATCCTTTCTGATCACGAATTACAGCTTAAAAGTGTATTAAGGAGTTCCCAATGCTAGCCTCTGAGAGGAGTGGGTCTCACAGTAATGAAAAACAAATGTAGCTGTTTGTAACTACTAGGACATGTAAAACATGTCCTACCGTTTAGTTACACAGCACCCTGCCCTTAGGACTACTTAGGGCTTACCTTAGGGGTGGCTTATGTGTAATAAAAGGGGAGTTTAAAGGCTTGGCAAGTGGTTTTAAATGGCAAGTCAAAGTGGCAGTAAACTGCACACACAGGCACTGCAATGGCAGGCTTGAGCCAGGTTTGAAAGGCTACTGGTGTGGGAGGTACAATCAGTGCTGCAGGCCCACTAGTAGCATTTAATTAACAGTCCCTGGATATATGGTATACCACAGTACAAGGTACTTACAGTTAAACTAAATATGCCAATCATGTATACACCAATATCACCATGTTTAGGGGAGAAGCACATGCACTTTAGCACTGGTCAGCAGCGGTGAAGTGCTCAGAGTCCTAAGGCCAACAAAAAGATACAGAAACAAAATAGTATCCCCTCTGGAACTGGGATGGCTTCTGTAGGAGCGGTAAAGGACTGGGGGATGTTTAGTACGCCAGGTGGCAACACACCCACTGTTGTGGGTGGGAAGGGAAAGTGACCCTTTTCTTTATATAACTCTCACTCACTCTAGTAGTGCTTTATCATCGAGTTCACCCCAACTCCTAAAGGTCGGGGTGGGCTCAACCGTATTTCAGGGAGCACTTATGAAGACTGGGTGTATGGGGGCGTAACTTTAAAGATAAAATTCCTCTCCCACTTCAGAAGTATCCTTTATTCGTACGGTGGGAGGGAAGGTTACAAAAGTATATAGGGCTAAGAGGATGTGATGGTCCTATGACTCTAAAGCACCAACATGTTTAAGCCCTTTCCTAACGGCCTATCTAAGGTCCTGGGCTTTCATCAGGGTGGGTAGCGAAGAAGTGGAGCAGAGTCAACAGTAGGTTATACGCAGGGAAGGGACCCTTGACGAAGTAAGTAATTTTCCCTCCGTGACTGAGGATTCAGCCGGAGGCTTACTCTATCTACTTTCCTTGACGTTCACTGGCTTAACAATTCTCTGGCATTTTTTCATTTTGTCTATACATAGTGTGTGACTACAGGGCCTCCCTCTCATGACCCTGGAAGCAGATGCCCCTTTTAAAATTGGGTGAGTGACTATCACCCTAAATACGAAAAACTGTACAATGTCAATTTTAACATACATTCTGTGCACGCGAGAAAGTTTTGGATATTGGTACAAGGTTGAGTAGCCCTACACCAAGGGCCTGTATGTGTGGATGAGATTACATGAGTAAATCCTCGTGCAATTCACATACTTTGATTCTTAATTGAAGGTAAAAACGTTTTTGAGTAAGTGCATTTGGTTTGATATCACTGGGACCAGCGCACGTTGTGCTTTACTAGTGAGAATACCTTGATTAACACAAGAGGCACTAATTTGTTGGGGAATGCACTGTGAAATGTCACGATAACGGAACGCCAACCTCTGGCTTTACAGCAGTAACTATAGCATGGTTGTACGATGGTACAACGCATGTAAATACATTGTGTGCCTTTGCCACACGCAGTTTTTTGCACGCATGTTTTTACCGCAAATATGCATTTACAATGCATGCAAATACCACGCATTGTTTTTAGATTTAAAAACAAGGTATTTGTGGGGGGAGACCCCCCCAACTTACCTTAAATGCGTGGTATTGCATGCGTTGTAAATGCCTATTTGCGGTAAAAATATGCGTGCTAAACAATGCGTAGTAAAGGCACAACGAGGTAAAAACCTCGTTGTAAAGGCTGTCTTCCTCTATAGCATGTACTTTTATACCATTTATTCTACAGGTAATTCCTTGAAAATGCTGTGGCAAGTATATGCCTTCCTTTAAATTCTTTCACATGCAAATTGCATGCACACGTCAGTCACATCTTCGGGGGAAGTGACTTCTTCGCTACCCACCCTGACGAAAGCCCAGGACCTTAGATAGGCCGTTAGGAAAGGGCTGAAACATGTTGGTGCTTTAGGGTCATAGGACCATCACATCCTCTTAGCCCTATATACTTTTTTAACCTTCCCTCCCACCCAACGAATAAAGGATACTTTTGGAGTGGGAGATAAATTTTATCTTTAAAGCTACGCCCCCATGGGGCGTGGTTTGCCAAGCCACGGAATGGCTGCTCTGTGAGTGAGCTCCGCCGGCCGGGAAGTTATCCTGCATTAATCCGTATATCTGTGGGAGCTACCACAGTGCATTTGGCGCTTCAGCGGAAGCGGAATACTTGGGGAACTCAGCGGTGCAATTCCGGACCGCCGCGGCCGCCTCTGAGGGAAGTTGCAACTCCGGCAGCAGCAAGCGGAGATAGCGGCAAGTTCAGGGGTGCGGCGAGACGGCGACGAGATCTACGGGAGGCCGCGGCTTCAGAAGAGGCCTGCAGAGCGTCCAGCTTTAATCGCCGGAAAATTGTACAGAACCGGACCGCAAAGACACAGATCAACCGTGCGGACTGCCGAGAGGACCCCTGATGATAGAGCTGAGCTTAAGCTCCTTTGCGGAGACCCGAGGTGAGAGCTAGCGGGCGCCATTTTGTGTGTTTGCTGACTGTGGATGCGGCTGCTGCACAACGGGGACAGCTCTGCAGACGGGGGCGTCTGTGAAGAACGGCTGAAGCGGACCATTGCGGAGACAAGACGAGGTCGCAGTAACAGGGGTCGGATTTGCCGGCGCGAAAGCGGACCGCGTGGTGATTGCGCCCCTATGCTGGTGCGGTTGGGGCCCCGGTTGCACGCGGCTAAACCCGCACCGAGACGCTGGGCAGTGAATCTGTACGGCCTGGGCACGAGGGTGCGATCGGAAGGATACGAGGTGTGCATATAAGGTGCCAGCATTGTAATTAGAAGCGCGCCCTGCATGAAACACGTTGTGGCGCTGGTCGCTAGACGAGGAAGACCTGAACACACCTGAAGCTGTGTGGAGGTGCGGAGTGCATATACGGTACGAGGTGAGGCCTGGCGTTGGGCCTAAGTGAAAGGCAAAGCTGTGGTGCGATTTGATGGACACACGACGAGCACATAGGCCGTAAGCGGTGTGAGGCCAATACTGCATCTGCGACATGTGGTACAGCTAGTCCTGTCTTTAACAGATCTGCATTGTACAGTAACTCACACCATGGGGAAACAGGACGCTAAGCAGCCCAAAATCAGTTTTGATCAGCGGCGGACGACCCGCCTGACAGAAGCGGATCCGGATTCCGCTGTAGGCGGCTCTCCGGAGGGACAACTGGGAGACCAAGGTGAAGCGTTCGAGCCTCCGCACAATAGATGCGAAACTAGATACGCTAACGTCGCAAATGGAATCTGTGAAAACACAGGTGGGAGTCCATGAGCAGAGACTGGATGTGCTGGAAAACAAACAGATCGACACCCATGAGTTTCAAGCAGAGACCAAAGACCAACTGCTACAGATGGACAAGCTGCTCAATGTTATCCGCGCCAAAAATGAGGATTTAGAGGCGAGATCACGGCGCAATAACCTGCGAATCACGGGTATTCCTGAAACCACGGCCATGGGCAAGATGGAGGTGTACGTGTCGGAGCTCCTGAGTGCGCAGTTTGCCGAACAGCTGTCGCCGGTTTTTGCGGTGGAACGAGCTCACCGTACGTTAGGCCCCAGACCACCAGTGGGAGCTACACCCAGACCCATATTGGCGAGACTTTTAAATTATCAAGACCGGGACACAGTGCTGCGCCTGGCACGAGACATGGGTACTATTACACATCAAGGCAACCAGATCGCATTCTACCCGGACTTCACACCAGCAGTGCAAGCGGCACGTCGCAAATTTTTACCCGCGAAAAGACTCCTGCTGCAGGCACAGACCCCCTACTCGCTGTTGTACCCTGCAAAACTCAAAGTGTCATATGAGGGGTCGGCGCATTTCTTTACGGACGCTAAGTCTGCGCTTAAGTTCGCTAAACTTGTGGGAGGCAGGCGTACAAAGACCAAACCCAGTGCGGAGGAGCCACCTGGAAATCAGCTAAGTGACAATGACTAACTGTAATAACATCAGAGCCTACAACAAAACACAGGACATATGGTTCTGCACTACTTTTTCCTTTTTAGTAATATGCTGTCGTAAAGTACTGTGCATAGCTCAAACTGACTGCTGTGGACCTAATGGGCTGAAGCCCTTATGGATACCGGGGGTAATATGCAACCGGAGTACTACTGTACAGGGGACCTTATATCGGGGGGGTGGTGATGGGGGAGGCGGTCGCACCCCAAAATGTGAATATCTAGCTTTCAAATAACCAAAGCATGCCATTTAATCCTGAAGGGTTAGCACAGAAAGGTATGCTTCGAAAACTGCTGGGTAATGTTAATTCTAATAGTCTATTGCACTGCAGGTTTAGCTCCTCTGCAGTTTCTCGGCCACCCTGCCACGGTAGGGATGAGAGCTGGCAATCACACGACCCCATGGGAAGTTTCCCAGCAATTCTTATGTTGGCGGTTTGCTTGGGGGGTTCACTTCAACCTGATTGGGGGTTGGTATGGGTGGGGTGTGGTGGGGGGAGAGTTGCTAGTTGTGTTACTGGTGCACTGAAATATTACAGGTCGCTATCTACACCCGAACCAATGTTACCTATATATATGTGGTGTTGTTGTGAGAAAAGGTCTGTTGATACATCATGCATGCTGAACCCAAGATAAACTGTTTATCGTGGAACATCAGAGGTATAAATGACAATAGGAAGGCCAGATTGGTGCATGCTTATTTAGCTAGGCACAATATAGATATATGTATGCTGCAAGAGACGCATTTACATGTCAATCAATCAATCAATCACGGCATTTATAGAGCGCGCTACTCACCCGGGAGGGTCTCAAGGCGCTGGGGGAGGGGGTAAGTTACTGCTCGAACAGCCAGGTCTTGAGCTGCTTCCTGAAGGAGAGATGGTCCTGGGTTCGCCGAAGGTGAGTGGGGAGGGAGTTCCAGGTCTTGGCTGCCAGGTAGGAGAAGGATCTTCCTCCGGCGGTGGTTCTGCGGATGCGTGGTACGGTGGCGAGGGCGTGGCTGGTTGATCGTAGCTGGCGTGTGGGCGTGTAGAAGGTCATGCGGTCGTTGAGGTACTTTGGGCCCAGGTCGTGGAGGGCCTTGTGTGCGTGGGTGAGGAGTCTGAACGTTATTCTCTTGCTGACGGGGAGCCAGTGCAGGTCTTTCAGGTGTCCGGTGATGTGGCTGTGTCGGGGGATGTCCAGGATGAGTCGTGCGGAGGCGTTCTGGATGCGCTGGAGTCTTTTTGAAGTTTGGCTGTGGTTCCGGCGTAGAGGGTGTTCCCATAGTCCAGTCGGCTGGTGACGAGTGCCTGGGTGACGGTCTTCCTGGTTTCAGTGGGGATCCATCTGAAGATCTTGCGGAGCATGCGCAGGGTGTTGAAGCATGAAGATGAGACGGCGTTGACTTGTCTGGTCATCGACAGGGAGGAGTCCAGGATGAAGCCCAGGTTGCGTGCGTGGTCCGTTGGCTTGGGCGCGGTGCCCAGGGCC
This sequence comes from Calotriton arnoldi, assembly GCA_963921515.1. Lineage (NCBI taxonomy): Eukaryota > Metazoa > Chordata > Amphibia > Caudata > Salamandridae > Calotriton > Calotriton arnoldi. The sequence goes on from CAWUFW010004174.1 coordinate 737,114, forward strand.
GGGGGCCACCAGGAGTCGTCCCAGGCGGAGGGTGATGAGCCCAGGATGAGGACTTCCGTCTTGTCTGAGTTCAGTTTAAGGCGGCTGTTCCTCATCCAGTCGGCGACGTCTCTCATCCCGTCGTGTAGGTTGGCTCTGGCGGTGGTGGGGTCGTTGGTGAGGGAGAGGATCAGCTGGGTGTCGTCGGCGTAGGAGATGATGTTGAGGTTGTGTCGGCGTGCGATGGCTGCGAGGGGGCTCATGTAGACGTTGAAGAGGGTTGGGCTGAGTGAGGATCCCTGTGGAACGCCGCAGATGACTTCGGTGGCTTCGGATCTGAACGGGGTGAGGCGGACTCTCTGGGTTCTTCCGGCGAGGAACGAGATGATCCATTCCAGTGCTTTCTCTCGGATTCCGATGTTGCTGAGGCGCTTCACTAGGGTGCGGTGGCAGACGGTGTCGAACGCCGCGGAGAGGTCCAAGAGGATGAGGGCAGCTGTTTCCCCGTTGTCGGTTAGGGTTCTGATGTCGTCGGTGGCTGCGATAAGGGCGGTCTCGGTGCTGTGGTTGGCCCGAAACCCGGACTGCGAGGGGTCGAGGGATCCATTCGTCTCGAGGAAGGCGGCAAGCTGTCTGTTGACGGTCTTCTCGATGACTTTGGCCGGAAACGGAAGGAGCGAGATGGGACGGTAGTTCTTAAGGTCGGTGGGGTCCGCCGTTGGTTTCTTCAGGAGGGCGGTAAGCTCGGCGTGCTTCCAGCTCTCCGGGAAGGTGGCGGTGTGGAAGGAGGAGTTGATGATGTCCCGGAGATGGGGTGCGATGGTGGCGTCGGCTTTGTTGAAGACGTGGTGTGGGCAGGGGTCGGTTGGTGATCCGGAGTGGATGGAGTTCATCGTGCGGGTGGTATCTTCGGTGCTGATCGGGGTCCAGTTGCAGAGGGTGGTGGTGGCGGGCGTTGGTTCGGCGGTAGGGTGCGTTGTTTGTGCGTCGAAGCTGTTATGTATGTCGGTGATCTTGCGGTGGAAGAACGCGGAGAGTGAGTTGCAGAGGTCTTGCGAGGGGGTGATGTCGTTGTTTCCGGCGCTGGGGTTGGAGAACTCTTTGACGATGCTGAAAAGTTCCTTGCTGTCATGGGCGTTGTTGTCCAGTCGTTCTTTGAGTGCCGACTTCTTGGTGGCACGGATCAGCTGGTGGTGTTTGCGGGTGGCGTGCTTGAGGGCGGTCCTGTTGTCTGTGGTCTGGTCGAGTCGCCAGGTTTTCTCGAGAGTGCGGCAGTTCTTCTTGGATTCCTTGAGTTCGTTGGTGAACCAAGGGGTTTTCTTGCTTCCGGGTCTGCTGGGAGGGTTTTTTAGTGGTGCGAGGTCGTCGGCGCAGGCGGTCAGCCACTTGGCGAGGTTGCTGGCTGCTTCGTTTGGGTCCGTTGTGTTGGTGGGTGTGTTCTGGCTGAGGGAGGCGGTGAGCTGCTCGGGCGGTGATCTTGCTCCAGCTCCGGCGGGGAGCCTGTTGCGGGTGGTGGTGGGTCGTAGTCTTTCTGAAGCTGAAGTGGACGCAGCTGTGGTCGGTCCAGTGGAGTCCGGTGGCGTGGCTGAAGGAGATGTGCTTGCTGGACGAGAAGACGGGGTCAAGCGTGTGGCCGGCGTAGTGGGTGGGCGTGTTCACCAGTTGCTTGAGTCCGAGGTTGGCGAGGTTGTCCAGCAGGGCGGTGGTGTTTCTGTCGTTGTCAATCCCCGAGATTGAAACATACTAGATGGGGGCCGGTTTATTCGGCGGTGTATTCGAATTATGCACGTGGGGTAGCAGTCTTGATCAAGCGAGGTACTGACTGGAAGGAAAAGGAACTGCATACAGACCCAAATGGTAGATATGTTATACTGGCGGGCATGCTGGGAGGGGTATACATGGTCCTGGTTGCGATATATGGCCCCAATGTGGACTCCCCTGAGTTTTTTCAGGAACTCTGGGCCAAGATTAAGGCGACGGGATGCACTACGATCTTATGGGGGGGTGATTTTAATGCTGTGTTGAGGGATGACTTGGATAGACAGGGTGCGGCGCGGGTGCATCATGCTGCCACTGGGAAAATGTTAAACGCTATAATAGAAGATGGTGATTTGATTGATATTTGGCGCTTACATAATCCACACACTAGGGAAGGGACCTGTTTCTCCGAACACCACAGAGCCTGGTCCAGGCTAGATTACTGGCTTGTGACGAGGGATTTAGCGAGCTGGGTGGTGGAAGTGAGACATTTGCCGCGTACACTATCGGACCACGCCCCTGTTTAATGAGCCTGAAACTCCCAGACACCATACGTAGGGCATTCACGTGGAAGTTGCCCCCACATGCATTACTTGATGACGCCTTCAGGGAGGAGATACGCACGGATATCACTGACTACTATGCGCTTAATTCAGGGACGGTCGACACAGAGGCAACATTATGGGAGGCGTTTAAGGTGGTGATAAGGGGACAATGCATATCACGACAGGCTGGGGTACTCAAAGCTATACGTACAACACTGTCCGTCATAGAGACACAAATAAAGGAATTAGAAGAGAGGTTCTATCTAGGGAGTGCGGCGGTAGATCTGGCTCAACTGAAGGCTAAATTGCTAGAATATAGTGAGGAAGCACAGAGGGAGGTGAAATTTCTGGGGAAATATGCAGAAGCGCGTAGATATGGGGAGGGCGATCGACCAGGTCGGACACTGGCTGGCATGCTCCGTCAGTCGAAACCTACGGCCCACATACCTGAATTGATCACGGGGACGGGGGCATAGCTCGGGGCCCGACAGCAGTCCTCGAGGAATTTACATCCTTTTACACTCAATTATATACTACACAGCAATCGAAATCCATGGAGGGTATGAAGCCGTTTCTAGATTCTCTGGAATTAGTCTGGTTTAACCAAAGGCATAGGGAGTATATGGATCTACCCTTCACGGTGTCTGATGTGGCGGAGGTGATCAAAGGCTTGCCCTCAAATAAAGCCCCTGGGTCGGACGGGTTGACGACCTCCTTTTATAAAACGTATGTGGAGGAGCTAGCGCCCAGACTTCTTGCTGTATATGCTGAGGCCCAGGAATCGGGGGTACTTCCACCGTCCATGAGAGAAGCGATTATAATTACACTGCTGAAGCCGGGGAAACCCGAAACGGACCCTGACTCATACCGCCCCCTGTCGCTCCTAAATGTTGACGTTAAAATCCTGGCAAAACTGATTGCGAACAGACTGCAACCTATGCTCCCGCTAATTGCCAGACCCGATCAATCGGGCTTTATACCACGCAGATCTACATCTCACAATCTTAGGACAGTGTTTTCGGTCCTACATTACTTACACCCGGAGGTACAAGCAGCAGCGTTTTTTTTTTAGACGCGACAAAGGCGTTTGACTCTCTAGAGTGGCCGTACCTTTTTGGGTTATTAGAACGCATTGGCTTTAGCCCGCTTTTTATTGGATTGATTAAATTGTTATATACTGAACCCAAAGCTAGAGTCAGAGCAAATGGTCTCCTGTCAGCGCCATTTTCGATCACGCGAGGCACGAGGCAGGGATGCCTCTAGCGGCATGTGTCCGTCAACACCACACCGACAAGGGAATAGGATTTAGCTCTAGAAGCCTACTGATATCTTTATATGCCGATGATGTCACCCTATACATAGTGGACCCGGCAAGAAATCTTGACATTGTATTGAGAGAATTCATCCAGTTTGGAGGTCTAGCTGGGGTATCAATCAATTGGGGAAAGTCATTGATATTTCCGTTGACGGACGCGACTGACAGGGTGCCCTCCGAGTTCCCGCTGAAATGGGAACAAGAGAAGGTGAAATATTTGGGGATATGGATAAGTCGTAATGTACAAGAATTGTGGACCTTAAACTATGGTAGGACCATTACCTGGCTGGAAGAGAAGGTGGCTATATGGGCCAGGCTCCCTTTATCACTGGCGGGTAGAATTTCTCTGGCAAAAATGGTGATATTGCCAAAATTTTTGTATCTCTTTGTAAACCTGCCACTCATGCTGACGCAATCATTTTTCACAAAATTACGCTCTTTGCTCATCTCTTTGGTATGGGCCGGGGGTCAAGCCCGTATATCATGGGAATTACTGACATTACCGCTGAGGCAGGGAGGAATGGGAGCCCCAGATATGAAACTGTATGCACTATGTGCACAGGCGCACTTCTTACACCATTGGGTATACCCAACGCCCTACCAACCACATGTGGCGGTGGAGAGGGATGCAGTGGCACCGGTACCACTGTCAGTCGCACTATACCAACCATATCGTCGCTCAACAACAGATGTTGACACTACTGCGACCCTGCGCTGGGCCTGGGATGGTCTGAGGCGACGGGCGGGTGCCCAAATACTGTACGCCCCATCTATCCCCTTGGCCCAAAATCCAATGTTGCCAAATATAAAAGATGAGCTGAGCAAAACAATAGCACAAAAAATGAAGTTACATACATTTGCAGATCTATACCCGGAGGATACTTTTCGGGCTCCTCCCAATGCGGAGGAAGGGCAGGTAGTGCCATTCGGGGAAGCTTTCTTGTACCACAAGGTGCGGGCTTCCTGTCGTGCCCTACACAGCGCATTTCCGGCCCCCCCCGCCTACACTACTAGCATTGGAGGTCTTACTTCGTTCGCCTTCCCCACGTCGTCTTGTAACCAAACTTTACAAGACTATGCAAGCAGATGCCCCTGTAACGCGCCCGACTGCACTGGGACGATGGAATGCCGAACTGAACCCCCCTGTGACTGAGGACCAATGGATATATTGCTGCCAACAGCTAACTGAGCTGTCGCCCAACTACAAGCTTCGACTCATCCACTTTAAATTCCTACATCGGTATTCCAGGACACCCGCTGGATTAAACCGCATGGGATTGCGAGAGGATGACACTTGTTGGCGATGTGGGGCGACTTCGGCTTCTTTTCTCCACATGGCGTGGGATTGTCCCGAGTTGTCAGATTTTTGGTCACAGGTCTTTAGGTCCATTAATCAAATATTGGGCTTGTCCCTGCAGCCATCTCCACTGTTGGGCCTACTGGGATACGTAAAGGACACACACATAAGGAAGCGGAAATTACATACCCTACTGTTACTATTTGCTAAGCGGCAGGTTGCAGTACACTGGGGAAGAAGGTGTAGGCCTACACTGATGGAATGGGTCAGGGAAGCGACATATGGCCAAATCCAACTAGCCACTTTCTGGGACTTGATGCCCCCTGCTTCTAGACCCCGGGAAATATGGGAACCATTTGTTGACTGGGTCCGAGAACATTTGAATGTAACTGACGCGGGTCGGATGGATGCGAACCCCCCTGAATGAATGTGAAATTGTACTAAATGATAGGGTATATACAATGGGTGAGGAATTGGGGCTGGATGAATAATACGTGATTGCTTTCAAGGTTATCACCTCTGGAACACTATCAATGCATGCTAGATGGTTAGGATGTCACATGATCACAGACACATCATGACTGTAAGCTATTGACTAATGGATATAAGGTACATTTTGGGATATTTTCAAAAAAAAAAAAAATTGTGCACCAGTATTGTTTGTTGTTCTATGAATAATTGTCATGTTTTATTACAAAATGCTAATAAACAAATGTAAAAAAAAAAAAAAAAAACCTACGCCCCCATACACCTAGTCTTCATAAGTGCTCCCTGAAATACGGTTGAGCCTACCCCGACCTTTAGGAGTCGGGGTGAACCCGATGATGAAGCATGTCACTACTAGAGTGAGTGAGGGTTATATAAAGAAAAGGGTCACTTTTCCTTCCCACCCACAATAGTGGGTGTGTTGCCACCTGGCGTACTAAACATCCCCCAGTCCTTTACCTCTTCTACAGGAGTCATCTCGGTTCCAGAGGGGATACTATTTTGTTTCTGAGTCTATGACAGGGAGGATGTATCCCTTCCATCCTCTTCATTTGAGGACCTCTCCACCCTTCTAGGGTTTCCATCCGGGACCCCTAACCTTGTGTATAAGAACAACAAAAAGATACAACAAAAAGAGGAGGTAAGCAGGCAAAATGTTTGGGGGAAGACCACCCTAATAATGATAGGTCTAACAGCTAGGTCATGCAGACTATTAGGTAAGGAATAGCTCATATTCTAGGTGAAAGGGATGATTGTTCCCATTCCAAAGTAATTCAGGCCAGTCAATCTGCTCTTGGCAGCTGACCTTAGGTCTTTAGGAAACATCGCTTTGAAATGTAGGCAGGTACAAGGACTATACAGGTTTTGTGTTCAAAATACGATTACTTTAGGTAAATTCAAGTTTTAAACAAGCACTGGCACAACCAATAGGTCTAGCCTTGGCAAGCAGGTGCCATGGTAATTTTTTTTAATTCACTGATGAGGCTGTTTTACTATTGGTGTTTTCTTTTGAATAACACACTTTCTGGTTGTTCCACACGTGTTAAGATTATTATTTGTGAAGGAGACAAAAATAAATTAACACCTAACCGTAGATGCAAATCTCGGGCAGCTAGAAAGTTATAGTCACTTAAAAACTTTATAACAACAACATCAACAACAAGAGTGGGGGAAGCAATCACCATTTAACAGGCCACCCAAACTGCAGGCAAAATAAATAGCTGGTATTTAAAGTTAATAAATATTTTTTTTTTTTTAAACACCATTTGAAACACCTTTGACATTGAAAAAAAGAAACGATTTTAGGTGAATGAGAACAATGTGCAGGGGCTTTGTGCACTTACTCAAAGTAAAGGGAGCCAATGCTGTATGATGAGGTGGGCGGATAATTTAACAGACCAATGGATGAAGGGCACCAACCAAAAGACCCTTTCTATATGTGTATTATGTATGAACTTCTTTGACAAAACAACAGTCTGGTGAGACAGTTAAAAGTTGTCTCAAAGGCCAGACCTAAAAAAGCAGCACATATTGGACAGGTGAATACAAACTCCCTTGTGACGGGTCACTGTACTCCATAGTGACTTTATCTGAATGATCACTGCCTTTCATTGGTGTTGCATGGGGCAAATCTTTGCACTATGGAAATCAACTGTCAGTACGCTGGCAGCACCCAGTTTCCTATACTTACTGGCACTTCGGATTTCCTGGCACACCCGGATCTGGAGGTATTTCTTTCCTCTCAAAGTACAATTTCATGCTTTCACCAATTGCATCTATTCGCTAAGTGGTGTTATCTCTTCACTATGTGAGTTATTTCCTAAACCCAATGTATTTGAATCCTATTGGCACTCACGAACATGATATATAGTTCAGCTATGCCTCCCACATATCCCCTCGACCACTCTCTACATGTATCTTTAATCAGGTTATTTTCATTTAAAAAGTGGAATTAGTTAAAATCAGGAAAATCAAATTGGACACAGTAGAAGAGAGATGGAAAAAATGAATCTGACTAAAAATGTGATCATATTTTAAAAGAAAAAATGTATCAGGCAAAAGGCGAAATTCAACTAGAACTGACTTTTAGAGGCATGACTTAAAAATATTTGCTTGCACTAGGGAATTTCAAGTCTGTATAAATCCATATTTTCCCCCAAAAAAGAAAGTTGATGTGAGTCGAATGTGTTGAAGTTAACGCAGCAGAGCATAAATTGTATGTGACATTGCAACCAATGGTGAAACAGAATCGATTATTTGCCATGCACCTAATACCTGATCTTCTGATCATGATGAATCTGTGAAAAACAATTGATATAGCACTCTGATGCCCTACTAGGGTGTTCTGTAGCAGAAGTTACAATGAGAGAGAAGACAGTTAAGAGGAACAAGGGATGAGCTATGTATTAGGTTCAGAGTGAATGGCAAGTGGGAGATTGTAGGAAAGTGCCCTTTATGTATGTTACCTCCCTCACTCTTTGCTCCAATACAGATGGCTATGACTCCCTAAACTGTTATGCGTTAATTGGCATCCTCAATTGACAAGGACTTTACCCACCTTATAAGTCCCTAGTATACGGTACCAGGGGTACCCAGGGCATGGGTGGTAAAGGGGTCCCCAGGGCCTGCAGCACTGTTTGTGCCACCCTGGGTGAACCAAGTAAACTGCTGACAGCAGACCTGCCATTGCAGACTGCAGGAAAAGCGTAAACTGCTCCAACTCAACTTTGCCCTCACCAAAGTCAATGCAATGTTTGTAATATATGTCAGACACCCCTAAGAAAGGCCTCCTACAGCCCAGGAGGCAGGATGCATTATATTAAAGGTGTGGGCATGTAAGTGCAAGCTTATATGCCCCTATATCGGCCTTTACCATTAAAGAGCACTATACGTGATAGACGGTCCCTAGGATAACATGGGCTGGCAAACCCGATGTTTGGTATCAAACAACATGCCTTCTCACCCCTGACACAAGTTTCATGTCGAGGGTGATGTGGCATACACCCAGGTGGCTACCTTAGAGGTTGCCTGCCTGGTTGCCCCAGCTTCTCTATGATCTGGCTGCCAGCCCGCGCTTGCTGCCACCAAGACAGGATTCTGACATTCAGCCAGACAGTGGGATCACTCCCAGGTGTCAGGAACAAAGACCTGGGCAGGAAGGAGGTCACACCTTCTCCCTCCCAGGAGGGCTAGTGAAGTGGCACATCATGGTGTGAGCTTCAAAGGTTGCTCCTCCGCTGATATGCATCAGGGCTGACAACCAGAGGAGGAAACAGACCTCCCCCTGCCCCAGGCACATTTGCACCCAGGCCGGTGGGAAATTGGATAGCCAAGTAGGTGTACACCCTCAGAATGCTAGTCACACCTCCAAGGTGGGGAGCCTGGTCTGTACACTGAATGAAGGATTCTGCCATGTTTATAAGTGGCAGAATAGAGGGTTCTAGGTAGAAAAGGTGACCTACACCCCCGGATGTGGTCACCTCAAAGGCGGATTAGCCGCTGGGGCAAGCAGTTCATTTGCCACTTGTACCCACACCCCTAACTCCCCTAAATCTAAGATTTAAGGGCTACTCCTGACACCAGAACCTCATTTCTGAACAACCTGCATTGAAGAGGACAAAGAAGAGACCCATGTCTGCGACAATAGGACTTGCACAAAGCAAAAGTGGTATACTCTGCACCTGTGGCAGCTCTCCTGGAACTGCCAGATCAAAACTTGTCCTAGGCTAACTCTTGGGTTCCCCCAGACAGAGGGACCCCTGTGAAAGCCTGAAGCACCCTCAGACTCCCCTAGACTAGTGGCACTAGTCCCCTGCAAACTGCAAGTAAAACAATGCTCCGGATCCATAGAATCACTGGCCACCGGGATCTCCGTGGTATAGCCCAAATCCAGATGGTCTAGTGCATTGTGGGAACTGTAGTCCTGCCTTACACAAAGTTACTGGCAGCTACTGTATTCCCCGGGACCACTGGACGTCGAAGTACCTTTTTCCAAGGCCTGTTGGTCGCCAGTCAGGCAACCGACCACGGCACTCGACGCTGCACCTAGAGGGAACTCCATCCAACCTTCAACCAACGCCAGCAATCACCCCCCTGTGTTTTTGCATCTTGTTCCCCAAAGCACAGTGTAAGCGGTAAAAGCAGCTCTCCCGCGGCTCACGTTCACCACCAGCTACAGCAAGGTCAACTCTGCACCCTGGCTCCACGGGGCAGGTGAAATTGAACTGACTGTCATGGCCTATTCCTGGGCCCCGCATCACCTTTCCCCTGCAAGGGTACCACGTAACTCGACCTGCAAGGTACCGATTGTCACTAGTGGTTTTTCCCATTGACCGCAATGTTAAAGTTTCACTGTATTATTTTGCCCTGATTTTATATTGCTTCTAAAATCTATAACTCAGGTTTTACGTATGCTATTTTGTTCATTTTGGTATCTAAATTAAGATAAAAATACCCTCTATTTTTATAAATTGGTGTCAGATTTCTCTCGAGGTGTGTCAATTACTTATCTGCCATGTTGGTACTCTTAAATGCTTAACATGTTCCTCTAGTAAAGCCTGACTGCTCTATGCCACACTACCAGGACTGAACTAAGGATTTATTAGTGTGAATCCAAGGACCATCTTTGAGGTCTGTAAGAGTATTGCATGGTGAGACATAACCAACATCACCACATAATACTCCACCTTCCTACAGAGGTCATTCCAGTATTTTGCTGTAAAAAATAAATGAGTAGCCTGCTTTTTGGATGGGGTATTTTCAACAGATAAGCAGAGGGAGAACGAACTGCTCTAAGAAGAACATATGGGACAATTTATTACTGGATTAAAACAGGACCTTTTTTATGGAGGGCTTGATGACAAATACAGCGGGCTTTGAATATTGAGTGTTTGACCCAAGGAAGCGTAATTTGAACAGATTAGAAGATGAAGGATAAAGGGCATTCCCAATTCGTAAATCCTCATTTCTAATTCCTAAATGCAGTTTTTTTGAATAAACAACCAAGTTACTTACCTTCGGTATCGCCTTATCTGGTAGAAAATCTATCTAGCCACAGATTCCTTACCTTAGAATAATCCCCAGGCTGGATCTGGAAATTTTTCATGAGCACTACCCCTGCACGCCAGTAGCTGGCGTTGTTCGGCTCTGCGTGGTATCTTTAGAGAAGGAAGTGATGTCTGCGGTACCTATATAGGTGTCACTCCAGCACATTGACGTCAGTTTCTTTTTGCAACTTTCTACATCAGAAGCGCGGAGCTGCGAAGTACACTGACCACTGTGCGTCAAACTAGCATCCTTGAAAGGGAAACAGCCCCTCAATCTGAAATCCATTCACAGAGGGGAGGATGGGTGGGTGGGTCAGTAAGGAATCTGCAGCTAGATTAAGTCTCTACCAGATAAGGCGTTACCAAAGGTAAGTAACTGGTTCATTTGATAGAGACTTCTAGCTGCAGATTCCTTACCTTGGAATTGATGCCCAAGCAATACCTCCTCAGAGGTGGGGCTGCGACACAGATTATAACTAGGAAGTCCTGCAGGACCAAACGGGCATAGTGTACATCTCGTCGGACGTGACTGTCCAGGCAGTAGTGTTTTGCAAACGTGTGCAGAGAAACCCACGTTGCTGCCTGACAGATATCCAGGACAATTACCCTGCAAGCTAACGCAGTGGTCACAGCTCTGGCGGAATGAGGTCGTAAACCTTCAGGAGGTTGCTTTTTGGCCAATGCGTAGCAGATTTTTGGTCCGTGTCGGCACTGTCCTTCCAATTTTTGCTCTGATTTACCCTACAAACAGTTGATCATCCACGCAAAACTCTTTTATACCGTCAAGGTAGAAGAACAACGCTCTTTAGGGTCCAGCTGATGGAGTCTCTCCTCTTCTTTAGAGGGGTGAGGTGGAGCGTGAAAGGTACGTAAGGTGATGGACTGGCCTACATGAAAGTGAGTTACTACTTTCGGTAGGAAAGATGCTCTAGTCTGAAGAACCAACTTGTCTGGATAGATGGTAAGGTAATGAGGCTCAGATTACAGAGCCCACAGCTCACTGACCCTCCGGGCAGATGTTATTGCCACTAGAAAAGCTGTTTTTATGGTAAGGAGCCTGATAGGACAGTTGTATAATGGCTCTAAAGGAGCACACATCAGAAATGTAAGGACTAAATTAAGCTCCCACTGTGCAATAAAGAAGGGTGCAGGTGGGAACTTGTGTTGGAGGCCTTTCAAAAACCTATGTACTATTGGGGTCTTGGACAGGGATGGCTGATCTGGCATCCGCAGAAATGCAGAGATGGCAGAAAGATAGCCTTTCAAGGTGACTAAAGCAGAGCCCTGCTGTGCCAAAGTAAAAATAAACAACAGAACCTGGGAAAGGGGTGCAGAAAGAAGGTCAACTTGTCTGTCTGCACACCATGCTACAAACTTGCTCCAATGGCAAGTGTATACAGCTTTGGTGGAGGGATGCTTGGCTGCCAAGATAACATTACAGACCTAGGGCGGAAGGTTGAAAGCTGTCATATGATGCTACTCAATCTCCACTCATGAAAGTGAAGCGTTTTCAGGTTTGGGTGGAGAACCCTGCCCTGTTGCTGCACAGAAGATCCTCCTGAAGGGGCAGTCTAATCGGAGGAGCCGTGCTCATGCTAACAGTTTGGGACACCAGACTCTCTGACAGTGCTTAATTTGGGAAAAAATTATTGTCAGGGCCCTCATCAGGAGCCCACTGACACTTGCACCACCCATTGCCCGTCAGCGCTGCCAATGACATTACCAACACAACTACTAACCATCACTCTCCTACAAATGTGACAATTCAGACTATTTGAGGCGCCCAAAACTAGAAGAATGGCTTGGACAGCAGGTATTAGTCCCTTTGAATGTATAATGAATTAATAAATGACTATTGTTGTGCTTGTTTCTAAATTAGTCAGACAGCGCCATCATGTGGCAGACTGTTCTGTCGGTGTTTATTTATTTGAAAAGTTTTATATAGCGCTGGCTAGACCCGGAGGTATCAGAGCGCTTCACATGAGGATCCGCAGGTTACAGGTTACGAAAGTTACATCAGTTACAGTTACAGTTGCAGTTACAAGTATAGGCTGAGGAGAAAAACATGAGATTACACGATAAAATACGTTATTAGCGCATAGCCTAAACCAAGACTTAGTCATATGGGGAAAGGAGGGAAGGGGGGGGAAGAAGAAACAGGGGAGAGGAATGCAGATAGTGTCAGGAAGACCGGAGGGGGGAAAGTACTTCAGGGGGAATAAAGCATTGAAAGCGTCTAGGAGGCAGACAGATAAAACCGTGAAGAACCGTGAGAAACAATGTCCGATGTCCGGCTGAGTAGGTGACGGCCGAAGGGGTGAACCATAGCCAGACTCCTCTATAGCTGCATGGGACAGCTCCACCGGGCAACGGCCAAGGGTACTCGGGCTCCGCGATACGGCCAAACAGTTTCTGAGCAAAGCATTCAAAGCAGTCAAAGAGAAAGACAGATGAAGCCGTGTAGAACCGTGAGAACAAATGTCGGATGTCCGGCTGGGTAGGTGACGGTCAAGGGGGTGAACCAGACTCCTCTATAGCTAGATAGGATAGCTCCACCGGGCAACGACCAAGGGTTGTCGGGTTCTGCAGTAGGTACAAATAGTTTCTGTTGTCGCCCGTGAGGCAGCGTCATAGATCCATAGAAGGCAACCATCCAGGTGTTACTAGGAGACACTGTCCTCCTCATCCTCCAGCTCCCCCCATGGGAGGAGAGCTGGAAGAGCCGCTGTGGTCACTCTCGGAGAGGTCCCTGTAGCCTGGAGAAACGAATGCTGGATTCCTCGCCCACACGGGGAGAAAGAGTGCTTGTGTGGAAGGCCCCCTCGTGTCGGCCATTTTAGGGTCAGGCACTCCTCGCATGATTATGTTGTCCAGATAGGGGCGCATTGTCCACTGACCTCCCGTATCATTCTGCGGAGGATCCCAAGCTAGATGCCCCATAAAGTTCAGGCTCAAAGCCGTGGCTGAGGGGGGATGGTACGTCCTCGGAGCTCCGAGTCCGCCATGTTGGAGTCAGGCAATGGCAACTGAGTGCTCCCCACTGCCTTGTTGCTGTCCTATGAGACCCCCCTAGCTTCCAGCTGCCTCCCGCGGGAGGTTCGGGCTTGTAATCTGCCGTGGGCTCCTGCCTGTGGTACTAGTTGCTGGGTTGTGTTCAGTGTCCCTGGTGCATCGCGCTGCCGCTCATTGGCTGCTGCAAGGCCATGAGCTGTGCGGTTCTTGGTCTGCGGGCAGCAATGTAGGCAATTCTCTCCTCACTCTCTCCTCACTGGATTCCTGCAGCAGGGGCGATGGGGACGCGGTGCAGCCCCAGAAGCTCCCTGGACCTCAGCGCCTCCGCAGTCCCCCAGCACAGCAGCCCCGAACCAGGCCGGCAGCGCAGCCGCGTCTCCCCGCAGTCACGCAACTGTGACTCGTCTGGCTACGCAACTCGCGCCTCCCCCCAGCTCAGGAGCCCCCGGCATAGGTTCTCACTAGGCGCCCAAGAGTCCCAGCCGCTCTCACCTCTCTAATGAGTAGACCGCAGATGACAGTGTGTAATTACGGGATCACTCGTCCGCGATTCCCCAGTCAGCCGCCACTCCGTCCCGGCCGCCTCTTCTACGAAGTGCCCGTCACGATCAGCAGTTCCGTCAGTGTCCAGTTAAACTCCTGCCAGCCGCCGTAACTACGGATTCAGCTCCGCCATCTTGCGCTCCGCAACCCGAGCCTGGGCAGTAAACTGTAGAGATGCAGCTCCGGTGATGCGCCAGCAGCCCTTAACGCGTCTACAGCTACCCGATTGTTTTCATGAAAGCATGCCGCTGAATCACGCTGGATAGCTGGATAGAACGGAGGTCGGTGGCATCACGGTGCACTTCATTCGACACCGGGCGCGTGTTCATAGCTCCCCGGGCACCATCTTAGCATATTCACTGGGAGGGACGTCATGGTGTTGACAGTTAAGTGACGGTGCCGAGCACCGGAAACCAGCGGCTCAAATTTAGCACTGCTCTCTGAGTCCAATCTGGAGCCACAAGAATGACTTGGGCCCAGTCGTTCCTGATTTTCTTGAGAACTTTGGGCAGGAGTGGTACTAGCAGAAAGGCATACAGGAGGCCTGAGCTCCACTCAAGACAAAAAGTGTCTGCAAGTGAGAGCCCCCTTAGAAACTCTGGCGCCAAAACTGCTGACATTGCACGTTCTCGATGGAGGCGAACAGATACAATCAAGGCTCTCCCCTTTCCTGGAAGAGATCTTGTGCCACTCCGGATGGAGACGTCATTCATGATCCGCTAGGCATCGACGGCCGAGTTTGTCCGCCCTGATATTTAGGGAGCCCGCCAGTTATTGAACTACCAGGGACATGCCCTGACATTCCAGCCATGTCCAGAGGCGCAGAGTCTCTCGACAAAGGATCCATGACCCCACCCTGCCCTGTTTGTTGCAATAAAACATGGCGGTGGTGTTGTCTGTGAACACCTGACTTCCCCTTATTGAAGGAAGGAAGGCCTTCAATGTCAGCCGGATCGCTCGGAGCTCCAACAGGTTGATGTGGAGTCCTGATTCCGCCAGAGACCAGAGTCCTCTTATCTCCACCTCTCCCAGATGGCTGCCCCAGCCTAGAAGTGATGCATCTGTCACCACAGTCAACTCTAGTTGGGGAAGGGAGAGGGGTCTGCCACTGACCCAATTGTGGTTTGTTAGCTACCACTGCAGGTTTTTTGCAATTCCCTCTGAGATCTAGACCATGTCGAGAGATTCTGCTGATGCTGTGCCCACTGGAACTTCAGGTCCCACTGCAGAGCCCTCATATGTCAATGGGTATGTGTCACAAGAAGGATGCAGGAGGCCATGAGGCCCAATAGCCTCAGAGTCAGTCTCACCGAAATACAGGATTGAGGCCAAAACATTGGTATCATAGCCTGAATATCCTGGACTCCCTGCTCGGGAGGATAGGCCCGAAACTGCGCTATGTCCAGGATAGCTCTGGTGAAGGGCAATGTCTGGGAATAAGTAAGGTGTGACTTCAGCACATAGTACCCCAGCAAGTGCAAAAGATTCGCCATAGTCTGAAGGTGGGAGACGACTGCCTGGGGCGAGCCCGCCTTCAATAGCCAATCATCGAGGTAGGAAAAGACTGGAAACCCTAACCTCAGCAGATGAGCTGCAACCACCACCATCACTTTTGTGAACACCCAAGGGGTGCTGGTAAGGCCAAAGGGGAGCATTGAAAACTGAAAGTGCTCTTTGCATACCATGAAATGCAGGTAACGCCTGTGGGCAGGCATGATGGGGATGTGAAAATAAGCATTCTGTAAGTCAAGCAATACCATCCAGTCTCCTGGGTCCTGGGTAGGCAGGACTTGTGCGAGTGTGAGCATTTATAATTTCTCCTTTTTTTCAGGAAGAGATTGAGAAGACACAGATCTAAAGTAGGACTAAGTCCTCCATCCTACTTGGCCACCAGAAAGTAGTGGGAATTGAATTGAATTGTTACTTGTTAAGCGCTCGAATGCCGTGGCGTCTTGGCGCTGACTGTGGTTCATGGACCTGAGAGCATCATGAATGAGATATTAAATCGTGGAAAACAACCAAGTTTTTAGCTCCTTCCTAAACATCCGAAGGTTAGGTTGAAGTCGCAATGTGGACGGCATCTGATTCCAGAGTTTGGCCGCACAAAAAGACAGGGTACGACCCCCCCATCTTGCCTTACAGATTTTCGGGATACAGATGAGGCCCTTCATAGAGGATCTAAGTGTTCTGGCAGGAGAATACCTAGAGAACAACTTCTGTATCTCCCCCGAAATTCCTCCGTAGAGGGCTTTGTGCACCAGACAGAGACTTAAAATCGGCTCTTTGCTGGACAGGAAGCCAATGTAAAGCTCTAATGGCATCCGAGGTGGGGCGACCCTTAGGGATGTTCATGAGCAGTCTGGTTGCAGCATTTTGCAGGGATTGCAGCTTCCTCCTCTGCGCCTTGTCAATTCCCACAAAGAGCGCGTTGCAGTAGTCTAGTTTAGAAAGAAAAAGTGCCACTACAACGGTCTTTTAGAGTTCATGTACAATGAAAGGGTACATTTTTCTCAATGTTTTTAGAAGGAAAAAGCAAGAGGAGGTTAGCTGATTAACCTGGGCCGACAGGTTGAATTGATCATCAAGGATCACACCCAGAATTCCTAACCTTGGTAACAGGGCGAGGACAAACTCCCGCCTCCGTTGGCCACCAGCTGTTGTTCCATAGAGAGGGTCCCTTCCCAAACTCCAGGACCTTGGTTTTGTCGGTGTTTATTTTCAGAACATTTTGGCTCATCCAAATCATGATGTCTTTCAGACATGCATGAAAACAGTTAGCCACTAGTTCTGGTTGTTTAGATACCGATATCTTAAGCTGTGAATCGTCGGCATACATGATCAAGGAGAAACCGTGTTTCCTGACAAGATTGGCCAACGGGGACACATATATATTAAAAAGGGTTGGTGACAGGCAGATCCCTGCGGGACACCACATGGGAGCTGAAAAGTCTCAGACTGTAAATTCTCCCAGTGAATGTTCTGTTCCCTGTTTTCTAGGAAGGAGGAGAGGAGGGTCAGAGCGGTATCCTCTATTCCCACATCCCTCAGCCGCTGTACCAGCACCGTGTGATTCACGGTATCGAATGCAGCCGAGAGATCTAAGAGGATGAGGACCGCTCTGCCCCCCCCATCAACTATCTTCCGAATCCCCTCAGTGGCTAGTATTAGGGCTGTCTCCGTAGAATGAGAAGGCCTAAAACCATGCTGTATCGGGTCCAGTAAGGTATTCTCTTCCAGATATTGTATCAGCTCCTTGTTTATGGCTTTTTCCAGTACTTTTGCTGTCATTGGCAGCCTGGAAATAGGCCGGTAGTTTTTGGACTCTAGAGGATCAAGGGCTGGTTTTTTGAGAATTGGCCTAATACAGGCCTTTTTCCAAGCATTGGGGTATTTACCAGTTTCTAAGACTTGGTTCAAAAGAGGGGTGAGATGTGTACTAATGGTCTTAGATGCTAGTTTAAATATGGCTGGAGGACAGGGATTATACGGGGAACCTGATTTTGTTGATAGCATAAGGTTATGGACCTCCTCCAGAGTGAGTGCCCTGAAACGCGAGAGCCTACAGTGTGGTGCCCAGGCTTCTGTGGGTGAAGTGTTGCTACCCGACGTAACAGAGGCCAGGTTTAAAAGATCATTGTAGATCAGTTGCACTTTACTCTGAAAAAAGTTAGCCATTTCATTGCAGAAAGCTTGATCTGGTCTGAACTGAGCAGTATGCTGTGGTTTGGCTAATGTGGAGACAGTTTTAAAAGGTTCCTTGGAGGAATGTGCGGCATCCCTAATTTTAGCAGTAAAATATGCCCGCTTGGCTTCGATGATTGCTTGCTTATATTTTTCTAGGTTCGCATTATAGACTGACTTATGCTTGGAGCTGTAATCAGTCCTCCAAAGCCGTTCACTTCTTCTACAGTTCATTTTTATGACTTTTAGGTCAGGACTATACCAGGGTGCAGTTGCTGCAATTCTTTTAACTGTTTTATTTATTTCGGGGGCGATGCCATTTACATCTGTCCTGATCCAGTTATCAAACTGGTCAGCTGCTGTATCGTTGTCACCGGCCAAAATAGACGGACGAATAGCAACCACGACCTACTTCTGATGTCGTTACCTTCTCTATAGCTCCTTTGGACAAGAGAGCTAACACCTCCTGATGACGAAAGGAGGTCCTTCATCAGCTTGACGCAGGTAGGTTGCATGGGTGGAGGGGTAGTCACAAAGAGGAGGGAGTAATCCCTTTGGACTAGCTGCGAAACCCAACAGTCAGATGTTATTAACCTCCAGTGGTGTCAATTATGGCGCATCCGCCTCTCCACTGGATGCCGGATGGTTAGAGGGGTTCGGAGGCTGTGGCTGCCGGGGGAGTGGTGGACTGGCTCAACCTCTGGCTGCCTGTCCCACATGGTCTGTGGGAACCGCATCCAAGGCCACAAAAAGACTGTGTGGTTTGCTGGCTGGGGTGACTGTAAAGACGCAGTTAGAAGCCCCTACCATGGCAACGAAAGGGGCGGAAGGCTGACTGGGGTTGGCTTAGGGGCCATGGAAAGGCCCAAGGACTTAGCCATGACCCTGCTGTCCTTAAGGCGCTCGAGTGCAGAGTCCACCTTCTCTCCAAACAACCGAGACGCATCAAAGGGCATGTCTATGAGTGAGACTTGGACATCCCCCGAAAAGCCAGTGGTTCTCAGCCAGGTGTGGTGAGGATAAAATTGCTCAGCCCAGCGAGTTGGTCAAATCCAGCCCACATCGTATGGTGAACTTGGCTGCATCCCTTTCATCAGCAATTGCTTGAGAGAGTATGGCTCGGGCCTCCTCCAAGACCATGGGCATAACTTGTGCAACTGAGTCCCAGATGTTATGGGAATATAAGAAGCATGCGGTGTTCCCAGACCACAGTGCCAAGCTGGTGGGAGAGAACACCCTCTTCCCAAAGGTATCCGACCTTTTGGATTCCCTGTCCGTTGTAGTGGTAGGGAATGCTCTGGGGTTAACTTTGGAGGTGGAGACCTGGACCACCAAGCTCTTTAGGGTGGGGTACTGGGTGAGGAAACTGGAGTCGACTTCTTGCTCTTTTTATGCCTGTGGGACTTACTTGACTGACCCTATGACCTTGATGTGGCAACGAGCGCTTGGAGTGGCTCTGTGTCACATCTTAGGACCTTCATCTCAACCGAGATCGTGAGCGTCGAGGAGCTTGAGGGACCGCTCCCTTAAGGCCTTGGGGTGCATGGCGAGACAATCAACGCAGCTCTTGGCGTCGTGGTTACGCTCCAAGCAGCAGAAGCATACCAAATGTGGGTCTGTTACTGACATCTGTCGGTGACAGGCGCCACACGGCTTGAAACCAGCTTTCCTAGCTGACATCCTCGATGCACCAAAAGACAAAGTCTCAAAAAAATGTTGACAAAAAGTCGAAAAAAGGTCAGTCAAAAAAGACTCGGGTAGCTCTTCCCCGGATCTGCGCTGACCTTTACGGAAAGAAAAGAACTGACGTCAGCGCGATGGAGTGGCATCTCTTGAGGCCCTGCGCACATCACTTCTGGCGCAGACGACGTCATGTGGAGCTAAAAGATGCCACCTACTGAGGCGCAGGAGTGACTGCTCACGAAAAATTCCTGGATCCAGTCTGACACCTGGGGATTATTCTAAGGTAAGGAATCTGCAGGTAGAAGTCTCTATCAGATTATAGGCTTTAAACTTGCTGGTTAGGGAGCCATGGAAATAAAGAGGTCCATTGTTAGAAATGGGGGTCTCTAGTTGGCAGGTTGTTACACTGTCCAAGTAGGGACCCTTCTCCGTAGAAGGGATAAGGGGGTTACACTCCTAAAATAACCCAGTACCTTTTATTCCAGCCGATCGTGGCTGGGAGGGCCGGCGTTGGTGGTCATCGAGGCTGTGGTGTAAAGCGGAGCGGAGCGGTGCACTGTGCACTCAGGTTGTGGTGCAGGCAGAGGCTCGGTGGTGGTCGTCCAGTGGCGTCGGTGAGACCCGGGCTGCGGTGCGAAGCGGAGGGCTACTTGTTGCCGTGCTGACGGTCACGGTGCAAGTGGCGGCGTCCGTCGAAGATCGGCGTTCGATGGGGCTGGTGTCGGTGGGCTGCTGCTGCAGTGTGGGACGGGGCGGTGCTTCATGTAGCTTACGAGTGGTGCTCCTAGACCACGGTGCAGACCCTGGAGGCGATGTCAGCTGGCAACGGCGTCGTTGGTGCGACCACGGAGGATGAGTGAAGCGAGACGGTGCGGAGTGCGGTGCCCACAGGTCGCGGTGCAAGCAGCGGCTCAATGGCAGCGGCGGTCGTCATCGACGGTGAGACCAGAGTTGCGGTGCAAAGTGCGGCGGTGCCCTCTGCGGTGCCTTCAGGTCACAGAACCGCCGGCAGTCTGGGTGACGACGTCGGGTTGTGGTTTCCTTCTGTGGCAACTGAGACACGCGGTCCCAGAGGCGGTACCCAGAGAAAGGTGAAGTCTTTGCTGTTCCTGAGACTTCTTGAACAGAGGGCAAGCTGTACCTCAAGCCCTTGAAGAAACTCAAACAAAGAAGTTGTGGAAAGTTCAGTCCAGTCCTTTCTCATCCCAAGACAGAAGGAGCCACTGCAGGCCAACACAGTAAAGCACACAGCAAAGTTGTAGTTCCTCCGCGCAGCTTCTCCAGCTCTTCTTCTTGGCAGGTTTCTGAGTCTAAAAGAGTTCTAAAGTTCTGGGGTCTGGGCCCCAATATTTATACCACATTTCCCTTTGTTCTCTTCTGGCAAAACGTCTCTGTGCACCAGTTCTGTCCTCTCTGGTCCAGCTTCCTGGCAGGAGGTGGAGACAGTATTGTGTAAGGTAGACCAGGCCTATTCCGGTGCAAGGAAATCTTCCACTACTCTGAATGCAGCCCAGGTCTATTCAGCCCAGCCCCGACTTATCCAGGGAAGGCGGGACACACCTCAACCGGTGTTTGCTTTATTATCTGCAACCCTTGACGACTCAGCTTGAACTTGTTCACCTTGAGAACGCAGCCATTCCTGGTTGACACTCTTTTGAGTAACCTTCCCCTCCAGTTTGATACTGACGCTGATACCAGCGCTTTCCTCTCGTGCCCTCCCGGTGGGCCCTATGCAGTACTTCAAATTAAATGTAACCTGGTCCTGATGATGGCCTGCATTTTTATCAGGTCGAAACGTCGTTGACTCGCTAGCGCAATTCACCTGGCGCATCTGTGTTTTGGTCTTTCAATCCTGTAAATGGTTTCCTAGTGATTGTTAACTGAGATTGGACCATTACTAATGTTTTGTATATAATATATCACTGTTTCTTTGCGCCGTCCCTTGCTGGTTTACACTTGTCACTTTGCGCCATTCACTGTTTTTACGAGCACAAACTTACACAAGTGGTACAGGTTACATGTCATTAAATATAACAGTGCTTTTTTCTTTGTTTTATCGAATTCTGAATATAAATTCAAATTATTAAATAATAATATGACTGTTTTCCCTCTATTGAGACTTAGAGATGTTCTCTTCATCCGAGAAGCCACAACAGTAAAGCACAGAAAGAATTTGTCTTGGAGAAGACCCAGATAATTTTTTTAAGAGACTATGACTGGAATGTCACTAGCATATGACATAAGTGAGAATCCAAAAGTACAAATTAGTTGGCCCATTGACTTTGCCACATCTGTTGACATTCTCTTCCTTATGCACACACCACCTTGTGCTGAACTACTTTAAAGTCCTCCTGGAGAATTACTCTTGATGACCGTTCTTCTGTCTTACCCATTGGCCATGTCAAAAGCAGAAGCAACAGAATCTGCTTGTTGCTGTAACTGGTGCCCTTGCTGGATGAGGTTCTTTACATGGCTACATCCTCCATAGAAAATGTATCCAAATGTTACTCTTCATTTTCCATATCATCAACTTGTCCTAAAGAATGCCCACTAACATATACGATTAGTCCTCTGAAAAGAATTTAGATGGAAATTTCTAAACAGCCACATAGAATGCCAAGCGGCTATGCTTCCTGATTGGCACTTTTATTTTACTAATATTTTATATTATTACATAAAACCTTCAGATACACAGAGTGGTGGTATTTTGCACGCCTTATATTAAAGGAGATCAAGTTCCCAATTTTATACAGATTAACCTATCTGATCTCTCTAAGTGAATACAATCTGAGCAGATAAAACAAAAATGTGAATACTCTAGAAAACAAAAAGACAATCCTCAACATTCGGTGGTTTTGATCTCTATATCTGTTATTGATACTTGACATTTGTAGGGCACACTGCTGCTACTTGTGTGGCCTCATAGCCCTTTCCTTGCCATTTTTGCTGTAGGCCAGATAATGCATCCATGGCTTGAAGTGTGTTTGTGTGTACACCAGTCTTGTAGACTATGAGGGTAAGACTTTTCTGTAATGTGTAAGATTCTCTGCAGTGTTCTGATTCATGTATAAGGACACTGCGCCTAGGTGTGCATACGTTTGGAAGACTGTGAGAGGAGAGTAGATTGTTCAAATGTACCAATATGTTTGGCGCCCAAATAGTCTGATCAACATATTTTCTGTGTCATCAGCATTGTATTGATTCAGGTAGTTAAAGAACAAAATCAAGTACCCTGAGGTGTGCAGAATTATGTTTGAAGGGAGCAGTCCAGTTGTAATAGGCTGTGCACTTTGGGACTTATTGACAAAGGTTGTAGCTCAAGAGGGTCGCAGACTTGAGGGTGTTGCTATTGTGAGCCACAGTTGAGTAACGTTTTGTACAGTCCTAGGCAGAAAAGGCTTACAATTTGATGTGGAGCTTGAGATGGATTCTGAATGTTGTAATGGTGGTGGCTGTAAGAGCAAATAGACTATAAAGACTATCTGCAGGGCTCACATGTCAAATGAGCAATCCAAATGTGGCCAATGAGACGTGGTGGTCAACAGATGATTCAACAAGAGTGAGCCTGGAAAGTGAAGGATGTCTGAACTGAGACACGCTAGGGAGAAGCTGTTTAAACATTCGTCAGGGCTTGCAAGTGTGTGCCATTGATCCAGTTTATTGTGCAGTGGCCGTGGTATGCCTCTCTCGCAAATGCAGATGATCTTTATTGGATTTCAACTCTGGTTCAGAGAACCACTGGTTAGTTTACAAAGATGAGCAATGCTCCCTGACCACGATCAAGGGTCGATGCTATGTATGATTCAGAAAGGAAGTACAGAATCAGTAAGTATCTGGTTCTGGAGAGGTGTTTACCTCAGATAGCAAGTTATGGTGATGTAAGTCACAAGATGAGATAAGGCTCTTACAAGATGGCAGCAGAGTGATTGTGCTTCCCATTTCAGCCCTTGTCAGTTATAGTTCCCTTCAGGAATTATTTTGTGCTCTTGTTTTTTGCCCCAGTGTAAGCCCAGTCACCAACGCGACGAATATCCTGTCTGCTTTATTACAAGTACCAGAGGATATAAATGCACTTGTAATAAGATGGCCGGGATATTTGTCACATTTGTAATGGAGTAATCCCTCTGTCCAGCTTTAAATTAGGCCCTTTGTCTCTAACTGGTTGAGAAATACAACAATAATACCAGGAAAGTTATGATTCCCAGATGTAAAGTCTATGAAGGAAATGTGAAAATCCTCAAGACAAAGTTTGTGACGAAGATAAATAACATTCTCCCTTCGTGGGGTTTAGAATAAACAGTTGTTATTTGAAAGAACCCCTCACACCTATCCGACGGGTTCAATACTACATGTGTTCGTCCCTTCATACTCGTAAGAGTCACAGAATGAGCAGCTCGAAACAGCTCCATTTTAAAAGTGCTTAAATAAATGTGTCCCCTCCATTCAGTAAATGGAGTTTAGTCTAGCAAACATGATTAAACTCCGACAGAAGTGCAGCTCGGTGTCACGGCATGCTGAGTGACTAGTGAGGTTTTGTTGAGAAAAACTACAAAAAGCTTAAGTGACACGTAGTTCATTCAGTTTCTTCTGGAAAATCACATGCTTTGCCTGCAAAATATTTCCCACTCATAACCCACAGAATACGCGGCAAAGCACCAACCAGTCCTGTTAAACAACAACACCTATTTCTCCCAACCGGTTACAAACCAGAACTGTCTGTTTTCTGCACCCCCGGCCCGCAGCAACTTAAGCCCTGGTGCCGGAGGGAGGCTTCCTGCTGTAGCTAAGGCAACCTCCTGCCTAAAGCACACCGGGCAGAAAGCTTTGTGAGAGGGACAATAGGGGCGATGGGGAGGGCAGGGGGTTGTTGTGAGAGTACCGCAGGGCCCCAGCAGCCTGTCCTCATTGTTTCTGGGCCCTCGGACTCCTGAGGAGTCATTCACAACCTAAACAAACTCCTTCCTCAGGTGCGACAGACTTGCCCGAGGGGCGTGAGAGAGCATTTAATTCTGCAGTTAACAGGGGGTCAGTCTTGGCAGGGTGGGGTCCCTGCATGGTTTCCTTATTTAAGTCACCCTTGCTGTCTGTTTGGACACTAGGCTCTATCTCCAGGCAACGACAGCCTGGAGACAGCAAACAAAGGATCCTTGCAGCAAATACAGGAAATGGTTTTGTAAAACTACTTCAAGTGCGTGTTATTTTTATTGTTATCTTTATTGTGTTTGCCTTCAAAAGAATGCTCAGTAAAAAAAAAATAAGCAGAACAGGTGAGCGGTGCAGCCGGCTTTAAAAGGTTGATAGTAAAGTGGAAAGCAGATGGAGAAACATTCCTGAGATCAAACGAGGAGAACACTTTAAAGGGAGCTGTCTGGAGAGATTGGGAGATAAAAGGCCCCAAAAAGCCGAGAATACGTTATTTAGTTATTTATTTTACAATGGCTATAGAGACAGTTGCGAGACTAAGAGAAGCCAAGGCCGAAGTCAGACGCACAGAAAGTCTGGAGGAGAAGATGAAAACGTGAGATACGAAAATTAACCGAATTAGGGGGAGGGGGGGGACATAGTTACAAAATAAAGGACATGGAAATTAGAATGGATCTTTACTGTGGAGCCCAGTGTAGTCTCAAAGCGCTGAGAACACATATTTTGACCCAAATCAATGGTTGTCATTTTTTCAACACCATAAAGATGATAGACTGAATATGACATTAGAACCGCATTTTGCACACATGTATCTTTAGCAAGAGCAATCACCTGCTCAGCCAAATTACTAACTATATAAGAAGCAATTGAAACAGAGGAAGGTAACAAATTATTACAGTGATATATGGTGGTAGTGAGAACGAGTGCTAGAGAGAAATAGCATAAAAGATAAAGCGAGACAGCATGAAAGAGTAACAGGAAATTGAAAAAAAGAAAGAGTGGCGAAGTAAAAGTGCAGCAGAAAGACGTACAGTGGATTAAAAAAAAATGGAAAGGATGCAGAGCCCGCAAAAAAACGAAATCCAAATGGAATAAAGAATGAAATAAATAATTATAGAAATAAATAAAGAAAAAAGAAACCGCACAAATACAAAGAAAGAATACAGAAAGAGGGAAGCAAATGAAAGTATGGCATTTATATAAACGATTTTCAAATAAGGTGCTTTGAAGAAAGTAATTAGGAAAGATTTAGCAGGGAGGGGGAAAGAAACAAAAAAGGTAAGAAAGAAATACACAAGGAAATGATGAAACTAAACAAACTGACAGACAAAAAAGAAAGAACGAAAAAACGCTAAAAACTTAGAAAGAAAAAGTGACAGCGGAGTTGATTAAGAACAAGGACACAAGGATAGACAAAAACAAAGGGAACCCCTCCTTTCTAATTGTTTATCCCATTAGGCTACCATCACAGTTGACACAAAACGGACACTCCCCTGGTTACTTATGCTGTTATTAGCACTTTCGAAAAGGGTGGAGCCGCCCATGTGTGAGGTGCAGCCTGGTTCACCCTAAACACCCCCCACCCACCCACCCGGCCCCTTGCGAAGGTCAGTGAGCACACAGGTAAGTTTATAGTTTTGTTAGAAAGCTGTAAACTTTGGTTTATTTATGGATTTGGTAGCCACTAGCCACAGCTCACCCCTGGGGAATATCCCTAAACTCGATAAAAACCGTATGAACTGCTTGTAAATCGTCAAAGACTGCGGCCTAATGGGCTGCCAGTGGTAACTTTTACTAATCTTCTGGAACAAAGTAGTAAGCCTATGATGAGACAATTTCGATAGCATCCACACATTCTGAATATAGGGGCGTCCTCTCCCCCATCACTCCACTTCTCCCAACATGGCTTGCGCAGGACAGGTAGGATGTCGGAAAGAGATGCCGCCCCAAGCAAAAGCTGCCACAGACCAAGCTGCGGCAGGGAGAACTCAAAAGTCTCGTGGTCGGATGCCCAAAAGACAAGATAGCGAAGGAGAAATCAAAGCAGTATAAATACAAGGGCTGATTTGGTCGCGTCCTGATTACAGGGCTCGGTGCGGCTCGGCCGACTGGAGTCTGGCTGGGGAGGAAGCGAGCTCTCTTATTTGAGCGGTTTGCGTTCAGGGTGACCTGCAACTCCAGCCAAGACTGAAATAATCATCGTTATTTTCACTGCAATTTCACTGAAAGGAAGTTAGAGCCTCCTGGAAAGAAGAAGGCAAAAGTGGAAGAGGCAGGCGCCATGGGCTCAGAGCCGCCCCCTCGCCTTCCACCAGTCCCCACCCTGGCTCGGATCTTCCGGCTCTCCTGCCGCTAACGCCAATCACGTTCTCGCACGAGGCAAGTAGGGAGCGTGAAACGCTGCACAGCGTGGACCGCGAGGAGCACGACAATGTCGAGCGCAGGCCTTCTAGCCACAGGAGACAGAAACACAGCCGCACTGCCGTTACAGAGTGGCACTGTGGCGCAGGCCATGTATTAAAGTGGAACTGCAAAGCCCGCAAAAGACTGTTCGGTTACATAATTGTCATACTTGCACTCCGAGACAATCCAGGCCTCTCTCTTGGTCAGCAGTCACCCTGATCTTGACGCTGACTCCGCGTTGCTCTGAAGCAGGGCCCTTACCAAAACTCCCCCAGGAAATAAAAACGAAATCTTGAGCAGAACAGTTAGTATCTTGAACCAAGGAATAATGAGTGGGCTGGCCCACCCATTGAATTATCAGACTTCTAAGGGCCAGATGTACGACACGGAAAATAGCGCCTCGAAAATTGCGACTCGCAATTTGCGAGGCGCTATTTTGGATGTACAACAGCGTGTATCACACTGTTTGCGATTCCCAATGGGGTCGCAAATTGAGAGGCCCATGAATATTAATGAGCCTCTCGCAATTTTCGACCCCATTGGGAATGGCAGGCCCTCCCAGGTATGGTGGCCTGCTGGGCTCAGCAGACCTCCAAGTCTGGGACTGATTTTCAATAAAGTAGTTTTTTTTTTTTTTAATGTAGTCCGTTTTCCTTAAAGGATAACGGGATGCATTTAAAAAAAGAAAAATGAAACGTTTTCGTATAATTTTTTAAGGGCAGGTAGTGGTCCCTGGGACCACTGCCTGCCCTTAAAAAATATTTTTAGAGGCAGTCACAAAGGGAAAGGGATCCCCTGGGAACCCCTTCCCGTTTGCGAGTGGTTTACCACCCTTCTTTGAAGGGTGGGAAACTGCGACTGTTTTGCGACCGCAATTGCGGTCGCAAAACAGTCATACATGTCATTTGGGGTCGCTATTAGGAAGGGAACGCCCCTTTCCAATAGCGAGTCGCAAAATACTATTTTGCGAGTCGCAAATTTTTGCGAGTCGCAAAATAGGGTTTGTACATGGCCAAAAGGATTTTTGCATGCGCAAACGGGTCTAAGACCCGTTTGCGCATGCAAATATACGTCGTACATCTGGCCCAAAATTCTGTTCCTGAAATTGGACTTTTTCTGCAGGCAACAGCGATGAAATTATGAAAAAAAGGGGTGAGGAGTAACGGATGCCTATATATGTTTTTAAGGAATCAATTTTCTAAAGAAAGTTTTTTTATTGCCAAACGTACATACATCAAGCAATAAAGAATTGAAGAAAAGAAGAAAGGCACTGCTTGCCACCTTTGCTACATCTTTGAGAATGCCCAAAACATTATGTATATCTGATCCTGGCAGACTTGTCTGCTAACACTAGGCAAAGAAAACAGTAGCTGCGGCACCCAGTTTCCTCTTTTATGTCTATATTTGCCTGTATGAACTAACCACGCTTGGGTGTCAGCAAAGGTTTGCGTGGTCATACATATATTTAAAGTTTGTGTCCAGAAAGCCGTTGTATGGAGCTGATGCCCTGAAACTACTATGTTCCTTTACATTGCATAAAACATGTACTATGATTCATTAACATGGCAGTTGTCTGTAACTTTTTCTTGTACAAGGAAGATTCATATGAACCAAAAGTGCTAATAAACTGACTTCAGTATGGGGGTTTTCCTATCTGCAATAATCAGTGTGGACTCAATAGTAAAATGCTTGCAGTAGTCAAGTCACTTCCTGCCCAGCAGTGCTTGCTAAGTTTAGCGTGAGAAATTCCAGAGTAGAAAGTCAAGGACTTTAGCAGACACATTTACCTCCTTGCAAATACCTGTTACGGTGTTGTCTGTGTAAAATTTTCTCATCCGTTAACAAAATCGAACAAAAGATCAATGTCCCAAAGACAGAAAGAGCCAATCTGACACGGGCCCTGACAATGAGGTGTGCCGGATGGGATTTGTATTGCTTATTTTGAATCTTTGGTGAACAAAATTCGGATTTTGGAGCTTACTGCAACAAAATCTGCTAGTTGCGGTTAATACTGGACCTTTTCCACATATGTTATATTCTGACAGGTTGGGCATGCCGGAATCTAACAAAGGATCAACATTTTATTGCACCTGGTAACTACCAGGTGACATAAACATTGCACCACTGATAATTGCAATCTTTGCACAAATGCTTAAATTATTTCCAGGTAATTCCATTACTAAGGGTCCTTACTCGCTCCAAACCTTAGCTTTGAGGGTCTCGCTTCCTCTTGCAGACCATTCTTAAAGTCTTGATACTCTTTTTATTATGCCAGAAGGAACACCTAGTATAAAGGGCTCCTCTCCACCTTCCGAATGAGCAGTCATAATTAAACTCTTATAACCCAACACTTCCACCGGGAGGGTGAACAGGTTTTTAACGGGAGCCAGGAAGGACTCAGAGTAATAGAATTACCGGTAAGTAATGTAAGCATTACCTCCTTGCCCTTCCTCACTCCAGTTCTTATCTTTGAGGTATACCCAAGCTATAACATCTAGCATACAAAACACTTAAGTTGAATGCTCAGAAGAGCACTAACAAAGAAACGAATTTGCAGTAGTTATAACCTCACTGCCATCTAGTGAACCTTCACTCTGAACAGCTCAGAGCTGTCAGATTCACACTGCACTCTGGTTTACAAAGGTAGAGGGATGCACCCATGTGGCTACCCTGCAAATCTCGGTGATAGAAGCTCCCTGAACTTCCGCCCAGAAAGTGAACATACTTCTTTTCAAGCTAACCTGAATCGCCACAGATCAAGGCAAGTCCTTTACTAAGAAAGCGTTAGCAATCAACAATCTTATCCACTTACTCAGGGAGGAGGCTGATGGCTTTAAACCTTTCTTGGTTAAACCAAAGTTGACAAATAAAGAATCTACTTTCCCGAATGACGAAACTCTATCTATGTAAGTAAGGACTGCTCTTCTCTCCCATGCTTGGTGCTATTTCTTATGATGTAATGGCTGGTGTCCACCGGACCACCAGCCTGATCTGCTTGAAGCTGACGAAAAAACAGGATGTTCGGGTGGGGAAAGGAGCCTCATATTCTAGGTGTTCCTTCTGACATAATTAAAAGAATAGTAGGACTTTTGGAATAATCTGCAAGAGACATGCTTCTCAATGATAAGGACTGGAGCAAGGAAGGACAATGAGGTAATTGGTCGTTTCACTGGAATCACAATTTAACGGACCACCTATAATCATGCCATAAGTGTACAAAATAAACTTCTGGAAAGTCATTCAAACGGTCAGTCTCACTCTCTTGTATATTGCCTGCAGTTGGTCCCTTTCTACTTCCCATCCTGACCCGCAACTTGTCATTGAAGTGCTTTGTTATAGGCTGCTACATGGAGTGCAAGCACTATTCAAAAATAACAAATAAAATAAGTGCTATTTAGCTGAAAAAGTATGGTTAAGTGCCCAAAAATCAATATGCCTTAGTAGGACCATTATGTGTGTCAACTGGTTTTCCACCAGGGGAGATTTGAAATTTGTAAATTATCTAAAGAACTCAGTCTGTCTGTCTGTTTGTTTGTCTGTCCATCTATTTATAGATAAATATAGGTATGGATATAGATATAAAACAAGTTCTTCAGACCTCATGCACCTTATAACCAGAAAACGCAAGCCATCGGATAAAAGCCACAGCTACAAAACAAAACACATGCCATACTGTCTAAATATGAAGAGGTGTGGGAATTTCAACAGATTTAACTCTTCAGGTTCTATAATGATGAAACCCAACCCTAGAAGTGCCACACTAGGAAAGCCCAACCACACAGGCACTACCAAATCCTACAGCCATTCCCTAGGAAAACCCAAACATCCAGGAATCACTAAAGTGAAACCTAACTCTGGGGGCACCACCGTAAGGACGCTCATCCTATAGGCATGAGTCTTGGGAAATCCAACCCTACAGACACCACCATAGTGAAACTCAACCCTGCAGTCGCTGCCATAGTGAGATCGTGCCTTGCAGGCACTACAATAAAGAAACCCAACACTAGAGGCACCACCATAAGAAAATCCAATGATACTTGCAACCGTAAAGAAAGACCTTTGAGGAACGCCCAACTATTTGGCCAGCAGCCTAGGCAAACCCAAGTCTATGGGCACCACCTTATGAAACACACAACTACAGTCTACTCTCTAAATGTACAAAGGAGTGGGAAACGTAATTAGATGCAACTTTACAGGCTCAATGCTAGTAAAATCCAACCCTATGGACAACAGTTTAGGGAAACTAGGCTATATTGTCATAGCCATAAAAAAACTTACACTCTGGGTACAACTTTAGCAAAACCTTTATCTACAGACAATACAACCCACCACAAATAAATACACAAAAACACCACCTATCTACCAGCAGGTTCCACTGTCTTGTGGATTGTTACCTGCCTTGTTATGTTGGCCTAGGCCTGGCTGCCATGCTGCTTTTCTTTGCGCACGTTACACTGAGCCGGGCCTTCCTCGCCCTTTGCTCGTGCCAAGTTCTTTTGCACTGTCTGCATTTTCTGTTGTTCACCTTTTTGGGCTCAGTCTGCACAAACATGTACAAGGTCGCATAACAATGTATTTTGGTTCTTCCTGATATGGCCATTCTCGCGCACCCAGACATAACATTATGTGCAATTGCCATGAAGAATTTGGTATGCTTTTAATACTGTGGTTTACTAGCGCTTAAAACACTTGAAGAAATCCTTTTCAGTGAGAAGAGCTATGATGTCCTGCTGATGTAATTTTGCATCTAGAGACTGAGGTATGGGGGTTCGCTAGTCAAAGCCCAGAGGTCTTCTATTATTATAATAAACTATCTTACTGCAAGGGGAGGGTGGTAATGTTATTTATACGTTTATCCACTGAGCTCTGAGATGCTTTCCCCGTTTGTATTCTATGGAATTGTAACCATGCTGCTTATATTAGTCATATGCATTATGCTATTAGTACTGACACGTGTACTGTATATTAGAGCACGTAAGTTGGAATAAACATTTTAACCTATCCAGTGTCTCTTCCTACGCATCTTGTGGACAAGTACGAGTGAGTGGCGAAAGAGTGTTCTTGCTTCTGTGAGTCCTGAGATAAAGATACCGTGTTCTGGGTTGTCCAAACATTAGTACTTGGGTGCTAATGGGATGCTAAGCTAGTTGGGTTGGGGTTTTTGGGTGCTACGGTATATGGTGGCAAACCACTGTATTCCGGGGTCCCATTTTCCTGTGCATAGCTCTGTGTATGTGCAGAAACCTTATGACATGGCGCGACCACCGTGGGGCTGCTTATCTGCGAGACGCTTGAGTAGTACTTGTGCTTGTCCACAAACCCCTCGCGTACGCTTCCGGAGGCGTATGTGACGGTGATACCTCCTATATTGAATGTTTTATAGGTTCTTTCAAGCTTGATATTATTAAAAAAGGTTAGTTAACAGACCCATTTTTGTGCTCCCTGTTAGGTTGTCGAATATAATTATTTAGTAATGGCTGGTGTGGCGATAGCTGCACATAGTCGAGGAGCACTCCGAGACCACTTAGCTGTGTATGGAGTGCCCGATACAGGGGTCGAGTTGGTCTTTGTGGTTCAAGCCGATCCGGCTTATCACTTTGAAGTGTTTTACACTTGGATCACTTTTGAAGCGGTGGATGCAGGTGATAAGCTGTTTCATGAATATAAACCCACCGCTATTCCTGCTGCCTATCGACCCTATACTGCTCTTGAAGTGCCTCTCACGGCTTGGCAGCACCGTGTTTGGTTTAATGGCGCCCTACCACAACCAACTACCGCAGTTCGTTTAGGCCCCTTGTCAATTCAGGGGGCCACTTGGCCTGTATTGGCCGGGTATACCCCGCATCCAAATTATCTGGCATTACCGCTTGCGGAACTGCGCACTATGCATACCGAATTGGTGCGAGTGCATCGAGCCTTGGTGACATACGTTACAGGTAGCCTCCATGGAGCTGCTCCTGTAGTCGCAGGCCAACCAGCTATTGCAGCTGGAGTGACTATAAGTCCTGTCATGGTAAATTCTGTGATGGGCAAACGTCCACAAAATAAGGACGACTATCCTTACTGGCTTGCAGAAAAGTTCGATCAGATAGAAGCAGTGTTTCCACATACATCCCCAGTAGATAAACATCGCATCCTCACGATAAGTTTGCCAAAAGACATAATCCCCGATTTGACATCATGTGAAAACTGGGGTAAGGTATTCGCAGCAGTTTATTCAAAATGTTTTGGAACTCCTTCCATGACGGTTCTACCCTCTGTAATTAAAAAAGTACAGGATGAACATGGCCCTGAAGCGGCTGTGGAATTAGGGATGAGACTAGTGGGAGTGTTTGATGTAGTAGCTGAGCTGATCCTTGGAAATGTCAAGGGCGATGCTATGAACTTTCAAGTAGCGAATGCTTTGGCTTTGGTCCCAGAGTTGGACAGGCCTCGCGAATTACCGAAAATAATAGCCCGGGCTTATAAAACAATTGGAAGAAATAGCCTAGGCAACAAGCCTTTTGTAAAAATGCAAACTCAATCGCAAACACAAGTTACACAAACAAAAAGTGCATCTGAGAAAGATGATAAACCAGTCTTCACTAAAAAGAGTTGGAGACAGAAAAAACAGGGTAAGCAACAAAAGAAGCCGGGGTCGAGAGGCGCTTCCCCAGTTTCGGTTTCTTCTGAACGTACTTATGATTTACGTGATAGGTCGAGGATTAAATCACCAGAAAGGTTTCAGAGCTCTGATACGCGTTCTCCTCGTTCTTCACAGGCCCAGACGTCGTCACAGGCTGGTGGAGGAGGACGGCAAGATAGAGGAAGGGGCCGAGAGGCTCCCCAGGAGCGAGACCCACCTCGACAACAAGTCAGAGGTAAAGCAGAAGACTTTCATCTTCCTCGACCGCAATTTCAGAAGAAAAAGGTTGCCGCTGTCACAGCGAAATATGCCTCAGACCGTGAGAACGAGACTCCAGAATTGGACGTGGGCAGTGACCCTCCTAGACAGCGCCGCGGAAGTTACCATAGTGCGGGAGGCGCTACGTCCTCATATGGAGGCGACAGCAACTGAAACATTCGTTACTGTAGAGACAGCTGACACGAGAGTGGCACCCCCTGACAGACTATATAATATAGTCATACAAATTGAAGGTGACATACCGCGTGAAATAAAAGGGATTTTTTGGGAAAATCTAACCTCTTCATATGACATTTTGTTAGCAGAGGTGGATTGGCCACCCCCATTCGTTTTAGCTGCACATACAGGAGAGGAGGTAATCCTTCCAAGCTTTTCAAGGCATGTCCCAAAAGACAAAGCTGAAGCACTTGCAGCTGAGTGGGCTGTGTACCTGGCACCAGCGTTATACCGCAACCATGTGGGATGGGATGAAGAATCACCTCCTCATGCAATACCTTTGCGGTCACTACCGCAGCCACAACCCCAATATCCCATCAAACGGCAGGCAAAAGGCCCCGTCTCAGAAATTTTGACCCAGTTGGAATATCAGGGAGTAATTGAACCATGCGTATCACCTATGAACAATCCCCTTTTCGTGGTTTCTAAACCCGATGGATCGTACCGCTTAGTTTTGGATTACCGGCATTTAAATACTCATTGTCGGAACTTTGCGGTGCAAAATACACACAGTTCTGCGCTTGTAGACAGTCTTGTTCGTAAAAAATACAAAACGACACTTGACCTTTCAAACGGTTTCTACACGCACAACCTAGCCCCGGAGAGTGGTCAATGGACCGCATTCACATCCGGTGGTAAATTATTCCAGTTCCGGCGTTTACCCATGGGCTACAAAAATAGTCCGGGTATATTCGCCGCCCGTGTTGTTTCTTTGTTAAATGACATTGATCAAGACGCATGTTCGTATGTAGATGACATCTATCTGACAGACGACGAGTTATATCAGCATTTGTCCCGTGTGGACCGCATTATTCTTGAATTTGCGGAGCAGGGTTACAAATTTAACTTTGCTAAGTCACACATTGCTGAATTTACCGTTCTGTTCTTGGGCAATGAGCTCAATAACGAAGGTAAGGGCTTAGCCCCCATTTCTTGGAAAAATGTGCACATTTGTGCCCCCAAATACTCTGAAGAAACTTCAGTCTTTGCTGGGGTTCTTGAATTTCGGGCGTACTTACATTCCCGAATATGCCCAACGTATCAAGCCTTTGTATGCTTTGATACAACCTACTTATTCAAGGTCTTGCTGGCTGTCTGAGCATACCTCAATTCTGCAGTCTTTGCAGACAGACCTTTTGGAGTCTAAATATCTTTTGACTCGTGATAACCACACAAACCTGGTGATTAGAATAATTCCGGGGCGGTGGGATTCACCTATTTAACCTTTAATGAAGGTGATACAGTACCTATCGCATACAAGTCACATCTGTACACTTCCGCTGAATTGCGCTTTACATCTGTTGAAAAAGTTCTGACTGCAGTGCAAATGGCGATTCTAAAAGAACGCGCACTGGCACAGGGTAAGCGGATTCTGGTGGTAACACCCTGTCCTGCCCTGGAGGCAGTAACAAAGGCAAGTGTACCGAACTCAAAAGCAATGCATCCCCGTTGGATACAATGGGCTACATCTTTGACGTCTTCGGACGTCACTTTTATTTTTGATTCTTCTCTTCAGACTCAGGAGTTCTTGCAGTATGAATTCGTTCATCCTCCTCCTTTGTTTTTACTACCGCTTGAGGATTACACATGTGTGATCTACACCGATGGTTCGGCGCAACCGGCCACTGGGTCCAAGCACGCTTATTCAGCTGCATGTGCTATTGTTGCGGGTTCCTTTGTAGATGGAAAGTTCAAATCCTCTGTAGTGCATACTCGCACACTTGGAGATAGTACCGCACAATTGGCCGAGCTGCATGCATTGCTACTTGCGCTTGAGTTCGCTTCACAGGATGAGACCACTCTTATTGTATGTGATTCTTTTTACTGTGTACAATCATACAATGACAATCTGTTTTTCTGGTCGAAAAACGACTACAAGGACGCAAAAGGGAGCACAATTAAGCATAAAATGCTTTGGGTTCGAGTGGCAGACTTGCAACAACGTCTGCCCCTCACACAGGTGGTTCACACTTTAGGCCATCAGCGGGTGGGCGCACACGCTATTGGTAACGATCTGGCAGATGAAGCTGCCCGTTCAGCAGTAGTCACGTGTTCAGTAGCAGCGGTTACCAGGTCCATGTCTAAAATAGACCCTGTTATATCTAGCAGCTATTGCTGCAACCAAGGAAGGTAATAATTACCCTACAGGTTTCCCTTCCAAGTATTCTTACACATTAAGTCCCGATCAGGTTCCTTATGTAACTATACCTGACGTTGGAGATCGGCTGATCCCCAACGCGGACCGCAGGAGTGCCTTGATATCAGCTGCACACGAAGGCATGGCCTCTGCTCATGCAGGTGTGTCAGCTACGGTTTCCATCTTGCAGCAGCGTTATTGGTGGCGTGGGTTATATAAAGACACCCGTGCTTTTGTGCTTTCTTGCGACGTTTGTCAACAGATTAAGCCTTCCACGGTAACACGTCCACCACAAACCCCGCTCTGCATTGCTAACAGACCCTTTGGGTGTGTTTACTTGGATCACTGCGGTCCATTCTCATCAGACACTGCCTATAAATACATCTTAGTGGCAGTGGACTCGTGCACACGGTTTCTCTGGGTCTGGCCACAACGGAGTGCTGACGCCCGAAATGTAATCAGGGATTTGCGTGTCTTTGTGGGAATTTTCGCATGCGGCACCTTCCATTCGGACCAAGGTCCAGCGTTTGCCTCTAGGGCTTACAAGGATGCAATGGCTTCGCTTGGGGTGCGGGTGAAATTTTCGTCTCTGTATAGGCCTGAGGGCAACTCTATCGTTGAACGAATGAACCGTGACTTAAAGCAATCCTTAACAGCTAGGGTTATAGGTACTGGCAGGAACTGGCTGGCCCATTTGTATACCGTTCAGCGTGCACTTAATAATCTCCCTAGAAGACCTCTGGGTGGGCGGACCCCATACGAAATGCTCTTTGGCATAAGAATGTTTGTGCCTGACCTTGAGGGTCCAGACATCGCGGCGCAATCCGCCAAGTTTGATGTAGATAACCATTCTGCTATGTTACAGGACTTACAAGAAGCCCGAGACAAACTTGCAACTACACATTTACCTTCAGCCACAGATCCTGCGTTGCAGATTCCGGTAGCCGGCTGGCTTCCGAAAGTTGGAGAACTGGTTCGAGAGAAGGTTGAAAACAAAAAAGAATTTGGCCCCTCTTTTCGTGCACCGGTTCCAGTTCTTGGCCTGAAGGGAACACGTACAGTCATTTTACCACCGCTTCCTGGTCGCAAAGAGAACAGATACATCTCAGTTGAAAATGTCAAGCTACAGCGCCTGGCCGATCCTGAATAGTGTCACACCAGCGGTCTCTTGTCCTGCCATTTATCGGACATATGTTCATAGTCCATCTGCACGAACGATCGCTGATGCTGTAATTGAGATGGTTGATTTGCCTGAAACTACGATTGATCCCCAACTCTCCACCAATATCGACGAGGACGAGTATACTTATCCTGCATCAGAATCGGTGGCACATCAACCAACAACGCCACTAAGCCCGACTCGTTATTCCTTTGATTCGGATTCCACATCTTCAAAAGTTCCATCCAAGTTCAGTATTTTTAAAGCCTGGTTTAGAGACAATTTCTTGATTCCCCCTGGACATACATCTGGTTGGTACTTTTCTTGATATTTTTGTTCATGTCCATTGGCTTTGTCACAGTGTTTTTTCTACTAATCAATGGTCACTATTTACCTGAACGCTCTGCTGTAGACTATGTTTCTGGAACTTTGGCTCCTCATTCCTCGTCTCACATCATGAAGCGTGACCACACATTTGTGAACATTTCAGCCTTCCCAGTTGCTGATGGCATCGTATGGGATGCAGTGAACTATCAAATCCATGGTCCGACGGAAATTATTAATGTACCTAATGTCCTTCGTGTTTCAATGGGTGATGTAGTACAAAATAATATTCATTCTGATGATTGGGATGTGCATGCCGTTGAAGCATTGTTTGCCGATTTAAAATATTATGCATCTTTTAATGCTGAAGATTTATATATGAATTCTGCTAATTATGCCGATTTGTATTGTTACCAACATTGGGGTAATCATTTTCTCCATAAGCCCAGTGCCCTGCGTAGTTCTGTTAACTATACCCAATGGGAACATTGTCCAAACCCCTTGCCAGGTAGCTCTCAAACTCTTCGAAATAAGTTTAATTATTTTACTGATTTTAATCGGTCGAACCCTGCATCCTATTATTTTAGACTAAATAACACATCAACTCAGAAAATTATGTTAACACACACCAAATTGCTTTATTCAGGTTCTTTTCTGAGTGCCCTAGCTGTGGGTGGTTGTGAGTACTGGGATAATACAGTGGATTTAAAATCTATTTGGGGCTCCAAGCCATGGCAGGTACAGGGAACCGAGGCGTTGCATCGTGCTTGCCTCATCCCTACCCAAATTATGTTCCTAAATGCTTCCATTTATCAGACTACATGTTGGGGCTTAGCAACCACTAAACAATTGAATACGCCATCAATACCATCCCTATCGAGTTTTCCAAATGAAAGTTCACGATTCAATCTGTCCCTCGTGTCCCTGCAGGCAATGTTACAAAATAATTCGTTTAATGTTTCTGAGCTGATTCAGTCACCCTGGTTAGTATGGCCTATATCATCTAATGCATGTCAAATGCGTTTTCATGATACTGGTGCTAGCTACACACAGAATAGGCCTGATCCGAGGTTTACTGATGCCCGTACTGTCACTACATACTCTGTTGGTAAATTATGCAAACAATGGCTGCAACATTCGTCCCTTGGTTCTGTTAAACAACATTTGTCCCTCCTTACAGGCAATATTGATCTGTCCGACTTTGTTTTGGGACCTCGTGGTCCCCGACCTAAGAGATTCATTTATGAAACGTATAATGAACTCTGGAAGCTATCACAAATGGAAGCTGCTTCCCGTCTTCGGGAAATAGATCAAGCAAATATGGAAAAGGTGCTTGCTGTTGTTGACAATAGTATTAATACCCTGTCTTCTCGCATTTACACTTTAGAGAATATTGTGTCCTCTGTTGTTGATATTGTACAAGATGATGTTTCTGTGTTATATCATGGTCAGAATCAATTGCGCTCAGTTATGCAGTTTGCATGGACTTTACAAACACTTAAGTTAGGTAAAGTGCCTTGGCATTTTTTGAACACCTCTGCCTTATTTCTACCTTTTAACCTAACTGACAAACAGCAATTTATGTCCATGAAAGATGCAACTTACACTCTATTACATATCGAAAAGGTGGATCCTTTGCCGTTCTCTGTTGCAGAACTCGATTCTGCTGTATGGCTAGTTCATGGGGTTATCGTTTTACCTTTTTCCTTGTTTGAATTTGACTCGTGCATGAAACATTATCCTGTGGGCCGTTACCGGCCATTGGGCAGTGCTTTCCTGCATGAACTCTGGTCCTTGCCTTTCATGTATAAATGCCTTCGGGACGGCAAGGAAGTCTTTCTCACGGGGGAGTACTGCGACTCGACTATGGGTCATTCGCTTATTTGTAAACACATTAAATTGCATGGCTCATGTAGCGTTTCCTCTCCTAATCTTGCTTGTGTGCTGAAAGGTATTCCTGCTCCTGTTATTTCACCTACTTTCACTCTCCTTTCCAATGGTAGTTATTTACTTTTAAATAACGAAAACTGTTGTGGCCTGCAAGCTGGCATTCCTTACATTGTAACAGTTTCGCACAGGGTTGTCTGCTGCAAAAATGTGCTTTTTCCTCCCCCTCATGGCAAGGTTGGTATCTCTATTTGGCCTTCCATCCCTACCATGGAAGCAGATTTCAATAGACTGAGCAGAATAAAGGCACTATTATTAAACGAGGAAGTTATGCTCACGTCCGCCCGGGAGACATTCATTCTCCAGGTGGCGAGTACCCACAGTGAAATACAGGCCCTTTTAAACACTAATCTCCCCCAACATTTTGGGGAGTTAATACATCGTATTTTTAACGCATCTAACACTGAAGGCCTAGTACACTTTTTTAAGGTTGTGGGGTCGGGCTTGGTGTCCTCCTTCCAAACTATTTTTGGTGTCATCCCGGCTTTCATACATTCTATTTTTTCCAGTGTCTTTGGCGGTTTCCCGTTGATCCTCGCTTTAGCGGCTGGTGTCCTGCTCTTAATTTGCTTTCTGCGCAATGGCTGCTCCCCGATGGGACCTGCTCGATCCAGAACGCCTACAGCTGCTCCGTGAGCGCCTCTTGGCTGGTTTTGGTGTATTGCCATTGGCGACACTGAGTGTGTCATATACTCTTTCCTTTCGCTTTGCGTATTTCACTTGCGTGCAACCTGTAATGACTTGCATCCGCTGTCCTTTCACCTGGACCTTGGATTATTGCCTCTCCAATTCGTCATTGTCTGTTCCGGATTTTGTTCAGTTGATGGGTCCCTTAGAGGCCCATGAGCAGGACTGTTCCGTTGCCGGCTGTATGGCGCGTGCGGCTGCACTGGGGATTTTGGCGCAATGGGATATCTGGGCGGCTGCCCAGGATCTCCTACAACAAAGCTGTTTCGTTTATCACGCAAGTTGTCCCGCATTGCTTCTGGATGCTCCCTTTGTTGAGGAGCATTCCTGCTCTTTTGATCTCATGGATTGGATGGCATCTATGTTTTTTGACAATTCCAATGATGAACTTTTGGAGGGTATGGCTTTTTTCTGCACTTACACTTTCATGGATTGACTTGTTTTTCGCCGTTTGGGCGCTCCCTGTGCTCTACTGGATATATTTTTTTGTTTGCCCTCTGTCTTGGACGCCGGACTGTCCAGGGGAGGGTGTCTTGTGGATTGTTACCTGCCTTGTTATGTTGGCCTAGGCCTGGCTGCCATGCTGCTTTTCTTTGCGCACGTTACACTGAGCCGGGCCTTCCTCGCCCTTTGCTCGTGCCAAGTTCTTTTGCACTGTCTGCATTTTCTGTTGTTCACCTTTTTGGGCTCAGTCTGCACAAACATGTACAAGGTCGCATAACAATGTATTTTGGTTCTTCCTGATATGGCCAGTCTCGCGCACCCAGACATAACATTATGTGCAATTGCCATGAAGAATTTGGTATGCTTTTAATACTGTGGTTTACTAGCGCTTAAAACACTTGAAGAAATCCTTTTCAGTGAGAAGAGCTATGATGTCCTGCTGATGTAATTTTGCATCTAGAGACTGAGGTATGGGGGTTCGCTAGTCAAAGCCCAGAGGTCTTCTATTATTATAATAAACTATCTTACTGCAAGGGAGGGTGGTAATGTTATTTATACGTTTATCCACTGAGCTCTGAGATGCTTTCCCCGTTTGTATTCTATGGAATTGTAACCATGCTGCTTATATTAGTCATATGCATTATGCTATTAGTACTGACACGTGTACTGTATATTAGAGCACGTAAGTTGGAATAAACATTTTAACCTATCCAGTGTCTCTTCCTACGCATCTTGTGGACAAGTACGAGTGAGTGGCGAAAGAGTGTTCTTGCTTCTGTGAGTCCTGAGATAAAGATACCGTGTTCTGGGTTGTCCAAACATTAGTACTTGGGTGCTAATGGGATGCTAAGCTAGTTGGGTTGGGGTTTTTGGGTGCTACGGTATATGGTGGCAAACCACTGTATTCCGGGGTCCCATTTTCCTGTGCATAGCTCTGTGTATGTGCAGAAACCTTATGACATTTAGGGAAACTAGGCTATATTGTCATAGCCATAAAAAAACTTACACTCTGGGTACAACTTTAGCAAAACCTTTATCTACAGACAATACAACCCACCACAAATAAATACACAAAAACACCACCTATCTACCAGCAGGTTCCACCATAGGAAAATAAATGTACTGGAAGAAACAGCAGAGTCTTAACCCCTTCGCTGCTAGGCCTTTTCCCCCCTTGTGCTAAGCCTTTTTCTGGCTATTTGGGGTAGTTCGCGCTTAGGCCCCTGTAACTTTTTGACCACATAAGGTATCCTTGCCAAATTTGCGTCCTTTTCTTCCAACATCATGGAGATTCTGAAGGTACCCAGGGTTTGTGGATTCCCCTGGAGGGGACCCAGAAATGAGCCAAAATACAGCTACATTTTTTTTTTTTTGAAAAATGGGAAAATAGTGCTGCAAATTAAAGCGTCTGTGTTTTTTCCCGGCAAATGGTATCAACAAAGGGTTTGTGGGGCTGAAATCACAATTTCCCAGCTTTCAGGGACTGACAGACTTTTGTCAAAAAATCAACATTTTTTACACAGTTTTGACATTTTACTGGGACATAGCCTATTTTTGCTATTTTTTGTGCTTTCAACCTTCTTCCAGTTAATGGTAGAAATGGGTATGAAAGCAATAATGGATCCTGGAAAGCTATACATTTTAGAAAAATAGACACAATTCTGAATTCAGCAAGGGGTCATTTGTGTAGATCCTTTAAGGTTTCTTTATAGAAACTAACAGTTGAAAATAGGAAACATTGAAAATGAGTTGAAAAAAACAGCCATTTGTGCCAACGTTTTCACCTGTAACTTCTTCTAATTATGACAGATGTTTGAAAACAATATACCGTTACATCCGCTGGACCTTTTTGGTTGTGGGGATATATAGGACGTGTAGGTTCTCCAAGAACCCGACAAGCCCAGAGCCAATAAATGAGCAGCGTCTTGCAATGGTTTTTTATTATGTACCGGGTATATAGCAATTAATTTGGGAAAATATATATAGTGAAAAATCGGGATGAAAGACACCTATGTATTTCTGAAATTGGAACAAAATATAGAGTTTAGAAACAGTAGCTATTTGCACATTTCCGAAATTGTGAGTACCCGTACTAGAATGAGAATTATAGGACATTTTTCAAAGTGACTTCTTTTTTACACATTGTCTTTCATTTGGAAGGCAGAAGTGCATCGAAAGTCAATAGGTAATAACAGTTGCTCTACAATTCTGTGTTACCCTAAGTCTCCCGAGAAAAATGGTACCTCACTTGTGTGGGTAGGCCTAGTGCCCGCAACAGGAAACGGCCCAAAACGCAACGTGGACACACCACATTTTCACAGTGGAAACTGACCCTTTTTTTGCAAAGTGCCTAGCTGTAGATTTTGAACCCTAGCTCTGCCGGCACCTAGGGAAACCTAGCAAACCTATACATTTTTGAAAACTAGACACCCAGGGGACTCTAGGATGGGGTGACTAGTCTGGCTCTCACCAGGTTCTGTTACCCAGAATCCCTTGCAAACCTCAAACTATGTAAAAAAAATCACATTTCCTCACATTTCTGTGGTGGAAAGTTCTGGAATCTGCGTGGATCCACAAAATTCCACCTTGTCCGCATTCCTCAAAGTCTTCCGAGAAAAATGGTACCTCACTTGTGTGGGTAGGCCTAGTGCCCGCGACAGGAAACAGCCCAAAACGCAACGTGAACACACCACATTTTCACAGTGAAAACGGACCCTTTTTTTGCAAAGTGCCTAGCTGTAGATTTTGAACCCTAGCTCTGCCGGCACCTAGGAAAACCTAGCAAACCTATACATTTTTAAAAACTAGACACCCAGGGGAATCCAGGATGGGGTGACTTGTCTGGCTCTCACCAGGTTCTGTTACCCAGAATCCCTTGCAAACCTCAAACTTTGTAAAAAAAAAACCACATTTCTGTGGTGGAAAGTTCTGGAATCTGCGTGGATTCACAAAATTCCACTCACCCCGCATTCCCCAAAGTCTTCCGAGAAAAATGGTACCTCACTCGCGTGGGTGGGTCAAGTACCCACGACAGGCAAGGGCCCAAAACGTATTGAGGAGACGTACGAGTTACTTACCTTCGGTAACGATGTATCTGGTAGAGACGTTGTCTAGCCGCAGATTCCTTAACTGAGAATATCCCCAGGCGTCAGACTGGATCCGGAAAATTCACGTCAGTGGAGCCATATAGGACCCTCCCGGCGTGCTGTCGTCAGTTTTCTTCGGAGGAACTTTTCCGCGCCACAACGCGGAGCCCCCAGTAAAACTGTGAGAGTATGGGAACAGTGTGCAAATAAAAAAGAAAATTGGTGAGAGAGAAAGAACCAAAGGGTGAGAAAGCACCATGAACGACAGTGAGAAGCACTGTCGACTGAAAGTTGTTGAAAAGGAAAGAGCAGAGCAATACTCTGAGAAGCAGTTTCGCAAAAGCGAAGTGAATGCCACCCCTGAGGCAAATCGATCTATAAAAATAAGACCAAGGCAGACGACAGAAAGTCTGCACCAGATGAAGTGAATGAAAAGAGCAGAACAGTACACTGAGAAGCAACCCCGCAAAAGCGAGAGAATGCCCTCTCCTGAGGCAAAACGGCAATGAAAAGAGCCAACAGCGACAGGCAAGAAAGCCCCAAACCACAGGATTAAAGAAGAGAAAGAAAGAAATAGGGAGACTCTGTCCCCCGTGAGAGAACCATTGGACTGAGGCACAGGCCAAAAAGACCTCAAAACCAATTGACTGGAGGAGTGTCAATGGAGAAGGTGGGTGGGAGGGTAGAGAACACCAGTAGGCCCCATACTGGAGGAAACCCATGTGGAAAAACGCAGAAGGACACCTGAACTCACTGCCCAAGCATGAGATTGGGAGGAGCAGAACAAGTAAACCAAAGGAATAAGCCTGACGGGGAGGGAGGTGAGAGATACCACCCCGTAGAAAGACAAAGCCACCCCAAGGGAGGCGAATGCAGAAAACCCCACCT
The DNA here is from genome assembly GCA_963921515.1 of Calotriton arnoldi. Lineage (NCBI taxonomy): Eukaryota > Metazoa > Chordata > Amphibia > Caudata > Salamandridae > Calotriton > Calotriton arnoldi. Next base: position 781,576 of record CAWUFW010004174.1, read on the forward strand.
GAAAAGGTCCTCGCAGATCGGGGAGGATGGGTGGGCGTTAAGGAATCTGCGGCTAGACAACGTCTCTACCAGATACATCGTTACCGAAGGTAAGTAACTCGTACATCTGATAGAGTCATCTAGCCGCAGATTCCTTAACTGAGAATAGATACCAAAGCCATACCCCATAGGAGGCGGGTCTGCGACAGAACCCCACTAAGTTCCCAAGGGAACAGACATGTCAACCAGTTGACTAAACACAGTGGGGGCAGCACTGCCCGAGTGGCCAACACCAGACTAGGATACTCCGTAGGGAGTGGCCAACAATGAGAGGCAAAGGCATCAAAAGCTGCCAAGGGCGGCAGGAAAGCCCTGTCGGTTAAACAGTGTTGAAAGGGAGCACAGAACCAGAAGGTTAGTGCGGAATGAGAGTGGATATCTTCTGTAAAAGAAGAGGAACTAAATGTAGGATGTAAGGGATCCGCAGGATCCAATGGACCTGCAAAAGAGAAAGGTCCAGCTAGGGTACAAGAATGGACCGAGTCCGAGCATGCAGGACGGACATGCATGACAGTGAAAGAAGCACTGTGGAAGTGGGAACAGCAGCGGAAGGATGTTGACGACGCCCAGGATGAGTCAGTGTTACTGGAAACACAAGACCTGCCAATGCACCATCGCCCATGCACCGGACATGTGAAAGGGCAGGCATCAAAAGGCAGAATGGCAGAGAATGGTGGCAATAACCAGTGCTACGCACGTGGGGAACAGAAGTACACAAGAGACACTGTATGTACCGCCAGAACCACACCATGGAAAGGGAAAGGCACAATGAAGCGCCACGAGCAAAAGCTGAGATTCGAGAGACGCATCACCAGGGTGTATCGCGTGAAAGAGAGCCGGCAAAACTAACACACGTAGAAGACTTGCGCTCACGAAAAGTGAGGAACAAGACCACGGCCACCGCAAGAAGGAACATGCATGTAGGAGGTCTGGGTGTGTGTAGTACGCCGGACAGGAGAAAAGAAGACAGGACGCAGCTCGGTGGATGCGTTGAGAAAGAAAAGAAAAGAAAACACATCATAGGCACCAACAGCCATGTTGCAGCGGTACCGGACAGAGCAATGCCCAGAGCCAGACGCAACAGCCACAGGCGGTAGGGAAGATCCACCGTTTACCGCGAGACAGACAGGGAGGCCGAGCAGTACTGGAAGGAGTCAGTACGAAACGTACCGCAGGAACAAAAGTGGATGTACGCACAATAGCCCACCAGGCAAACAATGTTCTGAGGAGAACACTCCCGCTGAGAGCAGCAACAGCAGCCCGAAGGAAAGCACGACAACACCTGCGCGGAATGCAGCAGGGAAATGGGAAGCTCTGGCAGGGGAAGTGGCCAGAAAAGCAAGGCACAAGACAATGTAAAGTATCAGCGTCTGGGGCCAGAACGCCACCATGGAGAGCGAAGTCCAACCATGAAAGGACTACGCAGCATGGATAGAGGAGAGTAGAACTAGGCAACGTAAAGTTGCAGGAAAGCGCAGCAGCCTGTGACAGCGAACATACCAGGGAGCAGCTATCGGACGCTTATAGAACACAGAAGAATAGTGCCGAGCTAGCTGTGCGTGCTCGGGGACAGCGACAGGGTCCCTCTGGTAGGCAGTCCACAGATGGGACGGCCACAGTGAAAGAACCACGACGATACGGTTAGGAACCAGATGTCGCAAGGAAAGTGGCTTACGAGAAAAGGCAGCACAAACCACCCAAGGAGGGCTAACCTGAAAAAACCCTTGTGGAAGAGGTGACACGAGGTAGAACCTCAAAGTCCTCCGGGATGAGGGCACAGGAGGACTTTAAAGCCCTCCTGGGCCCCAAGAAATGGAGCAGTGAGATGCAGGGGAGTGCCACAGATCAGCAGCAGACACCATGAGAGAGGCGATAGAGCGAAACCAACAAATGGACCGCAAGAAGGTCCCGGGAGGGACCGCAGCAGCAGTGAAAGTTTACAGGCACAGCCGCAGGACAACCTCGTGAAAAGGACCCCACAGGAGCCTACCAAGACTGCTGTGGGAAGGAGGCAGCTATACAATAGCCAACGAATACCCCACATAGGGTACGTATCAACCCCAACAAGGGGCACCTCTTGAGCGTGAGCTCATAGACAGAGGATCAACAGAAATATAAGCAGCTGACCAGCTGCATGAAAGAAAAGAAATCGCGGCGAGAAGCCACCCAGGCCGTTCAGGTATTACAGCATGAACCCAGGGCCGACATGAAGCAGAGACAACACTGCAGAGGGTGAGGACAAAGTCCGCAACCGGACAAGAACAGAATAAAAACTATGGAAGGTTAGAAAGAAGGCGGTGAACCGCAGAGTCCGCATGTTCGTTAAACAGGGACACACCATCAAATGGCAAATCCCAGAGACTGTCACGAACATTTTCGGGGAAACCCCCGTCGCGCAGCCAAGCATGGCGATGCAGAGCAACGGACCTGGCCATTGCCCGACCCACCAAATCGGTGGAGTCAATGGCAGACCGAATGGTAAAGCGTGCCATCTCCCGGCCTTCATGATGGAGACGAGCCATGTCAGCACGAGTACTCTCAGGGAGAGAAGGTAAAAGACACTCCACAGAGGCCCAAAGAGCACAAGAAGCCCGGGCAAAGACGCAAGCCGTGTTCAAAGCACGTAAGGCTGAACTAGCGGACGCAAAAATGCCGCGTCCACATATCTCCAACCAACGAGACTCCCTAGTGGGAGGCAGCAATAGAGGCGGAGAGGAAGGCTGCGTGGCAAAAGCCACCTGGACTACTAGTTCCTGAGCCCCAGGCTGAAGGGACAAACAGGCTGGGCCCCCAGGGGCCGGACGATGCTGATGCGCAATGGTCCGGTCGACAGGATCTCCTGAAGAGGGCCGTGCCCACGTTCCGAGAAGCGCGTCGAACAACAAGCCGCTAAAAGGCAGCAAGGGCTCAATATCCACCTCACCCTGGTGGAGGAGATCCAATAATGGATCGGAGGACAAGGAGACAGACGGAGGGTGCAAGTGTAAAACAGCTGCAGCCCTGCGAATACCCCTTAAAAACAAAGCACCAGCTTCAGTGGGCATCCTGGAGGGCGACAATAGGCCATCTGTAGGGGACGGTTGCAAGCTGACACGTCCCGCAGCAGGAGGAGCAAGGGGCTACTGACCCCAGGGCATCAGAGCCAAATGGCGTGGAGATAACCCCGGGCATACTGGATCTGTGTCCTCCCGAAGTGGAGAATCAACTGGAACCGGCGGCTGCTTCGGCGTCGAACGATGCCGAGACGGCGTCGAACCAACGTCGACCTCCACGAGAGGCGACCCGGCTGGGGCACGAGCCGGCGTCGACGTCCCCACCACCGATAGGTGCGGAGGAGTATGACAACCAGGAGTCGACAGGCATGGTGCCGCCGGCGCCGCCGACGCAGGGAGCCGCCAGGGGCCATGCGGAGACAGGGCAGAAGGGCTCGACGTGGGGCTGGGACGCCCATCCGGGTTGTGTCCCGACGTCGGCACGACTCCGGAGCCGGAGTCGAGGCACTCGGCCAGCGCCGAGGGAAAACCCGCCGGCGAAGATCCGACCTGAACGCCTACGTCCTCTGTGGGACCCGAAAGCGCGCCAGGGAGAGGAGGTGACCCGAAGATGGAGTGCAGAGCCTTGTAGTAAGCTTCCATCTGGGGTCGAGTCGCACCATCACCCGGAAAGGGCGGGTAAATGGAGGCTGACTCTGGGGGGTACGGCTCCGTGCTGGAACGGGAACCATGACCCCCATCGTCACGTTGAAGCGAGGTCTTTGACCTCCGTGACTTGTGCTTGGACTTACCTTTAGGTGAACGACGGTCGCAAGAACAACTCCGGGAGCGGACGCGGATAGAAGAGCCAGCCCGAGAGTGGCGGGGAGACGCCGTGCGGGATATCCGGGCGGCCAGGAGCTTCATTCGGCACTCCCGTAGGGACTTTGGATGCATCTGCCGGCAGGCGGCACACTTCACGGAGTCGTGGTGCGACCCAAGACACCACATGCAAATGCTGTGCGGGTCCGACGCCGACATCTGTCGCGAACAAGTCTCACACACCTTAAAGCCCGAAGGCATCGCACACCGTTCCCCGACGCAGAAGGCGTCGAAAAGGCCTGAAGAAAACAGGCCAGAGGAACAGCTGAATCCCGGATCTGCGTTGGGACGCGGAAAAGAAGGAAACTGACGTCAGCGCGCCGGGAGGGTCCTATATGGCCCCACTGACGTCATGTCCGGGGACGACGTCAGGGCGGAGCCAGGCAGCGCCGCCCCCCCGGCGCGCAGAGGTGCTGCTGCGCAAAATTTTCCGGATCCAGTCTGACGCCTGGGGATTTTCTCAGTTAAGGAATCTGCGGCTAGATGTCTCTATCAGATATCAAAATTACCTATCACAAAACAACCTGGTTTTGCAAGGGGGGTCACCTGGGTTTTTGGCCCTGGGCTCGGCGGCCATCTGGGAAACCTCCCAAACCCACACATTTCTGAAAACTAGACACCCGGGGGAGTCCAGCGAGGTATGGCTTGCGTGGACCCCCACTGTTTTCCTACCTAGAATCCCCTGCAAATCTCAAATTTAGCTGAAAAAAATCACATTTTTCTCAAATTTCTGTGTGGGAAAGTTCTGGAATCTCCATGGATCCACACATTTCCTACCACCCAGCGTTCCCCATGTCTCCTGATAAAAATGGTACCTAACTCGTGTGGGTGAGTCAAGTACCTACGACAGGCAAGGGCCCAAAACATATTGAGGAGACATCAAAATTACCTATCACAAAACAACCTGGTTTTGCAAGGGGGGTCCACCTGGGTTTTTGGCCCCGGGCTTGGCGGCCATCTTGGGAAACTACCAAACCCACACATTTCTGAAAACTAGACACCCGGGGGAGTCCAGCGAGATATGACTTTCGTGGACCCCCAACGTTTCCCTACCCAGAATCCCCTGCAAACCTCAAATTTTGATGAAAAAAATCAAATTTTTCTCAAATTGCTGAGTGGGAATGTACTGGAATCTGCATGGATCCACAAATTTCCTACCACCCAGCGTTCCGTTCCGCCAGGTCTCCTGATAAAAATGGTACCTCACTCGCGTGGGTGGGTCAAGTACCCGCGACAGGCAAGGGCCCAAAACGTATTGAGGAGACATCAAAATTACCTATCGCAAAACAACCTGGTTTTGCAAGGGGGGTCACCTGGGTTTTTGGCCCCGGGCTTGGCAGCCATCTTGGGAAACTACCAAACCCACACATTTCTGAAAACTAGACACCCGGGGGAGTCCAGCGAGGTATGGCTTGCGTGGATCCCCCAATGTTTTCCTACCCCAGAATCCCCTGCAAACCTCAAATTTAGCTGAAAAAATCAAATTTTTCTCAAGGTTTGTGTGGGACAGTTCTGGAATCTGCATGGATCCACAAATTTCCTACCACCCAGCGTTCCCCAGGTCTCCCGATAAAAATGGTACCTCACTCGCGTGGGTGGGTCAAGTACCCGGGACAGGCAAGGGCCCAAAACGTATTGAGGAGACATCAAAATTACGTATCACAAAACAACCTGGTTTTGCAAGGGGGTCACCTGGGTTTTTGGCCTCAGGCTTGGTGGCCATCTTTGGAAACTACCAAACCCACACATTTTTGAAAACTAGACACCCGGGGCAATCCAGCGAGGTATGGCTTGCGTGGATCCCCTAAAGTTTTCCTACCCAGAATCCCCTGCAAACCTCAAATTTAGCTGAAAAAAACACATTTTTCACATATTTATGTGTGGAATCACCGTTCCGGCACAAATGTCCTACCCCACAGTGTTTCCCTCAGTCTCCTGGGTAAAATTATACCTCACTTGTGTGGGTGGGGCTGGGAAGAGCCAAAAACATAGGGATTAAGGGTATAGCAAAGAGAATTCTAAGCGCTACATTTAAACAAAAAAAAAACGTTTTTATCCAATTCTGCATTAGACACCCACACAAGTGAGGTATCATTTTACTGGTTACCTAGTTACCTGGTGTACTATCGAGCAGGTCTAACAGTAAACATCTACAACGGCCATCCTTCTAGCAATGAATTAAAAATTATATCCTGGAATGCTGCAGGAATAAAGAATAGTAGGGAGAAGTTACTATATTTAAGTACATTAGATGCAAATGTGGTTTGTCTTCAGGAGACCTGGTGCACAGAGGAACTGATATGTAGGGATTATCTCATTTTAGATTGTAAAGCAACCCCGTCCAGGAGGGGACATTCAAAGGGAGGGGTGGCTTGCCTACTGTCAAATAAGATAAAATGGAATTATGATTACTATAAAGATCCTAGTAATCTTTTTTTGGCAGTAACGTTGTATAATCTTGATAGTAATGTAAAAAGTCCACCACTAATGTTGATAAATGCCTATATTCAGCCAGATGCCTCTTATGATGTTCTCTTAAAGGCGGTCTTTTCCTACATTAAAAAAGTTAATGATGTAGAACTTCCCCCTCATATAGTTTTGGTAGGAGATCTGAATTGTAAAATCTCTAACTCTACTCTGCATGGATTCCGAAATAAAGTAAAAGAAGAATCTATGCAGATTCCGCAAGCTCTCTTTCCACAAAATATAAGAACTAATAAGAGAGAGAAAATGTTTGCTGATGAATTAATGAAGGTTGATGGCATTATAGTAAATGGGAGATCTCCATCGGATACACCGGCAACTTTTACTTGTAAAACCTATAGTGGAGAGTCAATTTTAGACTATGTGGTGGTGGGAAGTTCCTCCTTCTTATTATTAAAAGACCTTAAGGTCTCTAATTCTTTCTGTAGTGACCATAAGTTACTAACTCTTTTTATAAATTTAAATTTGTCCTCGCATGATCCGTGGGCATTAGATGGTGAATCTGTTAGTTTTGCTAAGAAAACAGGGAGATGTTATTGGGATAACAAGGAATCACAAAGGTTTTTGGGAGATACCCTAGTACTTAGAAAAGGGATGGGTATATATGTAAAAACACAAACAGAATTCCCTTTTCCTTTTGTTCTAAAAAAAAAAAGGACATCTAGATCCTATTCATTTCATTAGTCAAGGCCATACACAGAAATCACATAAACCAAAGCAATTTTTTCCAGGTTGCTAAATATTACAGTCATGTGCAAAAAAACATCTATAATGAAAATTCAAACATAAAAATGAATATTCGAAGGAATGTATTTTCAATTATCTTTTATTCAAATAGTTGTATAGTTTATGTTATCAAATGTTTATGAAAAATAAATAAAACCATTTATATTTAAAAACATACATTCATCATTTAAAAAAAAAAAGTACAATGTGTACAATGAAAAGAACAACTGTCGACACGGCGTTTCGGTGTAAAGGTGGATCATCATCTTCTTCAGGACAATAATTCAGTGTTTAAAATCTAAACAAAATATAAAAACTTTATTAGATACGCAGAAGCTTATTTTTAATATCCAAACATTCCTTCGTTACATCATTCATGATTTTTTATTTAGCAACCCAGAAATCAATCCACTATTGCATGAAAAATATGTGGGCCTTGAATTTGTTAAACATAGTTTTCGAATCTGTCCATGTTTAAACCTGTGATAGGTATGTTTGTTATCTACCTGTCAGGTTAGAGACTAAGTAATGAGAAAGCCCTGTTCACAACACGCATATAGTGGTAAGTCTTTCTATGCAGTCTCTGATCTTGCCACATGATACCATATCCTTAGAGGGGTTTTATACTTATGAAATATCCTTTTCTCACAGTATAATTTCGCCTCATTACCTGAGCGAGAACCTGATGAAAAATTTACTCAACACCTCCTTGAAGATAAATAGGAGTTGACATCTAACCTGACAGGTAGATAACAAACATACCTATCACAGGTTTAAACATGGACAGATTCGAAAACTATGTTTAACAAATTCAAGGCCCACATATGTTTCATGCAATAGTGGATTGATTTCTGGGTTGCTAAATAAAAAATCATTAATGATGTAACGAAGGAATGTTTGGATATTAAAAATAAGCTTCTGCGTATCTAATAAAGTTTTTATATTTTGTTTAGATTTTAAACACTGAATTATTGTCCTGAAGGTGATGATCCACCTTTACACCGAAACGCCGCGTCGACAGTTGTTCTTTTCATTGTACACATTGTACTTTTTTTTTTAAAATGATGAATGTATGTTTTTAAATATAAATGGTTTTATTTATTTTGCATAAACATTTGATAACATAAACTATACAACTATTTGAATAAAAGATAATTGAAAATACATTCCTTCGAATATTCATTTTTATGTTTGAATTTTCATTATAGATGTTTTTTTGCACATGACTGTAATATTTAGCAACCTGGAAAAAATTGCTTTGGTTTATGTGATTTCTGTGTATGGCCTTGACTAATGAAATGAATAGGATCTAGCTGTCCTTTTTTTTAGAACAAAAGGAAAAGGGAATTCTGTTTGTGTTTTTACATATTGGGATAACAAGGCCATCTTAGGCCTTGATAGTATCCTAGAGATCACCTTAGAGAAATTGCCTAGTTGGACTGGAACAGAAATTGCAAGTTTTAACACATTCATGAATCAAGCGGTAGAAATTGCAAAGAAGGTGAACCAAAGAAAAAGTTTTAAAGTGGTCTCCCGATTCCTCCTGCCGTTAAATCTTGAAATAAATAAACTAGTTAGGGAACAGTATTTGAATTGCTCCTCGGAAAGATACTATAGAATATTATTATTAAAAAGGAGGAGGACTCGGGTAAAGGTCAGGTTAAGAAAAGAGAGGGAAGATAACCTTTGAATTAAACTGAGAGAAGCAGCCTCTAAAGGCCAGGTAAGAATCTTTTGGTCTCTTATCGGGGAGGGATGTGGAGCCAGATCTCGATCACTCCCTGTGGCCATTGAAGAACGTAAATGGGTTAGCTTTATTCAGGATTTATATGCAGATAATGCGACGGCAATTAAGTACATCGCATCAAAGGAAGATCCCTCTTCGTATGGATCGCCCTCTGAAAAAGAAATAGAAATGGCGATTAGGGGGATGCGTTCCTCAGCCGCAATGGGCCCGATGAATTACCAATCACAGTTCTAAAACAAAATAGTACACTGTGGAGTAAAATTCTTTACCCGGTGTTTAAGTATTGTTATGAAAATAAAATGGTTCCCCCCTCTTGGAAGGGGAGTATAATAGTCCCTCTGTTCAAGAAAGGAGATCGAGATCTTCCTCACAACTATCATCAGATTGCGCTTCTTGATGCAGTGGGTAAAGTTTTCGCTAAATGCCTTTTGACCCAAATTAGTGACTGGGTGGATGCGGTTAAAATTCTACCGCTGGAGCAAACTGGGTTTAGGACAAAGCATGGAACAATTGATAATCTAACTGCGCCACAGGCAATAAATGAAAAATATGTTAAAATCAGAGGAGGAAGGGTATATACAGCCTTTATAGACTTCTCCACAGCATTTGACAAAGTAGATCGTCTCCTGCTGTGGAGAAAACTCTCAAATTTGGGTATGCCGGCCACCCTTTTGGAGTTAGTCCGTGCTCTCCATACGGATACTTGGTGCAAAGTCCTAATGGGAGGGGAAAGAGGTCTCTCACAAGCCATCCCTACTGCAAATAGCCTAAAACAAGGATGTTTATTGGCTCCCCTGCTTTCCTCCCTATATATTTTTGATCTCCCTCACAATTTGGCTCAAAGTGAGGGCATTGCCCCGTTATTGGGGGGAAAACCGATTGTGTGTCTACTCTACGCAGACGACATAATAATATTGGATCTAACGCCTAGGGGATTAAATAGTCGTCTGCATGCACTTCACAAATTTGCAGAATATATCAAAAAGTAAAATCATGTGTATGCACGGAAGAAAGAAGCTGCAGTATGGGAATTTCATATGGTCTGTGGGTGGCCAAAAATTGGAACTTGTAAAATCTTACACTTTTTTGGGAAAAATTAGTGTGTGGCAACCTAAGCAACAAAGCCCATATAGAAAATAGCATCTCTAAAGCTACTACGCAGGGGAAAAGCTTGGGCTCCCTTTACAAATCTACTGGAAAAAGACATTTTGCACTTTTACTGGAGGTGTTTCGTGCAAAAATCCCTGCTTCGCTGTTGTATGGTATTGAATTGCTTGATGTAGAGAAATGGGGTTTCTTAAATACAACGGAAGGCCGAATTTTAAGGAGCTTAGCCTCAGTTAACTCTGCTTGCCCTGTGGCTGCCCTCAGGTTAGAATTTGGGTTAAGAAGTAGTTCGGTACAGGGTCTTGCGGGGATAGTGCGTTGGGTTGTAAGCCTGGTAAAGGGTGATCCTGGTACATTAAGATTTTTAATTCAGAAAGAAATATTAGAATGTTTAAAAGAACAGTCATTAATTTTTAGAAATTTTAGGACTGCGGTTGATTTGCCGCAATTGAAAGAGTCCCTGCTCTTCACCCTATCGTCGTATCAATTAAGGGCCACCTTGAAACAGGTCACCTGGGAATTAAGTTTCACAAGGGATAGGGAAGCTTGCATTTCAAAGAGGGGTATTCATCTGGCCATTGACTCCTGTGTGATAAATAAAGTACAGGCCTACATTTCCTGGAACCTGCCCCATGGAGTGCGCCGCTTTTGGCTATTATTGAGGCAGGGTATGCTCCCTTTAAATCCTGTACTGTCTAAATGGTATGGTTCTTCCCCGATTTGTAATTTGTGTAATAATGCCATTCAGGATGTTAATCATGTGTTATTTATTTGCCCCGCTTTATTATTGTGTCGGCGTAAATGGATGAGACCAATTTGTTTACAATTATCCATTCTCTCGGCCTCTGCACTAATTGATTCTATTTATGAGCCCCCAAATGAAATGTTCTGTCATAGGATTTTTAATTTTTTTTGTATTAAGGCTCATTAGATGAAGGGAGCAATTGTTAATTCTGATTTTTAACCCGACGTTATATAGCACTAAGGGCATAAAGGATATTTTAATTATCTTTTATTGTATAAAATATTACCATGTTTTATATTTGGAGATTTTTACTGTTGGATTTCGCTTAGGATTTGTAGATGCTATGTTGGATAAAAATTCTTATATGTTGTTGGTTTTTCAGTTTATGTGGATCTCTATGGAGTTCCGAGATCATAAATAAATAAACTTGTTATGTTTACTTGTTATGAGAGCCAGACAAGTCACCCCATCCTGTATTCCCCATGGTGTCTAGTTTTCAAAAATGTATAGGTTTGCTAGGTTTCCCTAGGTGCCTGCAGAGCTAGGGTTCAAAATCTACAGCTATGCACTTTGCCAAAAAAGGGCCAGTTTTCACGGGGAAAATGTGGTGTATCCATGTTGCGTTTTGGGCCGTTTCCTGTCGCGGGCACTAGGCCTACCCACACAAGTGAGGTACCATTTTTCTCGGAAGACTTTGAGGAATGTGGGGTGGGTGGAATTTTGTGGATCCACGCAGATTCCAGAACTTTCCATCACAGAAATGTGAGGAAAATGTGTTTTTTTTGGACAAAGTTTGAGGTTTGCAAGGGATTCTGGGTAACAGAACCTGCTGAGAGCCAGACAAGTCACTCCATCCTGGATTCCCCTGGGTGTCTAGGTTTCAAAAATGTATAGGTTTGCTAGGTTTCCCTAGGTGCCGGCAGAGCTAGGGTTCAAAATCTACAGCTAGGCACTTTGCAAAGAAAGGGTCAGTTTTCACTGTAAAAATGTGGTGTGTCTACGTTGCGGTTTGGGCCGTTTCCTGTCGCAGGCACCAGGGCTACCCACACAAGTGAGGTATCATTTTTATCGGAAGACTTTGGGGAATGCAGGGTAGGTGGAAGTTTGTGGATCTGCGCAGATTCCAGAACTTTCCATCACAGAAATGTGAGGAAATTTTGTTTTTCTTTTACAAAGTTTGAGGTTTGCAAGGGATTCTGGGTAACAGAACCGAGTGAGAGCCACACAAGTCACCACATCCTGGATTTGCCTGGGTGTCTAGTTTTCAAAAATGTATAAGTTTCCTTGGGTGCCAGCTACGCTAGGACCCAAAATCCACAGGTAGGCACATTCCGAAAAAAAGTCTGTGCCTAGTGGGCTTTCTGCCGCCCTGGGGAGGGGGGAAATCGGGGGCTATTGCCCCGATATGCACCCAAGGGGGGCAGAAAGACTGTGGCAATTTTTTTGGGTGGGTGGGAACATTGGGATGCCCATTCTGGGCAGCCCCCACCCCTAGGTATAAAAAGCCAGCATACTCGCTGGCGCCAAGTGGGCTCTCTGCCCCCCCCCTGGGGGGCAGATCAGGGGCTACTGCCCCCATCTGCCTCCGGGGGGCAGAAAGACTGTGGCATCTTTTTTTTGGGGGGGTGGGGGCATTGGCATACCCATTCTGGGACTCTGGGCAGCCCCCACCCCTGAATTTTGAAAAAAATATACCCCTGGTGCCTAGAGGGATATAAGGGGCTATTGCTCCCATCTGCCTCCAAGGGGGGGGGAGGGGCAGTAAGACTGCGGTAATTTTTTGAGGGTGGGGGCATTGGCATGCCCATTCTGGGCAGCCCCCACCCCTACGTATAAAAAAAAAAAATCCCTGGTGCCTAGTGGGCTTTCTGCCCCCCGGGGGGCAGATCAGGGGCCCCCATCTGCCTCCTGGGGGGGGCAGAAAGACTGTGCCATTTGTTTGGGGGTGGGGGCATTGGCATCCCCATTCTGGGCAGCCCCCACCCCGAACTTTGAGGGAATTAAATCCCTGGTGCCTAGGGGGCTTTCTGCCTCCGGGGGGGCAGAAAGACTGTAGCATTTTTTTTTTGTGGTGGGGGCAGCCCCCACCCCTAAGTATATAAAAAAAATCCATGTCACCTTGTGGGCTTTCTGCCCCCCCCCGGGGGCAGATCAGGGGCTACTGCCCCCATCTGCCTGCTGGGGGGGGGCAGAAAGACTGGCATTTTTGTGGGGGGGGGGCATTGGCATGCCTATTCTGGGCAGTCCCCGCCCCAAACTTTGGAGAAAAAAAATCCCTGGTGCCTAGTGGGCTTTCTGCCCCCCCCGGGGGGCCAGATAATGGGCTATTGCCCCATCTGCCTCCCAAGCGGGGGGATTAATGGGGAAACATTGGCTCCTGTGGAATAATAATACAGTATTTCTAATGAAATTCTGCACAATGGCAATATACAGGGTTAGTATGATGTCAAAAAGAAAGCTGGCCACTGACACTGAGGGTATAGTCAATATGATTTTTTTTTCTTCGTTTATATAATAAATAAATGAAATAAACAATATATACATAGGGCTTGAGAATCACAATATGATTATACAACAAACAATGATTACAAATAGTGAACGGTGTCCCAGTGAAAAAAACATTGGAACCTAAACTAATAGTGACATAATACGTGACATATGTACAAGGTTTCACTTGAAAACATTTTGGCGACCATTAAATAAATCAAAATCAGTTGGGCAACACTTTATACAATCATAAGTGTTTGATAATAGTTTGCCTTTGTTAATTGTCGACGACGTTTCGACCCTATCTGAAGTACAGGGTCTCTTCAGGACCTAAAGGATGTAGGGACACCTGAGGGGAGGCCTGCACTGCCTAATGTGAAAAGCAGTGTCACCGTGAAATAAGTGAAGAAAAACTCACAGGGACCCGGCCGGGCACCCTTGTGAGGGTAGTGTTAGGCAGAAAGGATGGCAGGGCCTGGATATCTTAGCGTTACTCGGGGCACTTGATATTCTCAAGGTACAAGAACCATGTGGGTTTCTCTGGCTGATCAGCAGAATAGCCGATCTAAGCTGCAGGCGATTGCTTCGTATATGGGCAATGAACGCCAAGGAAATAACAGGTGGAGCTCTTGGATAAGCTGAATTAGCCGGTGTATTTCCCCCGAGTGCTGCTGGAACAGTGGAGCGTCCGTCTCCCTGTTTGGTTTTCAAAAATGTATAGGTTTGCTAGGTTTCCCTAGGTGCCGGCAGAGCTAGGGTTCAAAATCTACAGCTAGGCACTTTGCAAAGAAAGGGTCAGTTTTCACTGTAAAAATGTGGTGTGTCTACGTTGCGGTTTGGGCCGTTTCCTGTCGCAGGCACTAGGCCTACCCACACAAGTGAGGTATCATTTTTATCGGAAGACTTTGGGGAATGCAGGGTAGGTGGAAGTTTGTGGATCTGCGCAGATTCCAGAACTTTCCATCACAGAAATGTGAGGACATTTTGTTTTTCTTTTACAAAGTTTGAGGTTTGCAAGGGATTCTGGGTAACAGAACCGAGTGAGAGCCACACAAGTCACCACATCCTGGATTTCCCTGGGTGTCTAGTTTTCAAAAATGTATAAGTTTCCTTGGGTGCCAGCTACGCTAGGACCCAAAATCCACAGGTAGGCACATTCCGAAAAAAAGTCTGTGCCTAGTGGGCTTTCTGCCGCCCTGGGGAGGGGGGAAATCGGGGGCTATTGCCCCGATATGCACCCAAGGGGGGCAGAAAGACTGTGGCTATTTTTTTGGGTGGGTGGGAACATTGGGATGCCCATTCTGGGCAGCCCCCACCCCTAGGTATAAAAAGCCAGCATACTCGCTGGCGCCTAGTGGGCTCTCTGGGGGATCAGGGGCTACTGCCCCCATCTGCCTCCGGGGGGGGCAGAAAGACTGTGGCATCTTTTTTTTGGGGGGGTGGGGGCATTGGCATACCCATTCTGGGATTCTGGGCAGCCCCCACCCCTGAATTTTGAAAAAAATATACCCCTGGTGCCTAGAGGGATATAAGGGGCTATTGCTCCCATCTGCCTCCAAGGGTGGGGGGGGGCATTGGCATGCCCCGGGGGGCCAGATAATGGGCTATTGCCCCATCTGCCTCCCAGGGGGGGGCAGAAAGACTTATTCCTTCTTTGGGGGAGTAGGGTGGGGGCATTGGCATGCCCATTCTAGGCAGCCCCCACCCCTGGCCTATAAAAAAAAATCCCTGGCGTCTAGGGTGCTTTCTGCCCCACCGGGGGGGGGGGCAGAGAGGCTGTCTGGCAAAATTGTATTGTATGGGGGAGCAAATACCCTTGCCCAAGGGGTCACTCCCCCCTCCCTGGTGGCTAGTGGGTGGATCCCTGCTTGGGGATCGCCCTCCTGGGGCGATCCCCAAGCAGGGATCCACTAGGGAAGGGTACCATTGGAAAGGGGAGATTCTCCCCTTTCCAACGATACCTCTCCCATGTTTTTCGGTGCTCGGGGGGCTGAGATAGCCCCACAAGCACCGAAACTGTGAAACTGAAACTAAGTTTCAGTTTCGTTTTCATTGTAATGACGACAGCGCGCCATGCGCGCGATCGTCATTGCAATGAAAACCCTAACCATACTTTGGGAGGTTGGGGAAGCTCTTCCTCACCTCCCAAAGCAAAAAAAAAATGGGAAATCCCAGCAGAGGGATTTTTTGAAAGTGTGCTCATGACGGAATGGTTCCGTCATGAGCACACTTGAACTTGTGCTCATGACGGAACCATTCCATCATGAGCATGGAAGGGGTTAAAGCACACAAACCCATGTACTACATATATCTTGAACACCAGCCACATTGCCTGCATTTCAAGGAACCAATACAAACTTAACACTTCATTGAGCATCTCATTCATTATCAGTCTAGCAGAATTTAACACACAATGACTCTGGTGAATGCGAATTACCAGAACCATTAAGAAAAGGGCGTACAGATTTCCAAGAGAGCTACGAGAACACACACATGGTAGAACCCTTTGCCTCACCAACCAGTGCCTCACACAAGTACCCCACACCACTCTCCTGAGATTGGCAAGACAGTGTCCGACTGTCTCTGTCACTCAACCCACACTCTTCTGGGTGGTCTCCACACTCACACACCAGTACCTCTACCATGGGGGAACCCCTCTCCCTGCACCTCTCATCTAGAGTCAGTAGAGAGTCCCTCCCACCACCAGGAATATGATCCCCTGTGTCAGTTCCCCAATCCACCTCAGGGACACTGCACACCACTGGAGCTACTGCATAACCCTGAACCCCTTGGTGTATGTCAACCCCATCCTTCAAGTCAGGCGCCACATCTCTGGGTGTGTGTACTTCTCCCTCAGCACTAGATAACACCATTTTGCTGCCACCATCTGAGCTGGACTCCACCTCCAACCCAGCCAAGCTCACTTCCTGAGCTACACACATCTCTTTTTGCTTGGTTGAGACACTCAGGGCCTCAAGCCTCGTGAACTCCTCATCGAGCTCTCTCATTCTCAGCTCATATGCCAAGATCAATTTCTTTTCTTCCAAGGCATAAGCCTTCTTGCTCTCTTCTTGCTCTCTTCTGCCATCTTTTCTCTCTCTATGGCAGTTCTTTGGTTCTCCATTTCCAATATTTTCATCTCGAGCCTCATGACTTCTAACTCATGATCTCTAACTCTTTGGTTTTCCTCCAACTCCTCTGGGGAAAAACTTCTAGAGGAATGGTTGCTGCCAGCCCTGGAGGCTACTCTTGACACAGGCAGATCCTGTGACCTGAAACCATCCCCTTGTGCATCCTCATCCAACTCGGCATCATCTGTCTCCCCAGCCTCTTTGGCCTCCCACCAGGCCCTTAAGGCCTTCTGTAGTTCCTCCTTCCTGGAGCTGCTCTTCATGGGACATCCAAAATTCCTGCAGAACTGCTTGAGTTGACCTACTTTGTAACTACTTAACATTTCAATATCAAACTCCAGTTCTGCAACATCACTTGCTGGTTTACCCGTTGGAGACATGGTGCGTGGATACTTCAAGGGTCAGATCAAAAATAGAACCAAAAACAAAACACAGTATGTGGTTGCGTAGTGTTCTGCACTAAACTAGTGATGTACACCAATTACTGTGGGTCAAGTACAAATACAGGTTCAAATCCCACCGCTGCTACCAATGTTAGAAATGGGGGTCTCTAGTTGGCAGAGGTAGGTACCTTTGTCCAAATAGGGACCCTTGCTTCTAGTCAGGGTAAGGGGGATACACACTTTAGATAACACCTGCTCACCCCCTTGGTAGCCTGGCACAAGCAGACAGGCTTATCCAAAGGCAATGTGTAAAGTATTTGTACCAACACTAACAGTAACACAGTGAAAACACCACAAAGGGACACCACACCAGTTTAGAAAAATAAAATATCTTTATCTAAACTAAACAAGACCAAAAACGACAAAAATCCAACATACACAATTAAAAATATGACTTTCAAAAGGTTTCAAGAACTTGTACCATAGAAAACTATGGATGCGTGACTTTTCACCAAAGTACCTGTAGATGCGTCAAAGTTCCAAAAGCCAAACAGCTGCAGAGTCGGAAAACAGAGATGCAACACTCCTGAGACCTTGGAGGCGTTGCGACAGTTCTGTGACACGCAGAGTACGAGTTGCGTCGAATCCGGTCCGTATGGGGAGTGATGTGTCGATTCTTTGTGACGGTTCCGGTTCTCAGGTGATCCGCCGGGGAAGCGTGCCGCACAGGTATGATGCGTGGAAATCCGGGGTGCGGCGGCGATTGATGTGGCGGCGTCGAGCGGCGCTGCATCGGTCCTCTTCAGCCGCGATCCCTCGATGCGTCGATTCTTGCAGCGGCGACAGGCGCTGCAACTGTTTTCGCAGCGGCACGGCAATGCGTGGAAATTCTTCTCGCGCCGTGGAGATGCGTCGAGAAAACAGTCGCAAGAAGAGCGATGCGTCAATTTTAGCAGTTCTTCACGTTTCTTCTTTTTTCCAACTTCCAAACAGCAGCAACAACCTCCAGAGGCCCAAAACTGGCACAGGCACCTCTTGGCAGGCTAGAACTCACAGCAGCAGAGTTCAGGGGAGCTGGGGGTGAAGTCTTTGTGTCCCTAAGACTTCAGAACAGGAGGCCAGCACACTTCAGGCCCTTGGAGATCTCCTTCAAGCAGGGGACACAGCACACAGCAAAGTCCTTCTTCTTTCCTTGGCAGAAACAGCAACTGCAGGCCAACCACAGACACAAAGCAAGGGCAGTACCTCTCCTCAGTCTCTCCAGCTCTTCTCCTTGGCAAAGGTTCCTCTTGAATTCCAGGAATGATCTAAAGTCTGGGGTTTTGGGTCTGATACTTATACCCCAAAATGTCTTTGTTCTCTTTGTGCAAGGGGCTCTGAGCCCAGTTCAAACCAGTTCTGGGGGGCACTCTGCAAGTGCACAACAACATCCATTGTCAGTGTGAGCCTTGGCTCCAGGCACACCACAGGGGGGGCGGAGCCAGCATTGTGGAAGGCAGGCACAGCCCTATTCAGGTACAGATGCTACTCCTCCCACCACTCCAAATGCAGATCAGGCCTATCCAGCCTAGTGCTGACTCATCCAGACTCCTGGAGCCACTGCACCTCCCCAGCCCCTGTCACTCCAAAGCCAGACAGTCAATCCACAAACAAGCAGAGGCACACAAGATGGTGGAACAAGAAAATAGCCACTTTCTAAAAGTGGTATTTTCAAACACACAATTTAAAAAACATCTCACTAAAAGATGTGTTATTAAATCCTGAGTTCAGGGATACCAAACTCCATTTTTCTATTGTATCCCTATGGGAAGATATGCTTGTAAAATGTTACAAAGCATTCCTCATTGTGTCCTACGGGGCAAGATAGCCTTTCAATAGTGAAAAAACTAAATTGGCAGTATATCACTATCAGGACATGTTACACACTCCAGTACATGTCCTAACTTTCACATACACTGCACCCTGCCCAGGGGGGTAACTTGGGCCTACCATAGGGGTGCCCTATATGTAAGAAAAGGGAAGGTTAGGGCCTGACAAGTGGATGCACTTGCCAAGTCAACATGGCAGTTAACAAACTGCGCATAGGTACCGCGGTGGCAGGCCTGAGACATCTTTTCAGGGCTACTCATGTGGGTGGCACAATCAGTGCTGCAGGCCCACTAGTAGCATTTGATTTACCAGCCCTGGTACACTCATTGCACTTTATTAGGGACCTACTGGTAAATCAAATATGCCGATCATGGATAATCAATCACAATAACAATTTACAGAGAGAGCATGTGCACTTTAGCACTGATCAGCAGTGGTAAAGTGCCCAGAGTCTTATAGCCAACAAACACAGGTCAGGAAAAAAAATAGGAGGAAGAAGCAAAAAGTTTGGGGATAACCCTGCAAAAAGGGCCATTTCCAACACAGACGCTGATTATAAAACTACTATGGACGTGACCCAAGTTTGGGTGACCCAATTTCACAACATACTTTCATTGTAGGGAAACATACAGTTGTCTGATACACCGCACATCAAGTGGTTACATGCTGCCACTTTTAAGAAGAAACTTCCACAGTTTGATGTATGAAACAGGAGTTTAAAGAGGCACAGTCGGGGCGTGGCTTCGCCGCGTAGCAGAATGGCCGCATAGTGTGCAAGCTCTGCCGGCCGAGCACAAAATCCTTGTCTAATATATGCTCCGGGAGCCCATCCAGCGGCGACGAGGAGCACGATCACCTCAGCACACAGCATCGGAGCCATCTACCCTGGGGAGAAGCGTTCACCCGAGTTTGTAGGTGCCCCCTGGAGCTGCGTGAGCTGAATGCGGCCTGGGCGACCTGCTGAGTTCCAAGGAAAGCCTGGGCCTGGGCGCGGCGGTACTTCGGGGCTTCACAGCGGAACTCCCTCGGTGAAATAGCCGCAGCTGAGTTGGCCATGACCGGCGGACACAGCGGGCAGAAACCCGGCGCCGGACGAGATTCCCGGCAGCGGAAGGCCCGGCCCCAGCGGCTGAGGTAGGAGCACTGCGCAGGCTTGAGAAAAGTGTGGCGCGCCGCGGGGGAGCCGGCGGTGTTGACGCGGCCTGACGGGACGAGTCCCCAGCCAGGGCCTAACATCACGAACAGAGCGCACCCCCCAAGCAGGCGAGGAGGCAAAGCGGAGCATATCGTGGCCGCTTGGGGGGCATCTTATAGGCACTCTCCTGATCCCTGACCAGGGGCAGTCCGACTGCAACCGAGGGGGGGGGGGGGGGAACGACTCACTTTGAAGGGGGCTGCACACCCAGGGCCCACATATTCATTGCACGCCCCAAGCGATCAGTACAGAACTGTGAACAGCGACGGCAATAGCGCTACAACTAGCGCACTATCAGACTGGAGGCAAAACCACAAACGGTCTTCTCGCTCATTCTCAAGACAAACCGCAACACAGTCTCCCCCCCCCCGCCGCCACAGACACTGCCGGACAGCACCTGGCGCTGAATGAAATTTCCCCCTCGCCCTCTCTGCTTCCACGGTTGCCCCCGGGCGGCCTGCCGGGAGGCACGAGGGAGTAGCGGACCGGCTCCCGGTGGCGCGAAACATAACCTGGAGGGGACTGCACAATTAAAGCCTGCATAATCACTGTGCCGACTGCGAAGACACGCTGCCTGGGGCCGCAAAGGCGACAGCGCCACAACCTACGCACCATAAGACTGGAAGCAATTCACGGGCGGCCATCTTGCAGCATAATCAGGTATCTGGTGCAGATCGGACCTTTCCGACCCTCCCTGCCGCCACGGACACCGCCAGGCAGCCTGCTGGGCGGTACGTATGGGGAACCAAGCATCCAGCACACACTTGGGGGGGAACGGAGGGACCATTAGCCACCGCGACTTGACCGAACACCAGCAAGCTCTGCTGCCCCAGATAGAGGATACTGCACCACGCACCAGCCCTCCTCCATTCCACTCTCTCCCGGTTCGGGGGACCCACTGGCGGCAACCACTCTCCTACAACATGGGGAAACCAGAAGGGCGACAGTCAAAGCTCCCCTTCAAGAAAAAACGCACCACCAAACAGATGGAAGCCGAAGAAGATGCCGAGGCCGTCTCTCACCCTCCAGGGGAGCCTGGAGACCAAGACCAGGACCTCAAAGAGATTATGTTGGCGGTCAAATCCAGCTTGAAAGCCACTGATGCTAAACTAGACCTCCTTACGGCGCGTCTGGACAAAGTGAAGACTAGGGTGGACGCACATGACTCTCGCCTGGATCATCTGGAAACAAGAGTGAGTGAATCGGACGATGCTCAGGCCACCACATCTGAACACCTCCTGTGAATGGACAAGGTCCTGGATCTCATAAAACAGAAAAATTAAGACCTTGAAGCGCGCTCAAGAAGAAACAATCTTCGCATTACTGGAATACCAGAGTCCACAGCCATTTCGCGTATGGAGGACTTTGTCGAAACATTACTGCGTGACCTTTTTGGTACAGAGCTGTCCCCAGTCTTCATCGCTGAGAGAGCTCACAGGACACTGGGACCACGTCCACCCCCGGGGCCACCACCTCGGCCAATAGTGGCCCGGCTATTGAACTACAAAGACCGGGATACAGTTCTCCACGTGGCCAGGGAAAAGGGCCCAATCCAGCATAAGGGCGACCGCATATCCTTCTTCCCTGACTTCACCATGGCGGTACAAGCAGCCAGACGTGAGTTCCAGCTGGCCGAAAGATTGCTGCAGCAGGCAAACCTGAAGTATGCTATGCTGTACCCTGCTAAAATGTGCATAGTGCAAGGGGGGAAAACGCACCATTTCACAGACCCGAAGCAGGCCCTCATGTTTGACAAGAAGCAGGTACAGTCCAAACCAGAGCAAATCGCGCCCTCGCACGCTGAGTCCGACACCCGGCTGAGTGACAATGATTAACAAAGTTTGCCACCAACCGAACTTCCTTCATACATATGCGGACATTGTCCAGTTTGGGCGGACATATACTCCTTAAATCGCTGTTAATCATTAGCTCTAGTCTATATATGGTTAAAATGCTGATTATTTACGTGCTATCCAGAGGGCTCCCAAAGTCTACTACACTTGGTCTTTGTATGTTTTGGGCTCCCATACCTGCACATCTACGCTCGGCCACCCAGCCTTCATTGGCGGGTTAGTATACGTGGCGCCTCCACCACCCCCAGGGATGATTCCCATATGTTTAAGATGTGGGGGGAGGGGGGTGTTTTCTCAACCTGATTGGGGGGTTGGAGTGGGAGGGGGTACGGGGTGTTTACTGTTAATGTTTTGGAAGTTATGTTGGCAAACCTCGATATGGCTAGCATGATACTTTGCATTTACACAAGTTATACCAAAGACTGCGCGTACACACACACCAGAAGCAACATCCTACACTCCGAGCACCACCGGCTCTTTAAGCGTACCACGTACTCTAAATATACGCATGGGTAGCCCAGCCTCAGTAAAGCTTATAACATGGAATGTCAGGGGCCTTAACGATAATAGGAAAATCCGCCTGGTGCACGCCTATCTTCACAGGCATCAGATTGACATTTGCTTTCTTCAAGAGACCCACTTGACGGGCCGGGCTCTCCCCCTGCTGCTCACGAAGGGATGGGGCACTACGTACTCAGCCACATACTCCAACTACGCTAGAGGCACATGCATCCTCATCCGTAGAGGCCTGGCCTGGGTCACAACACAGTGTATCATTGATACCGAGGGGCGCTACCTTATTCTGTCAGGCACACTCTATAATCACCCGGTCACACTCTC
Source organism: Calotriton arnoldi (assembly GCA_963921515.1). NCBI lineage: Eukaryota > Metazoa > Chordata > Amphibia > Caudata > Salamandridae > Calotriton > Calotriton arnoldi. The sequence goes on from CAWUFW010004174.1 coordinate 804,036, forward strand.
CACAATGTTTGGCCCTAATGGCGACGACCCGGACTTCTTCACTAGGGTCTGGCACCAGATCTCAAGCACCGGCCCACAGACAATGTCCCTCTCGAAGATCCCAGGGACAGGGCGGGCAACTCCAGACGCCCACACCCACAATCCGCCCGCGTCTTAAACACTATTATAGAAGACAACCACCTCGTGGACATCTGGAGGCACACCCATCCCAACACCCGCGCGGGCACATGTTTCTCCTTGCAACACAGCGCGTGGTCCAGGATAGATTATTGGTTGATAACCAGAGATCTTCTATTATGGCAACCGGTGGTCACTCACCTACCACACACACTCTCAGATCATGCCCACGTCCAGCTGACCATACACCGACCGGGCGCCCCCTCGAAATCGTTCACCTGGCGCCTACCCCCGGGAGCACTAAAGGACTCTGCCTTTAAGGAAGAGATCCGCACGGCAATTCAAACCTATTTTGACCAAAACACGGGCTCGGTCAGCTCACCTGCTATGATTTGGGATGCCTTTAAGGCAGTGATTCTTGGTGAATTCCTAGCCAAACAGCATGGTGTTTTGAAATCCATCCGCACAACGCTCAAGTCGCTCGAGAAAGACATATCTGCACTGGAGGCTCGAATCCAAAGCTCAGGGGAGGCCGCCGTTCTGGCAGATATCTGCGAGAAGCTATCCGAATATCAAGAGGAGGCCATTAGGGAGACCCTGTTTCTGGGCAAGGAGGCCCAAGCACGTAGGTATGGGGAGGGAGATCGCCCTGGCAAACCGCTAGCCAGATTGCTCCAAAAAACGCACGCCACGTCATATATCGCCGATCTGTTAGACTCGGAGGGACAGCGACACACCTCCGCGACAAAATTGATGCAGATCATGGTAGACTTCTATGCGGAACTGTATTCCACGGCTCGGGCTACTACCCCTCCCGACCTGCAAAAATACTTAGACGAAATCGAACTGATATGGTTATCAAACGCCCATAGGGAATTCCTGGACTCCCCGATTACCCTGGAGGAAATTCAGCAGGCAATTGCTGGACTCTCCCCGTATAAGGCCCCAGGGCTGGATGGGCTGCCAGCTGCTTTCTATAAAGAGTACTCCGATCTTTTGGCACCCAAGCTTCTGGACGTCTACCTTGACGCCCTAATATTTACACTTCTCAAGCCAGCCAAACCGGCCCACAGCTGCGACTCCTACAGGCCGCTATCTCTCACCAATATCGACAACAAAATCTTTGCCAAGGTCTTAGCTAATAGACTCCAACTCCTACTACAGGTAATGATTAGACCCGACCAATCGGGATTTATCCAAGGTCGTTCGACGTCGCACAATCTCCGGACCATGTTCTCGGTGATGCACCACCTAAGTCTCCACCTTCCAGCTGTGGCGGCACTGCTCGACGCCACAAAAGCGTTTTGACATGCAGGAATGGAAGTACATGTTTCTGCTGCTTGGTAGGATGGGCCTGGGCGACATCTTTCTCGCGCAGATCCGTCTATTGTACACCCTACCTACAGCTCGTATACGTATGAACGGTCAAACGTCAGACCCCTTCCCATTTCGCAGAGGCACGAGTGCCCGCTATCCCCACTACTTTTCGCTATCGCAATGGAACCACTGCCAGCACCATGCAGATCGTGGACGGGGCTTCACTACCCGCGGCGCGGGCTGGTGGTGTCCCTATATGCGGAAGATGTTACCCTGTATGTACAACGTCCGGAGCAAAACCTCTCACCACTCATTCGCGAAATCATACGATTCGGCGGTATATCTGGGGTCCAGATAAACTGGGCCAAGTCTACGCTGCTGCCCCTAATGGAGGCGACGGTCCCTTTCCCAGTGGAGTATCCGCTCCAGTGGGCGAGTGGCCCAGTCAAGTACCTGGCAATAAACGTATGTAGTGATACAGAGGAAATATGGAGGGCCAATCTGGGCAATGATTTGGCTGGAAGAACGCATCCCTATCTGGCCTAAACTCCCGCTATCCCTGGCAGGGCCAATCGCCATCGCAAAGATGGTAGTACTCCCCAAATTCCTTTACATGTTTACTAACATCCCCATGCCAATCACACAAGTTTTTTAGGTCTCGCCTACGCAGCGGGCATGCGATGCATAGGAGGGCCTTTAGCCGTCGCTCTGCTCATTTTCAAGCACACACTCGTGCTTGTGGCGGCATCAACCTTGCGGGAGCGAGCAGGGGCGCGCCACAAGCACGAGTGCAGTGCTTGAAAATGAGCAGACTGCTCTCTTCGCGTGCAGCGGCGGGCACAAGCATGCGCGCGCGCACCACTCCCGGACTTCTCTATGTCTTGTTTTCTTTTTTTACCACCTCTGTGTCGGCAGCACCCTAAAGCTGTTACTGTCATACTGATGCAATTGACCTAATTGCATCAGAATATTCGGATGCTTTCATCTTTTCATTTTTCCAGCAGCGCCCGATAGCAGTGAGGTACAAGCACCGCCCTGTCACGTGGCATTATTTAAGACGAAGTGTTTTTTTCTGTATTTAACTCAACTTGTATAACTTTAATGCTCACAGCAGAAGTTAGATTCACGAGGTGGCACTCACTTCCCTTTGATTGTAATTTCCCTGTGTCGTCGTTTTATGTGCATTGACCGCACCTTTGAGTTTTGAACGTTTTGCTCCCTTGTTTTGGTAATATACATAAAAAAACGGGACCACCTAAATCTCCCACGAGTACCTTTTTGATGCTCTTTACCTGAAAAATTCGATGAATTTCATTGTGTGATTGGACAAGCACGTTAAAGTTCCCTTTTGCCCAAAGTGTAGCTATCTGCGTACGCAGAGGTGGGTAGGTTACTGCAAGGCCAGTTGGTATAGCTTCCCTAGTGTGGCATGATATTTCAGTCTTTTCATCTCACCCATTGGAGGGCGTGCATCAAACTTCCTGTGATTGCTATAGGAGTGGGCATATTTTACATTTAAATTTTAGGCTAGCTTACTAACAATTGCCATTTATCAATTGAAATACATTTATCATAAGGTCACTTTCAATTTGCATCCATCTAGTCACCTCATTTTCCTTTGATACAGAAACATTTTAGTTAAAGCCATTTAAAACAAGCATTTGCAATGCAATAGGTCTCGCTTTTGTGAGAGTTTAAGCTATTAGCAGTGTAAATGGCAATGCCTTTTATTTTTGTTTTAAAAACCAAAACATAAATAAAAGGCATAGTCATTTACAATGCCAATAGCTCAAACTCGCGTAAATGCGAGACCTATTGCATTGCAAATGCTTGTTTTAACAGACTCAGATCTAACCGCATAACACTAATCTGGGCCGGGAAACAGCCCCATGTCAAATACGAACTCCTCACACTGCCACAGGCACAGGGCGGGATGGGGGCACCGGACCTACAGTTATACGCATTGTGCGCGCAGGCACAATTCTTACACTTTTGGACACACCCTACACCCTTCCAGCCTCACGTGGCAGTGGAGATAGACAAGGTCACACCATGCCCCGTTTCGACGGCCCTGTTTCTCCCATATAAACGCCCGGGCCCTGAGATTGACACTCCGCAGTGCTTAAGGTGGGCATGGAGGGGTCTGGCGAAGCGTGCAGGACATACGCGCTTGTACGCCCCATCGGTCCCGGTGGCTAGGCACCCTGAGCTGCCGCCACTTTCAGATAGCAGTGCCTGCGCCCGAGCCCGCCAACTTGGCATTGATACTTTCGCTGATCTATTCCCAAACGACACTTTCCTCGATCCTCCAGATCAAGACCCCACTAGAAATACTCCCCTCGACATTTTTTTATACTACCAACTGCGCGCGACTTGCAGAGCGTCGTTCGAAACTTTCCCGAATCCCCCGCAGGCCCTCGCAGCACTGGAACACATTTACACAACTAACACTGCACGGAAACTAATCACATCATTAAACAATCGTATGCAACAGTCAGCGCCAGCAGCGCTCACACTTGCCCGCGAAGCGTGGGATACAGATCTTCAATCGCCTCTTACAGATAAACAGTGGGCATTCTGTTGCGGCCAGCTGGAATCTCTATCGCCCAACTACAGGATACGGCTCATCCATTTTAAATTTTTACATTGCATCTATAGAACGCCTGTACAAACACACCGCATGGGGCTCACCCCAGACTCTCGCTGCAAGAGGTGCTGTTCGCCTGCTGCGGATTTTGTGCACCTGTCATGGGACTGCCCAGCCATCGCCAGATACTGGGGGGAGGTATTCCACACCATCGGGACCATGATTGACGCACCATTAAACCCTTCCCCGCTGCTGGGACTGTTGGGTTATGTGGCGGAGGTGGACTGTGCGGTCCGCAGGCTTGTCGCGCTGATGTTGCTGCTTGCGAAGCGCAGGGTCGAGATGAACTGGGGACGACTCCGGACTCCACGGGTGCGGGATTGGCTCAGGGACGCCACATACTGTAATGAGCAACTAGATAACCATTGGGAACTGATGCCGCCGAGATCCCGTCCTCACGATATCTGGGAACCATTCAGCGCCTACCTCCGACAATCAGACACCACTGCAGGGACCCCTGCTGAACAGAGAGAGGGACCCCTAACCCCTTAGAGCGTTGGCCTATCCGGCTGCCCACACACCACGCACTTATCTGCCTGTGTCTCCTCATCAAACACATATGACAAACGCGGCTACTATAATGGATTCATAATGGGCTGGGTCGGGTGGGGTGTGCCGGGAGGCAGGGATCGTGCACAGCTACTCCCTGACCCTGTGGGAATGTCTTCTCATCTACCCATTCAGGTTCTGCTGCTCATGTGTTACGGAGCAACAAAATACTATGTTTACAACTGTATTATTGTAATTGCATAACTGTCTATGATGTACGCAAAGTGTCACTGACAACGTAGTTCGAACCAATGTCTGTATTTATTGCCAACATGGTTAATAAAGGTTTTCAAAAGTAAAAAATAAAATTTAAAAAAAGATGCAGTCATCATATGTGACCCCTGGTAGGCACCGCCATTTCCCCACCTCCAGCCGTCCTTCTGGAATCCCTTTATCTCATCATAGAACCCAGCAACTAACTTTTGATGAAAAAAGGTAGATTACAACAACAATGCAACTTATCCTCCTTCCCATAACAAAAAAAACCCAAACATACAATAGTACCATACACATTAATGAGTACTAAACTAAAATAGCAAACAACCTAAACATTACATTTTCCTTAGTGAAATAAAATATTAATAAAATATTACATGTGCAACAAGACACAAACTCTTCCCATTTAAAAACATACATAATCCTCTAACCTTTTAAGTTTAGATCTAATTCGGGCACAAATCTGAATGTCATCCATACTGTCCGTCACAGTCTGATAATTGGATGTAATCTTTCTCCTCCAAGCCTTCAGTTTCAAATCACTGCAAGTTGTCACCTTTCTCATGTTCCACCACTTGCCATTTGTCAAGCATAACATATTTCCCCTTGTGTCAGTAATTTCTTTAGAGCATGACCACTTTCAGCCACTCTTCCTGCAGATCCCAGCTCTCGCACATACCCAATCACCCACTTTTACCTTCTTACATCACTCTGTCATTCTTTTTTTTTTGTGTGGAGTTTTATATAGCACAAACTGGACCCAAAGGTATCAGAGCGCTTTACATGAGCACCAGTTACATTACAGACAGACACATTAATTTTTGTTAGGCACAGGGAGATTAAGTGATTTGCCCAGAATCACAGAATGTTGAGCGTCCCTGCCGAGACTCGAACCCGGTTCCCTAGCTCCGAAGTCGACCGCCCTAGCCGTTTGGCCACATCATCTCTCCCCTAATTCTCTCTGTCATCTTGCATATTTGTTTTGATACTTCTCCACTCTGTCTATTAAGACTCGTTTGTCAATAGAGGTATGTGCCATCCTTTCCAAACATACCGGAACTACTGTGGTACATGTCACCCTTTCCTTGAGCAGAAAAAACTGAGTTTCTCCTGTCACCGAATGTGGAGTAGTATGATAACTCCATAGCATGTTTTTTACTTCACTCTTCCAATTCAATCCTCCATTCATGGCTAGCTGAATACATTCCCCCAACACCCTGTTGAAGCGCTCCACTAAACCATTTTCACTGGGATGATAAACAGCTGTCCTATGATGCTCAATGCCATCTTTTTTTAGGAAAGACAAACTCCCCTGCCATAAATTGCAGAGCATTGTCTGTGATGATCACCCCTGGGCTTGATGAGGCAGGCTTGGTGTTGGGGGCAGAGCTTTGAGCACACTACACCCTGGTCAACCATGGAGGGGGAGAAGGAGAGGAGGCAGGGACTTAAAGATGGCACGGTCCAAGCACACATCTCATCACACTCTCCAAAAACAAATGACCTTTGAGGCAGGCAAAGACATCTTAGGGAATTTTTAAAACCCCTGATGGATGTCAGCTGCAAAGCAAACTACAGAACAAGGCCCTTCAGATAGAAGCAGTTGTTCCTTGCTTCACAACAACAGCAGACCTCCACAGAGGTTTAGTGGTTAAGATGTTGGATGACCATTTCCGCAAACTCAATGAGAAATTCTACAAAGGACTTGATCAAAAGGAAAAACTACTGATCAAAAAACTTGCTGACATTTCTGCAAACCCTTTTGACTGCTGCCTGCAGCCCTTCACAGCACTGACCCTGTGAACCAGTACACCTGTGACAATGTATCACAGATCAACATGAAAACAAAATTGTGACTTATAAAATTAAAAGTGAATATGAAATAATGAGAGTCAAGCTTAGTATCCAAAAACCTCTATCAGATTGAATCTGAAAGCCAGAGAAGCACGGTCCAGCTGCGTAGAGCCTCCACACAATGAGCTGGAAACTTGCTCTCTGTGGGGGTTTCCAGCTCACTGTGTGCACATCGTGCAACACTGACTCTTCACTAGCAGACCCTGTGAAGGGGGCTGATGACATACAGTGGGGCTATGCAAATTGCCAAGTCTGCCATTCAGGGCCGGACTGGCTACCGGGCTTTTCTTAATAAACAAGGCAAAACAAATGTTTTAAAAAGTATGCTTTAAAGCTATTTGTTTTGCATTGTTCATTTAGAAGCGTTGGCAGCTCCCCAGCAACAATATCAGCCCCTCAGCAGTGAACCTGGACCCCACCCTGCCACTCCATCAAAAAACGCCCGGTAGCCAGTCCGGCCCTGCTGCCATTGTGACTTCCCTGTCGCACAAAGTACCCCAAGTTCATTGTTATTTATGTAAGTGAGTCTCTGAGGCAGAAACCACGGTCTGTAAATAAATGTGAAACATTACAAAATAATGTCATCCTTCAATTTATGGATACGCCTTGGGTGGCCCATGGCTCTCTTAGGAGAGCCTGACCCAACCGACCACTACACCCCTTTGGAGCTGGGACTTGAACCAAGACTCCTGCAAGTTCCCTTCACTCACAAGAATTCCCAAGTAGGGCACTGTAGCGACTGTGCGGTCCAAAAGTCCTGGCGCATGAGGAACCATTCGTGCCAATACTGATCGATCTGGTGAACCTTATGACACATGTGTAGGCCATGCCCCATATCCCTAATGAGTGTGAGCTGCATGTGTGCCCACCACATCAATCCTTGTCACACTGCAGGCCTGCGGCAGGGACGGCTCCACTGAAAACCTATTTTCAGCTGTGCAACGTGCCATCTGGCATGCTCAAGCTCCTGCATCCACAAGCCTACAGGATATAGAAAGTTTTTCCAAAAATACGATCCACTTAACTCCCTCTACGTCCTCCCCACATACACAAACACAGCCCCCGTCCAACATGTTTCCTCTTGCCTTCCAAAGCTTGCTCTACAACAGTTATATTTTCACTTGGCAATAACATCAGTTGTCCGGTGACCCCGTCATTCCCAACTTCCAGAGACACAGCATCCCTTTAAATGCTGTGTCTCTGCTCCTTGCTGAACAACTTTGAACTCCCTTTAGGCGATGTGCTTGTTGCCTTATGCGTAGCAGCTACACCTGAGACAATTTATTAAAAGATACAACATTGGAACACATATTCTCTTCTAACAGTTTTGTGCTTTGGTAGGATGGAAAATCCATTTTGAGAGAACTGAATGTGTAAAAGGGCCAGGAAATGGAGTCCATAGAAGTGTGAGGGTCAAGACAGTACTTGATTCCGTGCTCATTTAGATCCTCGTCTCCCTCCTGAAGTGTCAAACAAAGGTGCCACTTGGGCTTTATGATGAAGATAGTTTTAAAGGGACCACACGCATGCAACAAGGTCTTTCAGTCTATTTTAGGAGCTTTCATGCTACCATGCAGTGAGGGCTGACCATCATCTGGACACCGCCTCGTTTAGGAAATGTTACCTTAATTGTGACTCTGGTATTTCTAATCCATTCTTTCGTGATTGTATTTTTTTTTTTTTTTGCAGTTTCAGATAGCGCAAACTCGACCCGATACACAAAGACACATTCATTTTTTTGTAGGCAATAGGCATGGTAGATTAAATTGATTTGCCCAAAATTACAGAATGTTGAGCCAACGCCGAGACTGGAACTGGTTCCTCAGTTCCAAAGCCGGCAGATCTGGCCGTTACATCACATCTGCTCGCCACTGTATGCTATGTTATCAACATTTGCTAATACCTGCTTCTATTAATATCCCATGCTCTCCATGCCACTGGAGTCAAGGTAGCCTGGCTGATCAGGGGTGATACCCCGAAACTGGTCCTAGGATGCTTGTTTCCAGTCCAGGGAGGACTTGGCCTGGCAGTTTGGGCTGGTCTGTTCCCACGAGGTACAGGCTCAAGACTGATTGGCATATGGCTGAGTCTTAACTGGAATGGCAAGGGGAGCAAAAAAACGATGGATTTAGTCCCAGATCTCTGTACTGGGGTGAATGCATGACATTGTTCAGCATTCTGTCCATCAATTATTCTTTTTGCATTTGCTTCTATTAATATAGCACATAATCACTTTATCATTTTCATGTGGTTCTGGGATTTCCAACGGTTGTGTATACGTTGTTTGTTTGTGACTGTTATCTATTGTTGGTCGAGTTTTGTTTAGAGTCTAGTATAGTAACTGGTCAGATCTTTGCAGTGTGGTATGTGTACACATGGGTGTGCTAAAGGATATAGCTGTTTTCATTTAGTTGGGTCTTTGGAGATTGCTTTCTAGACAGGTTTGCTAACTATGATGCAGGGTTGTAGGTGTGATGGTGTGGTATGTTTGAGCTAACTTTATCTGAATTGTTCTAAGATGTATGTTGATGTGGTGCAAGGGAAATGGAGTTGAGCTGCAGCTCTTTGATTACAATCTGGCTTTGGTGCTATACTATGTGCATTGGGGCATCAGGGATCTGTCTAGCGGGGGTGTCCTAATACTCGATTTCTAATCTATTGTGTTCTGTTTTAAAACCCAAATTATAAGAGTGATTAAAGGTGCTGTGCAGCAGGAATTATTGGTGGAAGTGGTGAGTGCAGTTGGGCATCCGAGAACACACTACGTTCCTTGTGCAGCTTCAAAGTCCCAACAATCCAGAGACCCCACAGTAGACGGAGGGGTTTCCATCAATGCATTGCCAAAAATGAACGACTTCCGCGTGATACAGAAAGAGGTGTGATATTGTAAATTTACCAGAGAACTGGGTTAGGCCTTTCACGGTTTATGGTCAATGGTAGAAAGTAATCAGTCCTGCAAGTCCAACGCTACCATCCAGTCTCCAGGGTCGAGGGCAGACAGGACCTGAGCCAGGGTCAACATTTTGAACTTCTCCTTCCGGAGGAAGCGGTTGACGTCCCTGAGATCTAAGAAAGGACGCAGGCCCTTTTCCTTCTTGGGCACCAGAAAGTAGTGGGAATAACAACCACGACCTACTTCTGGGGCAGGAACGCGCTCGATGGCTCCCTTGGCCAAGAGAGCCGTAACTTCCTGTTGGAGAAGGGTCAGATGATCCTCCGACATGCGATGGTACTTGGGTGGCATGGGTGGAGGGGTAGCCTCGAAGGGGAGGGAGTAGCCACTTCGGACTATTTGCAAAACCCACCTGTCCGACGTGATGGTGCGCCAGTGGGGGAGGTGATGGCGAATCCTGCCGCCCACTGGCGTGTGATGGGCCTGAAAGGTTGGACTAGGAGGGTTTGGAGGCTGCTGTAGAGGGGGCTGTGGTGGACTGGCCCGCCCTCTGGCCCCCAGAACCACGTCGGTGATTCCCACGTCCCCGGCCACGATGAGATGGAGCAGCTTGCGCTGGCCTGTGGCTCTGAAAGGAATGTGTTGGGGCGCCCCTTTCGTGCAGGGCGCATGGTGGAGAGGCCCAAGGACTTGGCCGTAGCACGAGTCTCCTTGAAGCGCTCTAGCGCACTGTCTGCCTTGTCGCCAAACAGGCGACGGCCATCAAAGGGCTTGTCCATCAAGGTGTTCTGGACATCCCCAGAAAAGCCAGTCGTCCTCAGCCAAGCGTGACGGCGAAGTGCCACCGACGTTGAAATGGTCCTACCCAGTGAGTCGGCGGTGTCCAGTCCACAACAAATGGCGAACTTTGCTGCGTCTCTCCCCTCAGCAACAGCACGAGAGAGCACGGTCCGGGCCTCCTCCGGACACTGAGGCAGCACTTGCGCCACCGTATCCCACACGGAGTGGGAATAACGGCCCAAGAGGCATGCGGTGTTCACCGACCGCAGCCCTAAGCTGAAGGAAGAAAACAACTTCTTCCCCAGCTGATCCAGCTTTTTGGATTCCCTGTCCGGTGGTGCGGTAGGGAATGCGCTTTGGGAGCTGAGGCTTGGACCACCAAGCTCTCGGGGGAAGGGTGTTGGGAGAGGAAAGTGGGGTCGCCCGTAGCCGGGCGGTGGCGTCGGGCAACCATCCTATCCACAGGAGCCCCTGTGGTGGACCTGGACCAGGTGCCCAAAAGGATGTCCGTAAGGGCCTCATTAAACGGCAGCAGGGGCTCCGAAGAGCTCGCTGCCGGTTGAAGCACTTCTGTCAGGAGGTTAGTCCTGACTGCCACAGTAGGTAGCGAGAGGTGTAGGGCCACGACCGCCCTACGCAACACCACTGCGTAAGACGCTCCCTCCTCCGTAGCCACGGTAGGAGGAGACAACATGCCACGGTCTGGTGAGGTGTCTAGACCACTGGCATCCCCCAGGTCCTCTCTCCAGTCCTGGTCGTACTCTAACTGAGCAGTGAGAGGGTCCTCAGACCCCTCCCAGTCTTCCTCATCCTCCTCTGGCTGCCAAACTGGCTGAAATTGGCAAGGGTGGAATGCAGGCACAAAAGTACCCATCGGCGTCGGATCCGGCGTCGGCCGACGCCGGTCCGACTCCGTATCCACATGGAGGTGGGAGCCGGGGTCGACGCCGGCTGGAGGTCCAGCCGGCGTCGGCAGCGGATGCGGTGCCGGTGGAGTCGGCGCCAGTGGAGGTGTCACAAGGTCGACCGGCGCAGATCCGGATCCAGGCCTGGATCCATGGGGGCCCTGCGGCGCCGGTGCCGGAGCCGCCAGCAGGGAAGGCCTAGGGCCCCCAACCGAGTCCGCGGGGCCCGAAGGCGCACCGGCGGAGTCGGACTGCCCAAAGATGGCATGCATGGCTTCGTAAAACTGACGAAGCTTGGCAGGGGTCGCTCCGGGTCCCGGAAAGGGAGGGAAACTCGGAGTCGACCCTTCAGGCTCCGCACACTGAGCCGCAGGAGTGGCACCGCCCACATCCCTTGTCGCGTCAGCCGACCGACAGGGAGAAGTCGAAGAGCGACGATGCTTCTTCGACTTCTTCTTGTGCTTCGACTTACCTGACCCCGAGTGCGAAGACTTGGATGACGAGTGGTGATGGCTCCGTGACCGGTCCCTCGATCTACCTCGCGACCGGGACCTCGAACGGCGCGGAGCCGACTGCCGGCGCTCAAGAAGCTTTCGGGACCGCTCCCGCAAAGACTTCGGAGCCATGGTCCGGCAGTCTGAGCACGACTTGGGGTCATGGTAGCGCTCCAGGCAAAAGAGGCACACGCGGCGCGGATCCGTTACCGACATCATACGGGAACAGGAACCGCAGGCCTTGAAGCCGGGCATCCCGACGTGCACCAGGAGTCGGTAGTGACTCAAAAAGATGTCGACAAAAGTCGCTCAAAATTTCAGTCAAAAAATGACTGGAGGTACCGCTCTCTCCGGATCTGCGCTGGCTGGCGCGGAAAAAGAAAGAACTGACGTCAGCGCGCGCGGGCGGCGTCTAAGTAGCTACCGTGACGTCATCCCGGCAACCACGACGCCAACGGCGGACGCGGAGCTGACCGACGCCACCTTCCGACGCGCAGAGGTACTGCTGACGAAAAAACTTTCCGGATCCAGTCTGACGCCTGGGGGTAATTCTAAGGTAAGGAATCTATAACTAACTGTTCTAAGGTAAGGAATCTATAACTAACTGTTTCTTTCAGATAATGTCGTCACAAATCACCGAGCAACAACCCCTGACTTGACAAATCCAGTGAATTACTTTGTTGGTCAGGGAGTCTTCCCCCTCATGCCCTTTCCTTTTGTCGAGTTTCGGAAAATTGACCATATAGATTTTCTGGGTGGTTGGCAAGAGTGGGATCGTTGGTTGAGTCCGGACGTTACATGGCAGCGATTGACCCAAGGATGGAAATGTATTTCTGGTCCCAGGGCGACTCAGGGACCCATGCGCGACCACTGGGTTAGAGGAATAGGTGGCTCGATTGGCATTTAGTTCTGATGATGCTTGGGTGTGAGGAACGAAGGTTGGATTAGACTGGATAAGCCAATGAGAGGCGGGATCCTTTAAACCGATGACTGCCAAGTGGGGTATACGTTTGTTACCCGGAGTTAGTGTTTGAGCCTCTGTCACAGACGTCACAGGTGTGGAATGCGATTGGGGGGTAAGCCATTCTGCAACAATGACTTAACTAATGTATTGAGGCCCTCAATCATACATCTCATAGTCCCTATTTCTGCCCTGAGCGTGTTGATAAGTTGATGTGTGTTCTGGGATTCCGGGTGTGGTGCTGAAGTGGTCGCAACGGATGCGTTAGAGGACTATTGGGGGCTGTTTTCCTCACAATCAACAGCCAAGTCCAAGAGGGGAGTGAACCTGTTTGCACAGGGGATAATGGTTTCTGGCTGCAACGTATTGCTACTAGGAGTACCTAGGAGATTCGTGGGGGGAGAGTGGACCCTCGCAATATGGGATGGGGCCTCCGGAATGTGTTGAGTGGTCCCCTTTGGGAGTGACTTTTTAAACATTGCTGGAATGGCGGGGGCGACTGGGGCTAATAATACTTGGAGAGGGTCGCCCAGAGGGAGTGCGTGAGGGAGCATCTGGTTCAACTTCTAAAATTCCTTCGCACTCACTAATCAGACTATCAATACGGTCGATATGCTCTAGGACACAGTTACTTCCTGAGTTTTTCATTGATTTTCTGACTTTTTTCCCTTTCCCCGTTTGCCCTCCACCGGGTCCCTCCATAGTTTTTCTCTTCCCCATCTTTCAGCAGCCTCGGTCACACAAGCTGAGGCAACCAGAAACCAGCTGTAACCTATCCCCTTGCCAGCAATCGGTGTCAGAATGTTACAGCAAAGTGATAGACGGGGGGATTCGGTCTCCAAACTGCAACAAACAATGAGTGCCTAAAATCACTTCCCCCTGCTACTAGAGCCGTTTAAAATAAGAAAAAGGAAGCAGGCACTATCTCAAGGAAATATTTGGTTTTACAGAGACAAGAACAGGCTCCCACAGCTAACAAAAGAGATGGAAAGCAAGCGACCAGCATCAACATCAGCAGTCCATAACAGTGTCCTTAAGCGAGTTAGCAGACAGTCCCCGGCTTGCTTGTAATCAGTGAGGTAAAAAAACCAGACCTTGGCCAACACCAGCAGTTGGAAAAAAAAGGGGAAAGGGCACAGTACCTTAAGTATCTAATTTCGACCTGCTGTGGGCTGTAAAATTGCCAGGTGAAAGGGAGGTGGCCCTGCCCCTTCCTGGCAATGACGGGCCCGCCCTTTGCCCGGGCTTCGCCCACGCGCGGCCCGCGCCGCGGGTCTCGTTGGGCGCTTGAATGCGCGCTGGCGGCCCCTCCCTCCAGGGAGCAAGGGCTTCTGGGACAGGTAGTCCCTCAGGAAGTGTGGCAGCTGGAATGTGGCGAAAAGAGGGTCCCGCGCCACGGGTCTCGTTTGGCGCTTAAATGCGCGCTGGCGGCCCCTCCCTCCAGGGAGCAAGGGCTTCTGGGACAGGTAGTCCCTCAGGAAGTGTGGCAGCTGGAATGCGGCGAAAAGAGTGTCCCGCTCCGCAGGTCTCGTTGGGCGCTTAAATGCGTGCTGGTGGCCCCTCCCTCCAGGGAGCAAGGGCTTCTGGGACAGGTAGTCCCTCAGGAAGTGTGGCAACTGGAATGCGGCGAAAAGAGTGTTCTTTTTTGAAATGTGACACTGTATATACATTGAAAGACCAACAGAATACTTATATTGAGCTCACAAAGGATACGTTCAAAGATGGCGTCGATCTACAAAGTATCGGCTGGTCAGTGTGAAATATAATTAGCTCATACAGAGCTTGATAAGTTAACAGAACTGTAAAGAATTGAATGAATTACAGTTTGATGCTATGTCTCTTGGATAATCATGTATTTAGACATATGAGAAACATGCGAAATATTGTCTTAAGGGGCATAGAGACACTCAAAGATGGCGTTGATCACCAAACCATTTGTTGATCTCTATGAAATTGAAGTCCGTCTTCCATGTCAATGAATGTAAAATGTAATTGGACATCTATATATTTTTTAAAATATGAACATGTCGTAGCTGCAAACGCACTGTCAGTCGAAAAAGGCGCGAGCCGAAACGCGCCCTGTTTGTTTGGTGACTCAGTAAATAAAACCGAGTCATTTCACCTCTAACGTGAGTGCGGTCTCTTCATTTCTTGGAGTTTGGAGCTGGATATATATATATATATATATATATATATATATATATATATATATATATATATATATATATATATATATATATATATGTCAATGCTCCAAAGTGTGCCCACGCACAAGAACGCACTCGGGCAGCAATTAGCTCGAACGAGTCTTTATTATCAAACCGCATATACATTTGCAATGTCAATCAAAGCCGCGTTCCGATGTATATAATCGGCCCAATGAAATGCGGTTGCCCAATCTTGAAATTGTTGCCCCGAAGTCGAACTCGGCAAATTCCAAGTCCGTCGCCCCCCTGCAATCCCTGGGGTGGTGCGTTCTCCACGGCTGGGCGGCTTTGCCACATTCCTTAGATTGGAGGTATCATGTCTGTAGTGTTGCTTAATTATTAGGAGCAGCATGGGGATTCTAGAATTATAGATTGTGGGCGATGTCAGTATTCTCATGTTGACAGTTAGAGGCTTACCTGGCTCTGGTGTGGCTGTCTTTCTGGATGCCACTTAGCAAATGTACCTTTTCACTTGAAGAAGCTTCCAATCTTTCTTAACAAATTTGGGGCCAGATGTACGACCCTCAGTGTTTGCGACTTGCGATGTGCATTTTTTGCGACTCGCAAACACTGATGTACAACAGTGTCTGAGACACTGTTTGCGTTACCCAAATGGGTCACAAAGGACCTGCCTCATCAATTTCATGAGGCAGAACGCATTTTGCGACCCATTGGGAATAGCTGGCACTCACAGGGATGGTGGCCTGCTGGGGGCAGCAGACCACCATGTCTGTGACTACTTTTTCAATAAAGCAGTCTTTTTTCTAAATGCAGCCAGTTTTCCGTAAAGGAAAATGGGATGAATTTTAAAAGAAAAATGAAACCTTTTATTTTTTAAGAGCAGGCAGTTTAAACATGGGTTTAGGAAACATCACGTAAACGCTATTTGGAAGGGGTGTTTTCGAATACAAATTTATTATGGTATGTATTAATGGTTTGCGACTGAAATCCTATTGCAAAACATTCATATTTTGTGACTGACTCAAATGAAGGTCATAACCCATTTGCAAACGGGAACGGGTCACCAAGGGTCCCAATCCCCTTTCTGAATGGTAAATTTTTTTTTTTAAGAGTAGGTAGTCGTTCCTCCAAGGGCCACTGCCTAATCAGAAAAAAGTGTGCAAACTTTTTCCTTTTTTAAACGAATCCTGTTTCCCTTTTCGGAAAACGGGTACATTAAAAAAGATTGCTCTGCTGACCCCAACAAGCTACCATGCCTCTGATTGCAGCCAATCGTAGATGGATGCAATTTGCGACCCACCTCATTAATATTTATGAGGTAGGTCAAATTGCGACCCACTACGATTCTGGTATTTTGTGAACTGACCTATTAATACATTGGTTGGTTTGCAAATTAAGAATGCATTTTGTAAAAGTTGGTGTGCAAATGTCAACCCCTTTTACCTAATGTGCTTGTCGTACATGAGGCCCCAGGTCCCTAACATCTAAATTCAAGGGGATTGTGTTTCAGAGAATGGTAAATCAGTTTTAGGGTCAGTGGACCAAAGAGCTTGAATCATAACATTGGACCATAACAGCCAGAACAGGTTTTAGTTATTGAACCTGAATATACATTTATTAACAAATTAAAAGTTGACTTTCCCAAATTATTTTCAGGTACCGTGGGAGAATTGAAACGATTTATGCATAGAATCGTTCGCCAGGAACATCTCATTGAACATAAAGAAGGGAGATGAATCGGAATTGAATAAATTGGAAAAGTCAGGAAAAATTGAAGCAGTCGAAGTGCCCAAGTGAATGGCGTCCTTGGTTGTGATTAAACATTCAAATGTAAAGATCATATTATGACTTGATCTTCACAATGAATTGCTGTGTATGACCAAGGGTGTTAAGTGGTTTTCCAAATTAACTTTAACTTCGGTCTACCATCAAGTAGTCTTACAGCCAAAAAGTAAAATTTTAACAGCCTTTATCAAATCATTTGGGTGCCACCACTTTTAACACATGCCATTTGGTTGAGTCAGCAGCGGCTATTTAGCAATGGTTAATATACAAAAGCTATACAAGTTTGAGCAGAATTGTTTTCTTCCAAGATGACGTGAGATTAAGGAATGTTTTTTAAATCTTTGAAGAAGAAGGACTGGCGGAATTTGTGAATTGTACATTTGATGTTAACTCTCTAATGTCTTTGGGGCACCTAGTTTGTGACAAAGGCATTTTACCTAAACCTAAACTGGTAGAGGCCATTATGAGTACACCTTCGCCTTCCAAGAAAGATGAAGTCAGATCATTCCTGGGTCTGGCAGAATTTTGTTAAAAGTTGATAAAAAAACGTTACTGATAAAATGTATGACATTCGTCAGCTGTTAAAGAAAAATGCTGACTTAACTTGACCCAGGAAACACAAAATAATTTTTCACTATTAGAATTAAATATGCAGGACTGTGCCTATGAGGGGTTTTTATGCTACTAGTAAAATTGTTGTGATCACGGATGCCAGTAATAGAGGTTTACGTGCCATTCTCTCTCAAATTGAAGAAAAGGGAAAATAAGTACGTCACTGTGGTATTTGCAGCTACATCCTTAACACAACCTGAAGATCCTTATTCGGTCATTGAGAAGGAAACAGTGACTTGTGTGTGGGAGGTAGATTATTTTAGGTAATTTGTGTGGGGTGCTGAGTTTGAACTAAGAACTGATCACACACCTTTAACTAAAATTCATACCACCAGTGGAATACAAAAAGCTACTCCTCGGATAACAAAGAATGTCTTTCCGACTTACAATTATGTTGTATGATACTTAACAAGGTTCATTAATAGTGGGCATATTTCTTAAGTAGAGAGAGAGAGAGAGAGAGAGAGAGAGAGAGAGAGAGAGAGAGAGAGAGAGAGAGAGAGAGAGAGAGAGAGAGAGAGAGAGAGAGAGAGATCTCTTCCATCTGCAGATGCAAGAGAAGACAAACAAGGTGGCAGTCACATCTGCACAACTTGGCCTCAACATTCACGGGGGAAAACCAAGATCCTGAAGGTTATCGCTGTCAGCACAACCGCAGTCACTCTTGCAGGCGATGCACTGGAAAAGGTTGATCCTTCCAGTGTCAGCTGGGCAGTGTTAAAGACAAGCAGGGCAGCACAGAGGCCAATGTCACGGCAAGAATCGCCTAAGCAAGAGTTGCCTTCAATCAGCTAAAGAAGATCTGAAGCTCCAAGGACCTAACACTGCAAACCGAGATCAGGCTTTTTAACACCAACATAAAATTGGTCCTTCTGTATAGAGCAGAAACTTGGAGGACAACAGTGACCACCACCAACGAAGTCCAGACATTCATCAACACCTGCCTTAGGAAAATCCTCCAAATCTGCCAGTCAAAGACCATCAGCAACTACAACCTATGGCAGCAGACTTTCCAACTCCCTGCTCATGAAGAAATCATGAAAAGATGCTGGGCTGGATTGGCCACACCTCCTGCAAGCCCTCATCAAACACCACCAGGCAAGCCCTGACCTGGAACACTCAAGGGAAAAGGAAAAGAGGAAGGCCAAGAAACACCTGGCGCCGAGTCCTCGAGGCGGACTGTGCAAGGAGATGGGTTACACCTGGAGTCAGATTGAAAGAAAAGCCCAGGACAGAGGTGGCTGGAGAGTCCTGGTTGATGGCCTCTACCCCAGGAGGGGTAGTAGGTATAAGTAAGAGCCCCTTTACCCTTGTAAGAAGTCTTGGTGATGAATAGGGTGAATTCTCTGTTGACAATGTAGTGCCTAATACTAAGGCTATATCTAAGGATGGATGGAAAAATGGATATGAAAAGAATGAACAGTTGATTGAAATTAAGAAAATTACCACATCAAGATGGGGAGAAAATACCAGTTTAAGTGAAGGCGACGAATTATGGATGGATGATGTTGGTTTCATGATTGTCCTTCCTGCAACGCTGGGGAGAAACATTATTAAGATCAATGATGTAAGTCACTTAAGAATCGTGAAAACTAAATGAAGGATCAAGGAACACTTTTGGTGGCCAGGTATTGACTCGGATACAGAGGAATTTGTGCTTACATATGTTGTGTTTATAAGTGCAGACAAATCACAGATTACATTCAGACCCCCCCTTTGTGTCTCATAGACGTTCTTTGTACCCAGTGGGAAACTTTAGCTATTGACATTCTTGGTCCCATACATAGTAGTAATGAGAACATGAAATATATTCTTGTGTTAGTGGAACTATTTTCTAAGCAGCCTCAAGTTAAAGCTATAATTACAGTGGATGCATCCAGTGCAGTCAAGTTCTAAGGGGATTTTTTTCCAAATAGAAGGATTGCCGAAATACTTGGTAAGTGTTCTTCACATGAAGCAGAAGCCTTCCTCTTCAGGAAAGGTATAAGACAAAAATGTTTCACCCTGCTGACAATGGTAGTGCACAACACTTAACTGGCTCATTACGGGTTGCGTGCAGATCCCTTACCTTAGAATTTCCCCAAGGCGTCAGAGTGGAATTTTTCGTGAACAGTACCCCTGCCAGTAGGTGGCATCATTCGGCTACGCATGGTGTCGTCGGCATCGTCTGTGCTGGAAGTGACATGCACGGCGCCTATATAGGTGCCCCTCCAGTGTGCTGACATCAGTTCCTTTTAACAACTTTCCATGTCAGAAGCGCGGAGCCACAAAGAACACCGACCACTGGTGTGTGAGTCTAGGGCCCTTAAAGGGGGAAACAACCCTGAATCTAAAACTCTAGCCATGTCCAGAGATGCAGGGCCTCTTGACAAAGGGTCCACAAACCCACCCCGCCTTGTTTGTTGCAGTAGCACACAGCCGAGGTGGTGTCCATGAACACCTGCACTAGCCTCCCCTTGATGGGGGGTAGAAAGAATTTCAATGCCAGCTGGATCGCCTGAAGCTCCAACAGGTTGATGTGGAGCCCGGACTCTGCCAGAAACTAGACTCCTCTGATCTCCACCTCTCCCAGATGGCCACCCCAGCCCAGAAGTGATGTGTCTGTCACTACAGTTTGATCTGGTTGGGTGATAAGAGAGTGGTCTGCTGCTGATCCAATCATGGTTCGTCAGCCACCAGTTTGCAGTTCCCTCCAATATCTGGACCTTGTAAAAGAGATTCCCCTGATGCTGCGCCCACTGGAACTTCAGGTCCCACTGCAGAGCCTGTATGTGCCAATGGACATGGGCCACAAGCACGATGCAGGACGCTATGATGCCCAGCAACCTCAGAGTCAGTCTCCCCGAAATCCAGGATAGAGGCTGAAAGGTCGGTATCATAGCCCGAATATCATGGACTCGTCGCTCAAGGGGATGAGCTCAAAACTGCACTGTGTCCAGAACAGCTCAGATGAAAGGGAGCATTTGAGAGGGAGCCAGGTGTGACTGCGGCATGTTGATAGTGAGCCCCAACGAGTGTAGGAGGTCCGCTGAAGTCTGGAGGTGGGAGACGACTGCCTGGGACGAGCCCGCCTTCAACAGCCAGTCATCGAGCTCGGGGAAGACTGGCACCCCTGATCTCCGCAGATGACCTGCAACCACCACCATCAACTTAGTGAACATCCGAGGGGTACTGGTAAGACCAAAGTGGGGCACTGCAAACTGAAAGCGCTCGTGGCCCACCGTGAAAAGAAAGTAACACCTGTGGACAGGCAAAACGGGAATTTGCAAATATGCTTCACGCAAGTCCAACGCTACCTTCAAGTCTCCCGGGTCCAGGGCAGACAGAACTTTACCGAGCGTAAGCATTTTGAATTTCTCCTTTCTCATGAAGAAATTGAGAAGGTGCAGGCCTAGGTTAGGACAAAGACCCCGTCCTATTTAGGCACCAGAAAGTAGCAGGAATAACAACCACAACCTACTTCTGATGCCGGCACCCTCTCTTTGGCACCTTTATGGAGGAAGGATATGTGGTCCTCCGACATCCTGTTGCAAGTAGGTGGCGTGGGTGGAGGGGTAGTCACAAAGGGTAGGGTATAGCCCCTTTGGACAATCTAGAGAACCCAGAGGTCGGATGTTTTAGACCTCCAGTGGTGCAGGTAATGGCGTATCCTGACCCCCACTGGATGTCCCTGATGGTCGGAGGGCAAACTAAAGCGGCTTGGAGGCTGCGGCGGCAGGGTGGTTTGTGGGCTTGCTCGACCTCTGATTATCTGACCCACAAGGTATGTGGGTACTGCATCCTCGGCCACGCAAAGGCTGGGAAGCCTGCTGGCCGTGATGGCTGGTCAGATAGAAACGCAGCTGGAAGCCCCATCCGTGGCCACGAAACGAGCGAAAGGTGGACTCGGGTTGGCGAGAGGCCATGAAAAGGCCCAAGGACCTGGCCGTAGCCTTGCTGTCCTTGAAGCGCTTTAGCACTGCGTCCGCCTTGTCTCTGAAGAGACTGGACCCATCCATAAGAATGTCCATGAATGGGGCCTGGACATCCCCTGAAAAGCCAGTGGTTCACAACCGACGATGAAATTCCGGTGTCCAGCAAATCAGTTGTTTCAAGCCCACATCGAACGGTAAACTTAGCTGCATCCCTCCCGTCGGAAATGGCTTGAGAGTATGGCTTGGGCCTCCTCTGAGACCATAGGTAGCACCTGCTCATCTGAGTCCCAGATTGTATGCAAAATCTGCCCAAAAGGCATGCGGTGTTCACCAACCGCAGTGCCAGGCTGGCAGAAGAGAGCATCCTCTTCCTCTCTTCCTAAAGGTATCCAGCCTCTTGGTTTCCCTGTCCAGTGGAGTGGTAGGGAATGTGCCAGGATTTATTCTGAAAGTACAGGCTTGGACCATCAAGCTCTACAGAGTGGGGGTGCTGAGTGAGGAAAATGGGGTCCCCTAGAGCGAGGCGAGAGCAGCAGGCAATTGTCCTGAGCACAGGAGGCCGTGGGCAGGGCTTGGACTAGGCCCCATGCAGGCTGTATGTAAGGGCTTTATTAAAAGAAGAAGTTGTTAATAATAACCTGGTATTTGTAAAGCGCGAACTAATCACCCATAAGGGTCTCAAGGCGTTGGGGGCCCTCGGGGAGATTAAGTGAGCTATTGCCCAGAGTCACATGATGCGGAGCTGATCTGCCTCTGGCACTGGGGATCGAACCGTGAGCCCCGTGCTACGGAGTCAGCCACCCTGGCCGCTGCGCCACACCTCTAGTTCAGATTTAGTGACTTCTGGTTGAAGCACCCCTGTCAACACATTCGCCTTAACAGCCATGGGATGCAGTTGAAGGTCCAGGACCTCTGCAGGCACTCTCCTCCATAGCGATGGTCGGAAGAGAGTCAAAACTAGTGTCTGAGGAGGTGCCCAGGCTGCTGGCATCCGCCAGATCCTCATACCAGGTGTTGTCCTCAGTGTCATCTAATGGCTGGCATTCATAAGGGTCCAATGGCCCCTCCCAGTCATCACCAAGTCCAGTGCCATAGGAATAAAGCAATGGCTCCCATCTAGGGGATCTGACTACAGTCAGCACCGGAATTGACGTCGGACAATATCGCTCTGGCTCCATGTTGGAGTCAGGGATGGCAGTGCTGGCATTGGAGCGGGCGTCGGTGAGGTACGAGCGGCGATGCTCCGGATCCATCAATGGATCCAAGGGGCCCAACTGGCACTGAGAGCGAACCAGCTGGCGTAACACCAGTAGGGGCAACTGCCGAGCCAGTGGGGCCCAAAGGTACTCCTGCTGGGATGGGCAGACCAAATATGAGGAGCATAGCCTCATAGCATTCACATAGCTGGGTGGGGGGTCGCTCTGGCTCGTCGAGCAGCAAAGAGTTTTAGGGACCACTCCCTCAAGGCCTTGGGGTGCATGGTGGACAATCGGCGCAGGTCATCGCGTCATGGTCACGTTTCAGGCACCAGAGACATACCAAATGTGGGACCTTTGTTGGTGGCAGGCACCACATGACTTGAAATCAGCTTTCCTTGGGGAAATACCTTCCTGCGCGGACGATGCTGACGAACCCACAAGGAGCCCAACTTTGCCACCTACCGGCACACTGGTGTACTGCTCATGAAAAAGTTCTGGATCCAGTAGATGCTAGGGGAAATATTAAGGTAAGGAGTCGGCGGCTAGAAGTCTCCATCAGATAGCGGAGGGCACAGGACCGCAGCTGAGAAGATGATTCCTCCCTGCTGCCAAAACAGAAAAGGGGTCGGAGTGGAGCGGTGAGCAGAAGAAGGTCAGGCAGCACAGGAGAGAGGTCATGGAAGGTCATGCTGATGTCATGACAGTATGGCACAATGATCTACATCTATTGGTGGTGGTAAGATAAAGGCCTGATAAAGGCCAGGGCCCTTTGAGCTAATTTGCTAGGGTTAACCTTGAGTCAGACTTTCAGCCCAGGAAGTGTTCTTCTATATCCGCATAGGGAAAGAGGTCTCTGAGTAAGCAGCAGCCATCGGTTAGAGAAGATTCGGCGATGATGCCTCAGTCAAAAGAACACTATAGATGACCAGGATAGTGTTCACAACAGTTAACATGGACAAGTATAGGCACACTCACTTCACCCTATACCATTCCCCATTCTGGGTCGAGGAAGGTGCCACAAAACAATGTTATATCATCAAAGACCAGTGCCATTGGGCTGTGACCCATCTAACAGAGAAAATTAAATACTATGCAGTGAAGCTTGATCTGGAAGAGAAGGATGATTTATTTGACATAGATGAGCTTTCATTGGCTACTCTGTACAGTCCAACACATATTGAGACACCCAGAGAATTTGTTTCTCCCACAATTCATGTCAAAGATGCGTCCTGTATATGATGCAAAAATGGGGTTATTGGTTACAGGTCTGGTTGACTAAGCGGGCTGTCTATAGAAATTTAGAAAGTGACTCCAAACATTCAGTAGAATAAATTGATAAAACACAGAAAAAGTGTTTGTGGAATGTAATGATGAGAACTAGGACATTTTTTGGGGCTATGTTTATTACATCATATTCATACATAGTCATTGTAGATAAACTCCCCTAAACTGTAAATGCACAACCAGAAAGAACACATGCACCTCTTTCCCTTGAGCGAAGAAATACATAAAAACTATACCTCTCTCAAACTACTCCGACAACCTCAGCAATAACAGTAACTCAATGTCCAAGGCTGAGCTTGGGAGGATAGAAGGAGTAGTACATTGAGTGTGCAAGGCAAAGAAAAAGAAGAACCTCAACAAAAAGAACCAAGCAGTGAAAAAACTATTCCCCTCATCATACTTCACCTCACCATTCATGCATCAAGGCACCATGTAGCAGACTGTGCTGGTCAATTCTGCGATTCAGGAGTAGACTCCCGGTGGGCTCTATAACAGAATATCATTTACAGAAATATCATTTGACATAAATGTTGTGCTTTAAACATCATTCACAAAAATATTGTCCCATTGAGTGTAGATTTGTATTATTAACTCCAAAGGGGTGATATTTTTCTAAACAATATTTAGGACACTAAATTTATGGCAAACAATATTCAGGTAACAATATTCTGCGACCATACCGTTCTTTGAATAGTTTTAAAGGAAGACCCCAACATCCAGGTGGCCCAGATACAATACAAACTGTCAAGAATAGGTATTAACGCTTAAGTTAAAGTTTATGTCAAGTACAGGAGTGGGCCATAGACATGGTTGTATGTGTGAAGGGTTGACATTTTATGACTAATTATCACATGAATGTTAAATGTATAATTATGATAGGTAGTGATGAAGGAAGTGGCTATTAACCTGGCTCGAGGCCAAATAGTATATAATCTCCGCTATTTACCAAGCAGCCGGCAAAATAGTACATAATCAGTACTATTTAGCTTGCATCAGGCTAAATAGTAGAGATGAAACACTATTTGACCAGCGGCTTGATAAAAAGTGTGTTGGAGGTCTTTATTTAGCGTCATGAAGAAAAAAGGGACTCCAAGCATTTGTAGGGAGGTGGCCATCTTGTAATGGGGGTGCAGCATGTGTGAAGTCTTTGAAAGTAAGTGCATATAGAAATGCATACATGCCAACATTTTGTAACTGAAATGAGACATTTTGAAGCAAAATGGGGGAATTTGTTTTCCCCATTGACTTACAGTGAAGTGGATGATATTTTAAGCTGGAGACAGCTAAATTAAAGCCCTTTTGGGCTTAAAAAATTGAGTCTCCCACTTGAATCGGAGCTGTTGCCATGTATGCAAATTTACAAAAGTATGTAGAAAGGTATGTGCATGAAGTAAGCTAAGTTGATTACAGATGAATAAACTGTAAAATCAATTTTGAATAAAAAAGCATATATGTGATTGTAATATTCAAATAAAAAATGTATGAATCAAATTTCTGATTTAGGAGCTTCAGGATATGGCACACTTATATTTTGCGTTGCTGTCTAACAGTCTTTGGCTCTATGGTTTTAAGGCATATTACATAATGTTTTATTCACTCACGAGAATACACTGATGTTCATGATCCTACTTTTGATGATTGTGGAGTGCTCGACTCTTTTTGGGCTTCTTATGGAAGGTCTAGTGCTAGCTTTAGGCTGCCTTTTAAGGATCATTGTGCTTGCTTAGTATTTCACACCTGGCAACATAGCAGCAGTGGACAGACAGCAGAAAACATGGAATGCAGAGAGATAGGTGGTGTCTGGGCCACAGAGCCGGGGACACATATAGTAGGCAAATGGTGCTTAGGGGCACAGTGCTTTGGGACCCTTGCAGGAGGTAAATTGAGTGGGACACAGTAATGAGGCTTCTGTGGAATAGGAAAGTGAAAGCAAGAGACAGGTAAGTAATGCACGTGGGTCATTCAGGCGAGGAGTTCACTGAGCTGCATGCTGAATGAACACGTTTTCATACACCCAGCAGAGTGGGTTTCAGGCATAGATGCTTACTGGTCCCATGTCATGAGTGGCCCCTTCATTGACATTTTTGTCAGCCGCAAAATGTATCTTGGGAATGGTAGTTTCAATTTGTAACATGCTAGGCAGTATTTTAAGTGGACAAAGCCCTGTCTCTACTGTACCCTCATTTCTTTTCTATGCTTGACAGTGCTGTCCCAATAAATAAATAAATATCTGAATGACAGGCTTGGAGGCTGTACCGGACTAAAGTCATTGTGGAGTGGGGCTGAGGAAGGAAGAAGTAGGACCAGTAAGAGGGGATGATGACCTGTAGGACCAAAAAGGCCAGATGGTTGACCACCAGGAAGGCTAGGACGACAAGAGCCATAGGGGTAAGTTCAAGAAGAACCAGGTCCAGGTAGACCTAATCCACGCGGACCAGGGCTACAAATGCTAGAGGGGACCAGGAAATAGATGAGGAGGATCAGGGCAAGGAAAAATAGGACTAGAAGTACTGGGACTAGCAGGAGAAGGATCACGATGGGTCTCAAGGACCTGAAGTACCAGGGTTAGAAGGAACAGAAGGCCCTGGGCCATAAGGCCAGGACAACCAGGGCCAGGTGCAGCAGACCGAGGCAAGCAGACCAAAGAGGACCAGTACCAGGAGAATAAGGGAGAAAAGGATCAGAGACAGGACGGCCATGACCACAGAGATCAGATCAAGGAGGACCAAAGGGCCAAAAGCAAATGGATCAGGATCACCACAACCGGAAAGGACCAGGGCTAGCAGGACCGAGAGACAGTAAATCAGAATGACCAGGAGAGATATAAAGGACTATAAAGTCCACGCCCAGTGGGACCATGATCAGAAGGTCCATGAGGGTCAGAATCAGAGGATCCTAAACCAGGATAACAAGGACTACATGAATCAGGGTTACCCGCCAAATGAGAGGAAGGACTAGGGCCTGTGCCATAGGGATGAGGAAGACCAGACCACACACAAGTACAAGACAAGAAGGATGATTAGGACCAAGGAGAGAAAGACTAGTATGGCTGGTGGACCAGGAGAACTACCACCCAGGAGAACTCAAACTATAATGACCAGGACCAAGAGGCTCAGGACAAATGGGCACCGAATCTTGAGTAGGACAAAGACTATCAAGAACAAGAATAGCACTACCTTCGCCAGGAGTGCCAAGGAAGTGAGACCAGGGACACAGGCAACCTGAGCCATAAAGAAAAGTTCTAGGAGGACCAGGAAAGTAAGGACTAGTGGAACCAGGAAGATAAGGGCAAGGAGGATCATGACCTTGAGTACCAGGACCAGGCAGACCAGGTTGATGAAGAAAAGGAGAGGATTAGGACCAGGGGCATCAGGACCAGGATGGCCACAGCCTGGCTGTTTACGCCATGGAGCTAGGAACAAGATGGTGAGGAAAATGATGAACAGGATGGTCAGGTCCAGGAGGACCAGAGAAAGGAGGACCATGATCAGTTAGTGTAGCACGAGAACAAGAAACAGAAGGACCAGGGCCAGGAGGATCAGAACCACAGCCATAAAGACTAGCAACATTAGGAACATGATGATTATGCCAATAGGACCAGAGGAGCAGAATAAGCAAGAAAAATGAGGGGGTCAGTACCAAGGATACCAGAATGACCAGAGCAAGGAGAAACTGGACGAGAGAAAAGAGGATTAAAAGGACCAGCACTAAGAGGACCAGGAACAGGTCTAGGAGTGCCAGAGTCTCCATGACCACAGGACCAGGGCCCAGAGCATCACACGGAGCAGCAAGACCAGGACATGGGAGTAGCAGGACACTTGGAGTTGGGCACGACTGATAAACAAGCGTAGCCTTACATAGGAGTATATATCTAAAGAAAACCCGTCCCCTTTCTTTTGTTAGTGTAACATTGAAAGGTTGTAGTGTTCTATGTAACCAGGTCATTGGTGTATGGTGTGGTTCAGTAGTACTAGGATCAGGAGACCAAGGAGGGTTCGTAGAAAGAATGGGCCAGGAGCAGGGCCAGGACGACCAGGGTCAGGAAGAATCAGAACCAGGAGCACCAGATTCTGAAAATCTGTACTAAGGTGACCAGAACTAATAGGACCAGGGATAGGATGAAGATCAGAGTACCAAAAAAAAACAGAAAAGGGGGACTTGGAAAAGAATCAGGAGGAGGGCCAACCCCAAAAGGCATTGAAGGATGAAGACCGAGAGCAGGAGAGAATTCTAGTCCACATGTTTTAGGATATCTCTTTTGTAAATGGTTCATATTCATGCTTCTTATGCTATCAGAACCTAAAAACCCCACCTTTTTAGCCCACGTATAGAACTGGTAAATATTTGCTGAAATATCAGAGGATCCAAAGTGAAAAAAATCCCAGGACTGTTACACTCTGACCTGTAAGTCATAGCAGACACTGTCTGATGCTGGCACAGTAGTTTTAGGGTGGATATGAGGACAGAGGGACTAAAACTTGGCAGAGGGTCTAAAGGTGTATGAGTGAAAAGGAGTGTGGTCTGTGAGGGATGGCAGAAAGGGTGTTAGAAACTCAGATGTCTGACGTCAGCAAAAATGGTAATGGCTAACAAAGGGGAGGGGGGGGGGGGTTTAAAGAGCTATAGTAATCGAGGGGTGCTAGAGAGCCGGCAAGCAAGATGGTTGCACCTATGTGAGGCTTCTTCAGTTCAGGGCACATATCCGTCACAATCCTGTCCCTAAAGACCACCTTCACCTCTCAGACCTATGCTAACTGGCAATTAGACACTCTTGCTGGAAGAGTGCTACAGAATCGGCCGTAGCTGTGCTGTTTTTACAATACAGCAAGGCCTCGATCCTCCCTGCCTCCACTGACACTGAAGGGTGGCAATGGAGGCTGTTGCGGCGCAGAGGCCTTACACCTCCCTATCATTGTTTGTGGGCGCTGCCCCATCGTCCCCCTCTTGACATCCTCCACTGACACCGGACAGAGGAGGCTACCTGCCTTGGGGAGCAGTGGCGTAGCTAGGGGGAAGAGGGGTGGCGGTCTGGCCCGGGCGGCACGGTTTTTGAAGGCGGCGCGCAGCGGCACTTCACTCCACCCCCTTCCCCGCCTTACCTGCATGCACCGATTTTACCTGCACGTCACTGGGGGAAAACTGAGGGACCGCCAGGGGCGGCAATAGCGCTAGCTACGCCACTGTTGGGGAGACAGGTGCTGAGAGGCCTGATATTACGAAGGCTCGCGGTCCGGTAAGGGGCGCTGTGGGCTCCAATGCGAGGGTGCACGGAGTGAGGCACTGTCGATACGCGAGATCAAACTGGGGTCATCGGTGATCCCTTATGGTGCCTACAGCCTGGGGGAGGTGTGATGTGGCCCTGCCCCCACGCATGAAAATCGAGTGAGGACTTGGGAACTCGGGGCAGCGCGGGATCTCGCGAGGCCACAATAGCCAGCAAGCCCACCTTACAAGGAGCGTACATGGAGCACAGGGGGGTCCGCAGAGCCACAGGTCACTTGCTGTTGTTGGAGACCGTGGCACACCTGATTCCAGAGTTTGTCTAATTAGTTATGAAAAGTGTCCTGGTTGCCCATTACTCCTTGGCACTGGGGTGTATTCTACCCTGTAGCAAACTACTCGGAGGGCTGCATGAGGGTGACTCTGCTAGATATCGTTGGAGTTGAGGCCTGAGCCCCTGCGACAAACTTAGCACAAAAGTTAAAACACCTGGGCACTGCACTCAATACTCCTTCTTGCTCCACAGCTCTTGTGCTCTGGGATCACCTCGGAATTTCTATACAAAAAAGTTACCTCTTGAACCATAGATTGAGTATATTTTAACCAAGACGGGGCTACAAAATTCTCCATCTCTGTGGTTCAACTAATGAACATACTTTACTAGAGTATAAATTTTAGTATAACTAGTATTTTCCCATATCATATTTCGGGTGTAAGCCCAACTGGTTTCAATCGAATTAATACTCATAAGGCAGGTATTTAAATTATGTATTTTTCTATTTTGTAGATTTCAAATAATTTTTTTCTTTTCACATTAGAATACAATGATGACATATATATTTACAACAAACTTTGTACATTGCAAACACACAGATCAAATGAAGACAATTAATGAGAACAAAAAATTGACCTTAACATTACATTAATGCAAACAGTTAGTGAAAACACGAAATTGACATTGACAGTACATTGCACATATACATTTTCTGTACAAATTGTACGTAAGTGTCCAACTAAAACATTAACTGCTAAATGTTGGGATTTACAAACCTTATGTCCTCATACATTTATAATGATTAGGTAAGGTCATGGTGGGGTCAGAGCAAGATTCGATTATATTGATTATGTCAATCAATCACAGAATTTGTAGAGCGCACTACTTACCCGCGAGGGTCTCAAGGCGCTGGGGAGAGGGAAGGGGGGGGGGATGCTGCTACTGGTCGAACAGCCAGGTCTTGAGTAGCCTCCTGAAGGTCAGCAGGTCTTGGGTCTTTCGTAGGCTTAGTGGAAGGGTGTTCCAGGTCTTGGCGGCGAGGTGTGAGAAGGATCTGCCGCCGGTGGTTGTTCTTCGAATGCGGGGGACGGTGGCGAGGGAGAGGTCGGCGGAGCGGAGCTGGCGGTTGGGGACGTAGAAGAAGAGTCGTCTGTTGAGGTAGGCTGGGCCAGTTTTGTGGAGTGCCTTGTGTGCGTGGGTGAGGAGTTTGAAGGTGATCCTCCTGTCGACGGGGAGCCAGTGCAGGTTCCTCAAGTGGGAGGTGATGTGGCTGTGGCGTGGTACGTCGAGGATCAGTCGTGCGGAGGCGTTTTGTATGCGTTGCAGTCGCTTGATGAGCTTGGCCGGGGCTCCCGTGTAGAGGGCGTTCCCATAGTCGTCTGCTACTGACGAGGGCCTGGGTGACTGTTCTTCTTGTGTCTGTCGGGATCCACCTGTAGATCTTGCGAAGCATGCGGAGGGTGTTGAAGCAGGAGGAGGAGACTGCGTTGACTTGCTTGGCCATGGAGAGCGTTGAGTCGAGGATGACTCCCAGGTTGCGTGCGTGGTCGGTGGGTGTCGGGGCTGCTCCCAGCGTCGTTGGCCACCAGGAGTCGTCCCAGGCTGAGGGGTTGGAGCCGAGGATGAGGACCTCCGTTTTGTCCGTGTTCAGCTTTAGTCGGCTGATCTTCATCCAATCGGCGACGGCCTTCATTCCTTCATGGAGTTTGGCTTTGGCGGCGAGGGGGTCCTTGGTGAGGGAGAGGATCAGTTGAGTGTCGTCGGCGTAGGAGATAATGTTGAGGTCGTGTTGTCTGGCAATGCGTGCGAGCGGGGCCATGTAGATGTTGAACAGTGTTGGGCTGAGGGACGATCCCTGGTGTACGCCGCAGATGATCTCGGAGGCTTCGGATCGGAAAGGTGGGAGGCGGACTCTCTGGGTTCTGCCGTCGAGGAAGGAGGTGGTCCATTCCAGGGCCTTGTCTCGGATCCCTGCGTCGTGGAGGCGTGCGCGTAGAGTGACGGTGGCAGACAGTGTCGAAGGCGGCGGAGAGGTCCAGCAGGATGAGGGCTGCGGTCTCACCATTGTCCAGCAGGATCCTGATGTCGTCGGTGGCGGCGATGAGGGCAGTCTCAGTGCTGTGGTTGCTGCGGAACCCTGATTGGGATGGGTCCAGGATGCTGTTTTCTTCGAGGTATCGGGTTAGCTGTTTGTTGACGATCTTCTCGATGACCTTGGCTGGGAACGGAAGCAGAGAGATGGGCCGGAAGTTCTTGAGGTCTCTCGGGTCCGCCTTGGGTTTTTTGAGTAGGGCGTTGATCTCTGCGTGTTTCCAGCTCTCTGGGAAGGTCGCGGTCTCGAAGGAGAGGTTGATGATGTTGCACAGGTGGGGTGCGATGGAGCTGCTGGCTTTGTTGAAGATGTGGTGCGGGAAAGGGTCTGACGGGGAGCCGGAGTGTATTGTGCTCATGGTCTTGATGGTGTCCTCGATGTTCACGCTGGCCCAGGCTGGCAGGGGGTCGTGGTCGATGGTGTGTGGCGGGTCTAGTGAATCGATCTTAGTTGGGGTTGTCTGGGTGTCGAAGCTGTCGTGGATGTCGGCGATCTTGCGGTGAAAGAAGGTGGCGAGGGAATCGCACAGGGGTTGCGACGGCGGGATGTCGTTGGTGTTGGAGCTGGGATTGGAGAGTTCCTTCACGATGTTGAAAAGCTCCTTGCTGTTGTGTGCGTTGTTGTCGAGGCGGTCTTTGAAGGAGATTCTCTTGGCGGACCTGATGAGGTGGTGGTGGTTACGGATGGCGTCTTTGTGGGCTGTGTGGCTGTCCGGTGTCTTATCGCTGTGCCATTTCTTCTCTAGTTTCCGGCAGGTACGCTTGGAAGCTAGGAGTTTTGAGGTGAACCAGCTGGCTCTTTTGGTGGTGTCGCTGTAGGTGAGCTTTTTCAGCGGGGCGAGGGTGTTGGCACAGTCGTCCATCCATCGTCTGAGGTTGCAGGCAGCGTCGTCGGTGTTGGATGGGTCGGAGGGAGGGCTGAGAGCGAGGGTTGCCCAGAGTTGGTCTTCGGTGACTTTGCTCCAGCAGCGGCGTGGGATCTGTTGGGTGCGGTGGTGTGTGGTGGGTTACTGGAAGGTGAAATGGATGCAGCGGTGGTCGGTCCAGAGGAGTTCCGTGGTGTGGCTGAAGGAGACGTGGGAGCTTGAGGAAAAAATGGGGTCAAGCGTGTGGCCGGCGAAGTGGGTCGGTGTTGTGACGAGCTGGCTCAGGCCGAGGTTGGCGAGGCTGTCGATCAGGGTGGTGGAGTTGCTGTCGTTGTTGTTCTCCAGGTGAAAGTTCAGGTCTCCGAGGAGGATGTAGTCGGTAGAGGTCAGGGCGTGCGTGCTGATGAAGTCTGCGATGGAGTCGCTGAACTGGGGTCGGGGCCTAGGGGGTCTGTAGACAAGGGTGCCTCTAAGGGTGGTGTTGGGGTCCGTGTGGATCTGGAAGTGCATGTGTTCGGCGGTGCTGAGAGTGTCGTCGGTGCTGGTCGAGACTCTGATGGTGTTCTTGTGGACGATGGCGATTCCTCCTCCTACTGCGTTGATGCGGTCTCTGCGGGTGATCTTATAGCCGTCTGGGATGGCTATGGCGATGTCGGGGGCGGAGGAGTCGTTCATCCAGGTCTCTGTCAGGAAGGCGACGTCTGGTGATGATGTGTCGAGCAGGTCCCAGAGCTCGACGGCGTGTTTGCGTGCGGAGCGGGTGTTCAGTAGGATGCACCGGAGGTGGTTGAGGTCCTTCTTGGTGGGCGCCTCGGTGGCTCTGAGGCTGGTGTAGCTGCAGTTCCGGCAGGTGAAGGGACCATGGGTGCGTTTCGGGGCGGCCTTGAAGCAGTTGTGCGTCCGTCCGGGGTTGAGGGCGTGGAGTGTGGTGGCATCGTATCGGCGTCGGTCCTCGAGGCTGGAGCGGGGGGCGCGCGGTCCAGGGGTTCTGGCGCTGGGCGCGGTCCAGTCGCGGACGGGCGCAGACGGGCTTGCCTTAGGAGCGCCTTCGGCGCGCCAGCGGCGCGCCCGCTGCGCACGTCCGCTGCGCGGCCGCCATATATGGGGAGGTGGGAGGGGAGGAGCAGCTGGGAGGCGGGAGGCAGGGGCAGCGAATGGGCAGTCAGGGGGCGGGGCCGCAGGGGACGCAGCGGCGGGAATGGAGAGAGGCAGCGGGGGGCACAGAAGGAAAAATGGAGAGAAAACAAACAGAGAAATACGGGCACAGTACAATGGGGCAGCGGGGGGCACAGAAGGAAAAATGGAGAGAAAACAAACAGAGAAATACGGGCACAGTACAATGGGGCAGCGAGGGGCACAGAAGGAAAAATGGAGAGAAAACAAACAGAGAAATACGGGCACAGTACAATGGGGCAGCGAGGGGCACAGAAGGAAAAATGGAGAGAAAACAAACAGAGAAATACGGGCACAGTACAATGGGGCAGCGGGGGGCACAGAAGGAAAAATGGGGAGACAAAAAGCAAAGAAATACGGGCACCGAGGCCACAAGCGGAGGGGCGAGCTTACCAGCAGCAGCAGCGGGCGGACAACACAGGCGGAGCTGTGTGGTGGGGGAGCGACCTACCTGGCAAGGTCAAGGGTCGCTCTCCTCACCGCGCAGCGGCCGCCATATATGGGGAGGTGGGAGGGAGGAGCAGCTGGGAGGGCGGGGAGGCAGGGGCAGCGAATGGGCAGTCAGGGGGCGGGGCCGCAGGGACGCAGCGGCGGGAATGGAGAGAGGCAGCGGGGGGCACAGAAGGAAAAATGGAGAGAAAACAAACAGAGAAATACGGGCACAGTACAATGGGGCAGCGAGGGGCACAGAAGGAAAAATGGAGAGAAAACAAACAGAGAAATACGGGCACAGTACAATGGGGCAGCGGGGGGCACAGAAGGAAAAATGGGGAGACAAAAAGCAAAGAAATACGGGCACCGAGGCCACAAGCGGAGGGCGCGAGCTTACCAGCAGCAGCAGCGGGCGGACAACACAGGCGGAGCTGTGTGGTGGGGAGCGACCTACCTGGCAAGGTCAAGGGTCGCTCTCCTCACCGCGCAGCGGCCGCCATATATGGGGAGGTGGGAGGGAGGAGCAGCTGGGAGGCGGGAGGCAGGGGCAGCGAATGGGCAGTCAGGGGGGCGGGGCCGCAGGGGACGCAGCGGCGAGAATGGAGAAAGGCAGCGGGGGGCACAGAAGGAAAAATGGAGAGAAAACAAACAGAGAAATACGGGCACAGTACAATGGGGCAGCGAGGGGCACAGAAGGAAAAATGGAGAGAAAACAAACAGAGAAATACGGGCACAGTACAATGGGGCAGCGGGGGGGCACAGAAGGAAAAATGGGAAGACAAAAAGCAAAGAAATACGGGCACCGAGGCCACAAGCGGAGGGGCGAGCTTACCAGCAGCAGCAGCGGGCGGACAACACAGGCGGAGCTGTGTGGTGGGGGAGCGACCTACCTGGCAAGGTCAAGGGTCGCTCTCCTCACCCGCGCAGCGGCCGCCATATATGGGGAGGTGGGAGGGAGGAGCAGCTGGGAGGCGGGAGGCAGGGGCAGCAAATGGGCAGTCAGGGGGCGGGGCCGCAGGGGACGCAGCGGGCGGGAATGGAGAGAGGCAGCGGGGGCACAGAAGGAAAAATGGAGAGAAAACAAACAGAGAAATACGGGCACATTACAATGGGGCAGCGGGGGGCACAGAAGGAAAAATGGAGAGAAAACAAACAGAGAAATACGGGCACAGTACAATGGGGCAGCGAGGGGCACAGAAGGAAAAATGGAGAGAAAACAAACAGAGAAATACGGGCACAGTACAATGGGGCAGCGAGGGGCACAGAAGGAAAAATGGAGAGAAAACAAACAGAGAAATACGGGGACAGTACAATGGGGCAGCGGGGGGCACAGAAGGAAAAATGGGGAGACAAAAAGCAAAGAAATACGGGCACCGAGGCCACAAGCGGAGGGGCGAGCTTACCAGCAGCAGCAGCGGGCGGACAACACAGGCGGAGCTGTGTGGTGGGGGAGCGACCTACCTGGCAAGGTCAAGGGTCGTGTAAGCACCCTTAATTGTGCATTAGTTTATAGTGCCTTTTGTACTCTGGTCACTTAGGTTAATCGCTCTTGGCCCCAGTTTATAGTGTGCCAACGCGTTTTGACCTTCTTGTCTGGACCTAAAACTGGTTTAAATTGAAGGTCTTCCTCAGGGCGGTGTATATTCTTTGGTGGACACTGTGAATCTATTAAAAGACAAATTTGAAAAGAACATTTATAATTAGTGTTTGTTTTAAATGAAAAAATATATATTTCTTGAGTCTCTACTTATGACATACCGTTGTTTAGTTGTTTATTGGCCTGTCGGTTTCCTACTTTATGTCCATGTGCCCAGCACAATGGGGATCTTTCATAGGGGATGATGGTGGGTAAGACACCTTTTGTTCTTGGGTCACTGTAGCCTGTAAGTTTATATGGTATTAACTGGTTAATATTATACATCTGTTGTCATACGTGCTTTTAAATGCTCATATTTATTGATGCTTAAACTTAGCGACATGCCTAGGACCGGTGGTTGAGTTACTTGGTATTGTGTTCATGCTTAGTGATTTGTAGTGAGGGATCTGCGTCATTCAGTTGTGCATGTGCATCTGTAATAAGTTGCTGCAGTCCGCAATACGATTACAGAGGGACTGAGCATGGTGCGCAATGTGTTCTTACTCTATAGTTAACCAGATACCGTGACGCATGCATGCTTGAACTTCCACGTGACATATAATGAGTGGTTTAATGCCGGTCTCACAAACATCGAGGACTCAATGTGGCCAGCAAAGGACCTGTTGTGTATATGCAGATAGGAGGTATAGTCCACAGTGCGATTACGAGGGGACTGAGCGTGATGCGCAATACTTTCTTACTCTTATTGCTAATAAGGTGCCGTAACATATGCATGCTTGGGCTTCCGCGTGATTTTAAATTATTAATTTAGTGCCAGTCTTTCAAACATGGAGGATTTCGTGAGGCCGGCGAGGGACCTGTGCGCTTACTTCACTCGAGACCCCTTCTTACTTGGAGCGGTGATTGGTAGGGGACTCTTCGCATATGTGGCTTCTTCCTGATGCTCCCGTGGGGGCCGCTTCACAATTCCTCTCCCTCCTCGCAAGGCACAGCGTTTCCTGAATTGTCTGTGTCCCGGTATTCTGACCTGTAGGCTGTTTTATTTTCCGTTTGAGAGAGCCCGCGATGTACGTCGAGCGTGATGACGTAGAAAGGCGTGGCTTCCGGGTTGGCAGTGATTGCCTGATCCTTGCCTGACTTCCTGTGTTAGTATAGTTTCCTAGGAACTTCAAGTAGCGCCTTCTTTGACCACGGGTCCACTCGCCTAGGTTGTATACATGGCCGCATTGCGGAAGCGTTTGAAAAAAGTGTCATAATTAATAAAAACTGTCATTTTTGCTGCTGCGTTTTATTGGGAACTGATCCTTATAATGTTGCAATCATTTTGATACCTGCACTTCATGGTAGCTGAATGGGTGACATATCCCTGTTCCCGTCCCATTGTTATTTTCAAAAACAATGCATTATCTCACTCATTTCATTGAGGCCATTTTCAGTTGTCCCCAAGCGTAAGATGGTTTTTGCTTCGAACCTCGATAATGTGGAATCTGTACATCTTCCTCTTATGTGTTTAAGGACGGTCCATTTTATATCTAACGGTCCATGCCCTTGTTCCTCACAGGGTTGGACCATTGGTGCATTCTGAACTTTGCACTTTATTCTGGATCTATGTTGTGTGATTCTCTTTTTTACAGCTTGAGTTGTTTTTCCGACATAGGCAAGTTGTCATGGGCATACCACACAATAAATTACATTTGTTGTATTACAATTTGTGAATTCTTCGTGTGTAATGGTTTTTCCTCTGTATTCAAATTTATCACCTTCGATGGTACTCATGCACGATGTGCAGTTTCCACACCCTCTGTGTCCTTTGATGGGGGGTAGACCTAACATAGTCTGTAGCAATGCTTTCGGTCTTGTCATTTGGGTGTTGGCACGTACCAATGTGTCTTTAAAATTTTTGTTCCTCTTTAAAGCAAAGACTGGTATCTCTTTGAATTCCTCAATGCCTTTTACGGTGTTCCAATTTTTTTGGGATTATTTTCTTGACCTCGTTAGAAATACCTGAAAACGTGGTTACGCATACTAGTGGTGTGGTTTTTTCATGTGCGTTTGGTGTCATTAACGTTTCCCTTGGGGTGTACCAAGCCCGCTTCAGAGATCACTTGAGGAGTTTTTTGGGATAGTTTCTTTCTAGAAATTTATTAAGGAGTGTTTTTGCATTGTTGAAGTAGTCCTCTGTCTTCGTACAATTTCTCCTGATTCTTAAAAACTGACTGTACGGGAAGTTTTCTTTTAGATTCCTCTGGTGGAAGCTTGAAGAATGCAGTAGTGTGTTTCTGTCAGTTTTTTTGGTGTAAAGGGAGGTGTATATTATCCCTTCTTCATGTTTCACAATGAGGTCCAAAAAATTAATTTCTTCCTTTCTGTAGCTAATCGAGAATTGGGTATCAGGGTTTCTCTGATTCAACCACTCATGAAATTCCTGTAGGGTTTCTGGTGTTTCCCTCCATAGCATAAAAACGTTGTCTATATACCGACGCCATATTTTAATATGGCCTTCAAAGGGATTGTTGTCGAAAATCCATCTTGCTTCATACATAGCAATGTACATTATTGCCATTTCGGGTGCAAAGGGACATCCCATTGCGGTCCCTTTGATTTGTAGAAATTGTTCCTCATTGAATTGGAAGAAATTATATTTCAGACACACCTCTGTGTGGCTCAATGGTTAGAGCGGCAGACCCTGATGCAGAGATCTGGCCCGGGACCAGGGTTCAATTCCCGCCTCGGCGGGTCTTGGGCTCAATTTCTTCGGACTTGATAATTCTCGCCTCGGTGCCTATTCTAATCATGGGTCCCACTCTGCAACTCTGGGCAATAGCTTGCTTAATCTCCACAACGGCCCCACCAGCGCTGGGATGCCTGCCTTCACCTTGGGGGTGCCCAGGAGTGGACATTTCACAGGGAAAAGCCAGGAAGGGTTCCACAGCGGTATGCGTACAGCGCCAGGACACCCCTTTGGGGGTATAAGTGCGCTTTACAAGTACAAATTTCATTTCATTTCATTTCATTTCACCTCTGCCATTTCTACCAGGTATTCTGTGGGGACGTTGTGAGGGCGGTCACGTTTGTCAAGAAAATATTGTAGTGCCTCTAATCCATCCTCTTGTTGGATGTTAGTATATAGGCTGACAATATCTAGTGTCGCTAGATATTCATTTTCATGCTCAAAAGGTTCGCCTTCCAAGATGGTGATTGTCTGCATTGTGTCTCTCAGAAAACTCGGCGTTGCTTGGACTAATGGTTTTAGGAACGTGTCAATATATTTGGCCGGTCTTTCTAGGATTGAATTTACTCCCGATATTATGGGTCTTCCAGGCGGGTTGCTTGAGTCCATATGGATTTTTGGAAGGACATATATTAATGGTGTTCTTGGATTTTCATTGTAGAGGTATTTAGCTTCCTTCTCAGATAGCCAACCCTGCTCTTCTCCTCTCTGTATGTTGAGTTTATGTTGCACTACTCTACTTAAATCTTCTTCTGTTTTTCTGTAATGGTCCAAATTGGACAATTGACGGGTGATTTCTGCTTCATACTTGGGTCTTTCCATGATGACTATTGCCCCGCCTTTGTCAGGTCTGAAAGAAAAATCAACCTTTTTTCCACCAGCAGCGAGTACTCCCATTGAACTGTTAACTTTTGAGAAAACCGTCATGAGAGACATAGATGTCTTGTCCAACAAGAGGGTTTACATCAAATGAAACATAACTAAAAATGAGAAGATTGCTCTGGAGAGATTGATGAACAACCAAGAAATTATAATCAAGCCCGCTGACA
The DNA here is from genome assembly GCA_963921515.1 of Calotriton arnoldi. Classification (NCBI taxonomy): domain Eukaryota; kingdom Metazoa; phylum Chordata; class Amphibia; order Caudata; family Salamandridae; genus Calotriton; species Calotriton arnoldi. The sequence continues at coordinate 843,164 of CAWUFW010004174.1, forward strand.
AAGGCGGGGCAATAGTCATCATGGAAAGACCCAAGTATGAAGCAGAAATCACCCGTCAATTGTCCAATTTGTACCATTACAGAAAAACAGAAGAAGATTTAAGTAGAGTAGTGCAACATAAACTCAACATACTCGTACAGAGAAAAGAAGAGCAGGGATGGCTATCTAAGAAGGAAGCTAAATACCTCTACAATGAAAATCCAAGAACACCATTAATATATGTCCTTCCAAAAATCCATAAGGACTCAAGCAACCCGCCTGGAAGACCCATAATATCGAGAGTAAATTCAATCCTAGAAAGACCGGCCAAATATATTGACACGTTCCTAAAACCATTAGTCAAAGCAACAACGAGTTTTCTGAGAGACATAATGCAGACAATCACCATCTTGGAAGGCGAACCTTTTGAGCATGAAAATGAATATCTAGTGACACTAGATATTGTCAGTCTATATACTAACATCCAACAAGAGGATAGATTAGAGGCACTACAATATTTTCTTGACAAACGTGATCGCCCTCACAACGTCCCCACAGAATACCTGGTAGAAATGGCAGAGGTGTGTCTGAAATATAATTTCTTCCAATTCAATGAGGAACAATTTCTACAAATCAAAGGGACCGCAATGGGATGTCCCTTTGCACCCGAAATGGCAGTAATGTACATGGCTATGTATAAAGCAAGATGGATTTTCGACAACAATCCCTTTGAAGGCCATATTAAAATATGGCGTTGGTATATAGACGACGTTTTTATGCTATGGAGGGGAACATCAGAAACCCTACAGGAATTTCATGAGTGGTTGAATCAGAGAAACCCTGATATCCAATTCTTGATTAGCTACAGTAAGGAAGAAATTAATTTTTGGACCTCATTGTGAAACATGAAGAAGGGATAATATACACCTCCCTTTACACCCAAAAAGCTGACAGAAACACACTACTGCATTTTTCAAGCTTCCACCAGAGGAATCTAAAAGAAAACCTCCCGTACAGTCAGTTTTTAAGAATCAGGAGAAATTGTACGAAGAGAGAGGACTACTTCAACAATGCAAAAACACTCCTTAATAAACTTCTAGAAAGAAACTATCCAAAAAAACTCCTCAAGAGATCTCTGAAGCGGGCTTGGTACACCCCAAGGGAAACGTTAATGACACCAAAAGCACATGAAAAAACCACACCACTAGTATGCGTAACCACGTTTTCTGGTATTACTAACGAGGTCAAGAAAATAATCAAGAAAAATTGGAACACCGTAAAAGGCATTGAGGAATTCAAAGAGATACCAGTCTTTGCTTTAAAGAGGAACAAAAATTTTAAAGACACATTGGTACGTGCCAACACCCAAATGACAAGACCGAAAGCATCGCTACAGACCATGTTAGGTCTACCCCCCATCAAAGGACACTGACGGTGTGGAAACTGCACATCGTGCATGAGTACCATCGAAGGTGATAAATTTGAATACAGAGGAAAAACCATTACACACGAAGAATTCACAAATTGTAATACAACAAATGTAATTTATTGTGTGGTATGCCCATGTCAACTTGCCTATGTCGGAAAAACAACTCAAGCTGTAAAAAGAGGATCACACAACATAGATCCAGAATAAAGTGCAAAGTTCAGAATGCACCAATGGTCCAACACTGTGAGGAACAAGGGCATGGACCGTTAGATATAAAATGGACTGTCCTTAAACACATAAGAGGAAGATGTACAGATTCCACATTATCGAGGTTCGAAGCAAAAACCATCTTACACTTGGGGACAACTGAAAATGGCCTCAATGAAATGAGCGAGATAATACATTGTTTTTGAAAATAACAATGGGACGGGAACAGGGATATGTCACCCATTCAGCTACCATGAAGTGCAGGTATCAAAACGATTGCAACATTATAAGGATCAGTTCCCAATAAAACGCAGCAGCAAAAATGACAGTTTTTATTAATTATGACACTTTTTTCAAACGCTTCCGCAATGCGGCCATGTATACAACCTAGGCGAGTGGACCCGTGGTCAAAGAAGACGCTACTTGAAGTTCCTAGGAAACTATACTAACACAGGAAGTCAGGCAATCACTGTCAACCCGGAAGCCACACCTTTGTATGTCATCACGCTCGACGTACATCGCGGGCTCTCGTAAACGGGAAAATAAAACAGCCTACAGGTCAGAATACCGGGACACAGACAATTCAGGAAACGCTGTGCCTTGCCAGGCGGGAGAAGAATTGTGAAGCGGCCCCCACGGGAGCATCAGGAAGTAGCGACACATGCGAAGAGTCCCCTACCAATCACCGCTCCAATTAAGGAGTCTCGAGTGAAGTAAGCGCACAGGTCCCTCGTCGGCCTCACGAAATTCTCCATGTTTGAAAGACCGGCAATAAATTAATCATTTAAAATCATGCGGAATCCCAAGCATGTATATGTTGCGGCACATTATTAGCAATAAGAGTAAGAAAGTATTGCGCATCACACTCAGTCCCCTCGTAATCGCACTGTGGACTATACCTCCTATCTGCATATACACAACAGGTCCCTTGCCGGCCACATGGAGTACTCGATGTTTGAGAGACTGGCATTAAACCACTCTTTATATGTCACGCGGAAGTTCAAGCATGCATGCGTCACGGTATCTGGTTAACTAGAGCAAGAACACATTGCGCACTATGCTCAGTCCCTCTGTAATTGTATTGCGGACTGCAGCAACTTATTACAGATGCACATGCACAACTGAATGACGCCAATCCCTCACTACAAATCACTAAGCATGAACACAATACCAAGTAACTCAACCACCGGACCTAGGCATGTCGCTAAGTTTAAGCATCAATAAACATGAGCATTTAGAAGCACGTATGACAACAGATGTTTAATATTAACCAGTTAATACCATATAAACTTACAGGCTACAGTGACCCAAGAACAAAAGGTGTCTTACCCACCATCATCCCCTATGAAAGATCCCCGTTGTGCTGGGCACATGGACATAAAGTAGGAAACCGACAGGCCAATAAACAACTAAACAACGGTATGTCATAAGTAGAGACTCAAGAAATATATATTTTTTCATTTAATACAAACACTAGTTATAAATGTTCTTTTCAAATTTGTCTTTTAATAGATTCACAGTGTCCACCAAAGAATATACACCGCCCTGAGAAAGACCTTCAATTTAAACCAGTTTTAGGTCTAGACTAGAAGGTCGAAACGCGTTGGCACACTATAAACTGGGGCCAAGAGCGATTAACCTAAGTGACCAGAGTACAAAAGGCACTATAAACTAATGCACAATTAAGGGTGCTTACATAATCAATATAATCGAATCTTGCTCTGACCCCCACCATGACCTTACTTAATCATTATAAATGTATGAGGACATAAGGATTGTAAATCCCAACATTTAGCAGTTAATGTTTTAGTTGGACACTTATGTACAATTTGTACAGAAAATGTATATGTGCAATGTACTGTCAATGTCAATTTCGTGTTTTCACTAACTGTTTGCATTAATGTAATGTTAAGGTCAATTTTTTGCTCTCATTAATTGTCTTCATTTGATTGTTCTGTGTGTTTGTAATGTACAAAGTTTGTTGTAAATATATATATCATCATTGTATTCTAATGTGAAAAGAAAAAAATGACTTGAAATCTACAAAATAGAAAAAGACAATTTAAATACCTGACTTATGAGTATTAATTCGATTGAAACCAGTTGGGCTTACACCCGAAATATGATATGGGAAATACTAGTTCTACTAAAATTTATACTCTAGTAAAGTATGTTCATTAGTTGAACCAGAGAGACGGAGAATTTTGTAGCCCCGTCTTGGTTAAAATATACTCACTCTATGGTTCAAGAGGTAACTTTTTTGTATAAAAATTCTTTATTATTGATTCCAGCCTCTTGTATCCACAAATGAATCACTCCCCATTAGGAGATCCTGGGATCACCTCGGGACACCTGCAGATGAGATTCCATCTGACTGGGTCTACTCGTCCCACCGTCATTTGCCTTGCACGGATGAGGCAGGACTAGGTGCAGGTTGCAAACTGAACCCTCCAGTCCTGTGCAGGTGATGCCCTGGTGGATCTCTGGCTGCAGTGGGATGAACTGGGTCCTCCCATAGGGGCTCGCTCTGTCGCTCTTCTGGGGTCTACTCTCTAATGTACATTGTATAGCGCACCTGTGTCTCATCTTCTACCAACATGGGAAAGACTGACGGGCGACAGACTAAATTGCAATTTGATGGCCATAGATCCTCCCATGCCCCCAGAAACAGCGCAGATTAGATGGGCTCCTGGACCCACCTATTGATGACTTTACCGATGCAGTAGACATGAATACATGGCTCATCACCGCCATGAAACACATCCTTACTTCCATTGAATCCAAAATGGACACCATGTGCACTAGGATGAACTCCATTACATACAAGTTAGAAAAATAAGATGGAAGCATAACTGAAACGGAACAAAGAATCTCGGCAGTCAAAGACACTGTCTCAAGTTGTGGCGAACAGATGCACAACATAGAGAAAGTGCTTAAAATTAATTTACGCCAAAAATGAAGACTTACAAGCTAGGTCTTGCAGAAATACCTTGCGAATCATGGGGATTCCGGAGTCTGCCAACACAGGAAGAATAGAGGTTTTTGTGGAGCACTTACTCACTACACACTTTGGTTCAAACTCTTTTTCCAAGTTGCTAATAGTTGAACGGGCTGCCACGCTTTTATGTCCCGCCCTCCAACTGGGACCCCTACATGGCCGATCATTGCTAAAATACTAAAATATCGCAACAGGCATATGGCTCTTCGCCTGGCACGGGAAAAATGCTCTCTACAACTCGAGGGTAATGCAGTGGCCATTTACCCAGACTTCACTATTGCTGTACAAGAGGCTTGCAAGAAATGTATACCCATAAAGCAGAAATTGCAACATGCCAATTTTTCTTATGCAATGCTCTACTCAGCACCTTTTCGCATCTCACATCAAGGCAAGGTGCTCATCGTTGCCACTCCACAACGAGCTAGCCAATTCCTGCGTCGTAACTCTGCAGGTACATCCTCAGAGAGCGGTGAGACTGCGCCATCCAGGTCCATGTCGCCATTGTCAGAACCCGGCTTGATCTTTACAATGGACGGTGACTGAGCCCCACTTTCAATACTTCGACTTGATCCAGTCCACCCGGTTTGCCCCAAGAGGCCATGTTCGATTGAAAGCTAGGGCTCCACTGCTGAGTGATGCCTAGTGGCATTTAATGATGATTCTGGAACTTGGACTACATATGTTTCCTTGCCTGACCACTCAATCTTCGGACCTATATGGTGATGGGGTACCTGAGGTGCCTAGTTTCCCCCCTGGACGCCCTTGTTCACTCCAAAAAGATCTGAATGACTCTTTGGTTGACCACCACAGGTTACACATAAAGCATTTACTGGGTTGCCTTTTGATTTTCTTTCGCACATTCTCACCTGTCTTTCTGAAGCAACTCCCACTTTGCTGTACTATACTTCCACCGCACCTCACCCTCCCTCTTTTGAGACTCCACTTGCCCCCGCTCTTTTCCTTCAATTCTACTTTCTTCTCTTGACTCTCATACTTCCTAACCATTGTTTGTTCACATGGAGGCATTGGTGATATTTCAACCGTATAGTGACAATGGGTGGCTTTGTTGTGTTTCTACTGGCTTTGGTTGTTGGGGAGGGAAATACATTCCTGGCGGGATTGGGCCGCCAGTGTGGGTGGAGGGTGGGTTGTGAAATGCTCAGTATGTTGGTCTATTCGTGCACATACATTTTTACTGTACATTCCGAACTTGACATCCCTGCTATATGTGTGATATTCCGTACTGAATGATGCACCTGCACCCAGAAACACAATCCAAGACGTTCAACCCTGAAATAGTACAGAACAGCAACACAAGTGTTAGATATAATTACCTAACGTGGAATGTTAGAAGATTGGGCAATCCATTGAAGCATAGACACATTTGAGCTTATCTGGATAGGCATAATATCCATATTGCTCTATTACAAGAGTCCCACTTAGGGTTCTCCACACACACCACCTTTGCTGCTCGTTGGGACTTCCATAGGCAATTCTCTACCTATTCCACATATGCGCACAGAACTTTCCACTCATCTACAAAGGTACACTCAACGATCCCCCAGGGCGCTATATGTTAATGTGGGACAGGTTTGCCTCAGTGGCTGTTACTACAGTTAATTGTTACGGGCCAAACACTAATGATGCTGCTTTCTTCGATAGGCTGTGGGGGCAAACTGTTGACATCGGCTCCACCCATGTGCTCTGGGGAGGTAAATTTTGATGTGCTGAACGCGGCTGTGGATAGATTCCATACCCCAACATCTTATCATAGCACTGTAGCCCGTCACATCCAAGGCGTAATGGACGAGAATGATATGCTGGATGCGTGGCACACCAACCACACTTCAGTTAAGGAGGGCACCTATCTTTTACTCAGGGGTACATAATAGCTGGTCAAGGCTGGATTACTGGCTCATATCTAAGGGTCTGGGTACATGGGTACACGGGGTTACACATTTGGCACGCACATATTCCGATCACTCCCCGCTACTACTGACGCTATGCCTTCGTCAACCTTATCCCCATATACCTCATGGAATCTCTCCTTCACGTTATTAGATGTTCCTTTCCATGAGGAATTGAGCGAGGAGCCCGTAGATTTTTTTGACGGAATTAAGGACTTGGTACCCGAAAAGGGCACAATCTAGGAGGCCTTCAAGGTCACAGTGAGCGGTATGTGTCTAGCCAAAGGTGGAGGTGTACTGCACTTTGTGAGAGATCATTTGAAAAGGTTGGAGAGAGACATTAAAACACTGGAGGCTCAGCTGGGCAATTCTGAAGAACCCGATGTGTCTGTTAGTATCAGGAAAGCCTTGATAGACTTTCAGGACAAGGCGGAAAGGGAATGTTTGTACCGTGGCAAATATGCCAGGGCGCAAGCATTTGGCGAGGGTGAGCGGGCCGCATAAACCTAATTTCACTAATGATATACTTGAGATTAGAGACAGGGATGGAACAGTATTCAAGGACACATCGGACATACTATGGGTGTTCTCCTCCTTTAATAGCAACCTGTACATGGCTGGGGGGACGCAAGGTGGGGACATAGACCTTTCTCGAGGATGTTGCGCTAGGCTGGCTGAGTGATACACAAAGGGAATTTCTGTCTGCTGATATAGAAGACAATGAAATCAGAGAGGCAAATATGCAGACGCAGTCCAACAGGGCCCCTGGACCTGATGGTCTACCCACAGACTTTTATAAGACATATTGAACAAGTTACTTACCTTCGGTAACAATATATCTGTAAGAGACATATATTAGTTCTAGATTCCTTACCTTAGAATTATCCCCAGGCGTCAGACTGGATCCGGAGAATTTTTTCTCAGCAGTACCCCTGCACGTCGGTAGGTGGCGTCGGTCGACTCCGCGTTAGTCGTTGGCGTTGTGATCGTCGGAATGACATCGCGGTATCTATTTAGAAGCCGCCCCTGAGCGCTGACGTCAGTTCTTTACACGACATTCCACGCCAGAAGCGCAGAGCCATGCAAGACACTGACCACTGGTGCACAAAACTAGGGCCCTGAAAGGGAGTTCCTTACTCTAGAAGTCAGTTCGCAGAACGGGAAGGATGGGTGGGGCGGTAAGGAAACTATAACTAATATATGTCTCTTACAGATATATCGTTACCGAAGGTAAGTAACTTGTTCATCTGAAAGAGACAATTAGTTATAGATTCCTTACCTTAGAATAGATACCCCAGCAATACCAACCCCGGAGGTGGGTCTGCGAACTAAGTTCACACCAGAAAGTCCTGGAGAACCGAACGGCCAAAAAAGCCGTCTCTCCGGGCTTGACTATCCAGGCAATAATGTTTAGTGAACGTGTGCAGTGATGCCCACATAGCTGCCTGGCAGTTGTCACTGAGGGGACTCCACGTCCCAAAGCAGTAGTGGCTGCCGTCGCCCTGGTGGAATGGGCGCGCAGTCCTACCGGAGGTTCCTTCTTCACCAAGGAATAACAGATCTTAATGCAAAGGACGATCCATCGAGAGATGGTCCGTTTTTGCACGGCCCGACCTTTCTTGGCGCCCACATAGCCAACAAAGAGTTGATCGTCCACCCGGAATTGTTTTGTGCGATCCAGATAAAACCATAACGCATGTTTTGGATCCAGATGGTGGAGTCTTTCCTCCTTCTTGGAAGGATGCGGGCGGGAAGAAGGTGGGCAAAGTGATGGTCTGTCCTATGTGGAAAGAGGTAACCACTTTGGGTAGAAAAGAAGGCCTATTTCGAAGGACAACCTTGTCCAGATGGACAGCAAGGAAAGGAGGTTTCGAAGATAGAGCCTGAAGCTCACTCACCCTGCGAGCAGAGGTGATGGCAACCAGAAAAGCAATTTTTAAAGTCAAGAGTCTGAGAGGACAATTATGTAGTGGCTCGAAAGGAGCGCACATAAGGTAAGTTAAGACAAGATTCATGTCCCACTGGGGCATTACAAAAGGAACAGGAGGAAAAAGGTGAGTAATGCCCTTAAGAAACCTATTTACAATAGGGGACTTGAAAAGAGAAGGCTGATCAGGAAGGCGAAGAAAGGCCGAAATGGCTGAAAGATAGCCTTTAAGGGTGCCCAGTGCAGAGCCCTGCTGGGCCAAAGAAAGTAAGAAGAGGAGAACCACAGAAAGAGGGGCAGAAAGGGGATCCACAGCCTTTGCTGCGCACCATGCCATAAATTTGTTCCAACTACAGGCGTATACTGTTTTAGTAGAGGGACGCCTGGCTGCCAAGATGACATTACAGACTTTGGGAGGAAGGTCGAAAGCTGTCAATTGCCGCCGCTCAATCTCAACGCAAGGAGGTGGAGGCTGGACAGGTTCGGGTGGAGGACCGTCCCCTGCTGCTGGGACAGAAGATCCTCCCGAAGAGGCAGTCTGATCGGAGGATCGATGGCCATGTTCAAGAGCTCGGGATACCAGACTCGTCTTGCCCAGTCTGGAGCCACAAGAATGACTTGGGCCCAGTCGCGATTGATCTTCTTCAGCACTCTGGGCAGAAGTGGTATAGGCGGAAAGGTGTATAGAAGACCGCAATTCCACTCGCGACGAACAGCGTCGCCGAGCGAGTGCCGCCTTAGAAATTCCAACGCGCAGAACTGCCGACATTGCACGTTCTCTTTGGTGGCGAACAGATCTAACCAAGGCTCTCCCCACTGCTGAAAGAGACCTTGCACCACCTCCGAGTGAAGACGCCATTCGTGATCCATCATGCACCGGCGGCTGAGTTCATACGCCCTGGCATTCAGAGAACCTGCCAGGTGTTGAACCACCAGGGACATGCCCTGATGTTCCAGCCATAGCCAAAGGCGAAGAGCCCCTTGACATAGGGTCCATGACTCCACCCACCCTGTTTGTTGCAGTACCACATGGCGGTGGTGTTGTCCGTGAACACCTGCACTATTCTTCCCCTGACAGAAGGAAGGAGTGCCTTCAGTGCAAGACGAATCGCCCGGAGCTCCAGAAGATTGATGTGGAGCCCAGACTCCGCTGGAGACCAGAGGCCTCTGATCTCTACCTCTCTCATGTGACCGCCCCATCCCAGCAGTGACGCATCTGTCACCACTGTGAACTCTGGTTGGGGAAGGGAGAGGGATCTGCCATTGACCCAATCCTGGTTCGTTAGCAACCACTGCAATTGGTGTGCATTGCCCTCCGAGATCTGGACGCAATCGGAAAGATTCCCCTGATGCTACGCCCACTGGAACTTCAGGTCCCACTGCAGAGTCCGCATATGCCACCTGGCATGATCCACCAGCAGGATGCAGGAGGCCATGAGGCCCAGCAGCCTCAGGGTCATTCTCACCAAAATCCGGGATAGAGGCTGAAACATCGGTATCATAGCCTGAATAGCCCAGACTCGCTGCTCGGGAGGATAGGCCAGAAACTGCGCCGTGCCCAGAACCGCTCCGATGAAAAGGAGCTTCTGGGAGGGAATCAGGTGCAACTTCGGCACATTGACTGTGAACCCCAGCGAATGCAAGAGGTCCGCCGTAGTCTGGAGGTGGGAGACAACAGCCTGGGGCGAGCCCGCCTTCAACAGCCAGTCATCGAGATAGGGAAAGACTTGAACCCCTGATCTGCGCAGATGAGCTGCGACCACCGCCATCACTTTTGTGAACACCCGAGGGGTGCTGGTAAGGCCAAAGGGGAGCATAGTAAACTGAAAATGCTTGTGGCCTACCGTGAACCATAGTTAACGCCTGTGGGCCGGCAGGACAGGAATGTGGAAATATGCGTCCTGCAGGTCCAACGCTACCATCCAGTCTCCAGGGTCGAGGGCAGACAGGACCTGAGCCAATGTCAACATGTTGAACTTCTCCTTCCGGAGGAAGCGGTTGACGTCCCTAAGGTCTCAGATAGGACGCATGCCTTTGTCCTTCTTGTCTACCAGGAAGTAGTGGGAGTAGCAACCACGACCTACCGCTGGCACAGGGAGGCGTTCGATAGTCCCCTTGGCCAAGAGAGCTGTAACTTCCTGACGGAGAAGGGCCAAATGATCCTCCAACATGCGATGGAATGCTTGTGGCATGGAGGGGGTGGTAGTCTCAAAGGGAAGGGAGTAGCCTCTTCGGACTAGCTGCAAAACCCACCTGTCCGACGTGATGTTGTGCCAGTGGGGGAGGTGATGGCGAATCCTGCCACCCACTGGCAACTGGTAGCCCTGAAAAGTCAGACTACGAGGGTTTGGAGGCTGCTGTAGGGGGGGGGCAGTGGTGGACTGGCTCGCCCTCTGGCCCCCAGACCCACGACACTGGGTCCAACGTCCCCGGCCACGTAGAGGTTGGGCAGCTTGCGTGGGCCTGTGGCTCTGGGTGGAACGTGGTGGGGCACCCCTTCCGTAGCCACGAAAGGGGCGAAAGGCAGACTGCATGGGACGAGAAGCGACTGGGAGGCCTAAGGATCTGGCCATAGCCCTAGAGTCCTTGAAGCGCTCGAGTGCGTTGTCCGCCTTGTCACCAAACAGGCGACGGCCATCAAAGGGCATGTCCTAAAGTGTAGATTGGACATCCCCAGAGAAGCCAGAGGTCCTCAGCCAGGCGTAGCGCCTCAGGGCTACCAACGTGGAAACCGTTCTGCCCAGCGAGTCAGCGGTATCCAGCCCACACCGAATGGTGAACTTTGCTGCGTCTCGACCCTCAGCAACAGCTCGGGTGAGCACGGCCCGGGCCTCCTCCTGGCACTGTAGCAGCACCTGCGCAACCATGTCCCACACTGCGTGTGTGTAACGGCCCAAGAGACATGCAGTGTTCACCGACCGCAGTCCTAAGTTGGCGGAAGAAAACATCTTCTTCCCAAGATGGTCCAGCTTCTTGGATTACCTATCTTGGGGAGCTGTAGGGAATGCGCTACCTTTTGAGGATGAGGCTTGGACCACCAAGCTCTCGGGGTAGGGTGTTGGGAGAGGAAAAGTGGGTCGCCTGGAGCAGGGCGGTGGCGTCGGGCAATCATCCTGTCCACAGGTGCCCCTGTGCTGGGCTTGGAACAAGTGCCCAGTAGGATGTCAGTGAGGGCCTCATTGAAAGGTAGCAGGGGCTCCGAAGAGGCTGCTGCCGGCTGAAGCACCTCTGTCAGGAGGTTAGTCCTGACTACCACCATAGGAAGCTCAAGGCCCAAGGCCTCAGCCACCCTACGCAACACCACAGCGTAGGAGGCTTCCTCCTCCGTAGCCATGTAGAGGGAGAAAGCATACCAAGGTCTGGGGATGTATCCAGACCACTGGCTTCACCCAACTCCAGTCTCCAGTCCGGCTCTTCCAGCTGGTCTGCTAGAGGGTCAACAGTCCTCCTCACCTTCCTCTGGCTGCCAGTCAGGGCGGAAAGGAACGCCAGGAAAGAACAGTGGTACAGAAGTACTGGTCGGCGCCGTTCCGGCTCCGTGTCCAAATCCGGGGTGACGCTGGGGCCGACGCCGGCCGGGGGCACAGCCGGCGTCAGGGGTGTCGTCACTGGAATCGGTGCCGGGGACGGTACAGTGAGGTTGACCAGCACTGATCCGGATCCAGGCCTGGATCCTCGGGGGCCCGCCGAAGCCGCCGGCCTCGAAGGCCCAGGCCCCCAACCAAGTCAGCGGAGCCTGAAGGCGCGCCGGCAGAGTCAGGCTGCCCAAAGATGCCGTTAAGCGCTTCGTAGAAAGCTCGAAGCTGGGCAGGGGATGCTCTGGCTCCCGGAACGGGAGGGAAGCGCAGAGCCGTCCCAGAAGCAGGCTCTGAAAGTGGGGATGGAGAGCGACGACACTCCGGGTCCCGCGTCGCGTCGGCCGACGGACGGGGAGAAGGCGAAGAGCGACGATGCTTCTTCTCTCCTTCTTGCGCTTCGACTTACCCGATGACGAAGACTTGGATGAAGAGTGATGATGGCTCCGCGGCCGGTCCCGTGACCTCCCTTTTGACCGGACCTCGAGCGGCGCGGAGCCGCCTGCCGGGCCTCAAGAAGCTTTCGGGACCGCTCCCGCAAAGACTTCGGGTTCATGGCCCGACAGTCGGAGTACGACTTCGGGTCGTGGTCGCGCTCCAGGCACTAGAGGCACACGAGGTGCGGATCCGTGACGGACATCAACTTGTGACAGAAGTCACAAGGCTTGAAGCCGGTCCGAGGACGGGACATCCCTCACGCACCAGGAGTCGAAAGACTTGAAAAGATGTCGAAAAAGGGTTAGTCAAAAAGAGACTAAGGGGCACGCTCTCTCCAGATCTGGGCTGGCTGGCGCGGAAAAAGAAAAACCTGACGTCAGCGCGCAGGGGCGGCATCTAAGTAGATACCGCGATGTCATTCCGGCGATCACGATGCCAACGACGAACGCAGAGTCGGCTGACGCCACCAACCGATGCGCAGGGGTACAGCTGAGAATAAATTTTCCGGGTCCAGTCTGACGCCTGTTGGTAATTTGAAGGTAAGGAATCTATAACTAATAGTCTCTTTCAGATCGGTATGTTACTACCTATCCTGAAATCTGTATATCAGGAGGCAAACTCCTCCGGTGTACTCCCACCCTCCATGAGGGAAGCAATGACCATCGCTCTGCTAAAACCCGGTAAACCTACCGACAATTGTGAATCTTACCACCCTCTATCTCTCATCAATTATGATGCCAAATGTCTTGCAAAAATCCTAGCTAATCACCTAAGCCTCCTCATGACATTTATGGTTAGGCTGGACCAGTTGGGTTTTATTCCTGGGCAAGCAACATCCCACAATTTGCCCACCTTGTTTTCACTCTTGTAGGACATAGATTCGGATCTTGCAGCAGTGGCGGTGTTCCTTGTCGCCACTAAGGCGTTTGATTCATTGGAGTGGAAATATTTAGTGATTGTTCTCCGGCGTATGGGCTTCCCCTCTCCTTTCTTATCATGAATAGCCCTCCTTTATTCCCAACTAGCTGCAAGGGTAAAGATTAATGGCACCAGCTCAGACCCATTCTCCATCACTCTGGGAAATAGGCAGAGCTGCCCCCTATCGCCGTTGCTTTTTGCTCTGGCGATGGAGCCACTGGCTGCCAAGCATCACTGCGAATATGCACTCAGATATCCCACTAGACATTTGATTGTGTCCCGATATGCTGACGATATTAAGTTATATTTAAGACATCCTCAGGAAAGCTTGAATGGGGTACTGCGCAAATTTGTACGGTTTGGTGGATTGTCAGGCGTTCAAATTAACTGGGAATAATCCAATGTATTCCCCCTCATCCCTTCCATACTGCAATTTAACTCAGACTTTCCATCGAAATGGTGCGATTCTGCGCTTTGCTACTTAGGGATAGTGGGGACTAGGGATTGGGTTAGTTAATCCAGGCGAACTATGGCATGGCCCTTTCCACTATTACGGATAGCATTACCCGATGGCTCTCGCTGCCCCTCTCTTTGGCGGGTCATATCTCACTCATGAAGATGGTCGTCTTCCCAAAATTTCTCTATTTCTTAATATCCCTAACTAGCCGAGAGGACTCTTCTTTAAAGTGTTAAAATCTCAGTTGATTTGGCTGGCCTGGGTGGGGAAGCAACTGTGTCTCCAATGGGATACCCTCACACAGCCTTTCGCCAAGGGAGTCTTTGAGATGCCAGATATGGAACTTTACTTTCTATGTACCCAGGCGCACTATGCATTGGTACAGACCCACCCCCTTCATGCAACATCTGGCCATAGAACAGGGATACATTGCCCCCATTCCCACGTCCTCTTACCTGGGTTCACAGGCAACCTCTGCTGCATCATTAGACTCCACGGTTGGTTGTACAACAGCAGCATGGTGTAAACTGGCTAAGAGACTTACTAGGCCTCTCCTCTACTCTCCTCTGATTCCATTGCTTTTTCATCCCTCCTTTCCGGTCACACATGGAAGCAGCTTGCAGGCACATGCTTCATAAAGTTGGGGTCTCCGCAAGTGGCGATCTTTACTCTGATGGGTTGTTTGTTTCCCGCGAAGCACCTTTTGCAAAGGAGGCGCCAACCCCGTTGGTTATATTTTCTGGTGCGGCACAATGTAAAAGCTGCCACTCCTAACTTTCAGAGGAAACCCGCTATTCTCGACACCCTACACACTCTACTCAAGGACACAAATCTGAGACACATGGTCTCCCATGTATACCACACGGATCAACTGAAGGCACCATGTCTGGCGGGGCGGGCTCGCTCCAGACCGGAGCTGAAGTTGGGGATGCCGCTCACAGATGGGCAGTGGAATTATTGTTGTCAGCAGACGGGGCGCATTGCCTCAAGTAGACGGCTTTGTATCATCCATTATACGTTTCTACATAGAATATACTACACGCCTGCAAGGCTGCACTGATATCATCTCCACCCAGATGACAGGTGTACCAGGTGCGGAGAGATAGGGGCAGATTTCCTCCATTTCGCCTGGGCATGCAGCCCAATACAATACTACTGGAGTGAAATTTCCAACTCACTTTCCCTTATGAGAAGTCAGAATGTTACCCTAACTCCACTGATAGCTCTACTAGGGCACATTGAAGAAGTGGAGGCTAGTTTTAGGAAATATGTGGAACTTGTCCTTCTGTAGGCTAAACGTCGGATTGCGTGCAGATGGGGAATGGGACGAGCTCCAAAATGTAAGCAATGTCTGCAAGACTTAATATATTGCAACGATCAATTGACCACCTATGCTGAACTATTACCTCCTAGCTCTAGACCCAGTGATATTTGGGAACCCTTACAAAGTTACCTTCTTACCCGCATACTGGACTCTGCAGACGAATTGTCCCCATACCTGCATTTTTGAGGGATCACTCTAGCATGTGGTTACCAAACGGATACACAAAGTGAGACGTGGTGGCATTTCCCCTGCGTTATATAAATGATGCCCTGAGAGTCGCCCATAACCATCAAGCAAGGTGGTTTTCCGGAGCATATATTGAATGTGTCTCCTGATATGCTACTAATTGAAAAATGCTGTACTGTTTCTCAATCCATTTCAGCTGATTGGACCTTCATTCCCTATGTATTGCCTTCTCAGATGTGATGGGGTGAGGGGTGATCTGGCATCACTTACCCGACTTATTTGATGTAGAGAAGCTGTGCAAATAGGTTGTAACTGTTATCTAGTTTCCATAGTCTGTATGTGACATATGTTTTTAGAAACTCAATAAAGAAATATTTAAAAAACAAAAAAGGGCTAAGGTAACCAGCAATGTCAGGATCATAAGAAGGCTTGATGAGCAGAAGAGGGGGCGAGGAAGGCTCCATACAGATCATCTCACATGGCTCAAATAGGGATTCTGAGAAACAAAGGGCTCTGCTTGACAGCTGTGATAGAACTGGGAAACAAGGCCGGCAGTGAAAGCTTCAGTATCATCGCTTTGTTGGATGCACTTGAAAAGATACTTGCCAAACACCTTCTGTCATACCTGATGAAATGGACCATTGCAGAAGAAATAATTCCAATCAACCAGACCGGCTTTAGATCTAATTGTTCTACAGTGAATAACATACTTGTATTAGCAACCCTTTCCACTCGCTTACTGGAAATAAAGAAAATTATCTGTTCATGTGCTTTTGGACTTTTCCACCCCTTGGACAAGGTTATCAGATGCATGCTCTGGTCAAAACTATATAAATGGGGTATAGACTGTGCATTTTTAAACCTATTAATAGATCTACATACAAATACCTGTATGCAAGTAAATTAATTCACCGTAGAGGCGTAACACCTAAAATTGATACCTATAACTGCCTTAAACTGGGATGTATCTTGGCCCCTCTTCTGTTTGCTCTTTATATCTCTGACTTAACCCAAATTTTTAATCAAGACGATGGTGACCAATCCAAATATGGACAACTAGGATTTCTTACTCAATTTATGAGAACAATTTTGTTTTAATGTTTACCACCCAGAACGGTCTCCAAAGACAATTAAAACACCAAGGAGATTCTATCATGAAAAATGAATCATCCAAAAATTATAATAAAACAAAATAACGTTGTTTGGAATTTCAAAATCAAGATGCATCTGGAATTTGGACAATAACATAGAGCAAGTACTAGAATACACTTATATTGGAGTAACATTTGTTTGAAATTAAATTTATCTTCACATAATTAACGAACCACAAACACAAATGACAACATTTCCATCCACTGCACACTTTGCTGGTCTTTAGGAGGGGGGGGGTGAGGAGGGCAACTGGCCATGAAAATCTGTCCGTTCTTTTATATGGAGTAATAGGTTTTAAAAAATAAATGATTGAGGCCTTAAACTTCATGTTTGTTAAAATTCTTTCAACACCTCCAACCTAAGAACATCAACAGATTAGAATTGGGTCTTAATCATTTGTGGTCTTAAATCAAATCAATGTAATTAATTATGTGTTTGTTATAATTCTCCAATGACAAGGCTGAAGGGCTTAATCAAACAAGACTTAAATATATATTCTAGAATTTGAGTTGCAGTCACAGAAACAGAGCTAAAGTCCTCATTAGAAACTTGCAATTTGTCATCAGTATCTACTCTAGTGTCACTGACAAGAAAGCTCTGGAAAGAATCATATTATATTACTGGAAAGCTACCATAGGTATCACAGCATTGTATTGGACTGTAATGGTTTTGTTAGATTATTGTGCATATATTTGAATAGGAACATATATAGTTCAAACAAAACAAAATGGCATCATATTACTAATTTGGAGGTTATATATAGAAATGATTAAGTTCCCGCCCGAAGCATATCACAACTACTGAGGTACAGCAGCCCCAGGGTAGTGAATGGGTCTAATAAATTCTCCAAAACGTAGAGTCAGGGAGCCCTATTAGAAATAATTATATAGTGATCTTAAAGTCAGGCGGTCCTGCTAAAAGTGTGTCAGATTCATTGTTGTAAGGTGGCCACAATTTTGTAAATGACTGATTTAGTACTGAATAGGTAAAGAAGCAAGGCAGTGACCATTGTAGAATATGATGAGTTCTCCAAAACCTAGAGTCATGCAGCTGTATTCAATATAATATGTTGCAAAATTATTATAGCAACATTTGAAGTCAGGTGACCATGGTAATTTCAAGGCCCACCTTTTCACTGTGGCATGGCGATCAAAGATTAAAATTGTGCCTCCATCTCTCTTCACCTTACAAGAGGTCTCAACTGGAGAATCACCTAAAAAGTTCCTCTAGTCTACACTTGAGATAGTGGTACTGGTGGATCGCAATCAGTTAACAGGGCGTTTGTGCGTGAGTAGATCTAATGTACCATGTCACCACATGGGGTGCATATGAAGCTCATCTTAGCAGCCATAATGGAGGTTATAAAAATATCAGAGACAATGCGTACAATGTATAAATTGTTCCAAGATTAGCCATCATATTAATAAATTGATAACCCACCGTAATATAATTTCTCAAGTGTGGTAGCATTAAGAAAGTCTGTTGTAGGGATTCTGCACATACACAGAGCTATGCACAGGATAATAGGACCTCAGAGTATAGTGGTGAGCCAACCATGCCCCTTAGTACCCACAATCCCAATCCGACAAGCTTTAGCGTCTCATTCGCAGCGCAGCTACCAATGATTAGACAACCCAGAACACGGTCTCTCTCAGGACTCGCGGGAGCAAGAACACTCTGTAGGAGAGTAGGATCTGCCTCTTATGTTGCCCCCACTTTTTTTCTGATGTTTACACTGGTTTCTGGCTATAGTCAGGCTGGGACCCTGCCAATCAGGGCCCCAGCCTCTCTGTTCTCTCTAAACGACTTGGAGTGCACTCTAGGTGCACTAGTGATTGGATACTGTGGTACCTTATCAGTCCCTAGTATATGGTACCTTAGGTGCCAAGGGCATAGGTACTTCACAGGCCTACCAGGGGCTGAAGCATGTATTATGCCACCCCTGGGAAGCAGACTAAATCTGACACCACAGGTCTGCTACTGCAGCCTGGGTAAGGTGGTGCATGCACCCCTTACTGTGATATAGGCTACCTATATCACTACATAGATACACACATATAAACCTATAAGTCACTCCTATGGCAGGCCTTATCAATCCTGAAGGCAGAGTGCTTGGTTCCTATGTGAGAGGGTGCCCCTGCATGAGCAGAGCCCCTCTGCAGCATTCGGAGACCCTTCTCTGATGCTGTTTGTAGTGCAGCCTGACCATATACTCTTAAGCGCATTATAACCTCGCGTTAAATGCTAACTTTGGGATGGCTGCACGGAAACATGTCGTGTTTGGTGTCAAACATCTTGGAATACTACCCCCCCCCGCCAGTTCTGGCGGCGGGGGTAGCATTCCACCCTTCTAGAGGGATAGACATGTACCTACTGTGGAAACGCGGTAGAATCCTGAAGAGCCCTGGCATCACAAAATGGATGCCACCAGTCACAGACACGGGGCTGCCCTCCTGCTGATGACCGAAACTCGCAGTGGAGGAAGCCCAACAATAGGTATCCTGTCCCAGGGAGGTGTGACCACCTCCCAGACAGGGTTTAGTGTATTGGGGCTGGGTGGGTGCACTCCTAGAGTGCTTTGAAGTCCTGCACTGGGGGAGCAAAAGGCTCCTCTGTGCATACCCCAGTTCAAACCGGCTCAGGGGCTACCTGCCCCTGCTCTGGCGCGAAACTGGACAAAGGGAAGTGGGTGTGGACCAGTGGACCCCACGAGTGACGAGGAACCGCAGTCCCTGGGTACCATGCACTATTGTCGAGTGCAACCCCTTCACGACGTTCTACGAACCTGTGCTTTGGACCACGTGTGGTCCCAGCCTCTAGCAGGAATCCCTCTGAAGATCAGAGGCCTACCCCGTCCCGAGTGACCGTGGGCCCCTGTTGAAGGAATCCTCCCGAGGCGTCTTCGCGATCCCTTGCCAGCCGGCTTGTGGGTCCCCTGAAGACTTTTCTACAGAACCAAAGGGCTCCCCTGGTTGCTCCAGGCCTGCCCTGACTTACCCTCGCTGGGTGAGTTCCCCAGACCTTGCTGGTCTGCACCATTGACTTTTTACGCTTTCCCCAAGACTTGCTGCTACCAAGGCTTGTTGGCTCCAATCGGGTCGCCGACACCGCAGTCAGCTGCAGACTTTGTGGGACACGCCGAATCCAGCTCCTGGTTGTCCTCGACGCCTCCTGGACCTCGTGGCCGAAGAGTCAAGACACCCGTGAACGACCTGAATCTGTCGACGACGGTGGGCATTCATCTTCCTTGCCCCGGGTCACTGCCCAGTGACTTTGAACACTGTCCCCTCTGCTATCAGGTCTTCCTTCTTCCGAATCCAGGCTTGGATTCCACCGGACACTTCTCCTGTCTTCACAAGCAGCAAGTCTTCTTTGGCTCCCATTGAAAACGACGCCGCGACCCGACACCAAAGGACACCTATGCACCCGGCTTCCCTGGGTGAGGTAACTCCAGCACTACGGTGCTCCTGTGGGTGTTGGCCCTAGAACTACTTACCCTGTAAGTGACTTGCTTGTAGCTACTCCCGAAGTGCCCTTAAACTCTTAATTTCCAACCGCGACTTGCCCCATTGAAGTCTACGGCGATCCGCGCCTGTGTTCACTCACTGCACGCGTCCCCCGTGGGTCCTTTACTTACCTGCCTTGGGTGGTTTCGTGAGGCCCCAACACTTCTGAAGGCCCTGGGCCTTGTCTCCTTGCAAGTCGTTGTTCTTAAGTCTCTTTTTTAGAATATGGTCTGGTACGCCCCTAGGGCCCCAGCCATATTTGTGCTTAATTTATTGTGAAACGTTGATTTATGCATATGTTCTTGTCTTCTAATCTCACAAGAGATTAGTAGAGAGTTGTTTAGTAATAAATACATATATATTTGATATATATACCTGTGTGGTGTCTTTTCATTTGGTGATTCAAGAGATTGTGTGGTAAAACAAGCTGCTTTACATTCCTCCAAGACTTAGCCTGAAGGCTGCTCTCCACAGCTACCACTAGGATAGCTTTCTATAAAGGTTGTCTTAAACCTACCTACCATAAGAGTCGAATTGTACTGGTGCAAGGTGTCCACTTTAACTAGTGAACAGCATATACCAGGCCAACTTCTCACACACTCTTTCATAACTCACTCATACTTGTCCACAAAGCGCGTAATAAGAGACACTGTATAGTTTAAAATGTTTATTTCAACTATCGTGCTCTAAGATACAGTACACGTGCCAGTACTATCAGCATAATGCATAAGGATAAAATAATAAGCATGGTTACAATTCCATAGAATACAAACGGGGAAAGCATTTTATAAAGACAGTGGATATAGGACTAAATGGCCTTACCACCCTCCCCGTGCTAATAACTAGTGTATTATAAAAATAGAAGATCTCTGGGCTTTGTCTGGCGGACCCCCATACCTCAATATCTAGATGCAAAGTTTACATCATCAGACAAGCACAGCTCTTCTCCCTGGAAAGGTTTTTCTCCAAGTGCCACAAACAGCGAGATCACAATATTAAAAGCACACGAATTTCTCCAGTGCAGCTGTATTCTGTGTTATGTCTAAGTGCGAGGGGCTGACCAGATCAGCAAGAACAAGGGATGTTGTTTTTCGACCTTGTACATGTTGTGCAGACGAAACCCACAGGGAACAGGAGAAAAGGTGAAAGGCAAAAAGGCAGACAGTTCTAATATAGCCTGGCACAAGCAGAGTCTGGAAAACAAAGTCACAAAGTAACGTGTGCAAAAAAGGCATCATGGCAGCCAGGCCTAAGCTAACTTAGCAATGTAGGCAATGAGGCCACAAACCACACCACAAGTCCATGTGTAGAAACTTTAAAGGTATCTCAAATCCTGAGTTAATGTAGTTATATATCAATACATCTCTTTATGGACATGAATTGCATTTCAAGTAAAAGGGTGTTTCATTATTGAATGTTTACATCTGTCACACACCTAGGTGTATTACGACATCATTGTGAGCTTAGCAGGTGCAGCTATATAACCAATTATTTGGCTGTGCCGGGGAGCTGCTTCAGGATAATGATGGGTGCCAATGATTACATCTTTCAGGTAAATTATTACAGACATATCAAGTTGCTAGATCCCGGTCATTTTATAATGCCCTTCCATATATCTTCAAGACAAGGAGTACCATTCAATATCATTGTTAACGCCTTTTTCTAAAGAAAAGTATTTGCTTCATATCAGCGGTATTGCAATTCTTTAGGTCTCATGTAACGTCCACTTAAAACCATCTGCTGAATGAGATAGTTCTCTAAAGCGTGTCACTAATTTGGTGACCAAAGACCATCTCCTGATGTCTGACTTGTGTTCTAAAATTCTGGCTTTAATTTTTCTGGATTTCATCTCCAGATATCGTAGGCCACATGGGCGTTCCAGTAGATAAACCACACTCTTGCAGTGTGGTGGTAGATGTAGAAAAAATGCAAGCACAGCAGTTGCTGCATAGCCTGATAGCTTTGGCAACCCCCATAATTTCTGTTGTTGATACTAGTTAGTATTCTCATCGTGTGTAAACACTAATCTGTTCCTAAGACTAGATCTTCTTTTGAACACAAACAGATGCTTTTGTAATTCATTGTCAAAGGTTGTCAATATCTATACTGTTTAACAATGGACTCCATTTTGCTAGGCAAGGTGGAAAATGTAGTAATGCAAGTCAAGTGATGTACTAAATTTTGCGTTGTAGCTATAAGCATGGTATGCTTATGTAATAGTGGAATGTTGAAGTATAAGTGTTCTGTTAAGTTTTGTAACTTGCTCTTGAGTGTTACATTCTCAGGCAGTTATTTACTGGCTGGAGAGGGAGCTCCAAGTGTAGTCATCTCTTGGAATAAATCTCATGTTTAAACCTGCATCTAGTCTATGGTGTTTGATCACATTATTGGTGACAAGTTCCAGACAGCGGCTTGTGATGACCTGTTTGGTGTGTTGACCCTCTACTTTTGATCTAGTGTCAACAGCTTGACTGGTAAGAGTGCTGCTTTCTCAGACCAGTACAACCATTTATGTACTGCTTGGATCATTTCCAATGTGTGTCTCCATAAGCCAATTTAGAGATCTTTATGATACAGCTATTTATGGTGAATTGGTAACAGAAGGCCTGTAACTTAAAGTGGATCGGAGTGTCTGGATTTAAAGTCAATGGAGTGCCTGAAGTATATTTCAGCACATTTTAAGGACAGTGTTGCCTGCTCTCATGCTAGACTATTGTTGACGCCAGCACGTGGGGTGCATGAGGCTGCAGGCACCAGAAACTCTACAACACATGATGTGTGCACACCTACTTTAGGCACTAGCGGGGACAGTTGAGTGTGTGGCCGAATTGAACACAGGAAACTTAACCTCCAAGCAGAATGGGGAAAGGGAGTCCATTGTACAACAAGCTTTTTTAAATGCTAACATTCTAGTGGGGAACTTTCCTCTGCAAGTCTAGTTTTGGGGAAAAAAATAAGTGAGAAACTTACCAGGACGCCTCCTCTGCCTCTGTCAGGACCTGATTCTTTGGATTAGTCAAGCTCAACCCCTAAAGGAATATAGATATTGAATAGATACAAAAAAGTCTCCCACTTCAACTACAACCATAAAAATAGGACTGTGGGTGGTTGGTTAGGTGTTTGTTTCCACTTGTATTAACAATTTTTAATCTACAGGTGCAGTCTTCAACATGGAATCTACAGCAAATAATACTACCCGCAGTATTCTTGTCTCACTCTGGGAGTCCACCCATTTATTGGAATGAGTGGATAAATATATTTGAAAACTATCGAGAAGCTTTAAACAGCCAAGATGTTTGCCCTTCACAGTAAAAAAGCACTTTTATTGACTGCATTGGGATAGAAGGGGCAACATGTGTTTACGTTTCTACTAGTTGCTATAGAAAGTGATGGTGAACAAATTTGACACGTATGTGGAGGCAAAGGAGAGACTGGAGAAAAGGTTTACCAAAGACACCTATATAGTTATGTGTAGATATAGGTTTTATACTCAACCACAAAGAGTGAATGGAACAGTGGATGAATTTGTTTCCAGATTGCGTGAGTTATTTGCCAAGTGCCAAATTGGTACTATGACAGATGAGTTAATTTGTGATCAATTGATTGTCCAATGTAGGAGCAACAAATTGCACGAGAAACTTTGGGCAGCAAAAAATCATTCCCATGCTATTGAAATAGCAAAAGTTGTAGAACAGTCATGAAGAAGATGAAAAAAAACAAGGGGGCTGTCTCTTTTGTTGATCAAGAAGATACAGACGTACTCAGTACCAGTAAAGGGTATGCTAAAAGTAACAATAAAATGTACCTGTAAATAAGAATGTGTCAATGTCAAAACGTGTAGAAAAGATGTGTACAAGGTGTGGAAGTGCTTTTCACAATGCAGCATAAAAAAATTGCTTTCCCATAAGAAAGGAGTGCAGGCAGTGTGGGCGTAAGGGTCACTTTGCCCGTATGTGCAAGAACATGTCTAAGTTCAAGGTGGCGGCAGTACAAGAGAACCTGGCAGAAGATGGGGAAGTTGATAGAATGTTATGTATGAGTGATGACCGAGACAATAAGAGTAGACGATGTAGACTGAATGCTGAATTTAAAATCAAAGAGAGGTTGGTTCATCTTATGGTGGATTTGGCTTCTCTGTAGTTAATTATACTTAAGGATATGTTCGTGGCACAGTGGCCAGGTGTTGGTTTGCTTCCCAAAGACATAAATCCTGGTTAGTATCAAGGGGAGAAAATTAATATCATTGGGTACATGCTAACTAAAATGGAGTTCCGAGTAAGGTACATGAATGGGAAAGTATATGTTGCTGAAAGTGGTCTCCCAATTTTGGGATGGGAACATCAATATGATTTGCACATAATCATAAATCCCAGAGCTCCTAACCAAGTCATGGTAGTGGATGATATAAAAGTAGTTGACATAGCTGAGGGAGCGAAAAGTGTGCTTTCTAACAAAATGGGAGAGTTAAATGGATATGTTCGAAAGATTGTGGTCAAGCCAGGAGCTGTGCTCGTTTAACATATGGTGGGAAAAGTGCCACTTATTGCCAGGCAAGAAGTTATTTATTTAAACTCTTTTTATTGATCAGCTTGTGACAATTATACAACCCCGAAATGGGGCACGGCATTTCTGCTAGATCATATATGCAGTACAAGCAATTTTCATGTGTTTTAAACAAAACATTACAGCAATGTAACACATCCCTCTGCCTCCCCCCCCCTAGACCCGACACTTAACAAATTAATGAAGCCCAGCGATAAAAATAAGCGAAGACAGAGACCCTGACCCTTAGGTCGTCTCCTCACCCACCACTTCAAGTACACAGTACAATAGTGCAGTTCCCTACTGTAAGTCTGGGTTGCCCAACAGGTACACCGTTAGTGGGGCCCAAAAATCCTTTGGGCGCGAGGCTTCAGGCAATTCCTCTGCATAGATCTCCAGCTGGTCCCTACAATATAGCAATTCCCGGATCCATCTTTTTACTGTTGGTAGAGTTTTGGCCCCCGAGCATTGCGCAACTGCCCGCTTGGCGAACTGTGTGGATATGGCCACCAGTCGCCTATTGCATGGCTTGAGGTTTTTCACCCATCCCAAAATGCAAACATCAGGCGTACACGGCACAGTCTCCAGCACCACCCATGTAAGCACTTTCGCAACCTTGGCCCAGAAGGTCTGTATGCCCGCGCAGCCCCATGCCAGATGCAAAAAGTCTGCATCTTCCTGCCCACATCGTACACAATTAGCGCTGTCCCACAACCCAAATCTGCGCAGTTGAACAGGTGTATAGTAGATCTGATGTAAATATTTGAAATGTATGATGCGGAGATTACAGTTCGCAGTCAGGCGTCCTGTTAGAGTACAGCAAAACTTCCAGGCATCCGCGGAGAGGGTATCCCCCAGCGCCGTGTTCCATTTATTGTATGATGGACTATCTAGTGGGTCCCGCTCCCTCAGAGAAGCATTATAGAGTCTGGTGATCAGGCCACGTCGGGAGTCGCTAGCTAGCACCGCCTGCAGTGCCAGCAGCGTTTTCGGCTCAGCTGGGTAGTTGGGATATACTGCACGGACAGCCTGCCTCACTCGCACATAAGTGAATCCTAACATCAGGTCCGAACCTCGCCTCTCCTGTATCCCTGAGAGTGATATGAACTGGCCTTGTTGATACAGGTCCCCTAGTTGCGCAATGCCTGCGCCTGCCAGTGTGCACCGCGCCGCCGGCTCCTGGGCAGCGGAGATGCCCGGGTGCGCCGCAATCGGCAGTGTCGGGGCATATAGGTAGTCCAATTGAGCCCGTTTTGCCAGGGCCTGCCATGTCCACGCAGTACAATGTACCGGACTGATCTCGGTCCGTGGTCCGCCATGTCTGCCCAACAAGACGGCCGCCACCAGTGGTATAGGGAGGACTGAATCTGCCTCCACCGCTATATGCAGCTGGAAACGCTGCGGATAAAACCAAAAATGCGCAAATTGCGCCTGAGCGCACAAATAGTAGAGCCGCAGATCCGGGGCTTCAAAGCCTCCTCTCTCAAACGGCTGCACTAGCACTTCCCAGCTGCAACGGGGTTTCTTGCCGCCCCACACAAAGGAGAGCAAAGCCGATTGAAGCGTGTTAAATAATGCAATGTTTAGGCGAATCGGAATATTAATAAACAGATAGAGAAGCTTTGGCAGGATCGTCATCTTGACTACCGCTATCCGATCAGCTATTGACAGCGGCTGTGCAGCCCACCTCGCCGCCTGCTCAGTGATTTTGGTTATTTCGCGACCATAGTTCATGGCGATGACTATTTCGGGGTCTCTATGCAGCCACACACCCAGATATCGAACCGGGTCGATGGACAACACCAGGGGGAAGTCCAAGTCCACCTCGCGGGTACCAGCCGTTAGTGGGAACACCGTCAATTTCGCCCAGTTGATGCCCAGGCCCGAATACTGTTCAAACCTTACGTACTCTCGAAGCAGTTCGGGTAAATAGGTGGTCGGTTCGCGGACGTATAACAGCATATCGTCCGCATATAACGAGACCACCAACGGACGTTGACGGAACCGTAATGCCGCCTGAGCATGCCTCTGGCGCAGTTTACACGCCAAAGGCTCAAGTGCGAGCGCAAAAAGGATTGGCGACAGGGGGCAGCCCTGTCGAGTGCCCCTGTAGATCGGGAATGTGTCAGACACCCAGCCATTCACGCGCAGTCGGGCCCGAGGCTCAGTGTATAACAGGTGAACCCATTTGAGGAAGAAGGGTGGCAGACCCATGCGCAGCAGGACGGTGAACATGTATTCCCATTGCAGGGAATTGAATGCCTTAGTGGCGTCTAGTAGGACCGCCACAGCTTGGAAGTCCGGATCAAAGTAATGCAGGGTAGCAAACACAGTGCAAAGGTTGTGCATGGTTGATCTGGCAGGGACAAACCCAGATTGATCGGGTAGGACCAGCTTAGGTACTAGGGGCTGGAGCCTGCTGGCAATAATTTTTGCCAAAATCTTGGCATCCATGTTGATCATAGAGAGGGGCCTGTAGGAGCCGCAGGCATTGGCCGCTTTGTCCGGCTTCAAGAGCATCACTATAAGTGCCTCCCTGAGGGTGGGCGGGAGTGCACCCGTGTCATAGGCCTCCGCAAAGACGTCCAGTAGCCTAGGACCTAGGTCATCTGCATAGGCCTTGTAGAATTTGCTCTGGAGCGCATCAAGGCCTGCAGCCTTACATGTTGGGAGTGACCTGATTGCTAGTTTGACGTCTTCGACATCAAATGGCTGTGTGAGGTATTCGCGCTGATTTAGTGATAGCCAGCCGAGCGCTACATCCTCGAGATAGGAATTAATGTCTACTGCCGGGGCGTGCGGACGCTGGCCATAGAGTCTAGAGTAGTAATCTAGCACCACTCTGCTTATCTCTGGTGTGGTGTAATGTGCCTCACCCTCCTCGTCGAGCATTTCTGTAATGTAGTCTTGGCTCCGAGGCGCCGACAGTTTTTGCACAAGAGAGCGGCTAGGCCTTCACCCCTCCCCATAATAGCGCGCCTTGCTACGACGCGACCTATGGGCCGTTTCCTTGTCTACTGTTTCATTGTGCTCCGTGACTAGTTCCCTTATCGCAGCCAGCTTGTCCGGGACAGGGTGCCTTTCATAGTCCCGCTCCATCGTGGATATCTCCGCCGCTAGCCTATCAATTCTGCGACGGAGGTCCCTCAGAACCCCGGCCTGCGCACCAATGCACACGCCACGTATTGTGACTTTAAATGCCTCCCAAAGCACACCTGCGCTGTCAACTGTGCCCTCGTTTTCCTTTAAAAAAATTACGAATCGCCTCTCCCACTGTGCTCTTGAATACCAGATCAGTCAGTGAAGACGGCTGAAGCCTCCACGCAAACGGGGGGCTTCCACACTCAGGGATGCGCAGTTCGAGTAGTACTGGAGAGTGATCAGATAGTGTCTTCGCCAAATGCTTAACATCGGTAGCCCACGTGCAGATGGCCTCAGACGCGAGCCAGTAGTCCAGGGGGGACCATGTCTCATGGACTGTAGATACAAAGGTGCTCTCCCGTGCCTCAGGGTGTCTCAGCCGCCACACGTTGTGTATGTTCCCGGTCTCTAACAGCCCCAGGAGTGCATCTGTCGCGAGCCTATGCCGGGGATTCCACCACCCAGCCTATCCATATGTACATCCAGACAGGTATTGAAGTCGCCCCCCCACAGAATCTCGGCAGGTGGGAAGCTAGAAATACGGCGCCACACGTCCGCAAAGAAGGAGTGGTCATCGACATTCGGTCGATACACATTCACTAGCAACATTTCCGCACCACCAAGCTTGCCGTGCACCATCGCGAGCCTGCCCTGGTCGTCTATTTCCGAGCCTAG
The DNA here is from genome assembly GCA_963921515.1 of Calotriton arnoldi. Taxonomy (NCBI): domain Eukaryota; kingdom Metazoa; phylum Chordata; class Amphibia; order Caudata; family Salamandridae; genus Calotriton; species Calotriton arnoldi. The sequence goes on from CAWUFW010004174.1 coordinate 871,525, forward strand.
CACAGTAAAGGGGACCCCCTTCTTGGTTAAAATAAGTACCCCGCGGGAATAAGAGGAAGCAATCCTGACCCCCGCCCAGCGCACACCTATGTTCTTCTCAGAGTGCGATGTAAGATGTGTTTCTTGTAGGAATGCTACTTGGACATCTAACCTGTCCAGATATGCTAGGACAGAACGAATTTTCTTGGGGCTATTTAAACCTCGCACGTTCCAGGTGAGGAACTTAATATTACCACTGGTGCCCGGTCGTGAAATATATAGTCATAACAGTGTAATATCGTGAGACAGTAACGTATCGCCTGGGTTCAGTAATAATACCATTGAAAAGTGCCGTCCAGCTCTCCCCCCCTGTCTCCCCCCACTCACTTCAGCGGACCCAACTTGCCGAAGCCATCCCATCCCAGAGCAAGCAACCTCCAACAGTAAGGCCTAACAACTCGTAACAGGTGGGGTACTCCCATGTGTGGAACGCCAAAGAGCTACATGCCTCCCACGAGGTAGGAGGTGGCTGATCAGGACTATATACCTGTGCTAAAGAGAAATAACATGTAAAGGAAAGGACATAATACATCATATACAGTCGTCTTAAGGTAATCAGTGCCCCTGCTGCATGCCTGTAAGAAGAAAAAAAAATCTAATTCGGCATCGCAACTAGAACGGCACAGAGCCAACATAGAGAGCAGCTGACATAAACCCAACCCACATCCACATGACATATCACTGCTCCTCCTCGTCAGGATCAGCATGGGCCGCTTGCCTCCATCGTTTCAGTTGTTTAGCGTGCTCCATGGTCGCCTTGGGGGTGGAAAAGATTTTTGATCCCCTCTCCTGGCCTATACGTAGGCGGGCAGGATACAGCATAGCATAGGAAATGCCCTCAGATTGGAGACATTTTTTGACATTTCCAAACTCCCGCCGTGCGGTCTGAACAGCGACCGTGAAGTCAGGGAAAAAGGATAAAGAGTTCCCTTGATGTTCAATGGTGCCTTTCTTTCTGGCCATCCTCAAAATAACATCACGGTCCCTATAGTTCAAGAGGCGAGCAATGATGGGGCGAGGTGGAGCGCCCGGCGCTGGTCTCGCCGCCAGAGAGCGATGCGCCCGCTCAACTATAAACATGGTGGAGAGGTTCTCTGGCCCAAAGACATCTTTTATCAAAGTTTCAATGTATGTCTCCATCTTCCCAGTGTTCGTCGATTCCGGCAGGCCGGTGATTCGAATATTGTTTCGGCGGGACCGGGCCTCTAAGTCCTCGTTCTTTGCCTGAATCAGCGCCAACACTTTCTCCATGTTAAGGGCCTTGTCAGCTACCTGACTTAGTCCATCTTCATTTGAGGAAACCCGCTGCTCAATCTCCCCCATTCTAGCGTTCTGCTTCTCAAGCTTGGAAGACATGTGATCCAGCCTATGATTCACGGCAGCCATAGTGCCCTCTATGGATTGGAGGCTTTTCTGGATTGCTAGTAGAGTCACCTCTAGCGTGGATGTGCCGTCCCCCTGGACGTCCGCCTCGGAGTCAGAGGCCGCCTTTTGTTGTGTTTTGCTGGGTTTGCGTGCTTCAAACGTGAGGCGGGGCTGAGTTCTATCCGCCTTCCCCATAGTAAGTAGAAGTCAGGCCAGATAAGGAGATGGGAAGGTCAGTAGACCAGCACAGGACAGCAACTCCAATTCCACCGCCTCTATTGCACAGCAGCCACAAGCAGGCACCGGTGATCCACTGGGCCCAGAAGAGAAACACGATGTGCCTGCGAAGCAGAAAGTGCAGTCCTCACACGCGTGCAGTGCACCAACGCCACTCCCGCGACGTGCACTGGGGGGTCCGCCCTGGCCCGCGCTAGATTGCCGTGTCACCCGCACCAGCCCTAGACTGCTTCCAGCACGTGTCTCACGGGTGAAAGCACCAGCAGCCACAGGATAATGTCCCTCACCTCCTATGCGGGCCTCCAAGCGCCCCAGCGCAGGTCAGGCCGGGCCAGGCGGGGTGCAGTGTTGCCAGGTCAGTCCCAGGTGTGGTATCGCCACAGGTACACAGCTTTAATCACCCAGCAGGCAGTCGTGGCTGAGGGGGTGTATGCGGGTACAGCCCAGCTAGTGATATGTGCAACGGCGTGCAGCGCAGTAACCAGGCCCCAGGAGCCCCACCGGCGGACACAAATGGCTGCAACGTTGTCTGTGTACATGTGCGAGAGGTATACCGGCTCTGTGCAGCGGTGCGCGTATACTGAGTGTCAGGCGCATCTCCCATGCCTCAGGCACTATGACAGGCGAGTGTAGGCCGCCACCCGCCTCGCAGCCAGGCCGCGATTCGCAGGCCTCCACCCATGCCCAGGCCCACACCCGCCTCCGCAGTAGTAGGCCCAGGCAGGGCCGCGACCCACTCACCGCCGCTCCTAGGATCCTCAGCAGCGCTCACAGGCTTACAAGGGCAACTTCGCCTGATGCCACATTTGTCTTCCTCAGCCCCGCTGCCAGGTCCGGTGATCTCGATGCTGGTGACACCTCTGGGGCCCGCCGCCCAATCCGAGGCAGCGAGTGGCGGTGTATCAGGGCCTACGCCGAGGCCATCTGGCCAGGGACACCGCCCAATGTCACGGTTCACCGCCGGCGTCTCAGCCGTCAAACTGCCCGCAGCTGAAACCACTCTCCTCCGGGCCTCGATCGCCGCACCGATCCTGGGGGTGACACCTCAGAGCGCGGGGCAGGCCGATCGTCCCACTCAGGTGCCCAGGACACTGCCACTATGAAGGGGCGTCACGCATCCAGCCCCCGCACTCACATGGGGCCCACCGCACTCTGGAGCCGATGCCAATCGCAGGCGGCCTCTCCCACCTCAGCCGGCTACGCTGTCCAGGGCCAAGCAGCGGCAGCCGCCATTTTACGCACCTCGCCGGGAGAGCCGTGCAGCTGTCATAGTTCAGCTCAATCCGTCCGGTACCAACAGTCCTCCGAGCCCCCACCAAGCACGGGGGTATTGCGCTGCACGGGGCAACCGTTTTCACAGCAGTGATTAGAAGCAGATATTTGGCGGATTGGCGATCAGCCGGCGGAGCTGCACTAAGGTGCGGCCATCTTGCCTGGCGCCCTCTAGCGCCCCCTGCCAGGCAAGAAGTTAAGCGAATGTTGAGACATATGGTCAGAGAAGGCATAATTGAACCTGTTGGAACTTCCAGTTGGATTTCGTGGTTATCACTGGAAAATAGGATGGGAGTTTTAGATTATGTGTGAACCTGCTCACAGTAAATCAGAAATAGTTGTGGACAATTTACCTGTACCAAATAATAACGAAGTGGTGTTACTACTCAAAGGTGGTAAGTTCTTTAGTAAGCTTGATCTTGCACAAAGACTCAACGTATCTTACAGCATTCATAACAATGGAGGGTGTCTTCCAATTTATGAGGATGCCATTTTGAGCCAGATGTACGACCATTCCGTTTTGCGGGTCGCAAATTGCGATTGTTTGCGACTTGTAAAACGGAATGTACTAATGTGTCTTAGGCACATTTAGCGAATCTCAATGGGGTCGCAAATGACCTGCCCCATCAATATTCATGAGGTAGGTCGCAATTTGCGACTCATTGGGAATGGGCAATAACACAGGGATGGTGGCCTGCTGGGGACAGCAGACTCCCATGTATGTGTTTGTTTAAAGCAACTTTTAGTTTTCAAATGCAGCCCATTTTCCTTAAAGGAAAACGGGATGCGTTTAAAAGAAAAATGAAAATTTTTCTTTTCATTTTTTAAGGGCAGGCAGTGGTTCATGGGACCACTGCCTGCTCTTACAAAATCTTTTTGCTGCCAAACACAAAGGGTGAGGGGACCCCAGGGGACCCCTTCCCTCTTGTGACTGGCTTGCCACCAATATGAAATTGGCAGTAACTGCAATTGGTTTGCAACTTCATTTGGAGTCGCAAAACAATCATACATCCCCCTGCGACTCGCTATTAGGAAGGGGCACCCTTGGCACGCACGTTCCTATTAGCAACTCGCAAACCCTATTTTGCGAGTCGGTAATAGGTTACCAACTCGCAAAATAGGGTTTGTACGTGCTACAACCCTTTTAAGCGGTCGCAAACGTTCTGATTTTCCATTTGCGACTGCTAAAAATGGTCATACATCTGGCCCTTGGGCTCTCGTCAGCTTCCAGTATGTTTCAGAGGATGATGGGTGAAATATTTAAGAGGGTGGAAGGTGTGGTCTATATTCAAGTTGACAACTTAGTGTTTAAGGAAACAGAGGAGGGTCATAATAATGCTCTCAAACAAGCTTTGGATAAGATCTCTGAAGCATGTTTGACTCTTAAAAAAAGGGAATTTCTAGTTGAGGAGATAGAGTACTTAGGTTAAACATTGTCTGTTGAAGGGGTCAGACCATAAAGCAATTTATTGGAAGTGATAAGAAGGGCCCTGGTTCCAAAGATAAAGACCAACTAAGATCTTTCCAAGGCCTTCAAAGTTTGATAAGATTTTTTCAGAAAAGACTGAGTATTAAAAAAAACTTCTGAGGAAAGGATGCAATTTTCTCTAGGGAAAGAGTCAACAAGATAGTTTTGAAAATACACAACACGAGATATGTTCTACGAATGTATTAACCTCTTTTGATACCAAGCTTACATCTGTTCTTACAGTAGATGCAAGAGCTGGTGGTGTGGAGGCTGTGCTATCGCAAGCTCATAAGAATGGTTCTCGCTACTTAACCAACTCTGAAAGAAACTATCCGGTAATTGAGAGAGAGGCATTGGCTGCAGTGCGGCTGCGGAATATTTTAGAACATATCTATGAGGCATTCCCCTGATTTTACAGACAGCCAATTAGGCATTGTTGAAGATACTTTGGACAGGTGGAACAGGAAAAGGGTCTGCAGGGTTGGCTCGTTTAGCAACTCGCTTTCAAGAATTTCAATAGAAAATGGAATATATACTAGGTTGGAATAATGCCCAGGCAGATAGTCTTTCTAGTGTGCAGTTACCATGGCAAGCTGTTGACAAAATTAAAGTGGAAGCCTTTGATAAGGAAGGGCTGGTAGCTAAATGTGTATGATGTAACTGAGTGGAGTCAGGGAGCGGTTCTGAAGCAAGGGTGGTATCAGTGTAAGGATGAGGATGGAGTCTTACAGCAAGTTTTACTCATAATCTCTAATGGGTACCGGAGAGAAAGTTCTATACCTGTGTCTGTTAGACCGTATGTAAAAGTATTAGATGAATTGTCTGTGCTCAACAGCAGGGTCATATTGAGAGGAGGAAAAATGTGTTCCTCCGGAGAGTTTGAGGTTCACATTGTTCAACATGGTGTGTGAAGGTCATTTGGGGCAGGCATTAAGTAAGAAAAGGTTGAGAAAGAATTTCTGGTGGCTTGATGTACAAGGAGATTGTTGAATGGGTGGTGAGGTGTAAGGAAGGAAAGAAGAGATTAAAGGTAGTGGGGGGCAATCAGTCATGGAGGAGACTGCTGATCCAGGTATACCATGCCATAGCATGTGTATGGTTATTATTGGGCCCATTGGAGGATCACTTCTGAGTTGAAGTTTGCCATGGTAATGGTGGATGTACAGTCTAAGTGGTTGGTGGTGAAATGTATACATGAGGTCACTACAAGCAACAACATCAAGATCCTGGATGAAACTTTTAAGACAGAAGGATATCCTGTACACTCATTACTGATAATGGCAATCAATTGACATCAGAGGAAATGAAGAGATTTTTGGATTTTTGTGGCATAATGCATATCACGCACATCATTATACAATCCAGAGGCAAATTACATTGTTGAAAGGATGAATCGCATGGTGAAAGGAGTGATTCAGATGGCGATGGAAAAAAGAGGTTATGTTAAAGCTATGGTGAGTGAACTGGTTTGGGCTTATTGAACAATAGGAAGTAGTGCGACTAAGGAAATTCCTTTTAATGTCAAGAGAGGCCGGAGGGCTAATACCAAGATGTCACCAGCGTAAATGAAAGTGTTGTTGGGCCAAGAGAATTTAGCAGGTGTTGGAGACTGGTAGGAAGGAGGAGAGTAAAGTTAAGGTGGCGATATGGTTAAGTTAGGTCAGGATGCATTGAGGGTGATTTGACAATATTTCGAGGCATTTATAAGGTAAAAGAAGTGCATGATTTGTTTGTGGTTCTGGAAAAAGATGAACGTTGGAATTTGAGAAGGTGGCATTGTATGGGAAAGGAGACAAGGAAAATATTGAAGATAAGGTCGGCTGCTGCAGCTTCATGTTGATGAATGATACTGAGGTGTTGGTCAGAGGTGTCAGAAGGGAAGGTCATTTCAATGCCAGGCATCATGAGCTCGATGTAGGAGAAGGTGATGGCAGTGGTGGTGTTTCTAATAGAACCACTGCTGAAGGTGAACAAGTTGTGTTAAGGAGGGGATTTCTGGGGACACAGAGGGTCTGCAGACCACCCAGTTTTTTACATGATTATGTAACTTAAGTATGTGTTTATTTGTGTTTGGTCTTGATTATTTACGTCTCACTTGGGAGGAGTGGTGGAATGTGTTGTATGTACCTAGTTTTATGTGTCCTTTAAGGTAGGTTTTAGTTGTGTATATTTCTTAAATATAGAATTGTATGACTATCTAGAATGTCACTTGTTGCCAAGTGACATTAGAATGTTTTCTTGAGGAGGAGTTAGAGTTGAAGCTGTGTCTGGTGGAGTTGTTGCGTTTTGCTGGCTCCACAACCATGTAGCCACAGAAATAAACTTCTTCAAGCCGAACCAGTTTCCAGCGTCATCACTACAAAATTGTGGCGACGATGTTTGGCTACATGGTGGTGTGCAGTACTATTTCTGCTACACAGGAAAATACATTGGCTACTCCACTTCTCCAGAAACATACTTTACCTTCACTCTACGAGTATTCTACAAGGTACGATTTTATACTAAAGGAGAAGTGTCCCTGCGAGACATTTTGCATACTTGCTCTTAAATTCACAGAGGCTGTTTTACATTTACTTTTAAACTGACGTCTGTGCATTTCTCATGCTCCGGTCACTCAATACATCGGAGCCAAGCGTGTGCTCGTGACACAGCCCCTGGATTTGGACTCGCGCTGTGCTCTGTGACGCTACCCGTTTTCTTTCTCCTCACGTCACCCGGATTTGCTACTGTTTTTCTGGTCTAGGATTTGCTTTACGTCAGACGCTCTGCATTACGCCGATGTGCAGCGGCCATTTCAATTCATTGAGCGGCCCTTTTAACCCTTTGAGATTGCAATCATTCCTTCCCTTAGTTTTTGTGGCATTTTCCCTACTTAACATGTTGTCTTTAAAAAGTCATTCACGGAAGGAGGGAGACGAGCCTGTCATCCAGACAATCGAGGATCTGTGTTATGTGTTCTTCAACCGTCTACAGCAATGCGGAGATGCACACACCTGGACAGTGATCTTTGTGGATTTTCTTCACCGTCAGTACGTGAAACCATTCTATGTCCTGTTATCGGTTGTGTGTCACTCGGTGATACACACGCCACATGCTTGACTTATCCTATGTGACATACCTTCAATCTTCTCCTTGTTTTCTTTTCGTCAAGTATGTGTCACTCAGTGATACGCACACCACATAATTGGACATCTTCTATTTATTGCCCAGCTATTCTCTAAAAGCTCTTGCTGCATTTCTACAGGTTGGACTACGTTGAGTGTTGTTTCTCCAGGAGGGTTTGCCTCTTTACTGAGGTACACTGGTTTGCCGCAGTATAAGATCTTTTATTATTGTACTCAACACTACATAACATGTGCACTATGCAGACGGTAAATCCTCCACCTGCCTTCTTGGATATCCCTGGAGAACCACCAGTTAGATGGGAAATATGGCACAATGCCTTTGAAACCTATTTAGGAGCAATAGATGCCTCAAGGTTTAGTGCAGATAGGAAAAAATGCTTATTATTACACTCTTTGAGGTTTGAAGGCAGGTCTATCTTCAAACATTTACCAAACTTGTCTCAGGAAAAAAGTGATGGAATTGACGAATATCGAGAGACAGTTCTTAAACTCAAACACAGATTTGACAAGCAACCCAGACTCATGGTACTCAGAGATACATTTTTTAAGAGAAAACAAAGAGAAGCAGAGGATCTTGATTCTTACATCTCAGCTTTGCGCAGATTAGCGGCTGATTGCAGATTTGAGAACTTTACTGACCAGCTGATAAGAGATCAGTTTGTATGCCATTGTAAGGACAAGCACATAAGGCAAAAGCTTTTAAGCATAGGTGATCAATCGTTGGATGAGACGATTAAGGTGGCCAAAAGTATAGATAAATCTCTGATCTCTTTGAAGGAATTGGATGACAGGGTGATTGATGCTGTTAATGTTGTGAATGTTGGCAATGTTGGGAAGTTGCGTACAAAATCAGGGCGTTGCAGCGGTAATACAGTTTCCAAGCCCACCAAATCTGAACCTGCAAATACCAATGGCACAAGCATGTGTTTTAGGTGCGGAAATTCTCCACATATCAAAAGGGCCAAGTGTCCGGCTGTCAATGTAACGTGTAATTATTGTAGGAGAATGGGTCACTTTGCCAAAGTGTGTCTGAAAAAGAAAGGTTACAAGAAGCCTGCTGTATGTGTTGTTGAGTCTGACGAAGAGTCTGATGCTGAAGTTATCTCTGTGTTTAGAAATGATGGTGACTGTGCTGAGAGTGAAAATAATATCAAAGGAGTCCCTATTCAAGGTCTTGTTGAAGGTGATCCTTATCTTGCGTTGATCCTATTGTGGATATTGAGTTGGGAGACAAGACTATCAAACTGCTTGTTGACTCGGGGGCCAGGATATCCATGATTACACAAAGGTTGTTCGAGGAGACTTGGAATGGTTCTCAACACTTATCCCTGCCTGACCGCTCTCCAGTGTCCTATGAAGGCTTCAAGATGGAATTTATGTTTTTTTGAAGAAGAGATTAAGTTTAAGGGAAGAAGAATCAGAGGAAAGATTTATGTGGCAGTAAAAGGGCTGAACATCCTGGGATAGTTTCATCAGGGACTATTCGGGATTATCTTGAAGCCAGGTGCCAGGGAGCAAGTTTTGGTTGTGGGCAGCGTTGACGAGGGACACGTTTGGAATGACAAGTTTCCATCAGTGTTTGGGAGTGATTTGGGTAAAATCCAGGGTTTCAAGCACAAAATTATTGTTAAGGAATTCCCATCAAACATAAGCTCAAGGGGGTGCACTATAGTGTTAGAGATGATTTGGAAAGGGAGTTGAAAGAGCTATGTGCAAAGGGGATCATTGAGCCCACGGAATCCTCTTTGTGGCTCTTTTCTTTGGTTGTGGCCCGTAAAAGGTGTGGACAGCTTAGGATCTGTGTCGATTTGAGGTCACTCAACAAGGAAATTTGGGTGGACTCACATCTGCTGCCCAAAATAAATGATTTGTTTGCGTCCACAAGAGGAGCCAAGTTTTTCTCCAAACTTGATATCACCAGTGCCTACCATCAGGTGGAACTGCATCCTGATTCGCGTCTTTTGACTGCTTTTGTATCACCCCTGGGTACTTTTCAATATCACCAAATGCCATTCGGTTTAGTGTCAGCGGCTTCAGTATTTCAGAGGGTCATGAACAATATTCTCAAAGAGATGGATGGTGTCCTAGTATTTCAGGATGACGTTCTCATTTTCGCTAAGAATGCCAGATCGCATGAATGTATTCTTCATATGGTGTAGAAGTTGGTTGAGAAATATGGGGTGGTACTGAAGGCAGAGAAGTGTACGTTTTTTTGCACAAAGTGGAATATTTGGGACATATGAATACTCAAGAAGGGGTCAGTCCCAGCCCAGGTTTGTTGGAGGCCATTGTTAATGCCCCAGCACCCACAGACAAAAGTAGTGAGAAATCTTTACTGGGCTTGTGTGACTACTACTCCAGATTTGTTCTGAAGTTTGTAACCATAGTGCGGCCCATCAGCAATCTTCTTAAAAAAGGAGCGAGATTTGAGTGGTGCAATGATTGTGTGTCTGCTTTAGATCAGGTTAAGTTGTTGTTGGGGAAGAGTACTGCTCTCAAACCATTCGATCCCAGTCTCTCTTGTTGTGTCTCGTGGATGCTACTCAAGTGGGACTGGGAGCCACCTTGACGCAGATAGAGGATGGTGCTGAGAATACTATTGGGTTTGCCTCTAGAGTGTTGAGAGCGGATTAACTGCAGTATTCGGTGATTGAGAAGGAGCTTTTGCTTGTTGCTGGGCGATTGAAAAATATTGTCCGTATGTTTGAGGAAAATGTTTCCTTCTACAAACTGATCACAAACCTCTCAAAAGCATTCTGGGTAGTAGCATGAGTAAATGCTGTACACCCAGGTCACCAAATGTCTGCAATACCAATTTGATGTGAGATACATTTCGAGAGGTAAAAATGGGAGGGCAGATTTTGTTTCCCGGTTCCCTATTGAGATCAATGTGCATGATGCGATCAAGTTTGGTGACCTCATTGATGAAGATTGTGAGGATTGCCTGGTTGCGGTGTTGGAAACACCTGAGTTGAGAATGTGCTCTTAAGATGAGTGGAGGTCTGCTTTTCAAGATGATTGTGTGTTGCAGGAAGTTTGTACCCTGGTAAAGAGAGGTTGGCCCAGAGAAACGGCATTGTCCTCTCTGTTACAACCGTTTTGTAAGGTGGAAAGTGAGATTTCTTTGGAAGATGGCTTGCTTTTGCGCGCTGACAAGCTTATTCCTCCTCATGTTTTCCAAAGTAGTATTATCGAGAGGGCTCACGAGGGACATCTGGGATCCACTCTCACCAAATGTTGCATTTTTTGGTGGCCTGGGATGGACACAGAGATTGATGAGATGGTTGCGAACTGTTGTGTGTGAGGGGCCTCCGGCAAAATTCTTAAGGTAGCTACTCCTCCTCTTCTGCCAATTGAACGTCTGCATGGTCCATGGGTAAAGCTTGGAGTTGATATCATGGGACCCTACGATATCCTTTCAGGGGGTTTCAGGTATGTTTTAGTTCTCATGGACTATGCTTCTAAGTGGCCAGACGTTAAATTGGTGAGAGAACCCCATGTCAAGAGCACTATTGAATTTCTAAGTGAGGATTGGTTGAGAGAAGGGTTTTCTGAGGTTTTGGTGCCAGACAATGGGAAACAGTATGTTAGCGCTGAGTTTCAATCCATTCTTGGTGTTTCAGGCGTAAGGCATTTGAGGAGTTCCTTGTATCATCCTCAAACAAATGGCCTTGTTGAGAGGATGAACTGAGTGGTTGGTGAGTGTGTCAAGCGGGCCAGAGCAGGGAACCATGATGTGAGTAAACCTTTGAGTACCATGACCTGGCTTTATAGGACAACGCCTCACTCCTCTACAAAGGTCTCACCTTTAGAACTTATGAGAGGTAGGAAAGCTAACGCTAGTTTCAGGCCTGGATGGATGTCAAATTGGATTTAGTCAGATTCAGATGTCTTGAAATTGATGTCTATTATGAGGAAAATGTGTCTCTTACTCAAGTTAAACAGAAGAAGTGGTATGGTTCCAAGAAGGGAGTTACAATGGCTCCGCTAGAGGTTGGAGACATGATCAGGATAAAAACTTTGGTTCATGTCAAAAAGGGGGAAAGTAAATTTGGGGAACCTGTCAAGGTTTTGAAAATTATGGGAAATGCTGTGCAAGTTGAAGGGGGTCATTGGTGGAATCTGGTTATGGTTGTTAAGGTTCGGGCAAAGTGTGGTGTTTCTAATTGTGAAGACAGAGTGACTGTTCGGATTGACAAGTTTCCCCAACAAGTGAATCTTAGGAGGAGTGCCAGAGTCATTATTAAGCCTGTTAAATTCAGGTTATGATTTGTTTTATTTTTGGGGGGGAAGAAGGGAAGATGTGTAGTATGTACCTAGTTTTCCATGTCCTTTTATGGAGGTTTTAGTTGTGTATATTTCTTTAATATAGAATTGTATGACTATCTAGAATATCACTTGTTGCCAAGTGACATTAGAATGTTTTCTTGAGGAAGAGTTAGACTTGAAGCTGTGTCTGGTGGAGCCTTTGCGTTTTGCTGGCTCTACAAACATGTAGCCACAGAAATAAATTTCTTCAAGCCGAACCAGTTTCCAGCGTCATCACTACAGAATGGTAATTTACTTTTTGTAAAAGGGGAGAAAATGTGTTGTAGCTTTAAGCATGGTATGATTATGTAATAGTGGAATGTTGAAGTATAAGTGTTCTGTTAGGTTTTGTAACCTGATACAGAGTGCTCCATTCCCAGGCAGTTATTCAGTCCCTGGGGGAGGGAGTACCAAGCGTAGTCATCTCTTGGAATAAATCTCATGTTCAACCCTACATCTAGCCTATGGTGTTTGATCACAAAATGTTGCCTCTTCCTGCACGCCTAGAGAAGTCGTAAACCTTCTACTCATTCCACAGACCTCATTCAAAGAAAGATCATAAAAGACTCAAAGGATCCTTCCAGTGAATGATTTCGCAATAAGTGCAAAAGCCAAGGTGGCATAATTAAACAAAGGAACATGTTTGAATACCTATTGTTGGTGGTTGTTGGAGATACAGGACTGTTGTTTAGATAGAACTATTATTTTATCCACACTGGGAAGCTCATACCTTGTTCCTTACTTAGCACACTTGATCAACACCACAATGACACAAGATGTATTACCAGGTAGCATACAAATCGTTTTTATCTCACCCTTACTCAAACAAGCCTGAACAACTATTTCCCAATATCCAACCTCTTCTTCATTGCAACAGTTCTTGAGAATGGTGTCTCAAAACAGCTAAGGTACTTCATTATTGAAAGCATTCTCGTTGATGATTTCCAATCTGGTTTTCGGTCTGGGCTCATCAATGAGAAGTTAACACTATATATAGCGGACATTGTACTCCTGAGCAAAGGAGAATCCAACCTCTTCATTTTTCTTGACTTCAACAGCATTCAACATGATCAACCGTTGTTCTTTTCTAATAAGCCTGGAAGAATGTATTGCTTTCAGTGACAGTTATTAATTGGCTTGAGAAACTCTCTCTCTAGCCTCTTGCACCTTCAACAAAAACTTCTGTAAGAGTCTTTCCTTTCTCTGATGCTCTTCCGTCTGTACATGGAACCATTGACCACCATCATGAGACAATCTAATGTCCATTTTCATCAAATGCCACTCAGCTCTGCTTGAAAGTCTCCTCTCCGGAGGAAGTTGCTGACATTGTAAAGACAACAGGGGACCTTCAGTAATGGATGCCCCTCCGTCACCTAAAACTGAACTCAATGAAAATAGACTTTCTCTTACTCTTCCCTCAGAGCCCCATTCCAGTGCAATCCTGACTTGAGGCATCAACTAGGAACAACGGCAAGCCATCTATTGTGGAAAAAGGTAACTCTCTGGGATTCGTTCTCAACAAAACCTTGAATCTTCAAGCACACAGTAATGATTTACCAAAAGAGGCCAGTATAATATTAGACTTCGACGAGGAATTGAGGGCCCGATTTAAAGTTTGGTGGAGAGGCTACTAAATTGCAAAGGCGAGAGAGTACCCTCTCCGTCAAACTGAAGGTCTGCCTGCCTCATTTAGAGTTGGGAGGACACACAGCATGCCAAAGGCGGTGACTTCTCAGTCTTCGCCAGCAACATACTCCTCTGATGGACATACATTTAAGGGTCGTCGGAGGTTTGGCAATTTGTCCACTCACCCTATTTAAAGTGGGCTGACAAATGCCCAGTTTTCACTGTCCATCACCGCCAGGTAAAACCTTGCAGTAAGGGACAGGCAATACTGTTCAATGACCACTCCTTGCCATGGGAGAAATCTCCCATGACAAGTGGGTCATTTTTTTTTCCTCAAAAAGAAAATCCTGCTTTGGAATTTTCTTTTTGAAAATAAAAAAAAGTTGAAAGTTTGAGGTACTGCGTGACAAAGACTGGTGAATTCAGTGTGTTCTATTTTTAGTTCTTTTTAATCATTAAAGTATCTTTTCTTTTTAATATTTTAGATGTCACTTCAGCTAAATCCAAACATATGTCTCCATACCCTCTTGCATTTAATTTATTCATACTTTCTTTTATGTTCTGGAAGAACATACTGTCCTGGCTTCAACTGTGCTGAGTTCTAACCATCTCTCTATAAGGAATGGCATTGATAGTTGACCATGGATCTGCACTGGCTGCATTAGGAACATTGTCGCAGGCAGTTTCTTTCTGAAACATGTGACTTTGAACAACACTATTTTCCACATGTAGATACGCACACTTCAGTTGTCCCATTGCACTAGAAGGAGAAGGTTGGATGCTCATTCGTTTCCCTGTTGGCGCGAGAGGCTGCCGGTGCGGTTCTCCCTGTTGGCGGCTCCGTTTCCCTGTTGGCCTCAGAGGCTGCCGGCTGCCGGTGCGGTTTCCCTGTTGGCGGCTTCGTTGCCCTTTTGCCGCGAGGGACTACCAGAGGCTGCCAGAGGCTGCTGGTAGTCGTGAGTGCCTCTTCGCAGCGGGAGCTGCGAAAAGCCTTCTAGCAGTGGCAGGAGCCGCGAAAACCGTTCAGCAGCGAGAGGCTGCCGGTGCCTCGTTTCCCTGTTGCCGCGAGGGGGCCGCCAGAGGCTCCCAGAGGCTGCGAGAGGCCGCCAGAAAAGCCGTGGAAAGCCGTGAGTGCCTCTCCGTAGCGGCAGGAGCGAAAGCCGTCCAGCAGCGGTCTTCCCTACGGCGGCAGGAGCCGCGAGTCAATTCCGGCAGCGGCAGGAGCCGCCAAAAACATTTTCGAAAGCGGCAGAAGCCGTGTGAGCCTTCTGTGGCAGCAGGAGCCGCGAAAGTCTGTCTGCAGCAGCGAAAGCCTTTCCCTACGGCGGCAGGAGCCGCGACCCAACTTCAGCAGCGGCAGGAGCCGCCAAACTCTCCCCCAAAGTTTCAGAAGCCGCGATTCAACCTCATCAGTGTCAGAAGCCTCGAGTTCATTTCCTCAGGAGTTCGCGAAGCAGAGAAGCAGGAGCTCCTAGTGTTCAGCCTGAGTGGGGGCGCCACAGCCGCTCAGCACTGCGCCCAGCCGTGAACTGAGACTGAGAACCGCTTGACAACAGGAGGCAGGTAGGTGGGCTAGCAAAGCAAAGCGCAAGTCAATTCTAAGCCAGGTGAGCCAGGCGAAGGGCGCTCCCATAGAATTCAGCTTAATCTGGCCCCTGAAGCGCCATTGACACCAACTGCTACCTATTGTTGCCCACTGCTACTCACTGAAAGATCCTGTTGGACAGCCTTTCCCTACTGCCATGTGCTCGGACACTGAAGCACAGCACACCACAGTTAACCAAGAAAGATCTTGTTGGTATTGGCAACAGGCAACCAGCGGCCATCGGCTATAACGAACAAGCACCAACAACAACAAGTGCTCAGTAACAAAACAAATAACAACTAGCTCCCGACTCAGCCCGCAGTCAACGACCCCCCTCTCAACCCCCTCTCAACTCCCTGACTTAGCTTCTGGCCCCCTGCACCCAGCAACCAGAGCATGGTGCAGCACTCTGCGAGGGGAAGAGAAGAAAAGGAAAAAGAAAAAGAAAAAAAGAAAAGAGAAGAGAAGGAAAAGGGGGGCACAATGAGATCCGGGAGATCAAGGGATCCACCGGCACCTTTGAATTCTACTAAAAGAGCCAGGAGAGCAGACAAGGGCAACAAGAAACTCAGCAAGGACCCCAAGAAGACCAGCGAAGACGATCTGAAGAAAGCGGAGATGGAAGAGGTAGGAGGAGGTGAAGCGCATTTGATCTCCTTGACCCCCCTACCCCCAGGCCTCTCAAGCCCAAAACCTTTATCAAACCTCAAGGGGAGAGGGGAAGTAAGCGGCACAGTAGGCATAGCTGCGAGCACACTCACATTGAGCAAGCCTAGTTACCAACCGAAAATTTACACGAAGTTTTCATTCATCAAGGACGCTGGCGTAGTTCTCTGCTTGAACAGCCGGCATGCAAACAATCTGCCTACTCCGCTGCAGCCCAGAACCTACTCACTGGAACAAAAACTACAGTCAGAGCCGATGAAAGAGCTGACGAGAGGGTTGAAGAGAGAGCTTGCCGCAGAGGAGACAGATGATGAAGCTAGCGACGGGAGGGTTGGCGCCGAAGGTCCCGACGTCACATCGATAGAAGAGTGTAGAGAGGACCACAGCAGGGCGACTTCAACGAATATTAGAACGTGTGATTTGGATTTAGACCTGGACCCGATGCCAAAGACAAAGTCAACGGCAAACAAGAGTGAGCACCAAGTCCCCACCCAGAGTACCCCGAGTGCCCTGAACACCGGAACTATAATAAACTGGAACATGAAGAGCATCCCAAAATTAACAACCATTGGAGTGGGAGTTCCCTTAGAGGATAGACAAGGCCCATCCGGAAACACAGAGGGAAACACAGAGAGACAAAAGGCACCCGAGGCACCTGTTGTACCCGAAGTACCTGAGGCACCCGAGACACCAGCATCAGTATCCAGCGCTCCAAGTAATCTTAACACGCGGAACACGAGCCCCAAAATAATGGCAGGACAGGGGGCCCCCCGATCACAACAGGAACTTGCGTGTGAGAAAAATACATTCTTAACACAAGACCTCAGGCAGGAGCGACTAGAGCTCAATAAGAGAACGAGTGAGTCTACTGGTCAGGGAGACAAAACAAAGGGACAGTCTCCAGATACCTCTACTGTAATGCAAATCACAGCACAGGATCAGCCCGCACACTATGCAAATGCCCAACAATCTGAGCATTCTGGGCTAATTCTAGATCCCTCCCGAAGCCTTCCCGCGGTCCTAGCCAACTCAGCCCCTGACCCATCGAAGGCCACGGACCCAGAATCCTCGTATCCCACTCAAGAGGAGTGAGAAGAATTGGTTGCTTCTTACACAGCAGCCTCTCACGAGGTCCCCCAAGAGGAACTAACAAGTCCGAACAACAATGCCTCACACCCTATCCCCTGCAAGACAACACCGCAAGTCAAAGAAGACATTTGGGTATCTCTCCTGAATACAATGCAAATGTCCGTTAATGCCATCCAATATCAATCGGACAAGATGGACCTCCAGCTGTCAGTCCTAAATTCACTCTCAATCTTCGTCGCCAACATTGACGACAAGCTAGCTGAGCTGAACAGTTTGGTCAGAAGGGCACAAGAAGAGACAAAATTTACACAATCGAACTGCACTTGTATAACAATTGTGGATAATCTGGCCACACTCCCAACAGCAATGGATAATCTTCTCTCAGATATCAGGGAGGCCGTAAAAAACAGTCCATCAGCCGGTCTAGCCGAGAGGAAAAACAAAGCATGGCAGATAAACAACGAGGGAACCCTGACATCAATCCAGGGGCCCTCAATCCAAGTTCAAGAAGCACAGTGGACAAGGGAAATCGAGAATACAACATTGCCAGGATCAAACGGTCATCCGAGGGACGGAGAACGCCAAATGCCATCAAATAGTAACACAACAGCACCAGGCGAATCCCTGCAAAAGGAGGAACTGCCGGAACATCGCCGTTCCTTAAAGCAGGGGAGAAAGCAGAGAAGGAAGGGCCGCAAGCAAAAGTTAAACATCTTCGCAGCACCTAAGGGCAAGAACAACAAAGCTAGGAATTTGTCACCGGAACCAATACACGATATGTCAGCCCAAATGGGTTGTGAATCTGATACGGATCAGGACTCGAGATCCACCTCGAATCAGGAAAAGTGGCATAGGATTCAAAGGAAAACCAATCGAAAAAGAAAAACTTCCACCAGGGTTATTCCCAAAAACGAAGCCGGCCCCTCTCAGATGAGCAACGAAATAGCCACAACACCCAAAGCCAGCGAAAGCTTGAATAAGAATGAGAGGCAAAACTTCAAACTGAACACCATCAGAAATAGAAAACCTGCCTCCAGCCCAGATAATGTGATAGAAACAGGCCACTCCCCAGGGGTCACAACAATAGCATGTACCGCAGGTCAGGAGTTAACGCGAGATGATGAACCGAGGGTCCAGGATCAGAGAACTACAGCAGAGGAATCTACTAGGCTAGAGAATGCCTTAACAACCTCACAGAACAGTCTAAGCACCAAAAAGGGACATCTAGGTATCCCCACAATCACTCTCATTCCGGAATACACATCTAGGGGCGCTTTCGACATCCTAAATAGGGGGAACATACTACGCCTGCTGAACTCCATCAGTAGCCTAAAAAATACCAACGATCTGGAGTCAGTGGAATTTATAGTCTCGCCGAAACATCCAGGGGTAGAAGCCACAAAAACAGTATGGGCCACAACGGAACTAGCTGAGAGAGTGCTCAAAGAACAAGCGAAGCTTAATAGCTGGGGCATAAAGCTCCGACCATTTGCAAAAGCTAGATATCCAGACCCTCTGGCAACTGATTGCCAACAACGGAATGTATATAATCGGGACAACCCGGACTCTCAACCACTTTCCGTACTGCGAGGGGCTCGCAGCAATACCCCTGACAACTCAGATCGAAAAGAGCAAGGCATCAGAAGGCAATATGTTATGAAAGATGCGACCCACTTAGATTGGAGCTGGCTGTCCAGGACCATAAACAACAAATTGGAAAAACATTGACAAAGCAGGCCTGATGCCGGGAAAACCTCTAACACTCTCAAATTGTGCTCCTGGAACATTAATGGCATAGGAGATAAGCTCACGGATATGGGACTAAACCTTTACATGCAAAGATTCGACCTTATTGCACTGCAAGAAACATGGACCGACTCACCACCAGAACTTCCTGGCTATAACCTGAATTTCATACCTCCTACACAGAGCGCAAAATTTGGTCATAAAAAGGGAGGGCTTGCTACATATAGTTCAATAAGAAGTATATTTGCAGTAGTGCCTCTGGCACACAAATTAGATCCACCGAATGTAATGCAAGCACTACGAATCTCCATTCGGGAACAGGTTAAAAAGAGGAGATAATTCTGATAAATCTTTACTTACACCCACGAGGAAAGAAGCGAGGGCCCAACAGCTGAATGAAGAACTCACAAAATTATTAACCATTGAGAAAACAAACAGTCTGATCATCAGCGGCGACTTCAACCTGAACATGCTTAACAACCCAGTAACAGAAATCGCCACAGATGAGGACCCATTCGCATGGGAATCAAGCCCTCAAGATAACACGTCTGGAGGCAGAAGCATAAAAATAGCACAGCGTCTTCTAGCGACACTAGAAGAACTGGGCCTCCGAGCACTTAACGGAAGACTCCCAGGGGACCGCCCTCAAGCGGCAACGTTCCACAGCACAATGACCAGTTCCACAATTGACTTCACCTTCCTCTCTAGTAACCTGTTCCAATCGGCAAGAGACTTTCACATCGGCTCACTAGATTTCAGTGATCACTTACCTCAAGAAGTCACGATAGAGGCCTTCACAATCCTAAACCCTGTACGAGCCAAGGGGCACAGTTCAGCCTATGCCGCGAATGATAGGCGGATAAAATGCAGAACAGACGACCCTCAGCGCCTTCTGCTCTACGCTAAGCAAGCATTCAGCGAAGCTCAAAATGTAACAGACCTAATCGAGAGCTGGGAGGAGTTTGTAGAAACACTACGCAACAATATGGGATCAAAACAGGGAAACAACCAGTCTGAAGGAGCTGGTAAATCCAAGAAGCACATGAGGTACCATAACTTTAGAAACAATGCTCATCTAAAAAATCTAAAGACCCTCATCAGCCAAGCACTACGAAGTTTGAGGGCAGATCCTGCCGCCAAAGAAGAGCTGAGGCGGCTAAAGCGCGACCGCAGTAGGCTAATCTGGCAATTTAAGCGTAAAGCAGATGAGTCTCTCTGGGCCAAACTCTTACACGATGCCAAAACCAGCAACAGTGCACAATTTTGGCAAAAGATCAACAATCTGACCGAGGAGCGGAGTAAAGGCATTAACTCTTATGTCACAGAAGATGACTGGACAACCTTTCTTAGTACGCATTTTAATGAAGCTGATACAACTAGTCAAAGAATACTTAATCCCACAAAGGACATTGAGGGGCGATTAGTGCTGTGTTGTGAACACCATGAACTTCAGCAGCCAGATCAGGCAATCGTAATCACGAGTGCACTGATTAGCAAAAGAATCTCAAAGGGAAGACGCAAGGGGGCGCCTGGACCAAATGGGATTCCCCCTATACTGTTTAAGCAAGAGCCGGAATTTTGGGCCGACGCACTCAAACCAATGTTTGAAAAAATCCTACAGACATCAATAATTCCATCATCGTGGAGGGGAGCTATCATCTCACCTATCTTCAAAAAGGGAAACAAACGACCCGAAAAACTATCGGCTAGTGGCCTTGCTTGACAACGAGGCCAAATATTTCGCGGGCCTCTTACTTGAGGAATTGACATCGTGGGCAGCAGAGGTTTCAGCAATTCCATACAATCAAACAGGCTTCTGTAAAAGTATGGGGACTACCACCAACATATTAGCTCTTTCACTATTAATCGACGCTGCCCTCGAAGCAAAGCAACCCCTATATCTGTGCTACATCGACTACAGTTCTGCATTCGACCACGTCAACAGAAACCGTCTGTGGGAAAAATTAAAAAAGCTGAACATCCCCATGCGGCTCTTAAACCAACTAATTCTCCTGCACAGCGAGACATGGGTGCAAGTCAAACTAGGCTCTGGCGAATACCTAACAAGGAAGATCTCAACAAGCACAGGGGTAAAACAGGGCTGCGTACTCGCTCCAATACTTTTTAATCTTTTCATGGGAGAACTATCAACGCTAATAAATGAAAGTAACTCGCATGCACCAAAGTTAGGGGGCACCCAGCTGTCGAACCTCTTCTACGCAGACGACCTGGTACTTATTAGCCGGACCCCTGTAGGCCTACAGCGGGTACTGGACATTACGTCGAGATATTCTGCAGTTAATAGGCTTAGCATCAATCAAGAAAAATCTAAAGTTATGTGCATTAATCCTCCCAAAAAGAAAATAACACGGAATTGGCTCTTGGCATCAAGGAAGTTGGAAATGGTCTGTGAATATAGATATTTGGGGGTCATCATAGGCTGCAAGGGCAACTTCAAGCCACAATGTGACGCCATAAAAAGGAGAGGGCTAATGGTTGCGGTAGCACTTAGAAACCCTAAAACGTGGTCACTGGACCAAGCCTATTACCCCTCATAAAGGTGATCCAGGCAAAATTAATCCCAGCCATCACTTACGGCAGTGAAGCTATGAGGGGGAGGGATGCTGCTTCAGTAGATGGAACGGTAGCAAAGGCGCTACGCATGATCTTTGGCCTTCCTAGGTACACATCGCCCGCACAGATGAGACTAGAATTTGGGCTGCCAAAAGAAGAGCTGGCACGCAAAGGAACATACATAAAAAGCTGGTATAAAGTTAGCAGGGAAGATCCGAAAACGCTAAATGCTCTCCTGTGGAAGGAACTTCAAGATAAAGAAAGTTGCCCGGCAAGGCTGTACTTGGAGGCCGCAATTAATCAACTTGGTTTACGGCAACTATGGGAACTCCCAGGCTCTCCAGCAGGCTTTAAAAAGGTGGTCAACAAGATAGTCCGAAAAGAATCATTGCTGCAGGACAAAGCCGCCTTGATAGAGCGTGCTCATGGCTGGCTTACAGTTCAATCGTATATCAAGCCCTCGCCCCAAGTATACCTACAGACAGGTTTCTCCAAAAAAACAAAAGAGAAGTTCCTGAAATTTCGACTAGGGTTATTGCCGTCCGCGAACCACCTACCCCCGTGGTGACGCCCTCAGCTACCAACAAAATGCCGTCTTTGCGGGAACGGCAAAGAAAACACCGAACATCTCATCGCCATCTGCAGCGAACTTACACAAGAACGCCGCTCCCTCTTGAGACCGCTTCTTAATAACCGCAGGATACAGACCTCAGGCAAGCGGTGCTGGCTTGCTTCCAAGGCGACGACATCCAACTGAGCTGCCGAATGGTAAAATTCCTCGAAGCGGCGGAAATCCGCTTTAAAATCCTTAAAGATAGCCAAAAACCGAGTAGCAACACGAAGGACGAGAGGAACAATTCACTCTAATCCTCAAAAAGAAAGCACCAGCTTGCTCTAGCAAAGAAACAGGTGGCACAATGTCGGCTCGAGGTGCGTCCAATGCTCCTAAGCGACCACAAACCAACTTTATGAGAGTGTGGCCCCGGAAGGGAAACTGACAGGCACCAACGCTTACTGCTTTAACCATCAGGAAAGACAGTAGTAGCACCCCCACCGAGAGAGTGGAACAAACTAGTAGCCCACTTATGATGCCAGCGGGCAGGGGCCCAACAGATGGGCCTTCCAGATTCCACCAAACCATCTGCTGAGAATGCCCAGGAACACCGCAACGCACTTAATTACATCAGCCCCTTGAGTATCGAGATTCAAAGCGTGCTTGCACTAAGTTCTAGCCTGTTCCAACCAATGATTGCTCCTATACAGTTCCAGCACTGCTCCAGACATTTGGTGAGGATGAATAACATGTTCCATCTTCCAGACCAATTCAATCAGAAGTGCCGCAATCAAGGCCCCTGAATTTTACTCAAATTTCATGCCGCCACCATCCGAGCCTTGATTTTCACTCAGCGGAGCACAGTGCTGAAATCAATCAGCCACTTGAACTATACTGAATAATACTAACCACATTATAGGGATATCCCGAACTGTCAACTTGACTAATCACCTTTTTAACGCAAATATGTTTTTATTGTATTGGCACTTTCTCAACTCATAAATGCTCTCATTGCACCGGCACTTTACTAGATTACCATTCTGTTGGTAACAAGGATCAACATACCGCACATCTTACTCTGTAAAACTGCTGTCCAACTGTACTCGTACTTTATTTTAACTCTGAGGCTGCTACCTTAGTATGCTTTTTATTGCTGGATTTATTGTCTTAACATGTATGAACTTAACCTTTGTTTTATTAATTGAACCCTTTTCTACATTGTAAAGGTTTTAAATAACCATGTACAATAAAGCATTACCTTACCTTACCTTACTCTCCTTGCCATGGGAGAAATCTCCCATGACAAGTGGGTCATATTTTTCCCTCAAAAAGAAAATCCTGCTTTGGAATTTTCTTTTTGAAAATAAAAAAAGTTGAAAGTTTGAGGTACTGCGTGACAAAGACTGGTGAATTCAGTGTGTTCTGTTTTTAGTTCTTTTTAATCATTAAAGTATCTTTTCTTTTTAATATTTTAGATGTCACTTCAGCTAAATCCAAACATATGTCTCCATACCCTCTTGCATTTAATTTATTCATACTTTCTTTTATGTTCTGGAAGAACTTACTGTCCTGGCTTCAACTGTGCTGAGTTCTAACCATCTCTCTATAAGGAATGGCATTGATAGTTGACCATGGATCTGCACTGGTTGCATTAGGAACATTGTCGCAGGCAGTTTCTTTCTGAAACATGTGACTTTGAACAACACTATTTTCCACATGTAAATACAGGTAAAGATATTAATTTTTCATCATACTGCATTTTATTTGACTGTCGATTGAATTTGTTCGAATTAAAAAAGGTGAAACTCCTTGAGACAGGTCTCAGTGCCAGAAAACAGAACACACAAACATTCACAAGACTTTGTCACACAGTATAACGTACAGAGTGACAACATTTTTAACATCTTCAAGAAACACTGGCATAATCAACATCATTACACACAGTTATATCTTAGAAACCCAAGATTGTATATCGGCGAGGCGCTAGTTATGTCAGACCACTTAACCTTGAGACGATAAAAGGGACTTGGTTGACATACAAACCCTGTAAGATGTGGAAACTGTAATATGTGTCAATGTGGAAGACACAGGATCATTGAACTTTGCATTAATAATAAAAGGTCCTACAAGATCAGGGTATCAGGAATTGTAACACCACATACATTGTTCATGCAATAGGATGTGATTGCAAAAAGATATACATTGGGAGCAGTATAAAACAGCACAAACTGTGAATCCAGGACCATGCCAGAGCAATCAAGAATGGCAACACAAAATATCCAATTGCATTATATTATCTGGAACTACACCAAAACAAATTCACATTCTGGTTTCATGCAATAGAACATATTGAAGCCCAGCAAAGGGGAGGGGGCTGGGAATTATGTCTAAGACAAAAAGACGCATCTTGGATATGCAAGCTGAGAACGGTAGAATTGGGGCACAACATTGACAATGAGTTACATTATGTTTTTATGATATAGAATCTGTAAAATGATAATAACACACAGAAACATTTGTAATGGCATAAAAGGTCCCATACATCAAGTGGACACTTTACCAAGGAAGCCAGGCATCATTGAGCACCGTACATTGTTATGCTCTAGGTATAAATTCAGGCCATATACACATCCATTTCATGAACGTGATATGGACAGAGAGGGGTGTCTGCTGTAATATTCCAAGTTTTTTTCACCAATGGTAGAGACTACAGAGCAGATAAGTAAGAATAATAAATAATTAATAAATGGGGCTCATATTTGTTGCTTACATTATATATGAGGCTCCCATTGCGAGGTTGAACGAATCAAATATTGATATATAACACTTACACAGCTGGAGATATGATATTGCTTCGTGGACCAGAAGATCATGATCTAAAGAATTATATAATGATATTACAGTTTGACTTATACCTGATATAGTGATGGTATTTTAGCATGACGCCTCACATTTTTATAGGTATTGACAAGAACGTCTACAAGAACATTCATGTTGGGATGTCCAAATTGTTGCTTTGAGCAGACTGAGAATGAGACCACTTTAGGAAGGTGGACACATTTTCTTATTTTTATATCGATTTGGATAACAAGATGGTTAATATAAACACAGGCCAATTTCTTCAATAGTGTTTGCCATTTCAAAATGCTGACGCATCTGCTATAAAATCACCAGTTCTTTTCACACAACTTATGATTTAAAGGGCACCCAGAATATGCAGTAGGATCTAAAATATGTCTTATGGCTTGATATGAATTGAAATCCAGACTAGATGGGTTCATACCTATAATTTAGTATCACCTTGTACAGAATAGAGTCGTGTATAAACACACGACATGAGCGCCACAGTTTTACAAGATTATATACACTCTAAGATGGCGATCTTATCAATGTAACTTTCAGAGTCTGTTGTCAAAATAGTGACGACGGGCTTGTGTTTGAATAAATTCAAGATGGCTTAAAGGTAAGAGCTAAGGCAGCCAATCCCCCTTAGCGTATTGTAGGAGTCTTAGATATAAATGCAGCTTGTGCGCAGCTGACTCTACAACCATTGTATACATGTGGAGCCGTAAAATTCTAGTGCTCCAGAATCATTATTAACTGTATGTTAATCCGTGTACTAACGTGTGGCTGTACACATATATGAAGAAGCCATATTTTTGTTTAACTGCAGCCTATTCATTAGCTTATAGTAGATTCACATTTAGATCAAATGTGCACTCTTAACATTAGCCTAGCTGTGAGTAGACTGAAGCCACTCGAAGCATTTTCCTGTCAAGCATAACATTTTTGAAGTGTTATTTCACATCTTATTTTCCTTTACAAGAGCAAGATAACTTTATTAGTTAGAAGAGTGGCTCATTGTTTTGCTTTTAGAAATGTTAGGTTAGAGAGGGCAAACTGGGAACTTATTGTGAGCTACACCATGCGTGGGGATGAGAAAGATCCTCCTGTACCAGGCAGACTAGACCAGGGATGCATTCAAGGCTGTACAGCTGTATGCACTTTGCCCAATTGTGAGAATGAAGGGAATTTACCTTCTCAAAAAGGTAGTTAAACCTGATTGGACATATCCATGGGGAGTTGGTGGCAGAAGCTTTGGAAGAATGCATTGTATTTTACTATGTGTGTTAGAATAGTTTTAGAGATCCTGTAATGACTTTGCTGAGGGAAGACCTTTCAATAACTCTGCTGATTTTCCTTATTCTTAGTTCATGAACCTGACTCTTGAACACTTATGCCTATCTTTGCCCAAACCTTTAATGGTTCACTAAATACTGACACCTTCTGCTTAGGATTTCTCCTCCAACAATTTAGATGCTTTATTTAGCTTAGGGAAAATCCTTTATGGAACTGATACTTACTCTTTTCAGCATTTTGTACCTTTTAAAGATTTGCATTCTCATCTAATTTTGTAAACTGATTAACCATTTAGATTTTTATGTGTATGCGATAATAATAATAATAATAATAATAATAATAATAGGACATTTATACAGCGCGCGGCTACCTCCAACGGAGGTGTCCCGGCGCTAGGCGGAATACGCAGAGAGGAAGAAGGGAGGAGAACTACGGGAGGCTAAAAAGCCAGGTTTTCAGCGCTTTCCTAAAAGCCTGTTCTGACTCTAACTTGCGAAGATGGAGAGGCATAGAGTTCCAGAGAGAAGCAGTTCTCACTGAAAAAGCACGACCGCCTAACCTAACTTAGAGAAATGAGGAATCCTGAGCAGATTCTGATGATTAGATCGAAGAGCCCTGTCAAGGTGATAGTGCTGGAGTCTCTGTTTCAAATAGCCTGGGCCCCGATTTCTGATGGCTCTGTAGGCGATCGACAGCACCTTAAACTCAATTCTCCTTCTGACAGGCAGCCAGTGGAGGCTCCGCAGGTGGGGTGAAATCTGGTGATGAAACGGCACATTCCTAATAAGTCTGGCTGCCGCATTCTGGATAATTTGCAGTCTTTGGATCAAATATGCCCGTAGTCCAATATAGAGACTATTAGAGTAGTCTAGCTGGGACGTAACCAGAGCATGGACCACTGTCTTCCTACCGTCCATAGGCAGGAGATGAAGAAATCTCTGCAAGGCTCTCAATTCCAGAAACATGACGAGGAGATTTGACAGATCTGCGCCTTGCAAGAGAGGTTCGTATCAAATTTGAAACCCAGGTTCCTGGCTGAGTCTACTGGGATCGTAGGGGTTTAGCTCTGACGGCTACCATAGCTCGGAGGGCAAAGGAGATGATTGATTGAAAAACAATACCTCAGTTTTGTCGGTATTTAATTTCAAGCAGCTATTCGTCATCCAAGCTGAGATGTTGATCAGGCAGTGCTTAAATTTAACAAAAGCGGCCTCAGATTGTTCTCTAAAAGAGAACACCAATTGGGTATCGTCAGTGTAGGATACAACTTGTACTCCCCATTGCTCGGCTAAAGTCACGAGGGGGGCAAGATAGACATTGAATAACGCAGGGCTCAGAGCCAAACCCTGGGGGACCCCACACACTAGGGGTTTCGCTGAGGAGATGTGGGGACGGAGATGAACCTGCTGGGACCTGCCCTCCAAAAACGAATGGAACCAGGCTACTGTGGTTCCTCTAACTCCCAGGTGCTTAAGTCTCTCCAACAGAATCCGATGAGACACTGTATCGAAAGCTGCGGATAATTCTAACAGCACAAGCATTGCGGAGCTGCCCTGGTCTAATGCTTCACGTAAGTTTCCGCAACTTCCAACAGAGCTGACTCCGTGCTATAACCCGATCTAAAGCCAGATTGGGAGTCATGGAGGCAGTTGTTAGATTCCAAGAAATTGATTAGTTGCTTCTGGACTTCTTTCTCAATAATTTTGGCAGGGGCTGGTAAGAGGGAGATAGGCCTAAAATACTTGGGTTCTGCTGGATCGGCGTCAGGTTTCTTAAGAATAGGCAGTACATGGGCCAATTTCCAGGCGGCGGGATAGATACCCGTTGTCAGGGAGGAGTTCCAGATTAGATTCAGCTGCCAGTTAAGCCAGGGGGCAAGCGCTTTGAAAAACTTAGCTGGGCAGGGATCACACGGAGATCCTGATTTACAATTGTATAGTTCTATCAGAGAAGCCTCCGAGCAAAACGGACGAAATTCGGACCAGATGCTACGAGGATCCAAAGTGGAGTTAGGCATAGCTGAAGACTCAGCCGAGGGGAAGGAGGAATAGATAAGTTGTATTTTTTCCTGGAAGAAGGTTGATAAATCCTTACAGAGGGTAGCCGAAGGGGCTATGGTGCTGTCCAGAGCCTTTGGTCTGAGAAAACCTTGAACGATCTTAAAAACCTCTTTAGCTGAGTTATCAGACGAGTTGATTTGATCAGCAA
This sequence comes from Calotriton arnoldi, assembly GCA_963921515.1. NCBI lineage: Eukaryota > Metazoa > Chordata > Amphibia > Caudata > Salamandridae > Calotriton > Calotriton arnoldi. The sequence goes on from CAWUFW010004174.1 coordinate 899,526, forward strand.
AGCAGTCCCTAATAGTTTTACGTTTCAGCCCATGAAATTTTTTTAGCGCCACTCTGTAGGCGCACTTGGCCGTGGGATTGTATGATTTGTGCCAAGCACGTTCCAGCTTTTTTCCACTTGTAATGCTATGGTAAACCAGGGGGCAGAGGGTTTTTCCTGGCTGATTTTGCTGTCCTAAGGGGGACAACTCTGTCTAGGGTGGAGGTGACCCAGCAGTTAAAGGTAGATACATCACTGCTGGGGTCAGTTGAGGGGGGTTGTTTAGTAACTCGGATCCCACAGAGTCAGGGGAGACCTTCCTCCAGTTTCTGCTTGCCATGAGTGACGGACTGGTGCTAATGCCAGAGGGTCTGCCTATCAAGCTGAATTGGACTAACAGGTGGTCGGACCAGGTTAGAGGTAGTGGGGCCTCTACTTTCAGATTGGGGTCATTGGTAAAAATAAGATCCAACATATGGCCCGCTACATGAGTAGGGGCACACACCATTTTTATCAGATTTAGACCCTTCAGTGTGTCTGCCAGCTGAGAAGCCTTGGGACAGTTGGTTGGCATTGTCCATATGGACATTAAAATCGCCAAGGACGAGGAAATTGGCATGCCTCAATGACAGATCTGCAATGATGTTGCATAGTGCAAGCAAGTGGCAAGATGGAGTGTCAGGGGGTCTATAAACCAGAATGCCGGCCACTGAAGATGCCGGGGAGGTTTTAATACAATAGAAGAGTGCCTCAATAGGCCCCATGCGCTCAATTCTCCTGCACAAAATCTCCCAGCCTTTCCTCATGATGATGGCAAGCCCGTCCCCACTCTTGTGGCCAGTCCGATTGACAACAGAGATCCGAAAACCCTCTGGTACGGCCAGCAGTATGTCAGGGTTGGAACTTTCTATCAACCAGGTTTCAGTTAAAAACATGAGATCCCAGGAGTTAGACTTCAGGGAGAGCCAGATATCATCGCAGTGTTTGGGGAGAGATCTGCAGTTTATCAAACAGGCCTTTATGTTAGAGCTAGCGGCCCTATGGTGGGTTGTAGGTGACTTCGCGTCAGTATTACCCTCAGTGTTACCAATGTGAGTCCACTCATCCCTCCTCCTCAATGAGAAGGAGCAATAGCTGCAACACAACTTCTGACCAGACATGGACAGATCGATGCTGGCCGACCCTGGACAGGCCAGTCTGTTCATACCTAGTAATTGTTCCCTGGACCAGGAGATCTTGGCTATTGGTAGAGAATGGGCAGCATGGCTGGCGCGGGCCGCGGTCTGGGCGCAGACGGGCTTGCCTTTGGCGCGCCCGCTGCGCGCGTCCGCGTCGCGCGTCCGCGTCGCGGCTCTCATTAAGTAGGGGAGTTTCAGGTCCGGCCGGTCAACAACTAGACCGCTGACTCAAGATGGCGCCTAAATGTGTCCCAAATGGGAAGTCGAAAAATGGCCTCGATGGAGGAGGAAAAATGCTAAGTAGGAGGCAAAGCGGGATCCAGCACCACCGCGTTCACCAAGGTGAGAGGGAAGGGGGAAAAGAGGTCGGGAGATAGCCTAACTGCACCCTGCAACACGCAGCAGTGCAGAAAGACCTTAGCTCTCAAAGGAAACTTCGACGTGCAGCACAATGATTAAAACGGCTTTCAGAGCGTTAAAAAACAAGTACCAAATAGCAGCAAGTAACAACAGAATAAAACCAGAATAAAACAGATCGCAGCAGAGTGTTAAAAACAGGATGTTTCACAGCCTACTATTACCCCACTGGAGTCCGCTGTGCGTCCGCGTCGAGGCTCCCATTAAGTAGGGGAGTTTCAGGTCTGGCCGGTCAACAACTAGACCGCCGACCCAAGATGGCGCCTAAATGTGTTCCAAATGGGAAGTCGAAAAATGGCCTCGATTGAGGAGGAAAAACGCTGAGTAGGAGGCAAAGCGGGAGCCAGCACCACCGTGTTCACCAAGGTGAGAGGGAAGGGGGAAAAGAGGTCGGGAGGTAGCCTAACTGCACCCAGCAACATGCAGCAGTGCAGAAAGACCTTAGCTCTCCAAGGAAACTTCGACGTGCAACACAATGATAAAAACGGCTTTCAGAGCGTTAAAAAACAAGTACCAAATAGCAGCAAGTAACAGAATAAAAACAGAATAAAACAGATAGCAGTAGAGTGTTAAAAACAGGATGTGTCACAGCCCACTATTACCCCACTGGAATCCGCGATGAATTGCTGTGCTGAATGAATAAAGCTTGTAACATTGAATAATCTGCTAATAAATGTTCATGGCTTGGTTACTATACTATCTGTTATTTAGGTGAAGCCAAATTGTTTTCACTGCAAAATTGAGTTATTATGCTGATGTTAGCTCCCACCATAGATTTTCAGTGAATAACAAAAGGTTGATATGGCCAGTGGGGCAATTTGTTTGATTACTATACCAGAGCTTTCAGATAAAAATAATTCTGCTGGACCCACTGGTAGCAGAGGATGACTTATTACTGAAGTGCAGCGAGCTGGAAAATACCTCAGGAACACTTAAAACTAGCTCACGCCCAGCCCAGCTTCTTGAAGTCCATGGTCCAGTTTGGAGTATCAGAGGTGTCCCAGGGTTTTTGAAAGCGGTTGCTGTGCCCAAAGAGTGAGTATAAGCAAAGCTATGCATTGCTAACTATGTGCTGTTAAGCTTATGGTTTGTGCCGACTCTATGTGTCTTGAGGTTTTGGTGTCCACCATGTGTATGCTTCTCTGTATTTGGGCTTGATGTTAAGAATTTGATCATGGTTAACAAACTTGTTGCAGTCTAAGATCCTGGGACAGATAATAAGCATATTGTAGTTTAACTTGTCTGTGAAGGTTTGTGGCGTCAGTCCGTAAGGTGCCATTGGCTGCACAATTGAGAAGGGAACTATTAAACTACTGTTGTGACAGTGCATGAATAACGATTGGTGTTGATAAATCCTTTTGCACAGAGGAGAAACTGCATTAGTCAGAGTGATTTCCTGCTGGTCAAGACTTCACCTGTGTGAGTGCTAACGTCAGGAACTAGGAAGTGTTATTCCCCTTTTATCCCCCTGAGTGACACTTTGAATTTCTTTAGTTGAAGAGCCAAGAGTCATTTGTTTGTAAAATATTGCTTGTACACAGCTAATTGTGTAGGAGGGTGAGCCGCGGTGAAGTGCTGCAAGCTATGTCATGGGACGCCAAGTGAGAGCAGAATCACTGAGGAGAATAGTGATAGTCCCATATCGCAAGCCACCTCAAGACCTCTAGATGTTATCAGGCTAAATGTAGATTTAGATGAGTTTATTAAGGGAAACCTGGATGCTGGTTATGTAGATAGATATAATGAGGAGGGACTTCTGTTCCAATGTAGAGAAGTTACCCAATAGGCTATTGAAGCCTATTACTAACTTCAACGTTGAGTTATCCAAGAATCAGACCCTACCAAAGAATTTTAGGGTTCCCATAAGAGACGATACGCTAACCAACATAAGAAGTCTTGGGTTTAAGGTGCATTTAAGTGAATCAGTGACCAGTATAAGGAAATGGAGAAATCTTGAAAGGATTAAGGATAAGTGGGCTGAGAGAGCCAAGAAAAGGAACGATAAAGAGAATTCAGAGGGACAATGCAACGCAATCCCCAACGTCATCGTCCCTTTCGCCATCGACTCGAATCTGTACAAGTTCCTAGGAGACCTCAACTTTCATATTGACAACACCTACGATGCCAAAACGGCCGATCTTCTAGAAAGCATGGCTAACCTCAGACTCAAGCAGCTTGTCATCGACCCCACCCACACCGCAGGACACATGCTCAACCCCATCTTCTCAGCCAGCAACAGAGTAACATACACTCACACCAACGAGCTCACCTGGACTGATCGCCACTGCGTCCATTTCGTCATCACAGAACCCCCCAACACCCCTGCCTCTACTGCCAGCGAAACACGGCACAACTGGTCAAAGGTAACAGAGCAACGATGGACCAACGCCCTCAACTCCTACCTACACACCAACACCGAAGACACAGAACAAACTTCATAATCTGGATCACGGCAAGCTTTGACGAAGTCGAACCTACGAAACCCATCAATCTCAATTATTATTTTAGCATTTGTAGAGCGCGTAGCTACCCGAAGGCATCCCAGCGCTAGCGGCCAAACAAGGGGAGGGGTTTACAGTGTCAAAGAGGGTGCTGGGTTATAGGCAAGTGTTTTGGAAAAGCCATGTCTTGAGGAGTTTATGGAAGGGCAAAAGATGGGGTTCAATCCGGAGGTGTAAGGGCATTGTGTTCCAGAGTCTGGCCACATTGTAAGCAAAGGATCTTCCTCGGCTTCTTGCTCTCCTGATTTTGGGAATAACTGCAAGGTTGAGGTGGGTCGAGCACAGACACCTCTCGGGGCGATGGAAGGTGATGAGAGATTTGTTAATGGCTGGGCCCTTTCCCCATAAAGACTTATGGGCTATACACAATGCCTTGAAGTTAATTCTTTCCAGAACAGGCAGCCAATGTAAAGTCTCCAGTGCGGGTTTGGCTGACTGGTTTTTTGGAACCCCTAATAACAATCTGGCGGCGCAATTCTGCGCGACTTGCAGCTTCCTTATTGTTGCTTTGGGTGCTCCTAGATAAAGGGAGTTTCCATAGTCCAAACGTGATAGGACTAGGGTCTGTATAAGGATCCTTTTTCAATTCATGGGCAGAAGTGGGAGAATCTTTCGTAGTAGTCTGATGGTGCCATAGCAGGCCCTGGTTACTCTCACTGCTTGCTCTTCAAACTTGAGGGAGGTGTCCAACCAAACGCCCAAGCTTTTGATTCTGGTCTTGGGGGTAGGGGCCAGACCCAGGCAGTTGGGCCAAATCTGTTTGAGATCCATGCTGGGGGAGTTGCCCAGAAACATGATTTTGGTTTTTCCTCCATTTAACTTGAGGCATGAATGTTCCATCCAGTCGGCCACTTTCTCCAGACAGATTTCAAAGTCAGAAGGGAAGCTTCGGGACCCATTGAGAGCGATTACTAGCTGCGTATCGTCTGCGTAGGTGATGATTTTTATCCCGTGCGGCGACATGATGTCAGCAAGAGGACGCATGTACACATTGAATAATGTGGACTCAGGGAAGATCCCTGTGGGACTCCGCAGCTAATTTCCAGGCTTCTGGAGGTAGACTCCCCTGAGAAAACCTGGAAAGTTCTCTCATCTAGATATGAGTGGATCCAGGCCGCTGCCTCCCCTGAGACACCCAACCTTCTAATTCTCTCTATTAGGATATTAAAATTAACTCTATCGAAGGCTGAGCTCAAGTCCAGGAGGATGATGGCCACTGCTCCTCCTTGATCAAGGATCCTCTTAGATTCCTCAACTACAGCGAGTAAGGCGGTTTCAGTTCCGTGCTTGGGGCGGAAGCCTGTTTGCGTGGAATGCAGGAGGTCATGCGTTTCTCGGAAGGCCAAGAGGAGCGAGTTCACGTGTTTTTACAGTATTTTGGCAATTACTGGAATCATTGATATAGGCCGATAATTGCCTAGATCATCAGGGTCTAAGATTGATTTCCCAAGAAACAAATACGACACCCCAACTGGTTCACGGCAGAACCGAAAACCCTGAAACGCAAATGCAGACAGAAGGAAAGGAGATAGCGTGCCAGTAAGACCCTTGAGGACCGAAAAAGATTCAAAGACGCCCTCAACCGTTACCACCACTTCTGGGGGGGCGCTAGAGAGCCCGGAGCAAAATGGCCGCACCTTAGTGCTGCTCTGCTGGTCGAGGGAACAATCTGCACATTATCCTACAAAAACAACGCCATCCACAGGCAACACTTACAGATTCTGACGCCTCATCCTACCAGGAGCACTTTGATCGCCTTGTTGATACTGCCCTGTGCTTCATATCGCCGCTAACTGCAGCAGTTCTCTCCAGACAAAATGGCGGCCACGGGGCGATCCGGATGTTAACCTCCGCTTCTGCGGCTGCTGCTACACTGCCGCCCTCATCCTTTGAAGTGCCACGACTCGGTGGTGTTGCAGCCTAAAATATCCCATTACGACTGGCGGTGGGATTTGGATGCTTTGCCCTAGTCTCCGCGTTCCCCGTGCACCGGCCGGTGGCGCGTGGAGCCCTGGCCCGACTGAAGCCTGTTGTGCGGTGGAGTGACTCGGGACTGCGCCCGTTCAAGTCTACGCCACTGCCAATTACTGCCTGGCGGAGCTCTGCGGTGCTGTTGGCAGCCGGGGGAGGCCCGGAGCGTTTCGAGTATTGCGGAGGCAATTGACAGGTACGGAGCGCGGCTGTGCGGCCCACGTCCCCGTCTGTGCTGATGCCCGGCTCGCGCTGCTGCGGCACAGTGATCACCCGGCGGCCTGCTAACCACCGTTGCTGTGCGCTAGAATCCTGCTGAAGGCGTCCCGCTAATATCGCTACTTTTGAGACTGTTGCGGGGATGGCCTGTCACATGTGGTGCGCCATAGTGCTGGGAGAGTGATTTGACCACTGTTGCCACCGTTGCGGAAGGAGCTCCTTCCCTTAATTCACCGGGAGGAGGCAGCGGACATTGCGTGGGCGCCTTTGAGCCCAGGGGAGCCTCAGATGTATATAGCGGCCCAGAACACTGCTTGGTAGCCTGCAACTACTTTAAGATATTGCAGCTTGGGGCCTATCTCGCTTTGGGTGAATGGTGTGGAGGTGCAATCACAATGATTGCCTGGGGTGCTGATGTCTAGATGCGACCTGTCCCCTTCCATTAATCGCAGTAAGTACATCGACTGGACAGTCTGAGACGCATATCACTTGTGGCTATATATCGGCACGTGGTGCTGGGGGCGCTTGGCGGCGTGAACTACTCTGTTGCCGCGGCTAGGACACACATTGAGCCCTTATAGAGACGATCGCCTGTATGGTAGGGAGCTCTATCTACGAGGGATTACACACTGCACAGTGCCACGATACCATCTGGAACGCGTGAACCCTATCAGCAGGATACACTGAACGGAGACCGTAGCCTTAGTATTAAACGCGCGGTGACGCCCCGTAAGCAGCCCCACAGGGGAGGTCGCATCATGGGCCGGACGGACAAGCAACAGGCGAAACTGAACTTTGAGACCCGGAGGCTGACGAAATCCCAGGTTCCGGCTACATCAGACACTGAACCAGAGTTGGAGGCAGGTGCCAGCAACAAGCTGGAGCGCATGATGTTAACAATGCAGCAGAGTCTGCAGCCCATTGACACTAAGATAGACCACCTCAACCTGCGAATGGACGGTATGGCAACGAAGCTTGATAAGCATGGATCGCGAATAGCGGAAGCGGAGCAACGTATCGCGACGACTGAAGACCAGGTGGAGGTCGTTAGTGCCTCATGCTCCAGCATGGAAAAGCTCCTGGCGGTGATCCAAGCGCGGAACGAGGACCTTGAAGCCCGTTCTCGCAGGAACAACCTGCGCATTACCGGAATCCCGGAATCAACCAACACGGGCCCCATGGAGTCATACATCGAGACCCTGCTTAAAGATATGCTGGGAGCGGAACATTTTTCAACGGTATTAATTGTGGAGAGAGCCCACAGCTCGCTAGCGCCTAAACCTGTGCCAGGAGCCCCTCCGCGCCCCATCATAGCTCGACTCTTGAACTATCGCGATTGAGATACGGCCCTGCGCCTGGCCAGGGAAAAAGGGGTTACTGAATACCAGGGGATGAAAGTGGAGCTATTCCCTGACTTCACAGTGGCTGTGCAGCAGGCGCGTCGTGAATTCCATGCTGTGAAAAAGAAACTGCAAACACTCAAGATTCCATATGCTATGTTATATCCTGCGCGGCTGCGCATACAAAATGCAGGAAAAGCCCGAATCTTCACATCGCCCAAAGAAGCCCTACAATATGTTCGCCAGATTGAACGGCAGGAATCATCACGAACAGCGGGAGCGGATGCTGATGCTGAGGACTGAGCACCTGAGATTATTAATGTGTGGCACATAGGGGTAAAATGCAGGTTGCTGATGCACAGAGACTTATCACTACTGTAGCGTTGTCTGTTCTATAAGTTTCCAGTTACTATGCTATAATAGCCACATCCTACTGTACACTGTAATGTTTTCTATATATAGACGATGAGCTCTGAGAAACTGCTAGCTCTTATTGGAATTGTGTACACGTTGTCAGGTGTAGCCTATGTTTATCTCTGAACTTTCTTAATGTTTTTATAGACCTGTGGGTGTGATGTTTATCAAGGCCCCCTTCGACCCCCCCCTGATACCACATGGGGGGCAAACGGCTACTGGTGACCCCCAGATAGGGAGTACCCCAACACGGTTTACTGTTCTACTAGGACTCCTGCGGAGAGGGACGTCCTGTATTGTTGGAAAGTGTTGGAAAGGGGCCTCCATACTGCCCCTGCTAAAAAAAACGAGCCTGGACTCCAAAGATCCTAACAACTTCCGCCCGATTTCGCGCATCCCATTACCAGCTAAACTGATAGAAAAAGTCCTTAATATCCAACTTAGTTCTTTTTTAACAGCAACACAAGCATTAGACCCTTCCCAGTATGGGTTCAGAGGGGGCCACAGCACTGAGTCCGCTCTTATTAAGGCAACAGAAGAGATCAGAGTAGCCGTTGACCAAGGAGGGAGGTCAGCACTGATCCTGTTAGACCTGTCGGCGGCCTTTGATACGGTCCATCATGGTATTTTGATGGACCGTCTAAAGGAGTGTGGGATTCAATCCAAAGCTTGGGCGCTGATAAGTTCCTTCCTGTCCGACAGAAGACACACGGTAGCACTGGGTAGTTGTCAATCAAAACCCTTTGTGCTTCCTTGTGGGGTCCCACAGGGATCCTCCCTTAGCCCCACCCTTTTTAATGTTTATGTCTCCTCCTTGGCCCCCATTGTTAGATCATTCGGGTTCGATCTCACGTCCTATGCGGATGATATCCAAATTGTTGTGTCATTACTTCCGGGCCAGGATGTAGGCATAGACAAACGTTTCCAAACATGCATGAAATCTGTTGGGAAATGGATGGCAGAGAACTGCCTAAAGCTTAATTCAGGCAAGACTGAGGTCCTTCTATTTGGAAAGGATACTAGCTTTTGGACCCCAGGCTGGTGGCCAGACTCGATGGGCTCTCTCCCCACGCCTTCAAAAAAGGCAGAAAATCTAGGGGTAGTTGTGGACGAGAGACTAACCTTCGGGGATCAGGTCAATGCAGTAGCATCTTCAACCACTTACGTGCTCAGAACAGTGAGGAAGGTAATGCCATTCCTACCCCCGAGTAGTCGACAAACAGTGGTCACAGCCTTGGTGTTGTCCAGGCTGGACTATTGTAATAGCTTGTATTTGAATATCCAACAGAAAAGTCTGAACAAACTACAGCTGCTGCAAAATGCAGCAGCAAGACTTCTGACGGGTACACCCAAATTCTCACCCATCTCCAATGGATTAAGGAATCTCCACTGGCTTCCAATACGGAATCGAGTGCGTTTTAAATCCCTATGCATGGTCTTCAAAGCCCTTCATGGCAAAGGCCCAGACTACCTGAACCAGCTGTTCCACTGGTACATGCCGAACAGAGCACTTCGCTCGACAGGTGCCAAGCTGGTTTCGGTTCCACTTAGAAGGACTGCTTTGTGGGGGGGGCAGAAGCTTCGCTGTTAGCGCAGCGAAGGCCTGGAACGCCCTGCCTTTTTACCTCAGAGATGCTACGGATCTCTTAAACTTTAGGAAGGGCCTAAAGACCTGGCTCTTTTCTGAATAACTCCTCCCTTCTTGTTTTCTGCCTCAGGATGCATTTGCTAGCGCCAGGACACCCATGGGTAATCGCTGCGCTTTATAAAAGTTATTAACATAACATAACATAACATGCAGTTGCATGGATGTTGTTTGGTTACTTGGAGAGGGATTCTCGGCACAGTTCTGTAGCTGGAGTGGGAGGGAGGGGATGTTGGGGACTTATATGTTTTTAACACTGCATGGGACACACAACATCGACAGATATGGGTACGTACTGCAATACGCTTTATGAGACGACATTTTGTTATATTGTACTCCATGGGGAATGGCGGATGCTAAATCTAAAGGGATTTCGTGGTTGACCTGGAATGTCCGAGGTCTCAATAACCCCAAAAAAGTTAGACAGGTGCTATCCTACCTAGACCGACAATGTCCAAATTGCTCTCTTACAAGAAACCCATCTCACCAAACACACTATCTCGACGGTGGCATCTAGGTGGGCGGGGATACGACTGGCTGCTTCCTACTCCTCTTACTCGAGAGGTGTCATGGTATTGATTAAAAAAGGCATCCCATACATGTAGAGGAGGATATGTTGGGGCGTTACATATTGGTGCAGGGCATGCTTTGTGGTACAAAAGTGCTAATAGTCAACATTTACGGACCCAACACTGACGACCCTGCTTTTTATGAGACATTATGGGGTAAAATATACAAACTGCCTCCATCGACCATTATATGTGGGGGGGACTTCAACGTTGTGTTATCACCCGAACTCGACCGTTGGTCAACAGCGGAACAGACGTTGAAAAAAGCAGCATCATCAGTGCTAAACGGGATGCATAATCTAGGCCTAACAGATATTTGGCGCCTACGATATCCAAATTCACAAGAGGGCACGTGTCATTCCTATGTCCACCAGTCATGGTCCCGCAATGACTACTGGCTGGTCACCGATGACGCGGCTACCTGGTCTGTCAATATCCGACACCTACCTAGGACCTTGTCCGATCATTCCCCGGTCCTTCTCACTATGTCTCTGCCGACGCATAATCCTCCACAGTCCCAGTGGAGGCTCCAATCCTCCTCCTTGCTCAATCAAGTTTTCTGCGAAGGCATTCGCGAAGCTATTTCAGATTATTTCTCACATAATACTGGGTCAGTTTCATGTGTGGGGACACTTTGGGAGGCGTTCAAGGTGACCATACGGGGAGCATGTATAGGACTACAGGATGGAGTCTTGAGGTCCCTGCGTGGCACCATGAGCCGGTTGGAGCGGGAGCTGGGTGGGCTGGAACGCGAATATAGTACCACTGAAGATCCTGTTATATTAGCGAGTATTAAAACAAAGATCACCGAATATAATGTGGTAGCCGATCAAGAAATACGCCATATGTCGCGTAGACACATAGCGTAGACACATAGCCAGTTCCACCTGCTCACCCACGCTTACAACGCACTACACAACAAAGGACCAGCGTTCCTCAACAAATGGGTGAATTTCCACCAACCTGCCAAGGAACTCCATTCCAGATCCCTAGCAGCTACCCAGAGCATACGCCGGGCGAACAGCAAAGGCTGCTCTGTCTCCCACCTGGTGGCTAAGGCCTGGAACACCCACCCCCTGCACCTCAGAGCAGCACAGTCATACCAACAGTTCAGGAAGGACCTCAAGACCTGGATGTTGAGCCAATAGGAACAGGCAGCATGATCCCGAAGAAGGACCCCACAGCGCCTCGAGATCGTCACGGGTGAAGCAGCCACGCTATACAAATCCTGATTGATTGATTGAAATTAAGAAAGGGTAACCGCAGTGATTCTGGAGTTAATCTTTATCCCCTGAGAGAGGTGCATGGAGGAGGGTACGTGCATTTGCCCTTGAGTCGAGATGCTCTTGCTACGTTTACAAATCATTTTCCAAAACTGAGAGAGAATTCAGATATGTGATACATGCTGATTGAGTGGTTTGTAAAGATTTCAAAGGTGTTGTGGGAAAATATGGGGAGAGGATGTAGCCTCATGGCTAGAGCGGTCGACCTCAAAGCTGGGGAACCGGGTTCGATTCTCGGCAACGACGCTCAACATCCTGTGATTCTGGGCAAATCACGTAATCTCCCCGTGCCTAACAAAAATTAATGTGTCCATCTGTAACGAAACTGGTGCTCATGTAAAGCGCTCTGATATCTGATATTTTCGAGTCTAGTTCGCGCTATATAAAACTCTAAAAAAAATAAAAAATACATGGCTACCTTTTTTCAATATTGTGGTTCCCAGTGATGTGTGGGCTGAATATAAAGTGGCAGTACAATGGCCAAATGCAGAACATCCAAGGGCAGCCTGGACAAATGCCTCATCCCCTAATGTCATGCTAAAGTATGATCAAGTGATATATTTCCTGAAAGGTAATGTCCCACAGAAAGAGAATGATTGTTTAAAGATAACTTGAACCACATAAGAAGCTAAGGAGTCAGTGTATGCTTACTATGAACACCTCATGCAGGTGTTTCAACAGCATAGTGGAGTCGAGAACCTTGAGAGAAGAAATTTCAGACATTTTGTCTCAGTTTGTTCTTGGGTTGTGTCCAAAGATCAGTTCCCATATTTACCAGAATGATATTTGCTGGCAGGTTAAACATTTTGATGAAATACTTCTTTATGCAAAATATTGCAGTGATGAATTGGAGATGAAACAGAAAAAGATTAAAGAGAAGTTCATGTTGACACAGACAAAGCTAGCACAGAAGGGATTCCAGAATGGCTCGAATATGATAAATGCAGGCTACAATATTGTGCTGGTGAAATGTAAGGAGGAAGACAGATGGTGCATAATGGGAATGGTGTTCCACAAGGAAGAGTTCATAGTATGACGATTGATCCAAATAATGGAATAAATGGGTTGCTCTTAAAAGGTCTAATCCCGTATCATTATTGCAAAAAGTTAGGACACTGGAAAAGGGAGTGCAGGCTCAACCTGATTAGAATGTCAGGTGGTGGTCAAATGCAAACTGTAAATTTGATACAAGTACAAAATATGCAGAAGCAGAATCTTCTGAATTCAAGCCCCGATGGCGCCGCAAAACCTGGGTAATCGGAGGTTCAATGTGAATTCCGCTCCAAGAGCTAACTCGTATCCCTTTGAAAATCATGGCAGTTTCCAACAATTTCTGGTCTTTGATGTTTTTTGGAGACTATGAGTCTGACCACTCACAATGATCTGTCGGAGAGGGGAGGAAGATTGCATACTTGGCGCTCTCTTAGAGGTACACCAGCGTGATCCATTCATGGATGATGAGGTGATTGGCCACCAGGTGTCATTTTTAATCGACACCAGAGCTACTCGTTCCCATGTTAGGATGGCAGAAGTCCCAAACCTACCCCTCTCTGGAAAACAAGGTGCTGCCAATAAATATACTGTGAACCCCCATGTCAGCTAAGGTTCCTGTAAATATAGTTCCTTTGAAGAGAACCATCAGTTTGTAGTGTGTCATTCAAGTCCAGTCAATTTATTGGCCAGCGACCTAATCTGCCAGTGAAACTGCATAATTCATTGTATCCAGGAGGGTGTTAAACTTCTGATTCATGATGAGGATGTAGAATTTAAACTGGCCAAACATTGGATGACCGTAGGGTAGTTTCCTGTGATGACCACAGATGATTTGCCCCTGATCTGAAAGATACTGTTAAACCTGAAGTCTGGGACTTCTCAGGCTAAGATATTGGTTTCATAAAAAGGAATAGAACCAGTGCGAATAACCGTTAAACCGAAGGCAGAGTTTCCCCGAATCCCAAGTACAATCTCTCACCAGAGACAGCTGTTGAAATTGCCCCAATTATGGAATCTAGGATCAACAAGGACTTCTGAAATAGAATCTTGGGGAAAGAAAATCTTGGGGAGTCCATGTAATTCCCCGATTTTGGGCCTGCAAAAACCTAGCAGAAAGTACTGAATATTTCAGGATTTATGGAAGAATAATAACATTGTTGTCCCTTGGTGTCCCATGATATTGAACCCTGCTGTAATACTGTTTCTCATACCCTGTGAAGGCGAGTGGTTCACGGTGGTCGATTTATGACAAGCATTCTTTTCTATACCATTACACGAAGAAAGCCAGCATCTCTTTGCATTCCGGTTTTGAAATAAAATTCTGGTATGGTGCTGAGTTCCACAAGAGTTTACAGAGAGCCCCTTGATCTATAACCAGATCTTGAAAAATAATCTGGAGACCCTGAAGTTACAGTGCAATTTAGTCCTAGTTCAATATATCAACGACCTACTAGTGACGTTGATGTCACAAGAAGCATGCAAACAAGATACGATCACTTTACTGAATCATTTGGCTGAAAGCAGGCATAGAGTGTACCCAAGCAAACTGCAATACTGCCAGAAGGAAGTCCTGTATCGGGACAGCACATTGAGAAGGGAGCAAGGAAGATGTCACAAGAAAGAATCTCTGCTACTCTGAAAACTAACCCTCCAACTATGCAGAGAGCAGTCAAGATGTTTCTGTGAATGGTGGGCTATTATCGCCAGTAGATATCCAACTTTCCCTAGTGGCAAGGCCTCTATAGAGGCTTACTAACAAAGATTAATCTGATCCGCTACCTTCGGACAAGGAAAGCATGAATGCCTTCCTCAAACTGCAAGAAAGTCTCTGTCGTGCCTCGGGTCTAGGAATGCTAGATTACAGCAAAGAGTTTGTTTTGTATTGCAGTGAGAGAGAATGGTGCACTTTCTCAGTGCTTACTCAAAGCAATAGGGGCTCAAAGAGACTGGTTGCCTTCTTTTCAGCCACGCTTGACCCAGTAGCCACAGGGTTGCCAGTTGCCTATTGGCTGCAGTTGGTGTCAGCATACAGCAGAATGAGGGTATCATAATGGGTTTTCTTCTCACTGACGGTGCCACATTTGGTGGAAGTTCTCCTCACACGTACTAAGACACAGCACCTGACCAATAGTCGCTTCACCAAGTATCAGCACATCATTCTGGTGGCGGACATGTTGAACAGTGCATGTGTTTAAACCCTGCTACACTGTTGCCATTGCCTGAAACGTAAATAAAAGGGGAGGAGGTTGAACATGACTGCCTTGATGTGACTGAGGTGTGCACCAAGCTAAGGCCTGACATCAGAGATGAACCTCTTGTAGTGCCTGGTTATGTATTGTTTGTGGACGGTGTAGCAATTGCGTAGAAATCACACGAAGAAAGTAGTTGGAGTAATATCCTTTTAATGCCAACCTGCAGGACTAACAGTTCACTCTACACAGAGAGCGCAGCATATGTGCCTCAAGATTCTACACACTGTACTTATAAGTGGAACATAGAACATGGAACACTCTACAACTCTAATCAATAAAGCACGTACCTTACATTCCTGCCACCCATATACTACAGACGGCTCTTGCTTAAGAGATGAGGGGGAAATTTGAGAGCTGCTTATGCTATTTGCACCTTAGAGGTTGTAGTAGAAGCGTGATGTAACCTTTAGCCAAGTGGCTGAATTGGTTGATCTTACTAGACCTGCTGTGCCTCAAACCAATTGAAAGTTACCATTTACACTGATAGCCAGTATGGCTTGGGTGTCGCTCATGACTTCAGGCAGTGTGGTCACAAAGGAGATTTATGACATCTTCTAGGTCTATAATCTGGAACGAGAATTACATCATGAGACTGCTCGACGCATTCCAGATGCCTCTCGAGATAGCAGCCGTGAAGCGCACAACACACAGCATCAGAAAGGATTGCCACGCTGACGGAAATCGGTATGCTGATAAAGTTGCTCGGTTTGCGCTCATGGATCCTGTGACTCCAATGGCGAATATTCAAATGAATCTGAATGTGAGACTGCTATGAACATGTTGTTAACCGTTGCTGGTATGTGAAGAGGTCAAGAGATCGCAGGACGAGGTTCCAGAGATTGAGCAGCAGGGTTGGGTCACAGCACGCTGTGTGAAGAACGAGGATAAGATTTGGGTTCCTGGAGATGAAAGGCCTGTTCTGCCAAACAGTTTGTTGTCACTATGGTTAGACACTTTCATGGTCCCATGCACATAGGGAGGGATGCCATGGTGAGGTTGTTCATGCAGAACTGGTTTAATCTATCCTTTAGGGTGATGGCTGGGAATCTTTGCCACTGGAGCGTGACACACCAACTGTTGAATGTAGGGAGGACACCAGTGACACTGAGCCGCATAGGGAAATGAAGAGGTCTCTTCAACCGTATACAGTAAGATTTTATCGAGATGCCAGTGTGCAATGGGCTGTGATTTGTTTTTGTTGTGGTGTGCTTCTTCTCCCGCTGGGTGGAGGCGTAACTGACTAGGAGAAGTGACAGTCTTACTGTAGTCAAACTATTTTTGCACAAACTAATACCTTGCTTTGGATTACCAGTTTCTTTTGAAGTGAGTGGAACTCACTTCAGTAATGAGGTCTTGTAAATGCTGTGTGTAGCCTTGCAAATGTAGCAAAGATTGCATTGAAGTTACCGACCTGAAGCATTAGGAATCGTTGAGCAAATTAATGGCAAGCTGAATTCTTGCCTTGCCAAAGTGTGTGCGTCTACCTCTCTAAATAAGCCGGATGCTTTGCCACTAGTGTTGATGGGTCTTCTAATTACCGCTGATTGGAGGACAGGATTGTCGCTGCATGAGATCCTCGTGGGAAAAGCCATGAGGCTGCCTGCTGTGCTTGCTAATGCACTGGTGAATATTTCAAATAATATGGTTCTCGACTAATGCAAATTACTGGCTGATGGGGTGCATTCTGTCTCTCACCAGGTCAAAGCAGCAATGGCCCTCCTGAGACAGGAGCAGTGCCATGACCTCAGTCCTGGAGAAGAAGCACATCAGAAAATCGTGCCTGGAACCCTGCTGGCATGGCCCCTTCCAGGTTTTACTGGTGTCAAACACAGGCATCAAATATGGTGCACTGCCTAACTGGGTGCATTCCTCTCATACATGATTATTAAGATACAGTGGTGAAAAAGTGGGAACAACAGCCACTGATTTGCACAAACGTCTGATCGCCTGAAGGAGCAGAGAGGGTAGAGGCGTGCACCCAGGTGTCCCAAAGTTAACAAATGCCTCAAAGGGATTTTACATCTGAAGCACTCTGGACTCCTACAACAGCTGTTGTGAAAAAGTCTATTAGGTATGTAATACACATTTTCAAGCACCTTATAATGAGGTGTTTGCAGCCAATATACACTAATAAACTTGTTACTAGATTTGATAGAATATTGCATATCCCCCACCGTAATCTTCCTCCCAGCTTTGTAGACCACTAAAGAACGAGCGTAGATAAATTGTTCAGGCTGATCTGGAACGAGTCGGTGATTAGTTTGACCAATTCAGCACCTTGTTTTGTTAGAATTCTGAAGCAATTCAATAAATGGGTTTCTAAAAAGGCAAGATCTGCTCTTGCGTTTTTGTGCAAAATATGTGAGATCTGTGTCTATTTAAAGGGTCCAGTGCTAATGACTGCAAACTGATACTGGGTTTGTGGAAATTTGACCATTATTAAAAAGCTGACCAACCGTCTGCAGACCAGATTTAGTCCATGGGGCAGTAAGATAAGCTCACTAAAAAGAGTTTAGGATGGATTTCACCATAGATCGTTATACACTTAGACAGACATTACATTATGTCAAATGTGTACAAAAATGCAATTGTCGCAAAGTGTGTATGTTTGAAATAGAAGGGTTCCAAGAAGCCAGATCCCAATATCATTTCAGAGTATTCAGGCTGACGTTACCAGAGCTAGAAAGGGACAAATGCAGAGAAAGCCGACCCTCCAAAGCAGCTAAATATTAGTTTCTAAAATCAGGGAGGGCCCATCCACTTCTGTCTAATCGCAATTGCAAAAAAAGGATAGCCCTGCTTGGGTGTTGATTCCGCCATATACATTTATTCCAGATATTACCTAATTTATTTAAAAAAAATATCAGCAAATAGAAAGGAATTGCCCTAAACAGATATAAAAATGGGGGTAATAAGATAATCAATATATTCAGATTGCACATACCAGCATTTCCAAGATGTAATTTAGACAATTTTTCGAGAACTTCTAGAATTCTGTTAATCAATGGATCATAGTGGATTGCTATCATCGTCTCAGCTTGTGGTGTAATTTGAACCCCCATATAGAATGCTGACTGCATATCAGGCAAGGGCAATTACATATAATACAAGTTTTAGAAGAATTCATCACATATCCAAAGACCAGACCCAAATCAAATTGTTTCTCAGTTGGTATAGCTAGATTAGTATTAGATGAAAACATTGCAATGTGATCCACATATGCTGCTATGTTAATCACAGCCACATTCACTTTAAGTGACAAGGTGAACATAGCACATTTAAGATATCCTATAAATGGTTTCAGCTATAATGGGAATAGCTGAGTAGAAAGTTGGCACCAATCATGAGAAATTGTGGACATTCCTGCATCCGTGCTTACTCTAGTGACTGCCCAGAGACCCTGGTTATCTGAACTGATGTTTATAAGTTGTCACTGCTTATTCAAGGTAAGAATAGCTATCCCTCTAGTTGGGCTATTCTCCATGGAATTAGCAATCAGTTAATATCACAGTGATTGGTATATACGAGTACCTGACTTCTTCAAGTGAGTTTCTTGAATAGAGACATTCTCAGGGAACATATTTTGTAATTATGCTCTAATCTGTTTAATTGTTAAAGGGGTCCGGAGAGAGTTTTGACAATCCATTACAGTATGCTATCCCTTTGATTAAAGTAATGCATCATTTAATTGCCAAGAGTTCTTACAAGAACCTTAAACATCATCTATGATGCTGTAAAACATTTGACCATTTCCACCCAGTGCAGTCTCATCCCTTCTCCTGCCCTCTCCTCCCTTACTATCCCCTACCCCAATTACCCTAGTTGCACTCTTGTTGGGACTGTGGTTTCAAAGCAGAATTAAAATGGCGGCAGGCGGACTCACTACGATAGTGACAGAAGCAGCGAACTTGAAGTAGAAGCCAGCTTCATGGCACTGACTGGCTAATTAATATTTTTCCTTTCTACCCTAGTGTTTCTCATTCAAGCTGTTGCAAATGTGGATCGATGGATTCACTCTCTTGAACACTGTGTGTTGACTGCTATGGAAGATGTTCTCCAGCCACCCTGCTCTGGCTGTAATAGTCGCTTACCAGGATACCGAGCCCCCTTGTTTGGGCGCCGACAAGGATGGATCAGCAGTGACACCAACGGCGCAATGTCTACTGTACAAAGAGTGTGCCAGGGGAACAGATCTCCATTCCCTGGACGCAAAAGAAAGGCCCTCTTCCAAAAATGAACATCCTGAACTTGAGAAGTTTCTTGGATCTCCATGTGATTTCCTCTACAACATCTGTTTCTGGGCTATGGTTGGCAGCAGGAGCTGAGGCATCAGGCTCTTCCTCACAGGAGGGCGAGCGACTCCATGACAGAGTGCAAAAATTGTTGACGATTCTGTGGGCGGCTCAGAAGGGCTATGCTGAGCCTGGGACAGCAAAATGGTGTACACTCACGAGGACTTGAGTGGACAACATGATTCAAATACACCAAGTGAGGTACAGGTAAGGGTACCAATTACTGAAATTACTGGTCTAATTTAAAAAGGGATTCTTTACAAGGCACTTCTTGTGAGAAATACCCTGCAGAACTTCATACCTCAAATAATCCCTTAGTTTCTATGGTTACTGATTTGCCTCAATTGTGCAAAACCGAAAAACATCAAATAAGGGACTGGGAGAAATTGGGTTGTTGGCTGACTGGGGTGTGAGCCCTGGTCAAGCAACAACCACAATCCCTTGCCGGGGAACCACAAAAAGTCACTAAATTAACCTGTGCTTAACCCTGGGTAGCTTGGCACAAAAAAGCAGACTCAACTTAGAGGTAATGTGTAAAGTATTTATGCAGCACACAAACAGTAATAAAATGGAAACACAACACAAGAAAAATCGCAAATAAATTTAGAAAGAGTACCTTTTAATAAATTGTTAGACACCAAAATGATCAAAATCCAATCAGTAGAACCGGAGTTATGAATTTTTAAAACTGTAAGGGAAAACTAGCGCCAAAAAGATCAAAGCGCCGACCACGGACATCTAATCGCGCAAGACCTGGTCAAAGTCGAAAAATAAGTCTGATCGCGATGGGTCATGGTTCGGATACAAGAAGTGGATTGGGCCCGGTCAGCGCTTACCTTTGGACTTAGAAGGAATTCTGAGAAAAGGTGACTGAGAAAGTAAAGTTCATTAGGGCAAGGCTGCAGGAGGTGTCCGGGAGGGAGCATCATCGTCAGATAAGCTTGGGTCGAAGCCGCAGTGAAGATTTCTATATTTGACTTAGGGCCAGATGTCCGACCCTCAGTGTTTGTCACTCACAATTTGCATTTTTTTGCGACTTTCAAATTGCGAGTCGCAAACACTGATGTACAACATTGTCTGAGACACTGTTTGCGATTTCCAAATGGGTCGCGAAAGACCTGGCTGATTAATATTCATGAGGCAGGTCACATTTTGCGACCCATTGGGAATGACTGGCACTCACAGGGATGGTGGCCTGCTGGGTTCAGCAGACCATCATGTCTGTGACTGCTTTTCAATAAAGCAGTTTTTTTTAGGTCGAGTCTGAGCCAGCGCGCAAGCGCTGCTCTGGGAGGCTTCTTGTAAGCACTCTAAACTAACTCTGTGTGGGTCTGACTCCCCCCACGCATTGGGTTAGTTGTTGCCTACTTCTTTTTGGAATCAAAGCCTGTAAATGGCTATAGGTGGGTGCATGTCCCACCTCTTTTGAAAAGGTTCACTCCCACAGCGTTTTGCTTGCGGGAGCGAGCAGGGGCGCGCGGCAGCTGCAGTGCCTCCTTGGGTGGCAGCTGCATTCTTCGTGGGTCAGGTTACTCTTTCCCGCCGTGCTTTCGCTTGTTATCTCTCTGCTTCAGTAGTAGCCCAGACGATTTCAAACGCTGTGCATGGAGCCTGTTTGAGTGAAACAGGCGGCACTGTTGCTTTAAAAAGCAACCCTGTGGGCTCACTTGTCCCCCCCCGCCCCCCTCACCCCCATCTCTCCCATCTACACATGGAGTTCATAGAAAGTCCTTTCGACAGCGCAGGAAATGACTTTCTCCCTACGTCCGCTGCCTGTGCCTTCTTTCCAGATGGGGAGTGCGGCTCGCTCCGCTGTAACTGCAGTTCCCGCTCTCCCTCTCCCGAGGAAACTTTCAAGGCGCCTTGAAGCCGCTCTGCTGGACCTGTTTGGGCGCTCGGGGAAAAGCAGAGCAGTCTGATCTGAAGAGCGGAAAGACACCGAAGCGACGCTGCGGGTTCCTTTCTTTTCCTCTCAGCCAGTGGAACTTCGGGCATCTCTTTTCCATTCAGATAAACAGACTTCGTGTTCCCTATCTGTGGAGATGTGTGAGGTATTCTGACTAACTCCCTCGGTGAGAATTTGTTGAGGGAATTAAGGCCACGTATCAAAAAACGCGTCCTAGCTTTTCAGAAACTTTCAAGCTTGTGTGGCTTTACAGACCCAGTGTGAAGTGGCAAACTAAATGATTCTGGAGGGTGTGAATATGTAGTTTCCTCGCCTGCTGCTAGAAAGACCCTCAGTGTGGAACTAAGTAGACGTCACTGTAGCACCTAGAGGGCCACCTCTTTCAGGGCTGCCAGGTTTGCAGTTCGCGTTTGTGTGACACCTCTGCCTTTGAAATGTGGTTATGTGAAATGTTCCTGTCCTATGTGTGACATGCTGAGTGACAGTTAATCGCTGGCATTAATACTGCTCGCATTGTTCTTGGATACCTCCCACAAGTATGGGAATACAAGACCACACTCCAACCTCCATAAACCCATAAACGCTCCTCTTCAATATGGTTCCCCTCCAGGACCGCTCCATTGGGTTCAGTGCAGGGCCTTTGCTTCCGGCCTACTCCAACATGGACAACCTAGAGGCCTCTCTTTAAACACATTACAGACTGGCATCCAGTATCTTGCTTCCCCTCATAAACACTCCACCCAACCAGGGCCGGCCATTAGCACGTGCATACCAAAGTTGGGTTTGCCCAGGGCGCTCACTGCCCACAGGTCAGGCCTTCAGCCAGCCTTATTTAGACCCAGCACTTCTCAAACCTATTACAGGCAGAGTTCCAACACCACCACAGAACTGCCAATTAATTGACCCCGGGCCAAACATGAAAGGTTCAGCCAGACCTGGCATTTTTCTAACCCGGTTAGCCAACTGTAATTAAATACCTGTGTGTGTGTATATATATATACATACAACGAGAAATCCAAAATTGCAAGCTGAAAATTGCGAAATTATGTTGGGATAAAAGCCAGGGCTGGCTGAATGTCTCGCATTACAAGGGTCGCTTGGCTTCTGTGCCCCTGTGACACACCCCTTTTTCCATCTCCCCAAACTAACCTTTTCAATCCTCCAACATTGTACTGGTCAAACTTGCCACTAAACTGGACAGCACTCGTATAAGGCCTAATCCGGAAAACGGTGCCATAAAGGTAATAAAAAATGAACAGTAAAATAAGAGTGTAGTCTGCTGACACTATAAGAAGGGATTTAAACGCTGACCTTTACAAGGGTCAAAACATATTTTGAATAGTTGTATTTTCCCCTTGAAATAATATTTGCTATGAATTCTAAGACAAAATTATAAATGTTTTCAGGTTTCTCAACATAACAGCAGAAGGACCGTTTAGTCTGAGTAAAGACGCCAAGCAGCTATTTAGCCTACTGGACTTGCATCCTCGGAGTTAGGGGCACATACTTATGATTAAAATGAAACTTCAAATACCATGATGCAGAGAGGCGTTGAATAACAAGCATTTGCAATGTAATAGGTCTCACATTTACGCAAGTTTAAGCTATTGGCATTGTAAGTGACAATGCCTTTATTTATATTTTAAAAACAAAAACAAAAATAAAAGGCATTGTTATTTGCAATGTCAATAGCTCAAACTCGCGTAAATGCGAGACCTATTGCATTGCAAATGCTTGTTTTTAAATGCAGCCCGTTTTCCTTAAAGGAAAACGGGAAGCATTTACAAAAAACAAAAAAAAGTTTGCTTTATTTTTTAAAAGCAGGCAGTGTTCCATGGGACCACTGCCTGCTCTTAAAAAAAATTCCCTGGCAATCACAAAGAGGAAGTGGTCCGCTGGGGACCCCTTCCCGTTTACGACTTGCTTACCACCAATTTGAAATTGGTGGTAAATGTGATTGTTTTGCAACCACATTTACCGTAGCAAAACAATCTTACATCCCCCTGCGACTCGCTATTAGCATGGGATGCCCTTGGCACACCCTTTCCTAATAGCAACTCGCAAAACCTATTCTGCGAGTCGCTAACAGGTTACTGACTTGCAAAATAGGTTTGGTACATGCTACAATCCCTTTTAGCTGTCACAAATGGGCCAATTTCCAGTTTGGGACCGCTAAAAATGGTCGTACATCTGGCACTTGGTCTCTTAAATGGAAGTCAAAAATCTCCACCGGGACGAGGCTGAAGACAGTTTCACGAGGTCTGAAACCCGTTTGGCAAAGGACCGCTGAAAAGGCTTTGCTGCTGTGGAGAAGAACGTAGCGGGAGAAGCCACAAAGTCAATCCGACCTGCGATGCACCTCAGGCGGATAGGCGTGCTGGGTGGTACCGGTAG
Source organism: Calotriton arnoldi (assembly GCA_963921515.1). Lineage (NCBI taxonomy): Eukaryota > Metazoa > Chordata > Amphibia > Caudata > Salamandridae > Calotriton > Calotriton arnoldi. Next base: position 922,879 of record CAWUFW010004174.1, read on the forward strand.
TTTTTTCCCAAAAGTTTTCAGTCCTCAGTTTTGGAATTTGGCCATCTGGGAACTGTAAGCACCACAACCAATGATCCAGTACTAGTGGGACAGCTCTTGGGGGTTAAGGACTCACTCAGGCTGGATCCAGGTGCAGGTTCAAAATGGTGGGAGCCCTTTGTGTCCCTGTGGCTCTGAACAGGCAGCCAGCAAACTAGCCCTTCAAGTCACTCGGGTAGTCCTGGTTGCAGGTGAAGATGGAGGGCTCAACAGCAGGTCTGGCTTCCGATGGTTCAAGGCAAACTCCAGGCAGCAAAGAAGTCCTTCTAGGTACAGTAAAGCAGTCTTGCAGAGTGCACAGCTAGTCACTGTAGCAGGCAGTCCTCTGAGAGTCCTTCCGCAGGTTCAGGAGTGAACTAGAGAGTTGGTGCCTGAGGTTCTACTTTTATACCCCGGTGCCCTGGTTCTGAAAGGTGGGAGAAGCTTCTAGACAGTGGCTTTGAAGTGCATGGAATTTCCTGACGCACCTGCCCAAGCTCCAAACTGGCTACAGTGACAATTGTTAGGTGTTAAATTTGCCAATTAGGTTTAAGCCAATTTAACCATGTTTTGGGAAGAGAGCACAAGCACTTTAGCACTTGTTAGCAGTGGTAAAGTACAGAGTCCTGAGGCCAACAAAAACTAATTCAGCAAAAAGTAGAGGGTAAAGGCAAAACGTTTGGCGGTGACCATGCAGAGAGGGCCAGGTCCAACAGGGACACTGAGAAAATAATAAATCAAGTAATGAGCCCTATTACACTCACTGCTACCCGAAAGATCACTTAAAAAGAGACTTGTATATCTACATATAAAGGGGAGGACAAGGTGTGCATGTTAGGGGGAGATGATCCTGACACTTTCTTTTCTCTATTGGATTCGTCCATTACTGACTCGGATAAGGGATCAGACTGTGACATTGACTCAGCTGCCGGCTGGGGGAGCATAATGGAGCAAGCGGTAAAAAGTCTTAAAACCAGGAAAGAGCTTATCACAGGAAGAGGACGAAGACGCAGAGCAAATACAGTGGGACATCTCACCACATGTTTTCACAGAAGCTACACTTTTACATCCAACAATCCCACTCCACAATAACAAGACTAATCGCCAAGATAGTGAGAAGGATAAAGCGAGGATTCCTACTCTGGCCAATATTTATAATCTCCCAAGTTTGCACAGGGAAGAATATAAGAAAGACTGTGCCGCCCTTAAGATATCCCATCTTCAGACTCAGGCCATCCTCCAAAAAACAAGTACAAACCATGACTAACAGGGTAATAGAGGTTGACCCAAGGGCTTCAAAGTTAGAGGACACCACATAAGCTCTAGGTCACCAAGTTCAGGACTTTAATAAAACAACAAAGGACTTATTATGGAAAATAGAAGATCTAGAAAGCCGGATGCGTCATAACAGATTGCGGATTATGGGTGTTCTTGAGAGTATGGAAGGGGATGATTGTCGCAAATTTGTTGTACATTTATTTAGACAAGCGTTCTTCAGGATCAATGAGTGGGACATTGACTGTCAGATATAAAGGGATCATTGATTCTCATTCTCTAAACCCAAAGCCAGAAAATCTACATCAAAATTTGATTTCTGCTCAGTAGCATGACATTGGGAGTTGCAAGAAATGTTCACCCCTTTGAAGGAAATTGGAACACAGGTGTTTCTGAAAGAACCTTGCAAACTGAAAATTATTTATCAAAATCATACATATATTTACTTTAGTTTCAAATGCTAGAGAACTATTATCCCAATGATCTAATTTCAATGCATCTACTAATGATTGAAAAGTAGTGACTATTAATGAACTTCATAAATATTTGGGATTTTTGGTGAAGTTAGAGGCTGAAGCTTCCTGGATGGTACAGAGCTTAAGATTTAGGACTCAGGGGGAACCCTCATTTGTAAGGACTGATCATTGAGCCACTTGCAGGACAGCAGACAGGGACAAGCCGCTTTGGCACAGGTAGAATAGTAGCATAGGGAGTTAGAGAATGACTGTGTAGACTGGTCAGCTTCAGCAGTGTCTGTTATCTTCTTACTCCTCCCCACTTTCCTTCCCTCCTTTTCTTTAGCTTTTAACTTCCAGTTTAAATGACCTATCCATCTTTTCCCTTCCTTTCCTCCCTTTCCTCTCTCCATCTTCTCCCTCTAACACACCATTCCCATTTCTATTCCCCCAATCTCGATGGCTACCCATTTCTCTCTCCTTGTTTGGTCCCACATTCAACTCTTTCTTCCTCACACCCCTTCTTATACCCCTTCAGCTACTTACAAACTCTCTTCTCTTGTTCTCTCCTCATTCTTCTGTCTGGCACACTCTATCCTCCCACAACCCCTTGAGGCTATCAAAGCAACAGCCTACTCTACACAATAAATAAGATCCCACAAACTGTCAGATTTCGCCTCTTCTCCTAGGAGCCCAAGGGGTGGTGAATTCTTTGTGACTGGATGATGGACCCAGTTCACAACACAATGTGCATCCTACTGTCTGCACAGGCATTTTGCACTTTTAACGTCATGAGCCTTCCTGGACACTCAATCATCTTGCCTGTGATGAAAATTAAAAACTCCTGTAAGGCAGGATTCTTGGGCACACTTTTTCCACAAGGCTGGTCCCGCAAGTCAGGTTCCTACCTTGAATGTATCTCAGTTAAAAGGAACACTTCAGATAAGTAGAATATTAACATATTCAATATTTTTAACTAATTGCCCATTATTAAAGTTTTAAGACCCTGGGGCTGATTTAGGGTTTTGCAAGTAGCCCGACGTTTGTCAGGGAGGTGGAGGTCATTGCCTTCTCCACCCAGGCCGGACTACTGTCTGCCAAATTACAAGATCAACACTGGCCCATCTGTGATTGATGTGCCTTCAGGGGAAGGCTCTGAAGGCTGTTAGGCTATTTTGAACTCTTGATAGAATGACCGGAATGTTGGGTGTTAGGGAGTTTCAGTGTAGAAGACCTATGAGCTAGAAGCCCCAGAACCTGGAAGCACCATTTGGTGGATTTGGTGTTGTTAGAATATTGTGACTGGAGTCATTTTGGATTATCATGGCATTAGATAATCACCAACAGAGCACAAAGAGGACAGATGTTCTGCAACAGAGACTTAACAGTGCATTTGCAGCTTTTTCAGAAAATCATGTAATCAGAAAATTGTAGACGTTGGGCAGGCAAGCATTCCAGAGTTTAGGGCCCAAAAGATTGATTGATTGATTTGAATACTATTGTTAATAGTTTGTATACAGCCTTGTTCTTGGCAGTGAGCCTGTCAGCTTGGTGACGTTATGCTATGGTTGGGGTGTGCGTAAATAAGTTATACAGCATTAGTTGTTTAGTGGTGCAAAAGAGTAACTGCTGACACCTATTAAGGTAGTTCAGTCTGCTGAACATGAATGAGTTGATAAGTGTTTACTATAAGAGTTGGTATGAGCGAGGAGATCTTGTGCATTTTCAGCAGATAAAAGGGTGCTCCAGAGTCTGTATTTCACTTCCACTTTCACGGACAGGTAGAAGATAACCCAAGGGTATTAGCCAATGTGACAAATATCATGGACTCGAGAGGAAAAAGGATGGAGCCGTAAGAGGGATAGGTGCAGAAGTGGAGAGAAACTGATGGATCTCAGTTTAGAAAAGATCAGAATGAGTGACTGTGGTCTCATTCAATGTGAGATCACTGTGAGGCAAGTCCGAAATGTGTGATGAGAAGTGAGGTATAAAATTGGAAAGGAGAATGAACTAGGAGATGACGTCACTGAGAGAGGTGGAGTATAATGAGAAAAGAAGGTTTGTGGGATATCCACTGAAAGTGTGATGACTGTAGATGATTTTGAGTCGCAAGGGCTGTGTAAGAGTGGCTGGAGAGTTAGGAGGTGAAACAAGTGTGCACTATGCCAGTGATGTGTAGTGAGTTTAGGGAGGAGCATAAAGTACTGTGATCAACACTATTAAAGACAGTGGATAGGTCCAAAATGAGGAGAATGCAAAAGAGTTCGTTTTGAGTCTGGGGCAACTAAATACTTAAATTCCTGTATATGGGAAAGTGAGGCAACATGGGAAACAAGGCAATATTTGGTGAGTGGAAACTGATCAGCAGCAGATTTTTGAGGAGTCGTAGAATCCCAAATATTTAAAATATATTTAATATATGCCAGAAGTGAGGAAGTAGTTGATAAGAACAGTCAGAGAGAGTAATGCATTTTAAGTCAGGGCTAGTGGTTTGGTAGTTTTAAGACTAAAAATGTTGGTTACTGCACAAGATGGGTTAGAGGGCTTTGATTAGTCAAATGAATTCAGTTGAGCATTGGTCATGTGTGACAAAGTAAGAGACTGTAGATCAATGAGATTGGGGTGTGAAAAATAATAGGAGGGTGGTTTTGGAGCAGTCAGAGTATACATTATACTAGTAGTAAATCTACAGAACTATATGCTTCATAAAATCATTAGCTGACCAGAATGGGATGTCATTAGGTGGGCGTAGAGAAAAAGCAGGATGTTGATAGGCATTTTAAGCCACTGAGGGTGGGGCTGGAGTGAGAATATAAGTGTGATAAAACATGAATTAAGCACGAGATTATGGGGTTTCCTATGACAATGGTTTGGTGTGAAATGTGCACTGAATTAAGAAGAGTCAGAGAGATGTGTATTCTAGTTGATTGTCATGTGTCAGAATAAAGTCTCCAACAAGGATGAGGAGAGCAATAGGTACAAGTAAATCAAGGTTGTTGTTAACTTCTACAAAGATGTGGCAGATTCCGCCAAACTGCAAGAGGGCAAGTATGTTTGCTTTGAATGAGGTGCAAACCAATCTGCAATTATATTAAAAAAAAGAATGCAGGTGGTAGGTATGGGAGCAGGAGTTGTTGTAAGTTACTTGTTAAGAAGAGCCCAAACCCCTCCTTTGCGGATAGTGCATGGTCTACACTTGAAAGTGACTAGCCAATGCCGAGGGCTGCAGGTGTGGTAGAGTCCTTGGGGTCAATCCAGGTCCCTGTGAGGGGTAACATTGTAATGAGGACAGTGATAAGAAGGGAGTTCTCCATATCAGCTGAATGCGGAGGTGAAATGTTTTGGAAATGTCATAGGTTATTGTGTGTATCTATCAAACCCAGTTTCAGAGCCACTTATTTCAGAGCTATAGTCGTTTATGAGGAAGATCTCAGGTATTTGCGGTTTCACCTTTGTCCAACAGATTCAGCCAGTAATCGCAGAGAGCTAGCAATAACTAACTATACCAGTGTGAACTAAGCAATGAACTTTCTCCTTCACCTACTAAACACTTTTGTTCAGGGCCAGATTGGGATCCAAAAGCAGACCTGGCAAAAATGTTCAAACCAGCCCTGCTCCCTTCCTTCTCTCTCATCTCCTTCTGTCTTTCCTCTCTCCCTTCTCTTAATCTTAAAACGTTAAGAGAAGTACCCGCTGTGCCATCTGCAATTAACGTAGGCCAACTTCCTTGAAAACCCTGCGTCCTGAAGCTCCAGCCCACTAGAGAAATACCCGATAGAAGAGGGGGTAGAGGGTGGGCCAGCAAGATGGCCACACTCCTGTGAGGCTCCTACAGTCCGGGACTACAAACCAGCATTATCCTGTCCATGGAGCCTTAAAAGATGGCTAGAAATGACAGAAATAGCCTGGTGTAATGTCGAGGCAGGCGGTGGTACATATCGCACCGTTCTAGTCAGCCGGACAACATCCGATTTTGGAGGCACAACGGCGAGGCCTACGGAGCTGAGTTGGGGATCCGGAACGGATGCGGAGCCGGAGGGGCGGCAGGCGAGCCACACCCTCGCTGCAGCCTATACGCGACTGCTGTGGAGGCGGAAAAACAGAAGAGGGTCCATAGAGAAGAGCGACTGCAGTCTCCGGGGAGTTGGCCGACGGAGATGCCCGTCTGCACATCAAAAACGTAAGGAGACAGGCTGGGCTGGGGAGGAGCGCCACGGCCGGCTCCTGGAACTAGAGGCCCAACGGGAGGAGGTGCTGGCCCCCCAGACCTCCAGAGGCGACGCACAGTAAAAAGGTGACACCCAGCAAGTCACCGCTGCCGGAGGGAGGGGGGGCGACTCAGCGACGGTGCAGGAAGGCATGGGCGCGCAGCCGTCACGGCAGAGTCAGGCGGGAGGCCTTGGCGGGGACCCGGGCAGGGCTGTCATCTTAGATCACCCATGGGAGCCGCTAAGCCGACAGCAATAGCAAGCAGCGCAGGAACAATCACCGTGATACCACAGTGCAGCTATAAGTACAAGTGTCTCTCAGGAACCACAGAGGGAACTAAAACAAAAACTCTCTACAGCTCACATTCATTCACAAAGGGGTGGGGGGGATAGCAAAAACGGGAAGGAGATGGCACATCTATAACTCCCCCTACAAGGAACTCTGCTTTTTCCGTAATGCACAGGCCTGCTCCAGGATATTGCAAACTCGAATAAACCCTGCTGGAGGTACCGCACTGTGGAAAACAGAGGTGTCGCTTCTGTTTGCTGTTCGGTCAACAACTGGTCTGCTGGCCCCGGTGGGGGTCCCTCCTGAGGCCCTGGAAGGAAAGGGGAGAAAGCTTGGGCCCACCAAGTGTGCTGCATTGGCTTTGACACACACGTCGGAAGTCGACTGGATTGGGCATTACGGCTGCACGTCGCCCTTAGAGCTGCTGTGCAATTGAGGTGAGAGCGCTGGGACTCACGGGGATGGGCAAAGCAGACGTCAGGCAGTCGAAACTGCCATTTGACCACCGCAAATCAGCGCAAAGCCAGAGCCAAGAACAAGCCGTGGCCATGGCAGAAGGGACAGAGTACAACCAGCAGGCTGGGGATGAGGACATGAAAACCCTCCTGCTAACGATGAAGCGCAGCCTCACATCAATAGAATCCAAAATGGATTCCATGTGCACCTGCATGTATTTCATAACCCAAAAGCTAGAAAAACACGATGGGATCCTAGGTGAGGCAGAGCATAGAATATCGTAACTGGAGTACTCCACTTCCCCAAGAGGAGAGCAGATGCGCGAAATGGACCTCCTCCTGAGAGTCATAGCTGCGAAGAATGAGGACTTGGAGGCGAGGTCCAGGAAAAATAATATACGAATACTGGTGGTACCAGAGACTGCCAACACAGGGAGAATGGAGGAGTATGTGGAGCGCTTGCTAGTCACCACCTTTGGCAAGGACTCATTCTACTCACTGCTCGTGGTGGAACGGACGCACCGATCCCTGGTAGAGCGCCCTCCCCCCCCCCGGGTCTACCCCCAGGCCCATAGTGGCTAGACTCCTCAACAATCGAGACCGAGATGTGGCTCTTCGTCTGGCAAGGAAGCAGCAGACACTCATTTGAGGGCCACAATATACCTTTGTACTCAGATTTCACGTTAGCAGTACAGGAAGCCTGGAAAAAGTAACTCCCACCCAAGAAAAAATTACAGCAGGCAAACTATGCTATGCTCTATCCAGCCCGGGTCAGAATAAAGCACAAGGGCAAACAACACTTCTTTACCTCCCCGCAGCAAGTGATGGAATTTCTTCAACGTTTGCCCCAAGACTCACCCTTCGCGGGACGCACGTCGCAAGAGGGCTGATCGACTTCCCCTCTGTCCATGCTGGGATAAAGAATCCTGACGCCCAGTGGACTAGTCATAATTCCTCAGTCAAGACACACTGACCCATTGAGATAGCTGTTCCGATGGTCTCCTATTGGGCTGAGGGAAGGCTTTAAAGGAGCACATGGACTCCCAGCAGATCCGCAGCAAGCTTCACCAGGTGCGAGATGTTCCCAACACAAGGACACTAAACGACACACTGACAATCTAATGAAAGGATCCCAATTATGCGGGCCCTACGCTACTGTACCGGACGTCCCCATTCATTTGGGGAGGAATGGCCTCGCCCCTTGGCGATACCCCCAGAAGGAGATCCCTCTCACGAGTCATGGACACATTTCTTCCTTCTTTGGCTCGCATTTTCTTTCCTACTAGTCTAATTTCTCCCCCGCTGACTAATGGCACTGAATACCCTCCTCTCATACTTCCCACTCGTGCCTCATTCTGATCTTTACTGTTCTGGCTCCACCTTCTGGTAACTGACTGTTCTGATAAGCATACCTCTAGACTCGTTATTTCATATGGGGGCTATACAGGCCTCTATGGGATGTTGGGGGGACGGGAGGAATGTGTTCGGCATGTCGGGGATGCTGATGTGGGTGAGGGGAGGTGGGGAAAGAGATATTGCAGTACAAGTGCATTCCACGAGATCTCAGGTGACTGTGTCCACCCACCAAAAGCCCTCAGGCAATAGGGTTTCTGTCCCAACACGCCCAATAGGTTAATGGCCCATGGCAGATAAGCCATGATGCACAGGGATTAACCTCTTAACTTGAAACACCCGGGGTCTGGGGAATACACGTAAGTGTAGCCATATCCTGGGGTACTTGGACAGGCAAAATATACATGTACCATGTTACACGAGACACATACTGCTCCAGCTTCCTCCCCTGCATTTGCAACACGATGGCCTTCACATATGTGCTTTTCTTCCTACTCCTCCTATGCGAGAGGGAGGGCTTTTATAATTCGTAAGGACACCCCCTATATGGCGGAAGGATCCTTACAGCATAATGTGGGGCAGATTGTCATCCCAATCTGTCACGATGGTCAATTGCTATGGACCCAATATCGACGATGCAGCTTTTTTTATTCAACTATGGGGAATAGTTCTCAACATTGGCTCTACCCACATTATTTGGAGAAGGGATTTAAATCTCACTATTGACCCCATTCTCGACCGGTCCCATCCTCAGCCACACCACTACACCAATATACAGCACCAATTGCGGCAGATCATGGACGAACACCTGCTTCGCGATGCCTTGCGGACGCTACATCCAATGGATAAAGAGGGCACTTGATACACTCCAGCTGGTCAAGAATAGACTATTGGCTGGTGTCCAGAGGGCTCAACACTTGGCTAGTACACACACAACATTTAGCACGTACATACTCAGACCACTCTCCAGTACACATGCGGTAGGTCCCGCCGGAGACTGCACTGCCGTTCTCGTCCTGGTGTCTCCCTCCCAATTCACTACTGGATGTCCCCTTCAGAGAAGGTCTACGGCAAGAGTTGGAGGAGTTCCTCCAGCGCAACATAGACTCTGTCCCCACGTGGGCGATAGTGTGGGAGGCACTGAAGGTAATAATCAGCGGCCTCTGCATTGTGAAGGCGGGGGTCATCCTGAGAGACATACGAATACACTAGAAAAGTTAGAGAGGGAGCTTTGAGGGATGGAGGTCAGATTGACTGCAACCCCTGAGGGAGAAGTAAGAGCTAAGTTTGGGGACAAACTCATGGAATATCAAAACAAGGCCAATAGGGAGTGTCTATTCTGTGGCAAATACCATCAGGCTCAGGGCCGGCTCTAGGGCGGTGCGATGGTGCCACCGCACCAGGCGTTGACTTGGGGTGGGGCATCATTTTTGAAAATGTATATTATCATTTTAAAAGCACCTGCTGCCGCGTTCCTGGCCTCCAGCAATTTTCAGACATCAATTAAAATGTCAAGATAACTGTGGTGATTAATCGTCTTCCTGGAAAGAGACCGGAGGTTTATCTAGTGGAAGTTTTGACTCATACTAATGTAGCACAGAGGGTTAAAATGCCTGCTGCTAACAACGTGTACTATGTAGATAACAAAGTGCACATAATGTAAATAGGTCAGTAGGTTACTGCTTCTGTAAGAGAGCTCCTTTTGTAACTTGTTGTTTATAAGTCAAAATCCTGATATAGAACATTGAGCTATTAACTGTCATCAAAAAGCTGCATGCAAACTGCAAGGTATATGTTAGAGCTATATGTTTTTTTGCCTAGTCTTTCATCATCCTAATCTCGTGAAAAGGGTTCATTTGGGTAGGAAACAATTCTTATGACCCGTAAACACTGATTTTCAAACTATGTCCTGGAGGTCAAATATGCAGAGCGAAGACCGCAAAACGACAATGAAACCTAACTTCAGACCGTTTGGTCTTATTATTCCTCGCTATACACAACACGTAGATCCGCCTCCCCAGACGTGGATGCTTACCTGGAGGCCGCAGCCCTTGGATGGCTGAGTGATGCACAGCGAGAATTCCTCTCGGCTGATTTAGAGGAAGAAATCAGGGCAGCCATAATGCAGCTAAGGTCCGGGAAGGCACCTGGCCCAGACGGTCTCCTGGCCGAATTCTATAAAACATACATCGACATCTTGGCGTCATTCCTCAAGACACTCTATGAAGAGGCCCGAAAGTTGGGTACTCTACCGCCCACCTTGCGAGAAGCCCTACTTATTTCCCTCCTAAAGCATGGCAAATCAGCAGATGCCAGCGAATCATATAGACCCCTTCTTTAATTAACTACGATGCGAAAATACTGGCCAAGCTTCTGGCTAACCGACTTGATGCGGCCGGACCAGGTTGGCTTCATTCCAGGGAGAGCTACTTCACAACTTGCGTACCCTCTTCGTGGTACTTAAAGACATAGATCCGTGGTTAGAGGCAGTGGTGGTCTTCTTAGATGCTACTAAAGCGTTCAACTCCTGGGACTTTCTGCTGGCTGTGGTACGTCGTATGGGCTTCCCTCCTCACTTTTTTGCATGGGTGCCACTCTTATACCAGCAGCCACTGGCAAAGCTCTTAATCAACGGGTCGTGCTCACCCCCCTTCACTATATCTCGAGGCAGCAGGCAGGAGTGCCCGCTGTTGCCCATCCTGTTTGCCCTGGCGGTGGAGCCCTAGTAGCCATGCTCAGACAACACCATCGCGAGCATGCACTCAGATACCCGACCAGGCACGTATTGGTGTCACTTTCCGCTGACGACATCACGCTATATGTCAGGGACCCCAGAACAGCCTAAATGCCATACACCACGAATTCGTATGATATGGAGAACTCTCTGGAATCACGGTGAACTGGGAGAAATCCCTGATTTTTCCTCTCACTCCGAATACTCTCCAATACACGCCAGACTACCCGTTAAAATTGTGTGGCTCAGAAATTAAGTATCTGGGCATCATAATTACTAGGGTCAAAGAGACTCTCATGCGGGCCAACTATGGTACAGCGCTGGACTCCCTTACTGATTCCATTACCCACTGGATAGCCATGCCCTTGTCCATGGCGGGACGTATAGCACTGATGAAAATGATTATAGTCCCCAAGCTGCTATATCTCTTCATTAATATTCCCTACTTCCCTGGTGACAGTTTGTAAAAAGTATAAGAACGCAGTTAATCAGACTTGCTTGGGGGGGAACAACCGAGGCTTTGCCGGGATATACTGCCACTCCCTCTCCAAGTGGGGCTTTGAAGCTCCGGATCTGGAATTATATTATTTATGCACCCAAGCGCATTATGCTGTATATTGGTATCATCTCCCCCCCCCCATGCCCCACCTGGGGATGGAACATGGATATATGGCGCTAGCTCCGAAAACCGCCTTCCTTGGTACATGACCACAGGAGACAGGGGAGAGGCTCCACTGTGGCGTACACCTATGCGGCCTGGCGGGAATAGCGAAACGGCTACACATGCCAATGCTTTACTCCCCCTCATTACGGCTTGTCTATTAGCCGGCACTCCCTGTGACACGAGAGGCGGCCTGCCATCAAATACTTAACCGCCTTAACATACACACGTGGAGTGGTGTATATACAGAGAGTAGTTTTCGATGCAGGGAAGACTTTTTTGGGGATAACGCACCCAGCAACATAGAGATATTACTATATATTAGGCTGAGGCATAACATTATGAAAGCCACTCCAGAATTCCCGACAGTGCCTCCCACCCTGACTTCGCTGCACATCAAAATGCAGGCTACTACCCCCCTCACATGCGGTATCGAGGCTCTATCGCAGTACCCTAATAGCCCAACCTGACATGCTGAGCGGTTCAAGGGCAGGATGGGAGACAGAACTGGGTACACCTTTAGAGGATGTACAATGGCAATACTGCTGCCAACAGATGGGCAGAACAACAACCAGCAGCAAATTAAGAATTATACACTTTAAGTTCTCACATAGGACATATTACACCCCAGTGACTTTCTACATCTAGCATGGCCTTTTGGCCCCGTATCTAAGTATTGGGTGGAGGTTGAAGATGCCTTGCCACATTTGACGGACATACAGGTCCGCCTTACCCACCTCACAGTGCTACTGGGTAATACAGAGATCACAGAAGCACCCCTTAGGCGGTTCGTTTCAAGGGGGCTCCTGCTGGCCAAACGAAGAGTGGCATAGTGTAGGGGATGTTTGCCAGCTGTAATTTTTTCTTGGGCGGGAGAGCTCCCAAATTTAAAGATTGGCTGAATTACTTAGTATGTTATCAGGAGCAACTCTCCACGTACTCAGAACTCCTGCCGGTGTCCTCCAGACCTAGAGATATATGGGGGCCCTTAAAATCCTATTTGTTGTCCAAGCCCCTGAGAACAGAAGAGCAGAATGACGCCAGCCCACACTAGAAAGCTAAAATCTGACCCCTACATTACACATAATAACCTACCATAGGGCAGAGAAATTGACCTAACTGCTGCTGCGCTCAAAGGGCACAGAATGCACTTAAAGAAGCTGTGTGGAAAGAGGGTGGAAATATACATGAAGCGCGCTCAACATGTGAGAATGCCTTGAATTGTTCGGGACATGCTACTATGTAATTGCTTATTGTTTGACTTGAAATGCTTATAAAAAGAGGTTTAAAAAATATACCCGATAGAAACATGGGCAGTCTGGGGCTGCTACTACTGCCTAACCACTCACTCATTCAACGTAATCAAGACTTCCCCTTTTGCACAAACACACACAGATAGAGATTGACTTTAGTGCTTGCCTTCAACAACTGAGAATTCTCAGGTGGGTCTCAGAAAAATCTGTTTCATCAAAGCTGAATTATTCTGATGGGCTATTTCTTGGTCTACCGCAGTATCACTTTTCCTGCCTCCTTCGCCTTCAGAATGCTTTGATTCGCCGGCTACTTGAGCAAACCACCAGTGACCGATGGATAGGACCGAGGAGGTATTTTCTGATTTGAATCATTTGTACCTTTGAACATGAATCTTTTGCAATTAAAACGTAAATGCTGGGATGTGTTGTGTATAAGTGTGTTTTCTGGCCTTTGTTTAACTAGGCCTCGATTCCATTTTGCAGAACATGCCTGACTTCATAATATTCATTATGTGTTTATATTTCTCATTTGACACCGCACGCAGTAAAATGTGTACTGTTTGTTTTGTAATGAATGATATGCTGTTCTCGAAGAACCCCAGAGGAAGCATTTTGTTACTTTCAAGACTCTTCCTGCTCTTTTGCTTAAGTTCAACTATGAGTCTTTACATTGTTTGTTGTAATACATTTGTTCTAACACGTACAACAAAATTAGGTCAGAAAGAGTTTAATATATTCATATTAGAGGATAGTGCTAACATGGTGGTATTAAATGACTTTTAAAATGCTGAACTATGATTCGTAGTTCGAATGATACATTTGCTGATCCGATGCTGACATTGCATTTCTCATTGCTTTCTATGGTGAAATTCTTTATATTAGAATCTCAAATTTGGGGATGAACCAGACTCTTTTCTGAGCTTCTTGGGATGCTGCCTAATTCTCTGTCGATTTGCTGCACACTTTGGACTTAGTCTATTTATAGATTCTGCCCTTTGCTGCATTTTGAACTGCTAAATATCTTTCTGGTAAATAATGTCTAAGTGTTATGACTGATTTATTGAACTAAATGAGCCTTGAGTTTGTCTTCTGTATTGCACTTTGACATTTTAATAAAACGTCATAGATTTCTTTAAATTATCGATCTCAACTCCAATTTGAGTCAGTCTTTTCTTCCTTATTTAATGATTGTATTTTTCAAATGCTGTTTTGGGATATATTGCCTCATTTCATTAATGAGGACAACACTGTCCCCGGCCCCGCATTGGGATCTGGGCAGTAAGCCCACAGAGAGTACCGAGCGCCTGAAACGGATTGCTGGGCTTGCTTGGCCTACCCTGGAGAGAAGCGACAATAGCACCTTGCCTTGGCCCCGGCCCGGGGAACTGAGAACTGTGCAGCTGTGGCCACATCGGACCCAACTCTGAGGAGCAGGGCGACGCCCTTAAACTGTAAAGCCAGGAGGACAGAAGCCCGATAACGGTGCGCAACCTTAGCGCCAGACGAACATTGGAGACTGGAGAGGAAGGGCCTGACCCTTACAGAATAGCTGCGAATGCTCCTTCATGCTGGGCGCTCCATAGAAGGGCTGGATGAGTGCCCGGCCAAGTGGACTCCCTGGTGGGAGACACTGATCCAGGGACCTGCATACTAGCGCCGCACTCTCGCTGGGCTGCTGGTGTCAGGACGATTCCTGGGCACAGATAGCCCGCTCCTCTCTCTGGGCATCTGATAAGGAGGGGTGCGGCTGTTTCCACGAGCGGGATATCTACGACTGTCTGAAGGACATACGACACTGACACGGGCCTGAGGGAAGCCAATATCTTGCAGTAGACATGGGTAAACCGACTAAGAGGTGCGACCAGGACGTGGCCCTGACAGCGGGTTCTCGGGAGGGAAGTGGGAACTCTGCCACGCAAACAGAGATCCCAAGGACCTCTCTCTACAAGATATTCTAAAGGCGAATACGGCCTCCAGTGAGAGGCTGGAGGCGAAAATTACCTCTATTGGCACAGATCTGGGAATTCTGCGGGATGACCACCGACGAATTACCGAGAGGGTGTCTGCAAACGAGCACCAACTGTCGGAATCCACTCCAGCTCTCGCTGCCCTGAAAGACCAGCTGGCCGCGTTCGAGGTGAAGGTGTGCACGCTGGAGCTTCGCGCAGAGGACGCCGAAAATCGCTCCTAAAGAAACATCAGAGTGGTGGGCCTGCCAGAAAATGTGGAAGGGTCCAACATGGTGGATTACTTGGAGAGTTGGTTGCGCACAGAAGTGGCCCCGGAGGGGCTATCGGCCTTCTACAAGCTCAAAAGAGCTCTTCGAGTACCGGCGTGGCGGTCCCTGCCTGGGGCCCCCTTTGCCCTGTGGTGGCGAGATTCCTGCATTAGGATAGAGACTACATTCTGGCGCAGGTGAGACGCAAAGAGGACCTCCGAGTAAATAACATGGTGGTGCGCATATTCCCAGATTTTTCTCGAGAAGTGCAGAGACAAAGGGCCTCTTTCCAAGCCGTCAAAAAGAAACGCTGGCAATTTGACTATAAATATACAATGTTGTTCCCCAGCTAAACTAAGAGTGATCACCCCAGAGGGGACGGAGTTCTTTCGCTACCTGCAGGAGGCCTGGAACTGCCTGGAGGGACGACAAGGCGAAGTACCTACCCAAGGGTCCGAACAGCGGAGAAAACATAGTGGCAGATCCCGCAGTAGGAAAGCAAAACGAGATACAATCATTCCATCGCAGGAAAAAGTGCAGATGGAACGGTGGAGCGCGATGAAGGTAGTGGCACTGATTAGCGGTAAGGAAATGGGGCATGCCAAACCCGGAGAGCAGTGTGCCGATACAGGATTTGGACTGAGCACAGATCTAGTGTATCTGAGAACTCGAGCATAGAACTACCAAAGATGACACCAGGAACGGCTGAGGACATCATCTGACTGGCCAGACAAACTGGTAAATGGATAGGGCCTGCTGAGGGGCTGATTTGACACTAGCCTGGGGATGTTATACTGAGACCATTCTGGGGGTATGGGTTTCACTGAACAAGGTGTTGTAAAGAGCTGGTTGGCTGATCTGCTGGGTGAGGGGGCTGCGGGGTCACTTCCCTTGATTGGACACTCCCTTGGTGGACTTCCGCGGACTCACGTAGTTTTGTTTTGTTTGGATGGGGATACTAATCTACTCTTCCTGGGGAAGGGAAGTTAGGATACCAGTTTTGGTTTTGAAAGTTTGGTTATGGGGGATCTTGGAGTCGTGCATCACTATAATGTGTACTTTTTTTCTGAATATGTAGGGGTGGTGAGGATGGAGAGAGGAGAGGGCCGCACAGTGAGCGAGAGAAAGGACCTAGGACATGACAGGCTCCCTTACTTATAGTTTCCTCTCCTGGAATATTCGGGGAACGCAGACTATGTCCAAGAGATACAAGGTGTTTTCACATAGCAATCCTCCAAGAGACGCACTTGACGGCCAAAGAGGAAGTCGCACTGCAACATAGGTGGCGGGGTCAAGTATACTACACTACATATTCAGCTTGTGCCAGGGGGTCCTAATCTGGATCAGAGCAGGGGTCCCCTTCCAGCTTGTGGATCAGATGGTTGACCTCGAGGGGAGATTTGTAATGATGTCGGGCTGATTTGAGGGATGGGACATAGCCATGATGAACATGTATGCCACGAATGTAGTCCAAAGCACATTTCTAACTAATTTTTCTCGACAGTTGGCGTCGAGTCTGCCTTTCCTGATGATTGTGGGAGGGGATTTCAACTGTGTGGCCGACGTTACAGTATACCGTTCACATCCCCCTTTAAGAGAGTCCCAGACTGTACATCCAGCCCGCGCTTTCACGGAGTGGCAACGAAACTGGGGGCTAATAGACTCGTGGAGACGTATATATCCCCCTGAGATGGATTATTCCTTCTTTTCAGGTCTCCATGAAGTACACGTTCAGCTGGACACTTTCCTGTGCATTCCGGATATCCATAGTTTAGTCCACACTGTCAAACATCTAGCCCGCACTATCTCGGATCACAACCCAGTCCTGTT
Source organism: Calotriton arnoldi (assembly GCA_963921515.1). NCBI lineage: Eukaryota > Metazoa > Chordata > Amphibia > Caudata > Salamandridae > Calotriton > Calotriton arnoldi. The sequence goes on from CAWUFW010004174.1 coordinate 939,628, forward strand.
GTGGCTGCGGTGGACCCGACCTCTCCCATCCATTCCCAAGTGGAGAACTTAAGCCTGAGTCGCTGGAAGACCAAGCATTTCGGGAGACGATCTGGGAAAAAATTATTCAGTATTTTGCCGACAATGTGGGCACAGCGTCCTCCCCACAGGTGGAGTGGGACTCCTTTAAGGCGGTCCTGCAGCGTCATTGCCTAGCGGAAGCTAAGGGCATATAGCATACCCTTCTAGGAGAGATCCAGCAGTGAAAAAAGCACTTAGGGACCTAGAGATCCGGCAACCAGGCCGACCGGACCTACAGACAGCACTGGTGGAGGCCAAGGAGGAAGTGGCGGTGCAGGCAGAGCACCTAAGGTGCTTTGACTACAAAAGATATATGGACAGGACCAATGCTGAAAGGGACAAATCTAGCTCCCTGTTGAACTGGCTGGGTAATCCGACCAAACAGTGGTCGACCATAGTGGACCTAGAGGACGAGAGGGGCAACAGGGTGCACTCCCAAGGGGACAAAAACAACATATTCGCTAGATACTACACAATGCTCTATACTAGTACTAGGCCGATAAATATGGCGGCGACCCAAGCATTTCTGGACAAGTTGCCTTTACAGCGACAGGGGGAGGATGAGGCTGCATCCCTGGGAGGGGATACCTCAGCGCAGGAACTATTGTGTGCTATTAATCATATGGCATGGAACAAGACCTCGGGGACACTACCAGGGAAGAGGTAATTGTCCCTGTCCTAAAGCTGGCCAAGTCGGCACATGGCAGCTCGGCATACAGGCCCCTGTCAATGTTGAATATCGACTATAAGATACTAAGCAGGATCTTGGCGACTCGGCTCCTGGCCCATATGCTGCGACTGATAAACCCAGACCAAACTGGGTTCATCCCGGGCCGCAACACGACAACTAATATACGGCGACTCTTGGCTATTATGGATGCTATATTCGAGACGACGCAACAGTCTTTGCTGTCAATATCGAAAAAGCTTTGGACAGCCTTGAGTGGCATTACCTTTATGAGATGATGCTGCCCATGGGACTGGGCAAGCGGTTTGTGGCTTGGACGTGGCTGTTATACACTAGCCCGACTGCAAGAGTACGCACCGGCCAGACTAGATTGGCGCGCTGCCGGTAGAGTGGGGGACACGACAAGAATGCCCGCTGTCTCCGTTACTCTTTGCCATCGCCATGGAACCCCTGGCGGCATGCGCGAGGACCGGAGGGGCCTTTAGGGGTTTGACGATAGGGAAACACCACCACAGAATAGCGCTGTATGCTGATGACCTGCTGCTCTTCCTGCGCAATATGAAGGGAGATCTGGGGGGGCAGACTTATGTTGGAGGAGCTTGGCTGCCTGTCAGGGCTGCAAGTTAATTAGCAGAAGTCTAAGCTTATCCCAATTGTGCGGAGGGAGGACCCCGGGGCATCTGGTGGTTGAACAGTGGGAGCCCAGGTATTTGACTTACCTGGGGGGTCAGGATCTACACGCTGGGGCTGACTTACTGGAGAGCAACGTAGGCCACGCTGTTGGCTCCCTGAGGGCCCCCATGACTTTTTGGAAGACACTGCCGCTGTCAGTGATGGGAAGAATAGCCCTCCTAAAGATGGTGGACCTACCTCTTCTCCTCTATTTTTTCACCACACTTCCCCTGTGGATCCCGGGGAAACAGCTTAGAGAGCTCAGAACCCTGACTACGGAGTTCAGTTGGGGATCAGGGCACCAGAGGGTAGCGTTGGCCACAATGCAGTGCCCCACTGCGGAAGGAGGCCTTGCAGTCCCACATTTTGAGTTGTATTATATAATGGCTCAACTGCAGTGGTTGATCAAGGGAATAGCGCATAGCCGCAACCCGGACCAGACCGCCGGCCCCTTCGTGCTTCTTCAGGTTTCCCTTTGGGTGCGGCGCCCCGGCCACAATGACTCTACTGAACTCTGCACTCTAGCAAGGTGCTGGAACAGGGTGTTACAAAGGATGCGCATTAAGATCCCATACTCCACGGAGATGCCCCTAGATTTCCTGAATGCACTTCCACACAGGGCGACTGGCGGGGATTGGGTCTGTGGAGGGAGGCTGGGGTATCGGAGGTGGGAGACCTGTATAGGGGACTCAGAGCTGCTCCCATTTTAAGACTTTAGGGCGGAGTATGACCTACCCCAAAGACATTTTCGACGCCATAAGGCGCTCACGTCGGTGATACGGAAACATTGGGGGGGGACATAGAGCCCACATCATCCCAGAGCTGCCGCTACATAGCGCTCTCAGCGGGCACTATTAAAACAGTTTCATGTCTTTACAGAGCGCTGCGGGCGGCCCAACAGCTACCCCTTCATGCACTGAGAACTAGATGGGAGGAGGACCTGGGCATCCCTATTGAGCCTAAAGCCTGGGACAAGATAATGGAACAAACACCAAAGGTCTCTAGGAATGCGCCATTTAAGCAAATACATTATTATGTATTACATAGAGCTTATTTGACACCTGAACGGACCGGCCAGCATTTCTGGGCCCCGGACGCGGCCTGTCCCAGATGTGGGGAAGTGGGGGCTCCCACACTCCATATGCTCTGGGAACTTTTGGGAGGGAGTCATAGAAATGACAGAGGAGTGCATTGGGAGGGAGTTCCCACGCACCCCTGGACACTGCCTACTGGGCTGGTTCTCCCAACCGGCCAAGACTAACATCACAAGGAGGTTCCAGGATCTAGCGTACATCCTCGCCAAACGTGAGATAACCAGAAATTGGAAGGCGGCAAGGGGCCCACGACTGGGGGTGTGGAGAAAAGAGCTGATTAAATGGGCAGAATGCAAAGGGAGGATCCTCCTACGGGACACGCAGCAAGGTATGGCCAAAATAGAAGGCGCCCGAGCTTGGGAAGCCTTGGTGGACTGCCTGTCTAACCCTGAGCCGGACGCCTCGGCAAACTCTCCCGGGAGGCCCCCAGAACACCCTGAGCAATTAGACCCAGAGCCCCACCCAGCCCCTGCGCTTTCATGAAACTAGACCAGGGTCAACCTGAGTACGAAAACAAATGACCCCCCAGACCCACAGATGCACATATACGTATTGATAATACACCTAATGCTGCATAGGAGGTGATGCACCGACTCACGGGGAGGGGGGAAGGGAATTTAAGTTAAGTTACTGTAAACGGGCTGTGTTGCCCTGCCTATTGAAGGTTGCTACAGCTGATGATATGCAAGAGATGTATCTGTATACCCAGCTGATACTTGAGAACCTCAATAAAATCTGTTAAAAAAAAACTATGTACATTAGGTCGGTTCGCAAAATACCGTATCGCAGTGAGTTGCAATCACATGAACATTAATGAGGTAGGTTGCAAATTGCGAGCCACTATGATTTGCAGCCATCACAGGGATGGTGGCCTAATGATGTCAGATGACCACAAGTCTGAGACTGCTTTTAAATAAAGCAATCATATTTTTTTACACAGCCACTTTTCCTTAAAAGAAAATGAGATGTGTTTTTTCAAACAAAAAAAGGAAAAGTTTAAGTAACATTTTTTAAGAGTTGGCAGTGGTCCAAGGAACCACTGCCTACTCTTAAAAATGTTTTTCTCAACATTCACAAAATGGAAGAGGTCCCTTGGGGAACCCTTCCTGTTTTCAAATGGGTTACTACTACATTTGTGGAGTTGGTAAAATATTAATGTTTTGCAAGCAGATTTGGGTCGTAAAACATTAATACATCCCATTCTGAATCGGCATATGGAGGGGACACTCTAAACATGCCCCTTCCAAATACTGAATTGGTATATAGTCACAAAACCCAAATTGCGATTAGGTAACGTGTTACTGAACCGCAATTTGGGTTTCATATAAGCCAAAAGAACTTTCTGCAGTCATTATCTTGCTTGTTACTACGGCATGATCTGCTTAAAGCCAATCCAGCTCTGCTTGATACATGCCAAATTTCGGATATTGTGCTTTATTTAATTCTGCACAGAACTTAATAATAACTCTGCAGATATATGGCTTTAGTGCTCCCAAACCATAAGGGCAGAAGCAGATCCCGCATTGAGAGTAACAAATTCCTGTACAGAAGCCGCCTCAGTCCTGCCAAGTTTCCCAGGTCCACGCGTGATGTGCTGCTCCAGTCTGGATTTTTTCTTTGAATTCTGGGATATGTAGTTTTGATTATTCCATTATAAAATAGGGCTACAAGTCCCAGAATTCAAAGTAAAAAAACTGGACTGGAGCAACACATCACGCTTGGAAACCTGGCAGCTATTCATATTTCATATATTGAGTTTATAAGTAGTGCGCACAAAAAAGTCAGTCTCCTTCGAATTTGATTGGCTTATGAGATTTCAACCGTAGTGTGGATGGGGTTATAATCGGAAGTTATTTTTGGACATGTATTGATTGAATTTAGTCACCACAAAAAGCATCTGTGATACAAAAATCAAGTCAAGCATAGAATAGTGTCTATGAGAAGCTGAATAAATAGTATAACCGGGGCTATCTTTCTTCAGGACACTTTCGGCATACAAAAGGTCATGTACCCTCATGATATCCAGTATACAGCATCCACTCTTAATCATTTGAGCGAAAGCCTAGTAATTAGTGTACACAATTTTATGGTTCAATATTAGAGTTAAAATCCTCAAGTACAACAAGATCCCCAGCAATCAGCATCCTGCTAGTTCAAGGATTAACCCAGCAAAAAGTCAGACAGCATCCGTCTTCAGACCATAATCTGTTCATATAGTAAATATACGTCTGCTCATTCAGTTTTAATTGGGCAATAGCCGAGAGGCCGAGTTGATCAAAAGCCATTTTGACCCCGGATAAAAATACGGCGAATGGCTGAGAAACACCGATGGCGCTATGTGATAGATCTCCCCACAACAGCTTGTCAGACCAGTTCTTGGCCGTAATTTCTCTCAGAAGATTGAAATTAAGGCAGTTAAAAACCCCATGTTGATTGTAGTATGGCTCCTCATTATCACGAAGCTATCACCCACTCACCCAGTTACAGCAATGGTCGTTACAACCATGGTCCCCCCTAGAGTTAACTCTGGCCGATGCTGGTGTGGACAGAGCTTGCATCCTTCCACTACCCAACAGCATGGCAGAGGATCCGGAGGAGGTAGCGGATAGTGCAATAACACTGGATGAAAGTCGACCAGACCTCACAGATAGAACAGTTGGCCAGTTCTTCGCTATCTTGCTTTGCAGACTAAGGCTATTACCGACTTGATGTCAGCATCCTCAGAGGGGTATCCTGTAGCCATAGGCCTAATCGGCACTGGACGGGAGAATTCACCTGCGTCAATGCTGTGAATTTACCCGGAGGGAGAACGGGAGAAGCAGCATCTAAGGCTTAGGCAGCAGAGCTCAGTTCTGAAGGTATGGACTGCAGTATACATACAGGAAATAACGTTGAAGATAAGAATGTAATTTACTGACACCTACGCTTGACTTTCTAACAGCTCCTTCTTCCTACAGTCATGTAGATACCTCGATTGTGAACACTGAGATGGCAAATTATTCTATGAATGCCGCTTTAGCACCCCCCTCCCAGCAGAATCAATTGGTGAACATATCAGTCTAAAGATCACTGGTATGACTTTAAAAGATGTACATTTGAACTCTGAGACTCTAGATTAACTTAAAGGGAAACACGCTGACAGAAGAAAATGAGTAGCCAGTTAGTTTAAAGGATTCACACAAGGCTAAACAGGGAGCAAGTACAGAGAAAAGGTGAGCTCTATCTAAAGATACCCTAATGGTAAAATGAGCGATTAAATTAAGGGGAAAAAAGGACTTGCAAGACTTAATGATGGCGATCGCAGCCCAAGTGGATCACGCACCATATTGGATTTGCAACAGGCTTTTGTTTTAATCCCCATGGAAATAAAACCTTTAGGGACTCAGAATCAAAATTAAATCGATATTTATAGCCTTGAGACTGATGATGGCACAGCAGCATTTTCGGCACTGATATCTGCCAAATGACTAATGATCGCAAATGGTGATTAAGGAAAATGAGAGATCGCTTAAAAGACACGGGGGCACAGGCTAATCTTCAACAGCCAGCCAGACTTAAAGTTTAGCATGAAGCCAATACCTATTTTTGCTTTTCTGAGAGGGATGCTGCTGGCATCTTGGAACAATGGGAGAAACAGAAACTCGACTACGGCAACGCACTCTACGCCGGAATAAACAAAAACCTCACCCGCAAGCTACAGAACATCCAGAACGCCGCCGCAAGACTGGTCCTCAACCTGCCAAAACACTGCCATATCTCCCAGCACCTGCGCACACTCCACTGGCTCCCTGTCGAGGCGAGAATCACCTTCAAGATGCTCACCCACGCACACAAGGCCCTCCACGGCACCGGACCAGCATACCTGAACAGCCGACTCAAATTCCACGCACCCCAAAGGACCCTACGATCAGCCCAGCTCTCCTACGCCGTGGTCCCCCGCACCAGAAAGACCAGATCGGGAGGCCGCTCCTCTCCTTCCTCGCGGCCAAAGCATGGAACGCCCTTCCGCTCCACCTCAGACAGACAACATCGCTCCCCATCTTCGCAAGAAACCTCAAAACCTGGCTCTTCGACAGACCCCCTCCTTGATGGATGGAACCTGCACCCCCCCCCCACCCCTAGCGCCTTGAGACCCTTACGGGTGAGTAATCGCGCTTTAACAAACCCCTGATTGATTGATTGAGAAAGAACAGAAAAAATACCCAGCAAAAATAGTGACGGTGGAGGTAGATGAGCGGTCTTTAAGTTACAATGGGGCAGGAGACAAGGTTGCCCCCTCTCCCCGCTGATCTTTGCCTTAGTTTTGGAACCACTGGCGGTATGGATACAGGGAGACCCGCTGATCAGGGGGCTAAAGTGGTCCGAAGACTAGGAAGATAGGATCTCCCTATATGCGGACATCCTCTTCTACGTGGCGAGCCCTTATCCCACACTACACAGGATACTCCATATCTTTGCCCTATACCAACAATATTCAGGCTTTTCCATAAATTGGGATAAATCATTGATATACGTCCTTCATGGAAAGGCGGCACAACTCCCTAGGTCCTGTACAGTACGGATGGTGACAGAGGGATTTCAATATCTGGGTATATATGTTACCAAGGCCCCTAAGATTTTCCACAAATGTAATTTAGAACCCCTCCCCCGCGACGACTATGAGAAGACGCACAGCACTGGAGGACCCTACCCTGTCTCTGTTGGGAAAGGCATCTATCTATAAAATGATGGCATTCCCTCGTTTTTTATACGTCCTTCACAATACACCATACTTAGTCTCGCTTTCATATTTTCGAGCGGTGGAAACTGTGGTGCAAACACTCCTTTGGGATGGGGAGCCCCGAGAATAGCTTTACAAAAACTGACGAGGGGCTGGTATGAAGGTGGGATTGCACTCCCTGCACTTCAATACTATTACTGGGCAGCACAACTCACAGTAGGTAACGACTGGGTCCATATACCACAGGATGAACCGGCCTATAGAATGGACAGGCAAAACATGCTGCAAGGGGGCTACCTCAGAGCCATTTATGGGGGGAAACAAGACACACTGTTGATCTCCCCATCTTCCGTGGCTGTCAAAATCTGGCATGCGGCAACAGCGGCAATGGGATGGCGCGGTAAGACTACCTGAGCCACACCATTGAGGGACACAGCACAGTTGGGCCTCCTAGTGAAACACCAGGGATTTGATAAATGGGACCTTATAGGCCTCTCGCGCGTTGGAGACCTATGGGCAAATGGGGAGGTAAAATCCTTCGCTGATCTACTGAGAGAATACAAGTTATCACCTGCAGAAACCTTTTGCTACCTCCAGATATGACACGCGCTGAGGAGGGCCATTCTAAAAGGGGCAGACCTCCCTTAATCCTCCCCGTTAAAAGATAGACTACTGGATGATTTTATGCAGGGAAAAGCAATATCTCTAACTTATCGGAAAATATTGTATAACTCCCCTGACACCCTGGCGAAGGTGTGTGATAAGTGGATGGGAGACCTGGGGCAATTGGAAGATGACGAGTGGCAGCAGTCTATGGTGTCCCCTAGGGAGGTGGCCATACGCTCCCATTTTAGACTGGTGCAACAAAAAATTCTGCATAGGACGTATTACGCATGCACAACACTGGTTAAAATGGGTAGTCTTGAGTCACCACAGTGTCCCAAGGGCTGTGGCCGCGAGGGCACAGTTGTTTCACATATGGTGGGACTGCCCGGTGATTCACGTGTATTGGATAGCGGTGATATCCTTTATGATGGCATTGTGTAAAGAAATTATAGCGGCCTCACCTCAATGGTGCTTATTGAATATCTGGGAGGCAACAGACTTAACATCAGGGGAACGACTATGGGTCACACTAGGCTTCATGGTGGCTAAACGTAACATTGGCAGGAAATGGAGGGCTGTCTCAGTACCTCCATGGAGAGATTGGAAGTCAGATATGAATTGGTGCAAGCAAGCGGAAAGGGTGATATACGAGGGTAGAGGATGCCCACATAAATGGACAAAGATCTGGGGGAGTTGGAATGAAAGTAGGGGAATAAGAGCTTTGCAAATGACTTGATTATTGATACGTTGAGCCACACAATGCTATATGCTAAATGTAACTGCCAGAACTGTCATGTGTTTTCTATTGCAATAAAAAGACTTATAAAAAAAAAATAGTGGGGGTATTTTTGATATTGACTAAAGTTATTGACTAATGAACGTGAGAGGGTATTGCACTGAGTTAAATATTACACTTCCGAATTTAGTATATTTAATAGCTGATTAATGATTAACGTTCAGCAGGGTGGGGTGGGGTGGGGATGATGGATGGGCACACAGGGCTGTACACGACACTCAACAGCCTAAATTTAGGGACAATTTTTTTCCCTATAATATCTGGTATGGGAAGCAGGATCGGTATGGGGAGGTTGACATATACTTATATATGTCAACATATATATATACATACAGTATAGATTTGTTTTTTAATACAATATTTTATCGGATTTTATTGTATTACGTAATTCAATATAACATGTATTTAAGTATATATTTATTTATATATCTATATTGTTGTATTAGTATGTGAATTGATTGATGATCTATATATATCTTTACCGTTAGGTAAATATTGGAATGGGTGACATCTTACACCAATATAGATGACCAACAAATATACAGGGTAGATACAAGTACAATGATTTTACAAGGGACAGGGGCAACTCAAGCTAGCATATCCTTATTGGTGCTTTCCTTAACACACTCATGAGATACCAGCAATCCTACAATTCTGTTTTAATAGTTTATTGCTTACTAGCAATAATCGCATAATGCGCAACTAGTGAATAATATGATATTATACCAGACATCATAAATGTATTTTTAATTGTTTTACGCACACAATGGGTATTGAATATACGTACACTTTGCACTTTCAGCACAGTTTTTAGACATGGTTTTAGACAACAGGATTGCATTAACAAGCGGTGGATTCATCCACGCTATTGTGATATCAATAGGTAATTTGCTATTTTGGTATCAATAGACAATACACTCAAGCGCGATTATAGCAGTCCCATTCAAGGGGATATACTATGCATATCAGCAGCGCATACACATAGGGATAACACGGGTATTTTACTTATAAAAATGTTTTAATGTTGCAATTTTAAAATTTAACATGAGGTATTTTACCATCTATGAATTTTATATTAACAACGTTATGTTATCAATTGTGGTCCTAGCTTCTAAAGTAATTATTTTTGGAGTTAGTTCTAGTGTGTATTGTTTATGTGACACAGTTTTTTACTGCAGCTAAGGTTGTAATTTTACCATGTCTATTAAGCCACTTTGCACGTGATGAGAATCAATGAGCACCTGTCACTTTAAAAGAGCTTGCATACCAGTAGTGAGATGTCATGTGATCAAGGCTCGGACGAGCCGAAACGTTATGGCGGCATCGCAGAAATAAACTGAGAATTTATGCACTGAAATTTGGTCCGTGTCCGTGTTGTGGCAGGATTGCTGCGAGGGAAACGCGGAGTGTGGTGATAGATATATATATATATATATATATACACACACTAACATACATTATACACACACACACACACATACACACACACACACACACACACACACATACACACCAAACATTATTTGGTGGTTGTTAAAGAGGAAGACAAGTGCTCAACATTTCGTAAATTTGAGATATGCTTAAATATAGTAGGGATGGGCGGAACTTGCGGAGTTCCGCAGAGTTACACAAAAACTCAGCGAGATTCTGCAAAATTCCACGAGGGGGCAGAATCGGCTGAATTTTTGAATGTCGTGCTGATTTTTAGCACCGGTTGCTTGTTCTGCATGGCAAAATCAGTGCGAACAGCATCACCCGTCGCTCCAGAGGGAGCTGCTTCTTTGCTGCCGCTCAAGTAGATTTTTTTACTCGAGCGACAGCTTTCTCACCACAAATGGTTGCAACTGCCCGAGATGACCCACGTTGAGAAAATTTAATTGGGTGCTTTCCTAGCACCTGAATATCGTGCTAGGGGATGCCAATTCTCAAAACGCAGCGGTTGGCGGAGTTTTGTCAGAACTCAGCATTACAAGCGTAACGCAGAGTGGGCAAAACTTTGCAAACTCTGCCGGCAGTTCGGAATTTATCACCCATCCCTAAAAATATAGCACAAAAGAGAGGAAGTAGAAAAATGGAATTTAAATTGAAAATGGTATCTAAATATTTCCTTATAATATACTTATGCACTCTTTTGAGAATATTGACCTGGAATGTTTGCGGCTTAAACTGGCCCCCTCAAATGGTGACTAGTGAAGGAAGATCAAAACATATAAACTGCATATTTTATGTTTGGTTGAAACTTAAATAGCTTATATGGACCATGCTGTCCGGCGACACTTAGGCTATAATCTGATCACATTCACCACACAGCATATATCTATATGGGGGTAGCCATGTTATGCCAGAGAGCAGCACAAATTAAAGTGAGCATTGTGACACTTTTTTAGTTGTGGGCAACTTTGGAATGGAGAAAAAAGGGCCATCTTTAGAAAAATGTCCACTATCACCATTATCACACAATATTTACAAGCTGTAAAGTAAGATCAGTAATAAAACTGTGGGAATCATAAGACAACGTTGAGGAGCCATTGGTAAAGGTAGCAAATATCCAAATGGCTTAGAATGCAAGGATTTGTGTTGAGCACAAATGAAACGGGCAAGAACATATTCTTGGACATCAGAATAACAGTTGGCCACAAAAAAATTTGTAAAACCAGATCCAAAGTAGTCTTAATTCCCTGATGACCAGAAAAAGCAGAGTCACGATACATCTTCAACACTTCGACTGGTAATTCCTTAGCAGGAATAAAAATAGTGTGTTGACTAAAATATATAAAATGGTGTCAAACCAAGGGAACTTTTAAATGAAAATCTTCCAAACCTTTCAGATTCAGTTGTTCTTGTGAAATATTTACTGTTTGCATAAAAGGCTGAACCAATCCAATAATTTATTGTGGAGTAATTACAGACTGGTCATGAGTGAGTGCAGATTCTGGACACAGCATCCATCAACACACTATCTGAACCAGGCATGTAAGTGATGACAACATTATACTGCAAACGATGACTGTTTCTATATTGAAGGTTTCTCCAACATTGCCAATTTAGATGCCCATTGTACATTTTATAAGGCTTCCTACACCCCTCTCAAGAAATGTCTCCATGCCTCTCAAGCCCTCTTAATTCCCAGGGCTCTCTCTTAAGCACTTAATAGTTTTATTCATATTCTACCAAACAAGGGACAGATAAAATACTGAATATTCTTTCCATCATTTTTTAATTTCTGAACTAACACTGGAGCCATTGCTCATTTAGATGCATTTGTCTCCACATTAACCTTCTTTGAAGTATCTTTATAATGTAGAATTTGGGGCCTGTACAAACTTCTGTTTTCATATATTTAAGGCTCTTTCAATCAGATCATCCCAACAAAACTCTATCTTTAAATTATTTTTCTTTAGGATCCGAGCACTGTGACCAGTCATTTCTACAAAATCTATAAGATAGTATTGAATGAAATTTGTGAATCCAAGGAAACTTTGAGTCTCTTTAATGTTTGTAGGAGATGGCCAGTCCAAAATAGCAGATACCTTTTAGAATCCATTAACCAATCAAAGCCACTTATTCTAAATCAAAAGTATTCAACTTCTTTGTTTTCAAACACACATTTCTCTGGCTTACAATGTAATTAGTTTGCTGAACCTTCGACAATACCCTACCTACTTGTACTTGATCACCCATAAATTTCCTAGAATATAAGAATGTCATCCAGGTAGAGCAGGAAAAACGGATTCAGCTTATCAGAAAATAGCTAATCTATGAAGTGCTGAACAAATTGTGGGAGCATTGCACCACACAATACTCATAATGCATAAAAGGGATTAAAAATCTATCTTCCACTTGTCACCTCTCATGTGCAACAGTTGATATAATCCTCATAAATCTAGTTTGGTAAAATTTGATTCCGTTGAACGCATTTCAAGTTGTCTTTGATAAGGGGCAAAGGATAACTATAATTGACTGTGATCTTATTTAATCATCTACTCCCAATGCAAGGTCTTAAATCTTAATTTTTCTCAGTACAAAAAACAAAGGTGTCCCTGCAGGAAATCAAGATGGGCAAATCAACCAATTCTGCAGATCTACAGTTAGATAACGCTATAAAATATCTTACTCAATTAATGTGTATATGCATCGAAAAGGAACAATAACCTCAGGGTTTGTTAAAATAGCACAAACATGCTCCCAATGAGAGTGGAGTACACACATGTAAGTTTTACAGAAAACTGGGGAAAAAGCATGGGACTGTGATGACACAAATGACAAGTTGCTACTACCATCCTAGACGTCGCAGCTTCAAAGTCATCTTACAGTGACCAGTAACTTCGAAAAATACATTAGTCATGACAGAACGGTGCAAAGGAAAGTATGGGATGAGTTGACAAATTGATATAAGGATCATGCCTCTTCGAGAATTCCATGAATTACAGCGTAATTGGGATAGGCAGTAAGGTGAAAAGATAACAACTCCATATGTTCACCAAAACACACTTGCATTGGAGAAGAAATGTCATCAATTGGACCAGAAGTCAAAGACTGTCCATCAGGGGGGTGCCAGAGAGCCGGCGAGCAAGATGGCCGCACCTGAGTGAGGCTCCTGCCGTACGGGTCTTTAATCCTTCATAATCCTGCCCTTAATGAGCATGTCGGAGAGTTTTATTGCTCTCGTGAGCTGCTGAACGTGTTCCGCTGCTAGACTGAGGGAGCAAAAGGACAGACAGTCTGCCGAGGACGGTGAGAGGGCTGGCAGCCTGCGGCACTGACATGGCAGCCTGGGAAGCCTTACAAAATGGCGGCTGCGACGACACTCACGGAGAAGCTTCAAGTCATCTCCTTTTAGGAGCTGCCACGCATGGGAGAGAGGCACAGCAGATGTTGCGGACCCTGCCTCAGTAACTTGCTGCCCCGGGAGCGAAAGGCTGATCGGTGGTCAGAAGTTGGCGCCAAGCAGCATGCGAGGGCAGCAGAAGACATTGCGACCAGGTCTCCCTGGTCGCAATCGGCAATGGCCCCCGTGGAGGTACAAGAATGCTTGCGCCGCTTGAGGCCGTGGAGGGACCTCCGGTCTGCAAGGCATCGGCGGGGAGCACAGCGGCAAAAGAAATGTATGCAATGGACCCGAGCGGGCCCCCGATAACAGAGTGGCTGGGAGACGGCCTCTAAAACGTACTGGATTGCTCCATTCGGGAGGTGAGTGGCGGCTGCGGGACCATATGCAGCCGATCCTGAGGTGAGGGCAGAAGAAAGGTTCACAAACCTGCAGCCATAGACACCAGCAACCGCAGACTCCCCTCTCTGGGAGGTGGTGTGGTGCCTACTGGGGGAATCTATGAGAGAAGCCCGCATTGGGGGCAAACAATCGCAATAACTAGCGCAGGCTAAATCAGGAAACCCCCGCTGCCAGTATAAGCTCCTTCCTACTAGCTACTCGCTGCACTGCTCCCCCTCTGATGACAGTGGGCCACGGCAATGGGGAAAACAGAGGGCAAAGAAGCTAAACTCCCCTTTGAGCCCAAAAATCAGCACTTGTGCCAGCTGGAGACTCCATCATGGGCATGGCTGAGGGGCAGCAACTGCAGACAAAGCCCGAGGACACAGATATGTGCTCCCTGTTATTCACTATGCGCCAAAGTCCTACCTACATAGAAGCTAAAATGGACTCCATGAGTATGCGCATGGACTTCATTACTCAGAGACTAGAGAAACATGATGGGCGCATCGGCGAAGCTGAACAGCGGATTTCTAGTCTGGAGGACGTATCCACACAGAGAGGGAAACAAATGCAAACCATGGAACGCCCCCTGAGGACTATCGCTGCTAAGAATGAACACCTGGAGGCGAGGGCACGTAGAAACAACATAGTTACTGGGCGGATGGAGGAGTATGTAGAGCGCATGCTGGTGGCGCTATTTGATGCTTCGGCCTTTTCTAAACAAATGGTAGTGGAAAGGGCACACCGCTCCTTAACAGCTAGACCCCCTCCTGGCTCCACACCTAGACCCATCATCTACAGGCTGTGAAACTATCGTGATCATAACACCATCTTATGACTAGCGAGGGAGAAGCGCAATCTCACCTATGGAGGGAACTCTATATCTTTTTACCCTGATTTCACAATGGCAGTACAAGAGGCCCTCAAGAAATTTCTCCGAGTGAAGCGGAAATTGAAACAGGCCAATATCCCTTACGCCATGTTGTATCCTGCGAGACTCCACATCACCGTTCAGGGAAAACAGCACTGCTTCAACACCCCACAATAGGCCCACAGGTTTCTTAAACGAGAGGGTAGACGTCGATCCCCAGCGAAAGAAGATATACCCATTTCTAGATCTATGTCCCCGCTCTCAGAGGTTGACTGACAAATGACCATGGGACCCACTGATGCAGCCAAGGCCCTCTTTCTTTTTGCTCTCATCCCCTCCTTCGACTATGGACTTTAAACCAACACTGACTGGGTTAAGCTACACATATTCCCAGGTCTTATATCCTGTCATGCTATATAAGACCCGCGTGGCTATAGTTGGGCACCAAACACATCAACTCCTTGTTTGTTTCTCTCCATGCAGAAAAGTCTCATTGGGAACTCGAAACTCTCTGAAGCTAAGCATGCTTAATCTTCTTCCCGGACACCCTTGTTAAGTCGAGGGGAACTGCCTGGCTCCTTGGTGATACCCCCCTGTGGGAATTCCCGGTCTGATGTCATTGACTGAGACTGTTTCTGGGTTTTTTCACTGCTCTGCTGTACTCTCTTTTTGTCCTGTTTCCTGTACTGGATTCTCTTTCACCCCCTCTTGCTATACTCTGACTATGCTCTCTGTCATCTGATTCTAATTTCCAGACCTTCTCGAAAACCTGGCGTCATTGTCCTAATGCGCCTCTTCGAATGCTGCGAAATGGCAGGCAATGCCCTTTCATTCTTTGTGGTTACTTATTAAGGTGGGTTGGGATTCGCAAGCAGGTTTGGGCCGTTGGTGTGGGTGAGGGGAGGAATGGGATCAAGAACTGCTATTTTTTTGTGTGCACTTTATTGCTGTCCACTAATGAGTAGTTGCTTTCCACTATGTATGTGCTGTTCTGAATTCCTTCAGCTGAAGGTATATGTGAAATGCTTGACCCATGATTGTGCCAGACGCTTCTGACGGCCCCCATTACAATCTATTGACCTGGAACGTGTGAGGATTGAGAGATCCCCGTAAATGCAGACATATACTTGAATATTTATACAGACAACATTGAAATCGCGATGTTACAGGAGACACACCTTGACCCGACCGCACCAGCTACCAACACGGCATAATGGGCTGCCCACAGAAGCTTTGCCTCATACTCCACCTACACCGGGGGTACAGCTATACTGATAACAAAAAATGTCTCATACCACCCTGCAGGGTGCTACTGCATGATGTGGGGACGCCTTGCTTCGTATTCCGTCACAATGGTTAATTGCTACAGCCCAATTTAGACGATGCTTTGTTCTTTGACAGGCTATGGGGACTCATCCTAGATATTGGCTCCAAGCATGTAATCTGAGGAGGAGATTTTAACCTGGTGTTAAACACATGCATGGACCGCTCCCATAGTGCTCCCGGTCTTCAGAGTAGGGCTGGGAGACATTTGGGAGGAATCATAATAGACCATCAAATTAGATGCTTGGAGGGCGCTTCATCCCACATGCAAACAGGGCACATTTCATTCTAGTGTACACTCCAGTTTGTCGCGCATTGACTAATGGCTCCTGTCACGAGGCCTTGGGGCCTGTCTCACTAAGGCGGAACATCTTGCGCGCACATACTCTGATCACTCTCCGGTACTACTGCAATTGGGACGGTCGATCTCTGTCTCCCCTTACCAGCCATTGAGACTCTTCCCCATGACCCTATTAGACGCATGCTGTAGGGAAGAAGTGAGACAGAAGATCTGCGAATTCTTCACCAGGAATCTCGACTCGGTGCCGAGCATAGCAGTGGTATGGGAGGCCTTTAAAGTAACAATACAGGGCGTATGCATCGCAAAGGGAGGTGGCATTCCACGTGATATCCGGGGAACACTTCGGAAACTAGAGGCAGATATTAAAATAACTAAGACCCAGATTGCAGCTGCACCCGATGGGAAGAAGCAAGCTAAACTTCGCAAACTGATCACTGATTACCAGTCAGAGCCAGAGCGAGAATGCCTGTTTCGAGCTAAATACCACAGCGCACGCCAATATGGTGAGGGAGAGCGGCCGGGGAGGGCTTTGGCTGAAACAGTACGCACTCCTAGGTTTTCCAACTACGTATTAGAAGTGGAGGATGCTGATGGGTTTGTACAGAGAGACACCATGGGCATTCTTAAGACTTTCTCCACATACTATTCTGAGCTATACTCCACGCGCATAGACCGGCCGGCGGATGTGGCCTCCTATCTAGAGGATACCGCATTAGCCTGGCTTAGCAATGCACACAGAGAGTTCCTCGCATCAGAGATAGAGAAGGATGAAATACGGGTGGCCATAATGCAGCTGAGATCAGGCCGCGTACTAGGGCCCGATGGCCTGCCGGCGGATTTTTATAAGTGCTACGTGGGAGCGCTTGTTCCTACCCTGAAAAAAGTCTATATAGAAGCAAACACCATGGGGATCCTGCCGCTTTCTATGTGCGAGGCTATGATTATTTCCCTCCTCAAGCCAGGAAAACCTGCAACCAAATGTGAAGCATATAGGCCTTTATCCTTAATTAACTGCGATGCGAAAATATTGGCGAAAGTTCTAGCCAGATGACTCAGCCTGCTGACGGACAGACTGGTCCTGCCGGACCAGTCGGTATTCGTGCCAGGACGAGCTACTTCTCATAATTTGCGCACCTTGTTTGCGCTGATACAGGATATAGACCCTGAGTTAGCTGCGGTGGCGGTCTTTTTAGAAGCCACCAAGGCCTTTGACTCTCTGGAATGGGACTACCTATTTACAATATTGCAGCGGATGGGGTTCCACCCTCCTTTCTGGCCCTCCTGTGCTGTCAGCCACAAGCAATTGTGCAGGTCAATGGTTGCTGCTCACGATCAATACTTATCTCCTGCAGCACTAGGCAGGATTGTCCTTTGTCGTTCCTGCTATTCGCACTTGCGGTTGAACCCCGGGCCGCGAAATCCGGCAACATTATAGGGAGTATGTGCTAAGGTACCCAACCCAACATCTGCTAGTTTCGCTCTATGCAGATTACATTACCTTATACATCTGGGACCCACATATCAGCCTGAACCCTGTTCTTCGGGAGTTCATCCACTTAGGAGAGATCTCGGGGTGACCATTAACCGGGGTAAGTCTCAGATGTTCCCTCTTACACCTAATACTCCCAAATTCCCACTGGATTATCTATTGGCTTAGTGTGACTCAGAACTAAACTATCTGGGGATTGTGGTGTCGCGGGACAGAGAGGCAACACTAAGGGCAAACTACGGTACCTGGACAGGCACCAGTGAAAATAATGGGATGAAAAATGTAATAAGGAAACTTTGGATTAAGCATATGGAAAAATTGGATGAAAAGGATTAAAAATGATAAACTGGTTCAAGACTATGGACTCATTTATAAATGTGGCTGTGCATCTTGCTTGGGGACCTGACGAGGCTCCATTTCTTTCACATTTGAATAATGCGCACGGACGGAGAGTGTATCAAGGTGGCACGCCTCTAACGCTGTTTGAGTATCAATATAAGTGGCAGTAATAATTTTGAGTGCATTCTACCAGTCCTGGTTTGTATACAAACTACGGTACCGCCATCGCCTCGCTTGCGGCATCGGTGTCTCGCTGGATCTCATTGGCCAGGCGTATTTCTTTAATTAAAATGGTGGTGCTACCAAAGTTCTTATACTTATTTCTCAATATACCCTACCCTCCCGGGTGCCATTTTTTCCATAATTTACAGACACAGCTGATCAGACTGACTTGGGGTGGCAAACAACCCAGAGTGCGCTGGGATACACACTCAGCCCTTTGAGAGAGGGGCTTTGAAGCTCCTTACATGGAGCTATACTACCTGTGCGCTCAGCTGTGCGAGTTGCGGGGGGGCAGATTTCCTGCATCTTGCGTGGGGGTGCACGGTGATACAAGACTGTTGGTCGAAGGTGTTGGCTGCCTTATCACGTATGATAGAAACACACATACACCTCACCCCGGTTATGGCGTTGCTGGGATACACAGAGGAAATTGAGGCCCCCTACATGAGGCTAATCTCACTGGGGTTAATGTTTGCAAAGCGTAGAGTGGCATGTAGATGGGGGAGAGGGGCTCTCCCAAATTAAAGGAATGGTTAGATGACTTCATTTATTGTAAGGACCAACTCAATACCTAAGCTGAGCTATTACCCCATACTTCACGACCATGTGACATTTGGGGCCCATTGCAATCCTATCGTGGGGATGGGCCTGATTAGGGCACTGAGAGCTGTACATGCCCACATACTATCTATAACTTGAATTGACAATATGGGATGCTACGGTGCATAGTAATGATTTAATGATATTGGGCAGGGCCAGGTACCCGAAGAAGCTGTTCTTGCCAATTAGTCTGATGCATTGCTCCTGCTGGGTCTGTCTTTTGGGCGGGATTAGAGCCAGGCCAGGCAAGAACATGATTGTGGATATGGGGGGATCTTCGATCTGGAGGAAAACTGTACAGAATATTCGACCTTACTCTGAAGGTATATTCAGCAACTACGTACATTCGACTCAAATGTAAACTATTGTAATGTGGACAACTGTAAAACTTAACACATTTAAGTGCAATGTTAAGATGTTTGCTCTTATTACAAAACTCTAATAAAGAAAAATTAAAAAAGAAAGATTATCCATCAACAATTCTAATATATTCAGAAGCCTTCTTTTTTTAAATAATTATACTTTTTATTCCAATTGTAGTGGTTACCCATGGTTCAGGCTTTTGAGACTCCAACCAACAACAGTCAATGAGGATGTGGAGTTCATGGGTCAGTGGACGGACTACGCATGATAGGTCAGTGAGTCTGAAGGTTATGGTGTGTAATGAGGAGATGTCATATTGTAATCAGTACAAGGAGCATGGACCATGCCACACTGGATATTATCATCTGGTAATTCAGTCTGTATATGGTTATCTTGTACATCGCCATTCTGTACATTTCAGTGAAACATTCAGTGTGCGAAAGACCTTCAGCTGATTTGCAGTGTCATAGAAGACAAATTTTGGCAATTGCCAGTAATGTGGACAACCACCTTCTCCAGTGGGAGGAGATCTGGGGCATGTCTGCAAAGTCATGTAGCATCGCTTGTCGGCATTATGATCTGAGAAATTTCCGGTGACAGAGGGCCTCCCTTATTGATTGGGAATATTTGTAATGTCAGGGCATGCCCAAAGAATATGAAGTCCCCTCTGCCGGTTGACAATACTAAATCTGTACGACTTAGAAGTAATCAAAAATTTGAGTCTGGCTTTCCACAGACTTTTGTCATGATCGTCCAGTCCTTTTCTGAGTAATCATGGAAACAGTGTATTGCCAAAATAGTGCAAGGTCGCATTCTATGGTGTTTGAGAAGAGATGTGTATTAATAGTTTGATATAGATCCAATTAGGCACCTGTTAGACCTGGCATCTTTCGGCATGTTTCCCCGGTCTTTTTGCTTTCTGACCACCCGGTTTTGACTCTGTTTTTGCTGGTTTAGTGTCTCTGCGCACTTTCTCACTGCTGTTCAGTGTTAAAGTGCAAGTGCTCCTATTGTAACTTTTGTTATGGATTGGTGATTCCATAATTGGCATATTTGATTTAATAGTAAGTCCCTAGTAAAGTGCACTGAGAGTGCCAGGGCCTGTAAATCAAATGTTGCTAGTGGGTGTAGGAAGCTGGCTCTGTATATACCATACCAAAGTGAGGTATAGTGTGCACAGAGTCCAGTGGAACCCCAAAGGTAGGCAGAGGTAAAGTTAGATAGCACCTTTCTCTCTATTTGCGGTAGTGTTGTCGAGCAGTAAGGCTTTATCAGAGGACAGTGTTAAGCATTTGTTGTACACACTCAATCAGCAAATGATTTCACACACTCAAAGACTGAACTTCAGACCAATTGTTTTTGTATAAAAAATATTCTTATAGTTATTTTATTTCCTAGAACCAAGCAAGCCTAGCACAGGTAAGTGATAAGTACTTTGCAGTAAATATACAGATTGTAACACAGTTTGGATTGCATCATCATCAAACAAGCTTTATTCGACTTTGCTAGTCATAAAAGCATTACAGATAAAAATTTAAAAAAACAACAAGGATAAAAAGTTAAAATCAGGTTGAAACATTTAGTTTAAGACGTTTGTGCGAATAAGCTGTCAGAGTTATCATTGTAACAAACATAACATGCCATTGCCAGATTAAAACCATCAGATACAAGGAATCTCTAAAACCCTAAGGGACGTAATGAGCCTCACATGTCCTGATATGCCCACAACGCCTACACGGTTTAAAACATTTCATCATACTCAATTGCTCGCCCTAATTTGGTTGCAACGTATGTGCCACAACCACCTCAAAAATTTAGCCACCGGGATTGCGTACCTAGGTGATGGGTCAGAGCAAAGAATTCGCAGGGCAGTGCTATGTGCTCTTGTGCCCAGGTTCTTGCAGAGCTGAGCCAGCCACGCTTTCCGCGGGCCAGCATAAGCTGGGCAAGCAAAGAACACATGCTAATATGATTCTATATGTGTGACGCATGCATGACATTTATTGTCCCCAGTGGGAGACCATTTGGATGAGAAACACTTCAAGGGCAGGGATCCAGATCTAAATTGGAAATAGAGTTTCCGATCCAAGGGCTTTTTAATAAGGTCCCAATAAGGCTCAAGACTCGGAGATGGCTTTATCTGAAGAAAGAGCCCCGAAAGTGAGTTGGTTCATGACGCCTAAAATCTTCAAATGCAACCATTTCCCAATAAATTTCTTTGAGGCCATTTTTTGACGGGAACGTTGGGGTGGAAGGGTGGTCCCACAGGTGCGATAGGCCCATTTTATTAATCAAACTTCTCAGATCCCGCAGCCACTTAATTTTATGGAAACAATCAAGAGTTAATAATATCCCTTAGGCCTTCTGTGTAGGCTGCCAACTCCTGCGTGCACCATAACCTGCGCCAGAATAGAATTGGGCGTAGTCTGGCTAGATCTGACAGAGCTTTCCTGCCTAGCTCATTCCTAAGGGGAAGAGTAGGTGTACTCTGTGGCAAACTAGTGATCGTGCGTATAAACGCATTCTCGGCTATCGTTAGCTGGGTCACATTCTCTAGGCCCCACAGCTCTGCCCCATAAAGGGCAGAACTCACCACTTTACTGTTGTAGATTTGGAGTACCGGGCTAAGGGGCTTTGTCATAGAAGATTTAAATTCCTTTCTAAGGGTACCAGCAAGCTGCCGATGCTTTAGCGTCATAACTTCAATGTGAGGCTTCCATTTCATGTCCTTTTGCAGTTTGATGCCCAGATAAACAAAGGCATCAACCTGCTCCAGGGGAAGCCCATCCATCATCATTTTCCCTCTGAACGATCTATGTTGGTTGAATGCCATACATTTTGTCTTAGCAGCATTAATTTTAAGACCCCTCAGTAGGCAAAACTGTTCATAGCGGTAGAGGGCACGCTGCAATCCACTTGGTGTTTGAGATTATCAGCGTGTCATCCGCAAACATTAGAATGGGAATTTTCCTTCCAGCTAGGGTAGGAGCATCGGTGTGGATAGCATCGGGGAAGTTTGCGACTCCATTTATAAAAAGAGAAAACAGTGTGGGAGCCAACACGCATCCTTGGCGAACACCCTTGCGCACAGGGAAGGGATCTCTCTTATTTCCTGCCCCACCCCAGCGTATTTGTGCGTAATTATCCTCATGGAGGCGGACGATCAGGGAGAGTAAGTCGAGTGGCATCCCATCTCCTTCAGGACCTCCCACAGTTTATTCCATGAGACCAGGTCAAAGGCGGATTTAAGATCGACAAAGGCAGCATACATGCTACCCTTGCCGAGGGTGACTGTCCGCCAATAAATAAGAACAAATCGAAAGACCTGGTCAATGGTACTAATGCGGGCCCTAAAGCCAGCCTGGAGGGGGGTGAGGATAGAATTTGCCTCAATCCATGTCTGGACCTTGGCCAGAACAAGCCTGGCCACCACTTTCTGTATGGAATCGATGAGGCTTATTGGCCTATAGTTACCAGGCATGGATTTATCTCCTTTTTTGTATATGGGAATTATCTCCGCCCCCCCCCGCCAGGTAGCCGGGATGGGTGCTCCTTGCGCTATGGCATTAGCAAGAAAGAGTATATATTTGGACCATTTTGGTCTATCAAACATGAAAATGTCCGCTGGGATACAATCTAATCCTGGGGCTCTACCACTTGTTAGAGCCCTTAGGGCGCCGCTAACTTCTACCTCATCAAATACCCTATCGGTGGAAAAAGGGTGGGTCGGAAACGATGAATTATCGTCTGTTTTATCTTCAGCATATTAAGTAGAAAAGTGGCTAACCCACACGTCGGGGTCAACATGATTTTCAGGTGGCTGGGCTACTCCTCCCCTACCACATTTGACCACGTTCCAGAACCATTTGGAGTTGTTACTGTCACAAGCGGATTTTAATTCCTGCCATCTATCCTCATCCCAAGTTTTTTTGGCACCATAGATAACATTCTTGTAGGTGGTCCTACCAGCACGCACTCTGGCTACATCACCTGATTTCATTGCTTCGCCAAGGATTTTACGTGCACCTCTACAGGCCTGATTATACCAATGGTTTTTGGGGATGATGACTTTCGCCCTAGCCTTACCCTGTTTTTGAAAATGCCCACGGATTTTCAATAACAGATTGTGCAGCTGCGTGAGTTCATTAGCCAATTCATGGGAGAAGTAGCAGGTCTCCATCAATCGGAGTGTACTCTCAAGCTCACTACTTATGATAGATAGTGTTTCCGGACATGCTAAGATCCTAGGCCATTTAACTCTGCGCATGTTGTTTGAGACTACGAGCAACATGCGCAGAGTTAAATGGCCTAGGATCTTAGCATGTCCAGAAACACTATCTATCATAAGTAGTGAGCTTGAGAGTACACTCAGATTGATGGAGACCTGCTACTTCTCCCATGAATCGGCTAATGAACTCACGCAGCTGCACAATCTACTGTTTTTGAAAATCCATAATTGACATATTTGATTTAATAGTAAGTCCCTAGTAAAGTGCACTGAGAGTGCCAGGGCCTGTAAATCAAATGCTGCTAGTGGGTGTAGGAAGCTGGCTCTGTATATACTATACCAAAGTGAGGTATAGTGTGCACAGAGTCCAGTGGAACCCCAAAGGTAGGCAGAGGTAAAGTTAGATAGCACCTTACTCTCTATTTGTGGTAGTGTGGTCGAGCAGTAAGGCTTTATCAGAGGACAGTGTTAAGCATTTGTTGTACACACTCAATCAGCAAATGATTTCACACACTCAAAGACTAAACTTCAGACCATTTGTTTTTGTCTAAAAAAATATTCTTTGAGTTATTTTATTTCCTAGCACCAAGCAAGCCTGGCACAGGTAAGTGATAAGTACTTTGTAGTAAATATACAGATTGTAACAGTTTGGATTGCAATTGTAAATGTACTTTGAGTTGATTACAGCAGTGTCACTGATAATGCAATGCTTTTCAGAATACAGTACATATACTTTGTATAGGATTTTGAGTAAAATTACAGGTAAGTTACTTTTGAGATTACTTTTCTTACACATAGTATACCTGGATACTACACTGGGACATTTCCTGTAAACAGGAAAGTAAAATCGTTTTTGTTAGTACAATTTTAAAGAATTTCTTTAGGTTTTCTAACTCCACACTTCGAAGCTTTTCCAAGAAAAACAGTCAATGTTATCCTATGGAGGAAAATAGTGTTATCGGTTTTAAGGTAAGTATTCGGTAGTGGGTGTTGAGGTTCTGGGGGTAGACTCAGGGGTTCCCCAGGGTCAGGGATGGACTCTCGTTACACCCTCAGCAGCAGCACTAGGGCGGCCGGGTGCAGAGTACTGAGGCCCAATGTTATCCAATGGGGGATAGGGGGCCTCCGGTTGGTGGCTGCTGACGAGCAGGCCACTTGGTTGTGGGAGCAAAGCTCCTGGACTTTAGCTCAGGGCAAATGGGGAAACAAAGTAGCACCAAAGGTGCACCATCAGCGGCACTAGGGCGGCCGGGTGCAGGGTGCTGTTTCGACGTCGGGCGCCCTGTTATTTGCACTGGGGAACCTCCGGTTTGCAAAGGCACTGCAGGCTCGGGGACGAAGGTCTTCTGGGTGCAACCACCACTTCGAGAGGTAAGTTGGGATGTTGGGGGTTGGTTAGGCACCGTTGGTTTGGCCACCCAAGGCCGTGGGGCGTCGGGTGCAGGGGTGCCTTTCAGAGTCGGATCTTCTTACCAGCTCCTGGTCGCGGTTGGGGGAACCTTCCGGATTTAGGCTGCAGGAGTCGGCTGGAAGCTTGAGGCAGGTCAGGGGTTGCCGGAACTCGGGTCAGGATCGCCGGGGATACCTCCTCGTGGTGTTTGCCCACTCGAGCTTGGGCCGTGGACGGTGGGTGCAGAGTGGTGCGCATTCGAGGTGTCCGGCCGGAGTCAGAGGTTGGAGATGAACACATCCGGTGTTCATGGGAGACACAGTCTTTGTGGGCAGGCAGGTCCTCCGGGGTTTTCGAGGTTGCTGGCTGCAGGACACACCGGGATTTCGCAGGAGGAGGTTCGAGGTGGAGACAGGCCGGTAGGGCTGGGGCCAAGTCAGTGGGCATCTTCCTCTTGTTAGCTTCGGCACGGCTGTTCAGTCCTTCTTCTTTTCTTGTAGTTTATTCTGTTCTGAGGAAGCAAGGTTCAGGGGTGCCCCTAAATACTAGATTTAGGGGCGTTACAGGTAGGTAAAAGGTTGGGGTCCCTTCCCTGGGGTGGGTGCGCCACCTATTATGCCACCCTCCAGTGGGAGGGGGCATAAGCCTTTCCCTGGTTGGCTGAGTCCCCCATCTGCAAGATGGCGGGGACTGAGAGTTGTGCTTCACCTCGCCTCCCCCACCGGAGGCGTGGAGTTGGCAGAGGTGGGCACACCTCTCTTCCTCACTTGTTTTTCCCGCCGGTTCTCCCGCCCAAAGTGGGGGTGAGAACCAGTGGGGACCAGTTGCTGAAAGCAGCAGTGGCCTGGGGAAGCTCACAAAGGCGGCAAGCCTTTGAAGCTTCCCTTCGTGGACCCTACCCATCCTGGGGGAGGAGGCTTGGCACCTCGTCCCAGGATGTGCATTGTTTCAGGCCCCGAGAGCAGCAGGCTCTCGACCCAGGGGTCCAGAAACATGTCTGGTGGTGGCAGCTGAAAGCAGCCTCTCAGCCTGGACACTAGTGGTAGGTTAGTTTTCAGGGGGCATCTCTAAGATGCCCTCTGTGTGCATTTTTCATTAAATCCCACACTGGCATCAGTGTGGGTTTAATGTACTGAGAAGTTTGATACCAAACTTCTCAGTTTTCAGTGTAGCCATTATGGTGCTGTGGAGTTCGTAATGACAAACTCCCAGCACCATATACTCTTAATGGCAGCACTGCACTTACAGTGTCTAAGAATGGACGTAGGCACTGTAGGGGTACAGGGCTCATGCACCTGTACCCTCCCCACTGGTATAGTGCACCCAGCTAGAGGGGTGACTGATCTATGCCAGGGCAGTGGGTTGTAGGCATGGCGCACATGGATGTGTGCCATGTTGACTCTTCACTTTGTTCTGCACCACAACACGCAGCTTGCAAAGGCAGTGTGTGAGTGTGAAGGTACAGGACCTCTAAGGGTGGCACAATAAGTGCTGCAGCCCTTAGAGGCCTTCTCTGGTCACAGTGCCCTGGGTACCTGTGGTACCATTTACCAGGGGCTGACCTGTGGCCAGAGATGCCAATTGGGTTTAGACTTCAATGCAGTTTTAGGGAAAGAACATAGGCGCTCGGTACCTGGTTAGCAGGAGCCCAGGGCACACTCAGTCAAAGCACATCAGCAATTCAGCAAAAAGTGGGGGCAACCATACAGAAAGAGTGCACTTTCTCACAGTGGGCCTGCAGCACTAGTTGTGCCACCCACACAGGCAGCAACGGTAAAGGGTTCTCAGACCTGCCACTGCAGTGTCTGCGCGCAGTTTGTAACTGCCATGTGGACCTGGTAAGTGCACGCACTTGCCAGGCCCTAATCTTCCCTTTTCTTACATATAAGACACCCCTAAGGTAGGCCCAAGGTACCACTGTGGGCAGGGTGACGTGTATTTTAAAGGTAGGACATGTACTGGTGTGTGTGACATGTCCTGGTAGTGAATTACAGTGTATTTCGTTTTTCACTATGGAAAGGCTATCTGTCCCATAGGATAGAATGGGAGTTTACTTATAACATCTTATAAGCATATCTTCCAATTGGGGGAAGACAGAGAAATGGGGTTTAGTATGCCTGAACTCAGAATATAAAAATGCATCTTTTAGTAAAGTTGATTTTTGTGTTCTGTGTTTGAAAATACCACTTTTAGAAAGTAGGTATTTTCTTGCTTAACCATCCTGTGTGCCTCTGCTGGGTTTGTGGATTGACTGTCTGGCTGTGGAGTGATAGGGGCTGGGGATGTGCATTCTCTTCAGACAGCCACTCGGGATTGGGTCGAGGTGTGTCCTGCCTTTCCTGGATGAGTCAGGGCTGGGCTGAATAGACCTGGGCTGCATTTAGAGTAGTGGGAGGAGATTTCCTTGCACCTGAATGGGCCAGGTCTGCCTTGGACAATGCTGTCTCCACCTCCTGCCAGGAAGCCGGGCCAGAGAGGAAAGAACTGGTATGGGCTGGGCACAGATACTCTCTGCCCAAAAGAACAAAGAGAAACTGAGTAACAAAATTGGGGGCCAGACCCCAGAATTTTAGAGCTCACTGGAATCAAGGAATCTGCCAAGAAGAAGAGCTGGAAGAACTGCTAGGAGGAGTACTGCCCCGCTGCTTTATTGTTGCTTTGTTGGGTTGGCCTGCAGTTGCTGCTTCTGCCTTGGGCAGTGAAAGGACTGGACTGAACTTTCTTAACTTGTGCTAAGTATCTCCAAGGGCTTGAAACCGAACTTGCCTCCTGTTCACGAAATCTCAGGGACAGCAAAGACTTCACTTACCTCTGGGTAGCGCCTCTTGAACCGTGGGTTTCAGGTGCCACAGAGGGGAGAAAGCAGCCGACTCCATCGCTGGCTTCGTGTCCTGAAGGCACCGCTGAGGGCACCGCTGCATTTCGCACCGCAACCCTGGTCTCACCGACGACCGCCACCGAGCTGCTGCTTGAACCGTGACCTGTGGGCACCGCACTCCGTACTGCTCACTTCTCTTCGCCGCCCTGGTCTCACCAACGCCGTCGCTGCACGCTGACTCCGACACCCGTGACCGCTTGGGGGCACTGCTCGTAAGTCTCACGACGCACCGCCCCGTCCCACACCGCAGTCCTGACCGACCGATGCCAGCTCCCCGCAACCGGCTCTGTCGCCTGCACCGTGATCTGTCAGCACTGCAACAAGCACCGCCTTCACTCCGCATCACAGCCCTGGTGTCACCGATGTCGCTGGACGATTGTCACCGAGCCGCTGCCTGCACCGCGCCTTGAGGGCACTGCACGCCGCAGCGCTACACTTCGCATCGCAACCGCGATGGTTGCCACAACCGGCCCGCACCAACGTGTCGGCCGCAACAAAAAGGTACTGTTTACGAGTCTGCAGACACCACGACCAACGCGGTCGGACGGAACTGCTGGATTCTGTTGTTTTCAGCACCGCGGTAGCACCAGACGGAGCTACCGACTTCAAGGAACTAAATTTTTAAGGTTACTATTGCAAAGTGCATATTTTTAAGTACTGTATGTTGGACTGTTATCATTTTGGTCTTGTTTTGAATATATAAAATATTAGATATTTTTCTACACTGGTGTGGTGTCTTTTTATAGTGTTTTCACTGTGTTACTGTTGGTTATGTGCAAATACTTTACACTCTACCTCTTAGATAAGCCTGATGGCTCATGCCAATCTACCAATGGGGTAAGCAGGGGTTATTTCAGTAGTGCATCCCCCTTATCCTGACTAGGAAGAAGGGTCCCTACTTGGACAAAGGTGCAAACCATTGCCAACTAGAGACCCCCATTTCTAACATTGGTTGTCAGCGGTGAGGATCGGACTTGCGTTTGCACTTGACCTACAGTGATTGGTGTGCATTACTACCATATCGCAGACCATTACGTACCACATACTGTTTTTTTGGTCTATTTCTGTCATTCCATTTTCTTTGAACTTGCGATTGCATCATGCCTGGTACAGCAGCATCATCAATTTCATCCCTAGAAGTGGCCTTTGAGGAGGAAAGGTTGGAAACCTACAACGCCAAGGAGTTGAAGGCTGTTTGTAAAAACCTAAAAGTTCAAGTCAGAGGCCTCACCAGAAAGGAGGAGCTACAAAAGGCGCTGAGGGCCTGGGTAGCAACCAGACATGCCTTTGGGCAGTCTGGAAATCTCTGTGGGGAGGCGGAGGAGCCGACTCCTAGGATGGATGTGCTTTTGGAGGTGGGGGGGGAACCCTCCAGGCCAGGCAGCAGTGGCTTGTCCAGAGAAGCTGGAGGACAGGCGGTAAGCAAGGAAATTTGAGCTCGAGAAACTCCAGCTGGAGAATGAAAGGGAAGACAAAAGAATAGCCATGGAGGAAAGGAAGATGCTCTTGGATCATGAGCGTGGTATTAAGGAGCTGGAGCGAAGGAGCAATTCCTCAGTGCAGGCAGATAGAATTGTGCACATCCCCAAGAATGTTGGCACAGAATTCAAGAAGGGGGATGACATATAAAAGTGGTTTCATGGTTATGAGGCATCTATCCACATGAATGGGGTCCCTAAAGAATTGGGGGGCAGGATTGTGGCTTCTCACCAGGTATGGTCTCACTCCTGAGAAGTACAGGGATCAGTTTAGGTCCAGTAGGAAAACTGATGCACACACTTGGTTGGAATGTGTAGATTCTTTTTGCAGGTCACTGGATGAAGGGCAGTAATGTGACAGATTTTCAGGGGCTCTACAACTTAATTGCATTTGAGCACTTGTCTAGACTATGTTTTGCAGAGCTGCGCCAGCACTTGGTTGATAGTAAGCTCACTGACCCCAGGAAGCTTGCTATGGAGGAGGACCGCTGGGTGAGTACCAGGGTCCACAAGAAAGTGTTTGGGGGAGACTCCGCCAAATGTGGGCAGGGTCCCCAGCAGAAGAGTGGGGGGGACAAGGGTAAAACACAGGAGTTCTCTAAAGGGCCCCAAACTAATACCCAGGCTAGAGGTTCCCATCCCCCAGGAGATAAGAAACAAGGGGTCTCTTCAGGAAAGCTTGCAGAGACCGGCCCCCGCAAGTGCTATGCCTGTGAGCAGGTGGGTCACTTGAAGGGGGACCCCAAGTGTCCCAAGAGGGCACAGCCACCCAGCGGTGGGCAGACCATGGTGGTGGCTAGTGTAGTGCTTGGGGAGGGAGGGGTACCCACAGGAAGGTGGGGATCCCGCAGAATTGACCCTCGTCTCACTAGGGGACAGTGAGATGGTCCCAGGAAACCAGGTGCCTGCTAACACTAAAATATACAGCGCCTGGGTGACCATCAATGGGAAAAGGGTAGAGGCTCTCAGAGATACTGAAGCCAGTGTGACCTCAGTCCGGTGTCAACTGGTCTCTGAGGAGCAAGTAGTCCCCGGGGCATTCCACAAAGTAGTAGCTGTGGACAACTAGGAGTGCCAGTGGAAGGTGGTGCAGGTTCCCTTTGAATGGGGGGGGGGGGGTCTCAGGTCCCTTGAGGGTGGTTGTGAGCCCTACCATACCTGTATATTGTCTGCTAGGTAACGACCTGGAGCAGTCCTTGTGGAAGGATGTTGAGCTGAGGTCTCACTTGGAGATTCTTGGGTTGCCAGAGCGGGCCTGCGTGACCACTTGGTCAATGGCAGCTGGGAAGTGTGATCAGAAAGACCTGGAGCCTGAAACAGTGGCCCTGGTTCCTGCCAAGAGAAAGGGCAGGGGGCGAAGGAAACCCGCCCCTGAGGTTCCCACAGTCCGGGAGGAGGCTGACCTCGAGGGCACCGGACGGAGCTACCGACTTCGAGGAACTGCATTTTTAAGGTTATTCTTGCAAAGTGCATATTTTTAAGTACTGTATGTTGGATTTTTATCATTTTGGTCTGGTTTTGATAATATAAAATATTGGATATTTTTCTTAACTGGTGTGGTGTCCTTTTGTAGTGTTTTCACTGTGTTACTGTTGGTTATGTGTAAATGCTTTACACACTGCCTCTGAGATAATCCTGACTGCTCGTGCCAAGCTACCAAGGGGGTGAGCAGGGGTTATTTCAGTAGTGTATCCCCCTTATCCTGACTAAGAAAAAGGGTCCCTACTTGGACAAACGTGCAAACCATTGCCAACGAGAGACCCCCATTTCTAACAGCACCCTTATATTAGTCTCTGGTTTGGATGTAGGAGAGAATAGCGATATATACATTAAGGGCTAGATCTCCAGGACCCAGAAAACTGTGTTGCAAGAGCCTGTGTTTCTTTCCTTTTCTAGAGTCTAGATTAAAGTCCACAGGAGTTCTTGGAATGTGTTGATCCGCCCATTAGTTGTCTCATAGTCAATATCAGAAATGACTATACACACTCATGCAAGGCCAAATATTGTGCAACCACCTATCAAGAGCTCAATATTTTTCCATAAGAGGCTGAGGCATGTAGAAAACAATCAGTATTTAGCTTTCTGTGTACCTTTTGCCATCCATAACCACTGATCGGATGATCAGGTCAGATGTGGCATTTTAATTGGTGGAGACAAGGTATTAAAATCTTGATTCATCAGATGTTAGAGTGTCGTTCAAACCACGTCCAAAAAGGGGGGAGGGGGTGCTCGTCCTGAGTGAAACAACGATACTTGGTGGTCCAACCAGTAGGAGTACATGTGTAGTATCCCTATACAATGAGCTAGGGCCCAATCCTGATCAATACACATTTCACAGACCCCACTATCCAGCAAGCAGAACCACCAATAAAGTTTCCTTCTTCAGTTCCTATTTCAATTGGTAAAGGAACAGATGCGTATCAGTATTTTTCATAGAGACCCAATATAGGAGAGCCTACCCACTCGTGTACATTTCAGGAGGGGAGATTTTCAAGTTCCAAGTTTCTTCAAAAGACTTTTAAGACAGAAGACTAAAGATCCCTGTATTACCATAATATAAGTATAAACAAACCTTCCACCGCCACAACTTTTTATTCTCAGATAATGTCCACTTACAGTTCCTACTTGCATAGTTTCTTCATGAGACAATGGCTGTGTGAAGAATTCATATTTCCATATGGCAAGGCTTTTGGTAAAGGTGAGTATCCCACTAAAAGCTTCATTCTTTCCCTTGGTCTTTCTTGTTATTGATGTTCAATCAAAAGTGCCAAATCAATAAAGAAGTAGGGGGGCTGAAATTGACTAACTCATCCTTTATCTCCAAACATAGACATCTGGGGTCCTTCTACTGAGATAGGTTCAGAAGAAAATTGGCAAAACCGACTCACAAAACTTAAAACATCCATTGTCCCTTGCTGTATATCACTTAAGGCCTCATCAGAGGAATACTCTAAATCATTCAAACATCTTCTTAAAAGGTGACAAACAGACATCTTAAGACTCCAAACTAACATCAGAGTTAGTTACAAATACAGTTGCCCAAGTCAAAGCAGAACCAGAGAGGCTACTAATCAAATAACCCACGTTGATTCAATCCTGGTTAAACCATGTAGGCCAAAAAGTTAAATGCACCACATGAGAATGCAAAAATGTGTGTAACTTAACTGGATCCCGAAAATGTATGGAGCACTTGAAAGGACAGCAGTGACATTAAAGTTTGGTTTTGAGCTAGATGCTCAGACACAACCATTATTATTGTGCCAGGTCCTGAACAGGATCCGTGGTACTACAAAACCTTTGAAATCAGTGGCATCACAAGCTGTTGAGTGGGGGCGTGGCCTGACGCCGATGGAGTGAGCAGCACAGCTCGAGAGCTTCGATCGGCCGGCCGCCATCCTGCTACGTCCTGAGATATCCGGGGTGAAATTGTGCTCCTGAGGAGAATCCCCAACCAGCCTGAACTGGAGAGCCTTGGCGGGGGTGACAAAACGCCGGCATAAGCGAAAGCAGAGTGCCGAACAGGAAATCGGCTGCCGCGCTCACGAGCCTTCTAAAATGGCGCCGCCCTTCGGAAGGGACAGGGAGCTGCACCGCAGAGCAACACAGACAGTGGGGCGGCACAACTAAGTGTTCGGCAGAGGAGAGACGGAGCTATTGACGCAGCGGACCGT
Organism: Calotriton arnoldi; assembly: GCA_963921515.1. Classification (NCBI taxonomy): domain Eukaryota; kingdom Metazoa; phylum Chordata; class Amphibia; order Caudata; family Salamandridae; genus Calotriton; species Calotriton arnoldi. The sequence goes on from CAWUFW010004174.1 coordinate 972,629, forward strand.
GAGTGAAGCCCTCTCAGGCCGAGTGGGTCGCCGCTGCGGTGGTGCACCTGAGACCGATAGAGGGCGCGAAGCGCTGCAGCGACCTCCGGGCACTGAACTGGTGGGCCGGAGGAGGGAAGAGACGGTGAGCAGCTCCTGGGGCCAAAAGATGAGGCACGGTTAACGCAAGAGAGGACGAAGGTGCTGAGCTGCTGTGACACCACGAGGTGAGGCTGCCTCGTTCAGTGTGTGTGGAGCACGATCGCAGACAGCGGGGGCCTCGACTGCCATAGCCCACACGCAGAAACCCCGCAATACAGATACGCAGTGGTACTGTGGCGCCCGGGACGGGCCTCCGAGGCTAGAGGGGTCGGGAAAGCACCGCAGAGCTCCCCCTGGCACTGAAACTACCACCCAGAGGAGGGAAGAGGTGCTGGGCCCTCCGGGTGAGGTGATTAGCGGCGCAGAAAGAAGGGGGCAAGTACACAAAACAAACTCAGGAACTCCAGCAACCAAGCCCCAGAGAAGCGACGAGGTAGGCTGGCCTCAAACAGTGCGCGGGGGCAGACAGCGGAGGCTGCGGCCGGCCTAGTGCAGTGAGCCCAGGTGGGAGGCGACTGTAGTGACGAAATCCAGCCTCAACAAAAATTTAAACAGATTATAACACACAAATTCATTGGGAGGTGACTTAAGAAGAGAGATCAGGCTCTGTACAGTTATGGAGTTACACTTTGTTTGAATTGGTTTTATAAACCGCTTTCTGGCATCAACCACTGTCAAATTAGGGCAAACAAACAAAACGTGCTTCAAGTCTTGCACACCACCTTTACAAAGGTCACATAAGCTACTGGCATTTTCATTACAAGTCCATTTACAGGTAAAAGATTTAAAAGGAAGGATCCCAAGCCGAAGTAATATCATACATCGCCGGGCACCATGCCTTAAGGTGAAACGAGTATATTGTTGCATTTGTTTGAATTCTATTGACTCCGCGTATACTTTATAATGTTGCAATTTAATACAGTGCTGGATATCGAGGTCATAACTTATCCTTGGGGTTAGATGTTTTAAAAAGAGCTTCAAGTTCGCCGGAGTCCAAGATTTCAACAATTCGACTGTACAATTCGATATCTTGAGTGCAATGGTTAAATTTTGAGTAAAAACATGTTTCGGTAATCTGTGATCGAAGGTCTCCGATTTTAGTAAAGCTCTTAAGGTACCTTGTTCAGCATGTAAAATATTGTAGGCCCATCTTATAATGCTGGTAATTCCTCTGGCATATGTACTAACTAAAGAAAGCTCAAGGCGAAAGGCTTGTGCAGGAACGGCTTGGTGCACTTTAGTTAGTTTCCGAAGAATTTGGCCCTCTTTAAGTTGTATTAGTTGCCATTGTCTTATTGGGATATATTCAAGAGCATATGATAGAACTGGTGGGATCTTGGAGCTAAAAACCTGTAAAAGAGACGAAAAATGCCTGTGCCCAGTGGAGGAGTATAATCGTTGGAGCGCCCCAACATGTACGTCTGCTTTGCGAGCCAAATGCTGCAGATGAGGGAGATTTTGTAAAGTTTGTGAGAAAATTCGCCCTAGATAGGTGTATTCCTTCACTACTTCCAACGATTTTCCTCCTAAAGTCCAATTGTAATTTGTGTATCTTTTTGTTCCTCGAAAGGGAACAATTTTTGTTTTTGTTATATTTGGCACTAAAAAGTTTTCTTCTGTATATTTAGTAAGTGCTTGTAAGTTCCTTTGGAGGCCAAATGGGGTAAGGTCTAAAATAATCACATCATCGGCGTACATCATGGTATAAATTTTGTGTAATGATATTTTTTGGGGAAAATTGATTACCTGCATAAAACATTTTGGAAGATCACTGAGATATAGGGAAAATAGAAGAGGAGCTAAAAGGCAACCTTGCCTTAGGCCGTTTGATGTATTAATTGGGCGTGTGAGACCCTTCTCTTTCCCCAATTGTACTTGACACCAACTTTCAGAGTGAAGTGACATAATTATATGGAGCAAGTTGTCCGGAATACCCAATTTTTTAAGCTTACACCAAAGTATGGGTCTGTCTACCCTGTCAAATGCTGTCGAAAAATCGACAAAGACAGAGTAGACGACCTGTGATTTTGAGACCACATATTTATCGATTATTGTTTGTAACATCACTATATTGTCAGTTACAGAGTGTTTTTGACGAAACCCAGCTTGATTTAGTGGGATCGATCCAGTTGAATAAGCCCACTCTTTGAGATGGTCCAGGACACTGGCCGCAAAGATCTTCCCTGTCGCATCCAACAGGGCGATCTGTCGGTAATTACCGGGAGATAACCGAGAGCCCTTCTTCTGTATTGGGATGACGATGCTCCCCTTCCAAGATTTTGGAATTTCGCCGGTGGCGAAGCAGTGGGAAAAGAGGGGGGCTAAAAACGAGCTCCATTATTTTGGATTAGTTTGGAGTACCTTTATTGGGATCTGATCCGGGCCCATTGCGGCGGACGATCTTGCCTTTCTTATATAGTATTCAATTTGTATAGGTGAGGGAGCGGCGTTATCTAGGATATTGTCCCCTATCTTGCTTAGCACTTGCGTCGTGTTTTCCTTCCTCAAGTTTTATTTATATAAGTTTTTTAAGTAGAATTCCCATTCCCTTGGGGGGACTGATGAGGCTTGCAAAGGTTTTTTTGTGCCTATTTCTTTCGCAATTAGGGTCCAATATACGCGTTTGTTTTTTTGTTTGGCCGCAATCTGGATGTCCGCCCATTTTAGATCCTGTTAAGATTTTCGATTTTTTTTCTTTCTCCCTCCGACGACGGTTTGTTAAAGTTTTAATTTCCTGTTGTCTATTTTCGGAGAAATGGAGGAATTGCGCCCAAATTAATTTATTAAGTGCAATTGCGTTTTTGTCTGAGTTCTTCCTTTTGTGTTTTCTTGATTGAGAACTTCGCTGTTTTAGGGTATCTTGCAAGAATTGCACCATTTTATTTAAAGCAACTTCAAAGTTTGTTATTGGATCTGTGGGATATATGCTCTGGAGTATTTGTGCAAATGCTTTTACTGTATTGATATTGTCGAGTATTCTCATATTCCAGATGAGTCGCCCTTGCACCTGGTTCACCAGTACAGAACTGTGTGGATGCGTGATATATCCTTGAGAGCTAGATTTCACTGTTAGACCAGTTGTAAGGTGTAAAATAGCATGATCACTTCCCTGCGTGAAATTAATGCTCAAGTATGATACTCTCCTAAACAGGTCTTGACTACATATCATGTAGTCTAGTATTGATGAGTTAAAGGTACCTTTTCTTGTACAAGTTGCCGGAATATCTCCTTCTATGCTACCATTTAAGATAACTCCGTTAAAAACTGGAAGTGAGGAGAGTAATATTTTCCCTCGTTTGTCTGCTTTAATCCCTGGAGGGAAAGTTGGTATTGGAATTGACAGGGCCTCCTCCTGTTCTCCGTATTCCCATTTTTCTAATAGATGGTATGATTTCCTGATCCCAGAAGAAATCTTCATTTAGGAGAACTGCAATTCCACCTTTGGCGTGTCCCCGGCTGACGGGTTCTGCAGGGATATCGTATACGATGTACTTGTTTTGATTGAAAGTTGTTGTTGACCAAGTTTCCTGTATTGCCACAATCCCCGGGTCATCTTCCAAGATCCTTGCGAGTTTCTCCTGGTTTTTCCCGGCTATATTCCAGGAGACAATGCTCATGCCTTGTTTAAAAGGGAGTATAATTGCCCTTCCCTGTTTGTTACCGTTTAGGTTCTCCGCAATCCAGGACCAGTGATTTTCATCTGTTGTTATTTCCTCCTTAGGGGTAACTTTATTCCAGATCCTTCTCTCACCATTCCTGATCGAAATGGTTAGATTTTCATTAGGAATATTAACAGAATTATTGAAGCCACTATATACCTGTGAAGATAGCTGATTTTTCGTTTTATTATTCTCCTTAAGTTTGTCCTGTTTGTGGGTTCCCTTGTGGTTGACCACTGCGACGTCGTATCCATTTTTATGCAGGGTTTCGCTTTCTTTTAAGATGATTCCCGGTATCACCTGAGACCAAAATTCCACGACAGCCACCGTGGTTTTAGACTTTTGCCGGAAAACTACTAGTTTTATTTCTGAGCTTGTAAATGTCTGTAACGTATGTATCTTTTGGATGAGATTCGTAATTCTCTCTCGATTGAGTGGATCGTTGCCTGAGGGAAATAAGTCTGTAAATTCTAAGGAACATGAGGTCTGCTCTGTCAATTGAGCAAACACTACTTGAGGTGACTCATTGCCATTTGGTGCAGTGGTAAAACTTGCTGCCAGGGGGTTTGGGTGATTAGTGAGAACTCTTGAATGAAATTGTGAATCACTCTGCCCCGTAGTACTCGAATTTGATGCGGTTTTCAAAAATTTCTCTTTTTCAGAAATTTGAGGATCTGGAGATGAGGATTTTGGAAACTTTATCGTCCGAGACTTCTGTTTCGCGAATCTCCTTGTTGCTCCTTTCTTCTGCCTTTTCCGCATGTTCTTATTAGATCTCCTTCCCTTTTTTGATAGAACTGTATCCGGGAGGGGAAAGGCTGAAGGTTCGGAGGATTTTATTTCTTTGTTGTTTGTCGAAGGTTTGCTAATTGAGTCACATGCGTCTTTAGAGTTGTACTGGTTGAAGATTGGATAATAAGAGCTGACCTTGTTTAAGGCTTTGTCTTTGTTTGGTTCCTTGAATAGTTTTTTAAGCGAAAAACTTTGATTGATCTCCGACTTTTTCTTTATTTCTTTTTGTGTACTCCACCCTGTTTGGGTTGCCATTTGCTTCTTCGGTGGGTATAAGTCATCAGTTAATGGGATATCTTTCTGTATAAAAAGATTTTCCTCGATTTCTTCTACTCCTTTTGGGGATGATGACTGGCATTTACATTGCTGTTTCCTTTTTTTATCTACTAAATATTGTAACATACCTATTTGGGTGTCCAACATCTGGTCGGAATTGTCCATCATATTCCCCAAAAGGGAAAGAATTGATTCCAGAATTCTTTGTAGAATAGATAGGGAATTGGATACCGGTGTATGTCCATTTGAAGATTGCATACGCATTATAGATAAGAAATCCGGTGATTGAGAAAGATTCCCTAGTAAGGCTGATGTTTTTTGTGGGGTACTATTAGAAATTGTCGGCGGTTCCTTTATTATTTTGGACGCCTGGCTCAAGAAAGAGTCGTTAATATTGATGTCTGGTAGAGTAAAGTCTGTTACAGAGATTTGATGCATCTTATGTTCCATTGGAGAGGTGGGTGTTTTATGGCGTTCTTGTGATACTTCTGTATTTACGGATGCTAGAATTATGGTGTCCCTAACTGTATCTCCCGTAGAGCTTTTATGGCTTTGGGTTAAATCGATGGAGTCCACTACTTTGGTTTTGCCGGCATTCTGCTCTTTTTCTTGTTCGTTTAAATTGGCCCCTTGTTCTACTTTACTTGATTTTGAGAAAAAATTTGTTATTTCAGTGTTCCCAACAACGTTTCCTGTACAGACCAACTTGCCTGCGCTTTTTCGTATTGCTTGTTGTGTTCCAAGTCTTTTCATAAAGATCGTACGTGATCTTAGTTTTTTGTAAGCCATTATGAGGTGAAGATTTGCGAGATGTACTTGTAAACAACTTAGGATACTTGAGAATCTCTTAGCAAGAATTAGCAGCGGAGGTTGATCTGTTGTGGTGCTTACAAGGGACTCCTTGATTGCCACTACAATATAATGCCTCCGTGGATGCCGTACCCCCTGTGGAGGGGGTATGTGGCTGGGGCGGTAGGTCTGAGGGACCAAGCGAGCAGGGCACTCTGGATGGAGCCGCAAGCCGCACCCAACCTAGTTGGGCCGCTTCTGCTGCTTCACCCTGGGCTCACTCTCAGCGGCCGCCCGCTAATGACGGCCGCGCTCGCCGCCCACAAGCCACAAGTTAAACCCACCACCTACTGCTGTACTTGCTGCTCACTGTTCTCTGCTGCACACTGCTGCTTGATCTCGAGGCTCGTAGCTCTCATCCCACAGCCCTCAGCTCCTCCGGCGCCAGATGTATGCACTGTTCTCTAGCAGCAGTATGGTGAAATGCGGCAGCGAGGAGCACTGCGGGGGGGGGCCGAAACTCGGCCGTGCTCGGCCGCACCTGACTGCCCAGCTGCCCGCGGCTCGATGATGGTTCGTCAGAGCCCCTCCGTGTAGAGCAGGGGTCTTCAAACTGTGGGGCGCGACCCCCAGGGGGGCCGTAGAGCGATGCAAAGGGGGTCGCGCCTTCCCAGTCACACTTCTGCCGAGGCCCAAGGGCTTCAGCCCCCCCTCTTCCCCCGTCCTGCGTCTCAGCCCGGGCTGCTGCAGTGCAACTCGAGCTGCTCCGGGGGCTCAGCTGGGCAGTGTCTGGAGTCTTATCTCCGGCACGCCCGAGTTTTTCACAGGTCTTTAAAGACCATTTGCATGTTTACATGCCTTTGTAAACTGGTTACAGCAGGAGCGTAACACAGGCCCCCCGCAGCCCCCGCGGTGCGGGGGGGCCCCCCAAGTACTCTCACTCTGGATGGGGCCCCCATCCACTTCCGAAGCCTTCTCGCAAAGGCTGCAGGAAAATACACAGGAGCTGCTGCCTGGCTGAAGCCTACTGTACGGGATGGGATATCCCAGCAGAGTGAAATATATTTATCAAACTTTCAAAATCAATTGTTGGCAGAGGAGGCCCCAGGGAAAACGGGCCTCCATGTCTCTTTATGTCAGTGGAAGGAAACACCTGCAGAGCCCAGGGTGAGAGTCAGAGGCATTTATTTTGGGTATTTTTTTTACCATACTCTTTCCATTTATGACTTTAATTTTTATTGCCAAACTTCTTCGTGAAAGGCCATCTCTCCTGTTTCATCTGGAAACAATGTAGCATGATAGCCCGTTTCCAAGGGCGATAATGGTTGGTAAAAGCCCAGACTCGGGGACTGTAACGAGGGTGAGGGTTTTTAACATCCTATATATCCTGGGACGGAAGGGCTATAATGCTGCTAGAACATACCAGCCTCAAGGGTAGAATGTTCCAAATTCAAAAGGGAGAAACGTAAACCAAGCGTTTGAATGTTTGACCAGAAGGCCTATATCAGCCATTATCGTCCCTCAACCATTCCACTGTCCTCAATGCGGCTCCCAACGTTCCAATAATAATTATGCATATATGTAGCACTAAACAACAGCACTAACAAAGCATTAGGTGTAGCAGTCAGTGTGTCCAAATCTATGCTACTCTCGTCTCTACTTTGGAAGTATGAACGGCTGAGTCAGTCTTGTTTAGTTTTCCGCAGGTGACACTATTAAAGTAAAATAATTTACATACATTTTTTTCTATTATGTCACGTCATGATTGCGACTACTACAGTTTACCTGCCAGGTGGATGGCAAGCAGCCCGAAGCCCAAGGGAAAGAGGCAGAGGTGCTGCCTTCAGCCGCCTCTCTTCATGTTGGCACGGCGCCCCTCAGCTCCTAGGACCCATGCCTCGATGGCAGCCGTCTGCTGTGGGGCACTGATGACAGGCGGTGAAGCCCTTCCATAGACACAGCCCAATGTGTTGTGAAGTAGTGCTGTTGGCTAGCAGAGGTGCTGGTAGGGCTGGGGCCGTTTCAGTCGCAAGTCGGACTCCACACAGCAGTCTTACAGAGGCACGTGGCAGCTATGAAATCACTTCTTTTTGCTAGAGGCAGTCCACCATTACCCTTTCACACTTCTGACTGATATTCCACTTTGCATTGTAATTGTAATTGCATTTATATAGCGATTACTACTCCTGACGAGGCGCCCCAAGAGTAATATTTAAAGTATACTGGTGGATCCGGGCAGTGAGGACCAGCTATTCAGGATAACGAACCGGATTTTACATCATCAGACTTTGCCCCGGGGCTTAAAATGGAAATATAGAAGTGTAGGTACTCACTCTCCGAGAGTACCTGTTTCCTACATAGATAAGTGCTGATGCTCTCATATTAAAAGTGTTGGACATCTGCTGAGAAGTGCAGGTGGGTGCTTGCACTTTAAAATGAAGGAAGTGCAGGTACTCGGGGGCTTATTTTTGAGCCCCTTGCTACACTTTTGCACCGCCGTTGCATCACTTTTCGTGACGCAGCGGCAGTGTAAATAAGGCGCCACGTTGCGCCATATTTACAAAGTGACGCATCAGGCGGATGCGTCACTTTGTAAACCGCTGCGCCACATTAAACCTGCCTATAAGGGATTTGTTTATATAATTAATTTGGACTGATTCTTGCTTTTTACTTAACGCAAGCTCTTATATATTGCTTGCAAATTAATTTCTTTATAAATTGTTTAAATAGTTCATGCACAAACAACTCATATACAATTTTAGTTTTCTAATGAAATATGAAAACATCAGATTATATCAGAATTTGTCAGAAAATGTCAGAAACATCCTGGCTCGAGCTTTCAGCAGCTTGCCCACCTCCAGAAAGAGGGAATCAGACTTTACAGCAGGTAAGGAGCTTTGAGGCAAAGCTGTGCCATCAAGGAGGGGCTGGGTGATGTCTGCTAGGTGGCAATGAGACAAGAGGGTTAACTCATTGTTAAACATTTTCAAAAATGTTAAGGAAAATAGCTTTTGCAAGTAATATGTGATTTAGGGTTTGTACCATGAGAAGCCCACTTTCATATTAAATGTACCCTTTTGTACGTATAAGGACAAAAGGAATACGCAAAATATACCAGAAATGCATCAGTATTGTTATGCACATCTGCACACCAATTAAATCTCAATCAAATTAAATGTGTGCCCCTGGTAGGGTCCCTTAGCACTGTCCCCAGACCCCACCCCCTAGTCCACATCTCAATTTGGTGAGTACCTGCACTTAGTTTTTTCCATTTAAAGCACTGGACTTGAGGCGCCTCTGGCATTTATCAGTGCCGGTAGCAGGCTCCCAAGAAAAATGTTGGGTCCCTACTGGACTAGCCCAGTGGCAGAAACACAGGCCCCCACAGCCCACCGCGGTGTGGGGGGGGCCAAGCTTCAGGGTCCCTCCTCAGCACGGTACCCTGGCCGGAGAGCTCCTGACCCTGTCCGGAGGGGGCCCCTCCACGTACCTTGCAGGGGGGCCCCCTCAAGTTTCGTTACGCCACTGGTTCCAGTACCCCCTGGGCCCCCACTCTGCCTATTCCTTACATTTGTATTTTACCTTTACTGCTGCAGTGTGAGAATGCATTTCATGAAAAGGAATATAAAGTAGGGTTGCCAAAAGAAAAATGCCTGCCGTGTTTTGTTTAAAGAGCCTGCAAAGACCTCCTCTTGACACTAAATAGACTTATAAATAAAAAGTATGTATGCATTCGTTATGTGACTTTTCTGTCTTTGTTCTCTTTAATTATCAGTCATGGATCATTGAGGCAGCCCTAGAACACAATTAAAAGTGATTTCTATTTCTATTTGCTGTTCGAAGTATGCACAGATAAGTGCTTAAAATACAGCTTTAGGTGACTGCTTATTTTTGTACCGACTGGGCCATCAAAATAATCTGCTGGCAACCCTAACCATAGGACTGGAAGTTTGTTGCAGGATCAGCACATTATTTATTTCCTCGATCCCCGATTAATGCCATAATAGCAATAGTTTAACTTAGATCTTAAACCCTACGCCGCCGTCCATAACATGCTGAGTTACTTCAAGTGTCTGGGAATGCACTCTGCATTCAGACAACTCACTCGTCATTCTCGCCCTTCACTTTCACGCTCACCCTGCATTCACAGCGATCACAATGCACTCACACCATTCACCCGCTCACCCTGCACTCACAGTGATCACTCTGCACTCACAATGCACTTGCGCTGTTCATCCTATACCTCACCCTGCAGCCACACGAGTACACTACTCATCCTGCACTCATGTGACACTTCACTCACCTGTCCCCCTCACTGCTCAATATGCAACTCACTCAAACAAGCCCATCAGTAATCATACACTCATTCGTCCCATTCTGAACTTGCATCCGCACCTAAATTCATAAGCCACCTCACTCACCCTGCAGTCACTCCTCTTACCCTACTCTCACACTGTTGCATCGCTCACCGTGCACTCACATGGGCACTCTTGTCACCCACACAGTGCAGATGGTTAACGTTCCTGCTACAAAGAATATGTACCATGCAGATCACAGAAATGAGTGTGAGTAAACTATGAGTAGCGCTATAAAAAAATGAAATGTTTGTCAGAAAGGTGCTATAGAGAGATGAGGTGAATTGTTGGTGAGTGGCAGTGAAGGAATTCATGGAGAAGGAGGAAACGGGGTGGGGCACCAAAAGACTGTTGCACCGTGTGCGACCAGTGTTAGGACCAGCCCTGGCTGGGAGTGTTAAAGGTGAAGTGAGAGGTTGAATGGGGAGAGTTCAGAAGTTGTAAAAGGGGTGAAATAAAATGGCCTGCAAATTGAGAGAGGGATCCGGGGTTAGGAGAGGACAGAGGGATGGAAGGGAGTGGGTGAGAGGAAAGCTGCATGGGTAAACTGCTTAACTCTGCACAAAACCGCCAGGCTTTTAAGGGACCCCTGCTTCTCCCGGCCAGGGCCAAGTGAGCTTCTAATGTGGCAGCATGTATTCCTGCGGAGTGGAAGGCCCTTCACAAAGGTTGACTAGAAATCTTTCTGATGTTAATTGCTGTATTTTGGTTATACACTGGTACTGATGGGGTGAAATCTTTCCTCAGTGTTACTGTGTACGCGGCATCACATAACATCATTTACCTTTTCTTCCCACACAATTTAGTCAAGCCTGTCACATAATTTGGTCCTCACCTGCCTCATAATTCCAGTAGCCCTGCCTACAGGTTTAGAAATTTGTCAGGAGGGGGTCCTTACGCCTCAAAATGTTGACAGGGGGGTCTCGGCATCCAAAAGTTTGAAGACCTCTGGTGTAGAGGCAAAGATCAGCGGGAGCAGAGAGCTGGGAGCCGAGAGGCAGCAATTCGGCGTCTCGATGGTGGTTCTTTAGAGCCTCTCTGTTTAGCGGCAAAGATCAGCGGGAGCCGCGAGGCAGCAGTTCGGCGTCTTCCTCGCTCGCTCACTCGCACACTGCAGTTCGGCGGTCAGCGTGAAAACGTGGAGACTGGAAGAGGGACTATATTTGTAACAGATGTGCAACTGAATTGATCGAATGGCTTTAACTCAGTCAAACCTCGATGGACGAAGCAACATGTACTGGAGAAGGAGGTTTAAGATCAACTTCTTCATTAATTATGTCTCTGGAATCACTCATTTTTTAAAACGTAATTAGTTAATTGCCCACAGAAAAATTGGGTGTCATTATTTGAAGCAAGCGGGTTAGCTTGTTAATAATTTTGAACGGTTCCATTTCGTTTATCTGTGGACAGTAAAGATTCTGGTTGAGTAATGAAGAGGCGAGTATGTTTTAACAAAGACAGAACGCATAGGCAAACCAATATCCATGGGGCTTTGGTAGACATAGGGCCAGAAGTACGAAAGCTTGTTGCATTTCTTAACGGGCCGAATCACAATTTCAGCCCATTAAGAAATGCAAACCAGCCTTTTTTGTATGTACAAAGGCCAAAAATTGGTTGCAATTTGCGATTCCTACCAGGTTGCTAACTGCAACCACAATTTAGGAAAAGCAAATAGGGATTACCTATTTGCAATTCCTAAAGCACATGTACAAAGCTTTTCCTAAATGTGAATTGGGCATTTAGGAAATGCTATTACCATCAACTCAACATCAATGGTAACCATGTGCAAAATTAAAAAATGCATTTAAAAATGCATTTTATAATGTGACATGAAGCGCACATATGCCCTTAGGGCATATGTGCACTTACATGTGCACTACGAATTTCGGGTTGACTCCAGGGGGCCTTAAGCCCAAAGGCACCCTTGAGTTTGGATTTCCTAAATTGCGATTTTCTATTAGGAAATCGAAATTTAGGAAATGCAAACCATTTCCTATTTGTCCCACAGGTGGGGGAATGCAATAGCATTTACTATTTGCGATTTCCTAATAGCGATTCCTATTAGGAAATCACAAATTTTGTACATACCATTTTGCATTTCCTAAATAGCGATTCCGTAGGAATCGCTATTGAAAAAATGTGAAACAAGAATTTCGACAATCGGGCCCCATGGTACAAGAAGAAATACAATGATTCATTCAGGCCATTCATACTAAACATATGATCATTTAGGAATAAACCAGTTATGCCACATGGTCCTTTGAAAATGCAAGATATTCCAGGTAATGATAAATATACCAAGGCACAAATGACACCTAAAAACAAAACAAACATGCATATTCATATCGTTGTCATGCTACATTGTATAATTAAGGGTACTTAATAGAGTGTATTGTGATGTTGCGGTGCTCAAGTGGCTTAACCCCTTCGATGCTTATGACGAGCTGGACTCGTCATGGCACACAGTGGTCGTGTGCTCATGACGAGTCCAGCTCGTCATAAGACCACCCACGGGGAAGCGCTGGCGCTCCCCGTGGGAATCCGATCGTTAGGTTTTTTGGGGAGGCAGGGGAAGGGCTTCCCTGCCTCCCCCCGCCCTCCCCATCAATGACGTCAGCGCGCGAGGCGCGCTGACATCATTGAGGGTTTCCCTTTCTTCCCGACGCGCTGGAAGCCATTTGCTTCCAGCGCGTCGGGGAAATCAGGTGAGGTTTGGCTCGGGGGAGGGGGTTTGTATCAAAAGAGGCATCGAGGGAAAGGGTTTTCCTTTCCCCCGATGCCTCTTTTGTGCATTCCTGCTGCACGATCATGTGATCGTGCAGCAGGAATGCCCACTAGGCACCAGGGACTACAATTCAAAGCCAGATTAGCATCACAAGGAAGAATAATCTTGCCAAAGCACGCGACTGGACAAAACCTAGTCGTGGTGACCTATCTAACAGTATAAATGTGCCGCCACCCAAAAATACTTCTTCGTTCAAATGAGTGAACTCAAATCAGAATTTCTATAAGGTCAAAAGCCGGAAAAGAATGTCTAAGCGCATTATGAGTTCAAACAGATTGAAGGCATCACATTTTAAAAGCTTCCATGTTCGACGTGAAAAGAGTATCCTCTTTTGTTCAGCAAACTGAGGTAATAAAACATAAGAACAAAGTCTGGATGCTGAAATCAAGACTTGAGTGGAGGCTTAGATGCAGAATAAAAAGCGCAACCCGTTTATTCTAAAGCAATGCCTGGAAGAAAGAGGATTTCATAACAAAAGTGTGTGTGTGTGTGTGCGTGTGCGTGTGTGTGTGTGTGTGTGTGTGTGTAGGTAGGTAGGTAGAAGGGTACATAAACTCCAGCACGCAAGGGTGAGGAATGTACAGGAAAAAGTACAAATTTACAATGAAGAGCGAACTTCCTAGAGGGGGCTGAGAGTGAAAGTATTAGTTCTGAAAGTGTCTTTGGAAGAGAAGAGATTTGAGGTCAGCTTTGAAGATCCGGGTAGAGGAGGTGGCATGGAGCAATGGGGGAAGCGAATTCCAGATTCTCACCGCATTTCCTGAGAAGGATTGCGCCATCGATCTTTCCCTTTTTGAAGACGGGGGGCTCAAGCAGAAGATTTTCCGCATTGCGAGAAGGGCGAGAGCCACCGGACAATTTCAATTTATTTGCCAGGTAACGAGGGGAGGAGGTGTGTAAGGCTTTGTGTGTGATGCAGGCAGTTTTGTAAATCGATCTTGCCTCGATCGGAAGCCATCGAAGAGAGGATAGGAGTGACGTGGTCGCTTCGTTTAGATCCTGAAATGAGGCGAGCTGCTGAATGGAGGATGGATTTGAGAGGGGAGAGGTGGGATTTGGGTAGGCCCGTCAGAAGAGAATTGCAATAATCCAGTCTTGAGAGAACCAGAGATTGTACCAAGGTTTTTAAGTCTTTCTCCGGGAAGAACCGACGGATCCCCCGTAGAAGGCGCAACTGGTAACGTGCGTTCTTAGCAATAGAGTTGATGTGGGGGATTAGGTTGAGTCTTTTGTCAAGAATGACACCTAGGGATTTAGCGCTGTCGACAATGATGGGTTTGTTGTTGAGTAGGTTCAGCTGATCCATCCAAGATGGAACAGGAGGAGGTGAGAGAGAGGTAGAGAGGAGGAGGAATTCAGTTTTGGCGGGATTCAGAATGAGTTGGTGAGCTAACATCCATTTGTGAATAGAGTTGAGAGTAGAGTTGAGTAGTGAGAGATCGTGTGCGGAAGATAAAGGTATCTTCCCACTAGTCCACCAGGCTTTTATTTGTGGAGAGTGACCCCTTGGGTGGCAGAATAGCAGTATGTTTTTAGGCCCATCTGCCCCCAAGGAGGGCAGAAGCCACTAGACACCAGGTTTTTTTTTAATTTTTGTGTTGGGGAGTGGCCAAAGGGCAAGGGTTGCTCCCCTTTACGGGGGTGAATATTTTATTTATACTGTTAGGCCCACCTACCCCTTAGCTTGGCTGGTGGATTGTGTGTGGACTAGTGCATTATTTGCATATGTGATTGTAATGTTTTTTTTTCTCCTTTTTATTCTAGTGTAAAGCTTTTGATTCCTGTTTGCGGTTTCGGCAGTGGTGGTTCTGCAGTTTTGCGTAATTGCATTTATTTGGTAAGAAAAATATTTTTGTTGTGTGTACTCCCAAATGAGTATTAATGTCATGCATGAATGAATTTTTTTGTAAGTGGTGTCATAATGGCAGCATATTTGTTAGTGTTCAGAGCATGAAATTCTTTGCGATGTCTTATGTGTAATTTTTTTTTTCTTCTTTTTTAGTGGGATATTGTTGATCCTTACTGTGTCTGTGCAGAGTAGGTGGTGGTGAGTCTTGCTGCTTCTGTCACGTGAGTGGTATAGTGTTGGAGTATATAGGTCTTTGTGATAAAGCTACATTTTGTTTATTTCTTTTTTTTACAAAGGGTTTGTTGTTGTTGACTTGTTTGACAGGTAACCTTTATTAGTAAGCATTATGGCTAGCCGTAGAATGACTGCTCAGCAGGTGGTTGGTTTGCTTCTTGAATCTTCCTCTGAGCAGGATTATGAGACTGACAGTGCGTCTGAGGGAGAGGAGGGAGGGGAAGATTCAGGCAGTGAGTTTTCTCTCACATGGAATCATCGGATGATGAAGGTACTCTCAGTGCAGATGAAGTGCCTGTTTTAGAGGAGGATACTACTGTGCCGATGGTGCAAGAGGCATCTGGATTGCAGCCTGGGGCTGCTAGGCTTCCTACTGGAAGTGCTGGACTCTGGGTTGATCCAAACATGGTGCAGCCGGTGTTGCCTGCCTTTAGTGGTTATGCAGGTTGTAGAGTGGATTGTGAACATTATTTGCCTATACAGTATTTTCAGTTGTTTATGGATGATGTATTTTTGGGTGAGATTGTTGAGCAGACTAATTTGTATGCTGAACAGTTGAGGGACAACAGTGCCAGACTTAGGCCCCATTCTAGAGCTACCCGGTGGAGTCCCACAAATCTGGAAGAGATGAAGAAGTTTTTGGGTTTGACTTTTTTGATGGGTTTGATAAGGAAGCCGTCCATGGGTTCATATTGGTCTACCAGTCCCTTGATGGCAACGGCCATATTTCCTGCAGTTATGACTCGTGATCGGTATTTACTTTTGCTTCGGATGCTGCATTTTGTTGATAATGGTTTGGCGTTGCCACGAGATCACCCTGAATGTGACCGTCTTTTTAAGATTCGGCCTGTTCTTGATCACTTTGTAGATCGATTTTCAGAGATCTATACTCCAGAGAAAGAAATATCTATTGATGAGTCTTTGGTCCTGTTCAAGGGCCGTTTGGTTTTAGGCAGTACATTCCTAGCAAGAGGGCACGCTATGGAATTAAGCTGTATATGTTGTCTGAGAGTAGGACAGGATATGTTTTTAATTTGCGTGTGTACACTGGTAGGGATTCCACTATTGACCCCCTGGTTGTCCGTCCACTTTAGTAGGAGTTTCAGAGAAAATTGTGTGGGAACTTGCTAGAGGACTGTTTAACAGAGGCCACCATTTGTACCTTGATAACTTCTACACTGCTGTGCAATTGTTTAAGGAATTGTTCAAAGTGGACACTTTTGCTTGTGGCACAATCTGCTCTAACCGTAAAGGTTATCCAAAAGAGCTTGTTTGCAAAAAACTTCAGAGGGGACAGTGCAGTTCCTTGCGTAGTGATGAACTACTAGCTGTGAAATTTGTGGACAGGAGGGATGTGTACATGCTGACTACCATCCATGATGAGAGTACTTCACCTGTGGCTGTTTGGGGTCAGATTGCTGAAGTGCGCAAACCTGTGTGCATTTTAGACTACAATAAGCACATGGGTGGTGTTGATAGAGTAGATCAGAGGTTGGAACCTTACACTGCTATTCGTAAGGCTTACATTTGGTATAAGAAGTTGGCCATCCATCTCTTCAATTTAGCAACTTTCAATGCTTTTGTTGTGTTCAAGGAGTGTTCTCCTGCGTCAAAGTTGACTTTTGTTCAGTTTCAGCAGTCTGTCATAGGCAGCCTTGTTGTTGTGGAACAGGCAAGTGTTCCTAGAGTTGGAGTGGTGGAGGATGTGGCTCGATTGAAAGATCGCCACTTTCCTGATCACATTCCTCCTACACCCTCAAAAGACTTTCCCACTAGGAGATGTAGAGTCTGTTGGCGAAGAGGTACGCGGAAGGAGACTCGTATGTACTGCCCTGAGTGTCCTTCTAACCCTGGGCTGTGTGTGCCTGCTTGTTATAGAGCGTACCACAAGCAAAAGAATTATTGGGAGCAACCATGAGTGGTAAAGTGAACTGCCTGGTCTGTAATGTTTAAGAATTGTTGTTCTGTTTCAAGGTTGGCATTAGTGCAATGTATTTAGTTTCTGATTTTGTGTTAGTAGATTTGTATCTATTTGCAATTTGTTTGTGTTTTCTTTTTTGTATAAACAAAATCCTAAATGTGATGGTGGTGTGCGTGGAGTGGCGCTTGGCTGGCGGTGTGCGTGGAGTGGCGCTTGGCTGGCGGTGTGCGTGGAGTGGCGCTTGGCTGGCGGTGTGCGTGGAGTGGCGCTTGGCTGGCGGTGTGCGTGGAGTGGCGCTTGGCTGGCGGTGTGCGTGGAGTGGCTCTTGACTGGCGGTGTGCGTGGAGTGGCGCTTGGATGGCGGTGTGCGTGGAGTGGCGCTTGGCTGGCGGTGTGCGTGGAGTGGCGCTTGGCTGGCGGTGTGCGTGGAGTTGCGCTTGGCTGGCGGTGTGCGTGGAGTGGTGCTTGGCTGGCGGTGTGCGTGGAGTGGCGCTTGGCTGGCGGTGTGCGTGGACTGGCGCTCGGCTGGCGGTGTGTGAGTAGTGACTTGCTGCTGGTCACTACACACACTGTTAGCCGAGCGACATTCCACGCAATCCATCAGCTTGTGTGGTTGCTGTGTTAGGAATGTGGGCGTGTGAAAGTGATGGGCCCTTGAATGGCGCTGTCTGCTGGTGTGAGTGTTGTAATGTGATGGGCCCGCGGCTGGTGGTGTGAATGGTTTTGTATGTGTCACACGTATGAAAGGTGTATGAATGGCCTGTAAAGAGGTTGGTGCCTTGTCGTGGCTTTACAGCTCACGAGCTGTGAGTCAATGGTTCAGTTTCTCGTCTCTTTCAATTATTAACAGTGCATTTCATTTTTGTGAAATCACTTGTTAATACAATTGTATATACTGAACCATCACTCACCCTCGTGCCAAATCCAACCAGTATGTGTGTGTGCTTGAGGATTAGATGGCTGTGCAGTAATATTTTTTTTTGTCTCTCAAGCAGGGTGTACCTTGTCCCTTTTTGTGAATGTTGTAATGTGTTTGTTTCGTGGCTGGTGGTGTGAATGGTCTTGTGTGTATCACGTATGAAAGGTGTGTGAATGGCCTGTAAAGCGGTTGGGGCCTTGACGTGGCTTTACAGCTCACGAGCTGCGAGTCACTGGTTCAGTTTTTTGTCCTTTCAATTATTGACAGTGCATTTCATTTTTGTGAAATCTCTTGTTAATAAAATTGTATATACTGAACCATCACTTGCCCTCGTGCCAAATCCAACCAGTATGTGTGTGTGCTTGAGGAATAGATGGCTGTGCAGTAATCTTTGTCTTTTTAGTCTGTCTGCCAAGGTGTACATTCCGTCTAAGAATAACCTACCAACTGTAGATATTGTCGTAAACGAAACACCCATGGGAGTACATGGTGATATCTCTCTTGTGGATCCCAACAAGTTATGGTACCCACAATGTCCTGCAAACCTCAAAATGTCTGTCACATTTTCCTTGCAATATTGTGCCAAAATTTTCACGCTGCAGAAATAAACACATTATCTCAAAATTACCTGGTTTTGCAAGGGGGGTCACCTGGGTTTTTGGCCCGGGGCTCGGCGGCCACCTAGGGAAACCTACCAAACACACACATTTCCGAAAAGTAGAAACCCGGGGGATTCTAGGGAGGTATGGCTTGCGTGGATCCCCCAACGTTTCCTTACCCAGAATCCCCTGCAAACCTCAATTTTACCAGAATAAATCACTTTTTTCACACATTTTTGTGTGGGAAAGTGTGGCATCACCGGGCTCACACACATTTCCTACCACCCAGCGTTCCCCCAGGTCTCCCGATAAAAATGGTGCCTCACTCGGGTGGGAGGCCCAAGTACCCGCGACAGGCAAGGGCCCACAACGTATTGAGGCGACCTCAAAATGGCCTATCACAAAACGACCTGGTTTTGCAAGGGGGTCCCATGACGTTTTGGCCCGGGGTTCGGCGGCCATCTAGGTAACCTACCAAACCCACACATTTCTGAAAAGTAGACACCTGGGGCTTCAGGGAGGTGGCTGCGTGGATCCCCAACGTTTCCTTGCCAGAATCCCTGCAAACCTCAATTTAGCTGAAAAATCACTTTTTCACACATTTGTGTGTGGGAAGTGTGGCATCACTGGCCTCACACAAATTTCCTACCACCCAGCGTTCCTCCAGGTCTCCCGATAAAATGGTGCCTCACTTGTGTGGGAGGCCCAAGTACCCGCGACAGGCAAGGGCCCACAACGTAGTGAGGCGACATCAAAATTGCCTATCTCAAAACCACCTGGTTTTGCAAGGGGTCACCTGGGTTTTGGCCTCATGCTCGGCGGCCATCTAGGGAAACCTACCAAACCCACACATTTCTGAAAAGTAGACACCCGGGGCTTACAGGAGGTATGGCTGCGTGGATCCCCCAACGTTTCCTACCCAGAATCCCTGCAAACCTCAATTTTAGCTGAAAAAATCACTTTTTCACACATTTTTATGTGGGAAAGTGTGGCATCACTGGCCTCACACAAATTTCCTACCACCCAGCGTTCCCCAGGTCTCCCGATAAAATGGTGCCTCACTTGTGTGGGAGGCCCAGTGCCCGCGACATGCAAGGACACAAAACGCTTTGAGGCAACATCAACATTGCCTATCAAAAAATGTTTTGGGCCCTTGCCTGTCGCGGGTACTTGGGCCTCCCACACAAGTGAGGCACCATTTTTATCGGGAGACCTGGGGGAACGCTGGGTGGTAGGAAAGCTGTGTGAGGCCAGTGATGCCACACTTCCCACACAAAAATGTGTGAAAAAGTGATTTTTTCAGCTAAAATTGAGGTTTGCAGGGGATTCTGGGTAGGAAACGTTGGGGGATCCACGCAAGCCATACCTCCCTGGAAGCTCCCGGGTGTCTACTTTTCAGAAATGTGGGTCTGGTAGGTTTCCCTAGATGGCCGCCGAGCACAGGGCCAAAACCCAGGTGACCCCCTTGCAAAACCAGGTCGTTTTGTGAAAGGCCATTTTGAGGTCGCCTCACTACGTTGTGGGCCCTTGCCTGTCGCGGGTACTTGGGCCTCCCACACAAGTGAGGCACCATTTTTATCGGGAGACCTGGGGGAACGCTGGGTGGTAGGAAAGTTGTGTGAGGCCAATGATGCCACACTTTCCCACACAAAAATGTGTGAAAAAAGTGATTTTTTCAGCTAAAATTGAGGTTTGCAGGGGATTCTGGGAGTGAAACGTTGGGGGATCCACGCAAGCCATACCTCCCTGGAAGCCCCCGGGTGTCTACTTTTCAGAAATGTGTGGGTTTGGTAGGTTTCCTAGGTGCCGGCAGAGCTAGGGTTCACAAACTACAGGTAGGCACTTTGCCAAAAAAGGTCATTTTTCACTGCGAAATTGAGGTGTGACCACGTTGCGTTTTGCGCCGTTTCCTGTCACAGGCACTAGGCCGACCCACACAAGTGAGGTACCATTTTTCTCGTAAGACTTTGGGGACGCGGGGTGGGTGGAAATTTGTGGATCCACGCAGATTCCAGAACTTTCCACCACAGAAATGTGGGGAAAATGTGGTTTGTTTGACAATTTTTTAGGTTTGCAAGGGATTCTGGGTAACAGAACCTGGTGGGAGGCAGTCCAGTCACCCCATCCTGGATTCCCCTGGGTGTCTAGTTTTCAAAAATGTATAGGTTTGCTAGGTTTCCCTAGGTGCCGGCAGAGCTAGGGTTCAAAAACTACAGCTAGGCACTTTGCCAAAAAAGGGTCATTTTTCACTGCGAAATTGAGGTGTGACCACGTTGCGTTTGCGCCGTTTCCTGTCGCAGGCACTAGGCTGACCCACACAAGTGAGGTACCATTTTTCTCGTAAGACTTTGGGGAACGCGGGGTGGGTGGAAATTTGTGGATCCACGCAGATTCCAGAACTTTCCACCACAGAAATGTGGGGAAAATGTGTTTTTTTGTCAATTTTTTATGTTTGCAAGGGATTCTGGGTAACAGAACCTGGTGGGAGGCAGTCAAGTCACCCCATCCTGGATTCCCCTGGGTGTCTAGTTTTCAAAAATGTATAGGTTTGCTAGGTTTCCCTAGGTGCCGGCAGAGCTAGGGTTCAAAAACTACAGCTAGGCACTTTGCCAAAAAAGGGTCATTTTTCACTGCGAAATTGAGGTGTGACCACGTTGCGTTTTGCGCCGTTTCCTGTCGCAGGCACTAGGCCGACCCACACAAGTGAGGTACCATTTTTCTCGTAAGACTTTGGGGAACACGGGGTGGGTGGAAATGTGTGGATCCACGCAGATTCCAGAACTTTCCACCACAGAAATGTGGGGAAAATGTGGTTTTTTGACAATTTTTTAGGTTTGCAAGGGATTCTGGGTAACAGAACCTGGTGGGAGGCAGTCCAGTCACCCCATCCTGGATTCCCCTGGGTGTCTAGTTTTCAAAAATGTATAGGTTTGCTAGGTTTCCCTAGGTGCCGGCAGAGCTAGGGTTCAAAAACTACAGCTAGGCACTTTGCCAAAAAAGGGTCATTTTTCACTGCGAAATTGAGGTGTGACCACGTTGCGTTTTGCGCCGTTTCCTGTCACAGGCACTAGGCCGACCCACACAAGTGAGGTACCATTTTTCTCTAAAGACTTTGGGGAACGCAGGGTGGGTGGAAATTTGTGGATCCACGCAGATTCCAGAACTTTCCACCACAGAAATGTGGGGAAAATGTGGTTTGTTTGACAATTTTGTAGGTTTGCAAGGGATTCTGGGTAACAGAACCTGGTGGGAGGCAGTCCAGTCACCCCATCCTGGATTCCCCTGGGTGTCTAGTTTTCAAAAATGTATAGGTTTGCTAGGTTTCCCTCGGTGCCGGCAGAGCTAGGGTTCAAAAACAACAGCTAGGCACTTTGCCAAAAAAAGGGTCATTTTTCACTGCGAAATTGAGGTGTGACCACGTTGCGTTTTGCGCCGTTTCCTGTCGCAGGCACTAGGCCGAACCACACAAGTGAGGTACCATTTTTCTCGTAAGACTTTGGGGAACGCGGGGTGGGTGGAAATTTGTGGATCCACGCAGATTCCAGAACTTTCCACCACAGAAATGTGGGGAAAATGTGGTTTGTTTGACAATTTTTTAGGTTTGCAAGGGATTCTGGGTAACAGAACCTGGTGGGAGGCAGTCCAGTCACCCCATCCTGGATTCCCCTGGGTGTCTAGTTTTCAAAAATGTATAGGTTTGCTAGGTTTCCCTAGGTGCCGGCAGAGCTAGGGTTCAAAAACTACAGCTAGGCACTTTGCCAAAAAAGGGTCATTTTTCACTGCGAAATTGAGGTGTGACCACGTTGCGTTTTGCGCCGTTTCCTGTCGTAGGCACTAGGCCGACCCACACAAGTGAGGTACCATTTTTCTCGTAAGACTTTGGGGAACGCGGGGTGGGTGGAAATTTGTGGATCCACGCAGATTCCAGAACTTTCCACCACAGAAATGTGGGGAAAATGTGTTTTTTTTGTCAATTTTTTATGTTTGCAAGGGATTCTGGGTAACAGAACCTGGTGGGAGGCAGTCAAGTCACCCCATCCTGGATTCCCCTGGGTGTCTAGTTTTCAAAAATGTATAGGTTTGCTAGGTTTCCCTAGGTGCCGGCAGAGCTAGGGTTCAAAAACTACAGCTAGGCACTTTGCCAAAAAGGGTCATTTTTCACTGCGAAATTGAGGTGTGACCACGTTGCGTTTTGCGCCGTTTCCTGTCGCAGGCACTAGGCCGACCCACACAAGTGAGGTACCATTTTTCTCGTAAGACTTTGGGGAACACGGGGTGGGTGGAAATGTGTGGATCCACGCAGATTCCAGAACTTTCCACCACAGAAATGTGGGGAAAATGTGTTTTTTTTGACAATTTTTAGGTTTGCAAGGGATTCTGGGTAACAGAACCTGGTGGGAGGCAGTCAAGTCACCCCATCCTGGATTCCCCTGGGTGTCTAGTTTTCAAATATGTATAGGTTTGCTAGGTTTCCTAGGTGCCGGCAGAGCTAGGGTTCAAAAACTACACCTAGGCACTTTGCAAAAAAAGGGTAATTTTTCATTGTGAAAATGTGGTACGTCCACGTTGCATTTTGAGCCATTTCCTGTTGTGGGCACAAGGGCTACCCACACAAGTGAGGTACCATTTTTATCGGGAGACTTAGGGTAACACAGAATTGTAGAGCAACTGTTATTACCTATTGACTTTCGATGCATTTCTGCCTTCCAAATGAAAGACAATGTGTAAAAAATAAGTCATTTTGAAAAATGACCTATAATTCTCATGCTAGTATGGGTACTCCCAATTTCGGAAATGTGCAAATATCTACTGTTTCTAAAATCTACATTTTGTTCCCATTACAGAAATACATAGGTGTCTTTCATAACAATTTTTCCATGTATACATTTTCCCAAAATAATTGCTATATACCCGGTACATAATAAAAAACCATTGCAAGATGCTGCTCAGTTATTGGCTCTGGGTTCGTCGGGTTCTTGGTGAACCTACAAGTCCTATATATCCCCACAACCAGAAAGGTCCAGCGGATATAACGGTATATTGCTTTCAAATAGCTGTCATAATTAGAAGAAGTTACAGGTGAAAACGTTGACACAAATGGCTGTTTTTTTCAACTAATTTTCAATTTTTCCTTCATTTAACTGTTAGTTTCTATAAGGAAAACTTTAAGGATCTACACAAATGACCCCTTGCTGAATTCAGAATTTTGTCTACTTTTCAGAAATGTATGGCTTTTCAGGATCCATTATTGGTTTCATACCCATTTCTACCATTAACTGGAAGAAGGTTGAAAGCACAAAAAATAGCAAAAATAGGCTATGTCCCAGAAAAATGCCAAAACTGTGTAAAAAAGTTGGTTTTCTGACAAAAGTCTGCTTGTCCCTGAAAGCTGGGAAGATGGTGATTTCAGCACCACAACCCCTTTTTGATGCCATTTGCAGGGAAAAACAAGGCGCTTTCATCTGTAGCCCTTTTTCGCATTTTTCCCAAAAAAAACAAAATTTTGTATTTTGGCTAATTTCTGGGTCCCCTCCAGGGGAATCCACAAACCCTGGGTACCTTTACAATCCCCATGATGTTAGAAAAAAAGGACGCAAATTTGGCGTGGATACCTTAAGTGGTCAAAAAGTTACAGGGGCCTAAGCCCGCACTACCCCAAATAGCCCAAAAAAGGCTTAGCACAGGGGGGGAAAAGGCCTAGCAGCAAAGGGGTTAAGTAAATGTGAACAAAGTAAAAAGATAAAGCACAAAAGAAAAATTGAAGAGTTCAAGTGGGAAAGTTAAGCAACACTAGAGGACGCAGATGAGTGAAAAACACCTTATACAGCATACCTTGAGCAGTAGGTAAATGAACAATATAAACAGAAAACACTTTTACCTCAGTTCTGTTCAGTTTATGGGGTCATGTCCAAGACTGTGTTGAGTACACTGGAACATTAGCAATCATGAGGGGTATAAATAGTTGATTATATATGGATCAATAAAGAATTCTGCTGATCCAAGATTAATCGAGTTTACCTCAGAGGAGTTAATTAAGCCACAAAATAAGGAGTTACTACAAAAATAAAATAAAATGAAGCAATACTTATTGCATGGAATTTAATACATCAACATTGTGTGTATGAGAATTATAGGTGTATCCTCACCTTGCTAGAAGATCAAATAATCTCTTAAAAAGGAAAGGATAAGGCAGTATGGGGCACATGCATCAAAGTAAGGAATTGCGATTCCTTAATAGCGATTATTAAGGAATCGCTATTAAGAAATCGCAATTCCTTATGCATGTAGGTTTCGCTACAATTTTTGCGATTTCTACACATTCCTTAATTGCAAATCGCAAATTGCGATTCGCAATTAAGGAATGCCTTCCCATTCATTCCTGTGGGCCTGGAGGCCCATAGGAATGAATGGGACAGCATCCGCAATTTGCGAGTACCAATAGGTACTCGCAAATTGCACATGCAATTTCAAGGGTGCAAGGGTGTCAAAAGGACACCCTGTTGCACCCTGAAATTGTGATGTGCACCCATGTTGCACACACACATGCCCCAAGGGCATGTGTGTGTGTAACGTGAAACTTAAAAAATGCATTTTAGTGCATTTTGTAAAGTTTTTGCAAATTACAGACAAGTTTGATTTGTCTGTAATTTGCGGTCCTAAATAGCGAAATCGCCATTTCAAAGTGCTTCTAGCATTGCATTTAAGGAATCGCAAATTGCGATTCCTTAAATGCAATCGCAATTTAGGAATTCGCAAATAATTGCGAATTCTTAAATTGCGCATAGGTAACACTTTCATGCATCTCTAAGGCCAATTTGCGATCGGAAACGGCCGATTTTTGCGAATCGCACCGTTTGCGATCGCAAAAACCTTTGATGCATGTGCCCCTAAGTGTATGTGATAAAACAAGACTCAAATAAAAGTAGAAATGGTGGGTCGCACTGGGCTACGCACCAGGAAAAAACCAGGGAAATGTCTGGAATATGGATTGATAAATGGTGGAAAGAATCTGAAAAATATTAATAGGAATGGCCATCAATTAATGAGAATGGCTCACAACAGGATATTGAAAGTCACAAATATGTCAGAATCACCTGTAGCTCAGATACTGAGGCAGTGCAGTTGTCACTGTCCAAGTCTGACGAGCATGCCTTGTCAAGTATTTATTTCATCCATGATGGCGCTGTGCAAGGCCGGCCGTCTAATTGCGAGTGCTGATGTGAGAACTAATAAACAATTAGTAAAGGATGGAGGGTTGAACATCATTCGCCCACTCAGGAAAAGTTGTTGTTAAAAATAAATTGTACTATGCAAAAGTTCAAGAAAATCAAAATCTGGGAATAAATATAGATAAATACTATGTGATGCATACAAAATATCTCATGGGAGGTTAGATTACAGAAATAATTCAAAATAATTTGGAAAAAATGTAGTGGTATTCCCAGTCTGCAGAGAATGGAGGGTTAATAGTTTGAGGAAAAATAATTATTAGCCTTACAGGTTGGCGGACACGCCGCTTTTCCAAGGCAAAACTATATAGTCCATCAGAGTGGCAGATAGCCGTTCTCTGCATTTAGGGTTTTGTCTGTCATGTCCACCAAAAGCTCTGGCAGAGTAGGGTCTGTTGGCAGTCCTGCTCTACTCTGTTAGTGGTTCAGCCTCTCTCTGTTGGCACACATATGTCTGTCAACATTGGTGTTGTGCCGCCACCATGGTGTGATGAACTAACCGCTTTGACAGACGATGGCAATGGCAGAAAGCCAAACGTATGATGGAAGGAAAAATTAAGCAGACAATCCATCAGAGCACACCTGGTGTACATCAACCAATCACATACATCTGCTTCCTCCCCTACAAAACAGACCTCACAAACAATCCAAACCATTTACGAATCACAACACAGACCTGTGGTGTTCCACAAAAGAACCACCACCACAACAAGCAGGAGAGGCCCTCGGTTTTCTGAAAATTATCTAACTGTGATGGTGGATGAAATTATGGGCGAGGGTTTGAGCCACAGTTCTGTGAAACTCAGGTGCAGAACACAACCACAAGTCAGTAAAAGAAAATGTGGGCCAAAATATTGGATCGCGTGTATCCTGTGACCAGTGTGGGACACTCACAAGATGACATCCACAAGAGGTGGAAAGTCAGTGGAACGACTTGCGGGCCTTCTATGCCCAGTCCCACCAACATGCCAACTGGACAGGTTCTGGATCTCCCAGGCCCTTAACAGGAGAAGGTGTTAGAAATACTCTACCCAGCAGGCATTTTGGCCACTGAAGGTGAAGTTGACAGTGGTGAGTACTCCGTAACATGTCTTTATATATGTTGGCTCTAACTTTATTTGGGCACCTATTTTTCAATAATTAAAAAACTACCAATTACGATACAAACTGTCCCACATATGTGGAGTCATTTGGGTCACAGTACACCGTATTCCTAGAGTTATGTTCTCTCACTTCCTACTTCCTCCACCTCCAAAATGAACAAATGCATATGGCATGGAGGGACCAACTAATTACAGGTCATCATGGACGCACCCTTAGAGTTAAGCACACAGGTTAGTCTGCCTCAAGCATAGCATACTATCCTGTCCAATAAAATAATGAAATAACTGCACTAACCGTCATGTTTCTGCTGGTGAGGCCTCCACTGGTTCTGCTGGTGCAACCTTACACTTCAACTGATGGTCTATTGCATGTTTTGTCTTTGATCTCTGTATGTCATACAGTTCTACAAACTGAGTGTATATGCTTCAAATAAATTATGACTGTGTTAATGACCGGTAAGGAATGTCTGTTACAACCAAACAGGAAATTTAAAAAGAACCCACACCACATGCTGGGTCAACACTACAAGAGTATCTGGGGGTTTGTAATTGTACTATTTTTGCACATATATATATATGTATGTATATACATATACATATATATATATATATATATATATATATATACATATATATATATATATTTGCTTTGGTTAATAAAAAAAGGCATTGAATAAGGTGTTTGAATCAGCTGTCTGGTGTAGGGCTGTGAAAAATAAAGTAAAACTCCCCTCGCCATCGGAGTGACAGAGTAGTCACCATCGTAGCCAAACCGACGGTCCACCCAAATTTAATTTGCATTTAAACCCTCTTGTTGGCAGTATGTATACTCTGCCAGAGTATACATACCGCCAACGTAGGAGGTCCTAAATAAGCCACAACTAGCAAAAAGCAAAATAATAAATACTTGTTTAATTAAAACCTACTAATAGTTAATAATTCCTACGCATGAGACACAGACTTTAAAAACGTAAAAAATAGTTAAAAATAAAATAATATTTATACATGTGCAAAAGCAATGTGATGTACATTACATAACACCAGTCATCATAAAATACAATTTTCTGTGGTAGGAGTAAAACATAGGCAACCAGGTACCGAGTCAACACTGCTGTCCACACCATATGCAGAAGGAATATCACATACCTTGAGTGGGAGCAGAAGCTTTCATCCGCATCAGACAACCAAGATGAAACACCATGACCATCATGTTTGTCTAGATTGCCCCCAATCACTCTCATAGGTGCCATCGACACTACTGCATCCAGCAGCGTCCTGTTTTCAAATCCTACCACCACCATCACTGGGTCAATTCCCCTGTGCCATGACCACCACCATCTGCATTCTGGACAACTCTGTCTTGCCTCGTTTCACACCAAGTCAAAGCATAACATCGTTGTTGGCATAACAAGGGAGATGTGACTGAAACTCAAGTGCCACAGGGCCCTTCTCAAGCTGGTGACCCAGGGACTACTTTTGAGAAGGAGACACAGGGTGCATTTGAAAATGTAAATTAAATAAGGCAAAGCATGATTGGTGTGACAACACAGCAGGAAGAGCAGCTGGACAAAATCATTTCTTTACTGAAGACACTGAATACCTTCCTAACAAAGAACATCCATGTCAGACTCAGCAGTGGGGCATTGTATTTGATGGCTTTAAGGCATTGATTGGAGTAATATCAGATATTGCATCTGTTATCTGTAATCAAGCACCATCTTCTGCCACCACCTCCCCTACCTCAGGATGACATGGTGATGGAGAGCACAAGAACACCAAACACATTGCTACCTCTGACAACCAACACCCTCTTCCAGATCCAAAACATCAACATCCACCATGCAGAGTTGTTCTACTGGCCCAGCCGATGCTAACACTCAGAACTCTTCACCAAGAACAGGAAGAACTGTCACCCTTTGGGATCAGATCCCAAGAATTTTATGTTATTCTATGCTTGTGATGGCTAAACATATCCCTTTTTTTCTGGACTTTGCTGTTGAAACCTTGACTTTAAGCAACTATGGACTATCTTTACATACACAGCCACCATTATCTTTACCCAATTCTCAGAAATTGCTATACCTTGTAAAAATGTAAAGATTATTAACCAGTTAACTACTGAGGCTCCTCCCCAGCACCTACACATTTTTGTGTTTTTGGCACTTCACACATGAATCTTCATAACTTTTTTTGACAAAATGCATCAAAGCAAAATGTGTGTGCTTTGTCCCCACATGCTGGGTATTCCAAAGGTACTCAGGGTTTCTTATTCCCCTGGTGGGACCCAACAAAATAGTCAAACTATAGCAACATTTTTGGTATATTTTTTTAAATGGGAAAAGGTGCTATGCAAGAAAGTGTATGTTTTTTTTCTAAAAGAGGCATCAACAAATGGTTTGCTGTGCTCAGATCACCCTCTTTCTAGATTTCAGGAAAAGGCAGAGTTGTAAAAAGAAATCATTTTGTACCACAGCATTTGGATTTTTCTAAGTGGTAGTTGATTTTTCCCCATTTGTTTGAGATTTTTACCTTCTTGCAGTTTGTGGTGGAAACAGTTGTGAAACCCTCTGGTGAACCCAGGAAAGCTATTCATTTCTAAAAAGAAGATTGATGTCCAAATTCAACAACGGATCATTTGTATACATCGCTCATGGTTTTTCCCAAAAATAATTAAAATAAGTAGGAAAAACAGAAAAAGGTTACAACAGTTTCATCTGCAATTTTCTGCCCAGTGATTGATTTACAAAGGTAAGATACCATTATATGAATCGGGCCCCTCTGCCAAAAACATGCAATACCCAGAGTCAACAACGGAGATGCAGCCTATAATAATATTTAATTGTATTTCGACAATACAGCAATTTATGTAGTAGAATCTAATGAATCGTACCCAGAAAGCCCTGCAAAGGTAAAACTTTATCTAAAACTTGGACTGTCCTCATATTTCTGAGAGAAAGTTATGGAATGTGCAGGGATCAACAAAATTCCTACCATTCTGCATTCCTACACTCCTACTAATAAAAACAGTACTTCACTTTATTTGAGTGGGTCTATTGCCAGCAACAGCAACCAGTAAAAATGTATAAAGTGAACCGCATGAAGTAAATAGGTATTGTGAAGTCTTCACATAGTTACGTTTTAGTTCATTCCTAGGCCTTGCCGTGTGTTAGGTTCACCCACACATTGGTGGTAGTGTTACAATTAGGAGAAGTGTGGGAATGCAGGGTGGTAGGTTTTGGCCATAGATTGGAAGTGCCCGGGTTCTTCTGTCACAAAAACATGGAAAAAGTAACATTTTGTGACCTACACTTTGGCATTCAAAGTCAAAATCAGCTTTATTCGGTGCAACAAATCTCACCATAAAAGCATGCTATTATAAAAACTTTCCTACATTTACATTATCATTTCTAATTCATATAAATACAGAAAAGAAAATTTATTAAAACACATTTCTAAAATGTTTAAAATCCACAGGGCAGTCATTAAACCTTTTTAGGGTGCTAGATGCAATGAAGTTAATCAAGGGACATTACATTCAGTCTTGGGAGAAAAAGTGCTGGTGCATAAAAGTGCTTAGTAATACCTAAGGGGCAGAGTGTCACGTCTTATCAAGGATACACAATTAAAAATAGTATTAAGGATGGTCTTCTAGATTTTCATATAGCAAAGCATCCAGGTGTGAATAATCTTTCCTTTTCCTAATTGCAAGTTGTACAAAGCAAGTTACAGAATTTATGATTTTCACATTTTCAAGACTACATACAAAGTTAAAAGCATATTTATAATTAAAAAGCATATTGGATAAAAAAAGGGGTTTTAGGACTGATTTCCGGATACCCTTGTAAAAACTACAAAAAGAAAAAAGTGCATCGTGGATTGTATAGATTTTCCGTCACATGGGCAATTTGGCAGTTTGTGACACCATTTTTCCGCTTTAGGGAAAGCAACCTAATGGTGTAATGTACCTATCCTTAGCCTAGTGAGGTAAAATCTCTGTTGTACGTTTCTCACCAATATTAAATATGGCTGTATACCCCTCACAAGCGGTCGCTCACAATATAAAATGACGCTATGTTTTTGACTAGCAGACCGTTCTCTTTCATTTTCCATTATTTTTAAATATTTCAACTTAAGTTCCTTTTTACTAAACTTCTGTATGGACAGTGGATCTTTCCCATCCATGTCAACTTTACAGTATTTTAAAAGATTGAGAATGTATTCCAGCCATGGTATCTTTCTACTTAAATCAAGGGCTAAACAGTCAGTAATCAATTCTTTCCTGAATTTTGTTTCGTCTTTTGACCAGACACTATGCCAAAAGCTGAAACCAGCAACATTTTTTTTTTTTTAAACTTTATTTGTCATTTTGCTTTACAACAACCAAAGTGGAAGACATTTCAGTACACATCACACTTCCAACTCATCTTACAATAATGTATCATCAAGCAATGTTACATCTGATAATTGTCATGACCATAACAGTATTCCATTGTTACCATTGCACATTCAAATCAAACAGCAGTCAATATGCATCAGTTGTCTTTTAGCTCTCCTTTAGCAGTTTTCACTATCGCTACAACAGAATACAACTTCAACCCACACCCGTCCTAACATCTGCAGGTACCTCATCACGAGCCGCAGTTTCCAAAAGGTATGCTCTATACGGACCCCATATATCTTTAGGTGCACATTTTATAGGCATTAGTTCGTTATATGCTTCGGATTGTGTGGAGCAGTAAGCCATGTCCTTTTTCCAGTCAGCCAAAGTAGGTAAAGGGCCCTTCATCCATCTCATAGCCACACGCCTTTTGGCTAGCATCAGTCCAATGGCAGCTAATTTTCGCACACCCTTAGGAATTGTCTTATCGTAGCCCAAAACAGCAATTAAGGGTGTCTCAGGAATAACACAGCCCCCCATTGTTGTTAAGATGCTAATTACCTCGCTCCAAAAAATACGTATACCAGGGCATTCCCAAGCCAAATGTGTGAAATGTGCGTTTGGAGCATTACATCGTATACAGTTATCTCTGTCTCTAAGGCCATATCTGTGTAGCCTAGCAGGGGTGTAGTAGGTTCTATGTATATACTTAAAGTGCAGTAACCTGTGTCTGCCGTTCAAGGAAATCGTTTTAATGTTGCGAAAGCACCAGGTCCATTGGACTGCAGGTATTTCTGTCCCCAACTCGGCCTCCCAGTCTATTTGGAACTTCTCTTTAACGGGTTCACCCTGTGGTCTAAAAAGCGAATTCCATAGGGTTATACAGCGTTGTGGGATTTGCGCTTGCATTAAATAAGTGAGGCAAGGCGTTACGAAACCTATAATAGTGAAAGGCATCCAATGGAGTGGTCCCCTCTATCTGCGCCGAAACCTGATCCCAAGATTTGACCACTCCGTCTTGAAACAAATCACCCAGAGATTCTAGTTTGAGCTTTGTCATTGTGCGCACCACGTCTTTATCTGTGTGAAATGGTAGCCAGTTGCACCAGACTATGGGTAACTTTGGGGAGTATATCACAGGCAACTAATGTTTGTTGGCAATCTTTGTTAGCTGTTGCCCCGTATTATGTACCGGGTTATTTGTTCGTATCGTGGAGTGTGCGGCGCCAGTTAAAAGTGTAGGCAGCAGCGTGGGGGCTACGCTGTGTTTTTCAATCAATAAATGTGGTAAGTTATGAGGCCCATGTATCCAGCAGTGTGCGTGCATCATTTGCGCAGCTCTATAATAGCGTTCCATATCGGGAGCATTTAACCCTCCCTCTGAGAATGGCTTCGTCAGCGTGTTCCACATAACCCTGGGCTGCTTCCCAGCCCAAACCAATCTTAAAAGTAAAGTGCGCAATGTATTAAAAAACGACTGCGGCAACACAACAGGCACATTGATAAATAGAAACAAAAAAACGGGGGAGTACCACCATCTTAATCAGTGCTATACGGCCCATTAACGAAAGCGGTAACCTAATCCATCTGTCTATAGCTTCTGTCAGTTTTTGTATCGCGCATCCATAGTTCTCAGACATGACCAGCGCAGGGTCCGTGTGGATTTTTATCCCCAAATATCTGACAGGGTCAGTAGTCCACTCTAAGGGATAACCTGTCTGTATCTGCGTAGTAGCAGCTGTCAGCGGGAAAACAGTAGATTTATGCCAGTTGATACGAAGGC
The DNA here is from genome assembly GCA_963921515.1 of Calotriton arnoldi. Lineage (NCBI taxonomy): Eukaryota > Metazoa > Chordata > Amphibia > Caudata > Salamandridae > Calotriton > Calotriton arnoldi. Next base: position 1,005,381 of record CAWUFW010004174.1, read on the forward strand.
CCGAATGAGTACCGAACCGCTCCACTTCTTGAAACATAGGGACTAGATTTTGCTCTGGGTCACGTATGTATAATACTGTGTCGTCGGCATAAGCCGCTATGGTTAAATTATATCGCGGATATCGGATACCCCGATGGTCATGGTATTCTCTCATTGCGCTAACTAGAGGCTCTGCAACTAGGGCATACAATAAGGGGGAGAGGGGGCACCCCTGTCTAGTGCCCCTCGTTATTGCTATGGTCCTTGAAAGTGCCCCATTAATTCGCACTCTAGCTATGGGGTGTGTGTATAACACCTTTACCAATTGAATGAAAATGTCCCCCACCCCCACCTTGCGCAGCACCGCATACAGGAATCGCCATTCAACTGAATCGAAGGCTTTCTCGATGTCAATGAAGAGGGCCGCTGCCTTGACCTCTGGTTGGATATGCGCTATCGTGCCAAATAATGTTCGGAGATTACTTGAGAGGGATCTGCCAGGTACAAATCCCGTTTGCTCTGGTCCCACCAGCCTAGGCAACACAAGTGACAGTCTATTTGCCAGAACCTTCGCGAATAGTTTTGTGTCAGTGTTTAATAACGACAGTGGTTGGTATGAAGAGCATTGATCGGGCGGCTTCCCAGGTTTTAAAAGCGTGATTATAGTAGCCTCCCTCATAGAGGGGGGCATCTGTCCCTCACCGGCCATCTCCTCAAACAGATTCACTAGGTGTGGAATTAGCTTATCTTGAAACGCTTTGTAAAATGCCACCGTCCGCCCCGGGGGCCTTCCCATTGGGCATGCCTTTTAGGGCCGCTATGATTTCAGTTGGTCTAAGTGGTCCTATTAAGTGTACCCTGTCTTCATTCGTAAGCCAGGACATAGTGATATATGTTAGGTATTCATCGTCTGTCTCTGTATGTGCCTCTTCTTTGGTTGTATAGAGACCTTGATAATAATCTGCAAAAGCTTCCAGTATATCTGGAGTAGTGTCTACGAGGTCTCCACCTTCGTTTAGCACACTCATGATATGATTTTCGCCTTTCGGAGGTTTAACGGCGTTTGCTAATGACGAACTAGGTCTATCCCCTTCTGCATATATCCGTGCCGTGGCGTATTTTCCTAAGTGTTTCACTTCGCTTTCGGCTAACTCATTAAATTCAGTGATGTATGTCCTAATCTGTGCAAGGACACCGGGGCCGTCCGAGTTTTGATGCTGTCTCTCTAGGTCTTTAAGTGTGTTTTCGATGTGTTGCATACGATTGCGGATGGATTTTAGTACCCCTGCATGTTTTGAAATTGTGATACCTCTAATATACATGTTAAAAGGCTTCCCATATAGAGGACATGGTGGGTACACTGCCTATGTTTGTTAAAAAATAGTCATCAACTGCTGTGTCCAGTTCAGCTCGGAATGCTGAGTCTAACAGGGAATACTGAGGGAACCTCCAGGACTGCCTGTGTAAGTCGTTGGCGCCTAGCGTTAAACTGAAAAAAAACGGGGAATGGTCCGACAGTGTTCGTGCCATGTGTTTGAAATTTCGTATCGAGGAGAGCAGGGTGCGGGAAGCAAACCAGTAATCAATCCTCGTATGGATATCGTGGGCCGCTGAATAATGGGTGTAGTCTCTACCTTGGGGAGCTAGGTACCTCCAAACATCCCGCAAGCCTTCTATCCTTGCAATGTCTGCCACCGCCCTTGCTGCACGCGCAGGGGGCTTAGCGTTTCCCCGTGACTTATCTAAATCTGAATCCTGCACGCAATTAAAATCTCCACCCCAAAGTATTGGAATATGGGCATATTTAACAAATTTCTGATGTAAGGTCCGATAGAAGTTGGGGTTATTATAATTAGGCCCATAGACACCCACCAGCAATAACGTGTTGTGTTCTTGTCTACATTTAGCGATTATATATCGTCCGCCACCATCAACCTCTACTGCTTGTATCTGTATTCCAGAGTTGCGTCTCACCCAAATAAGAACACCCCTAGCGTGGGAGGTAAACCCCGCTGCGACACAAGTACCCCTCATTCTTCTGCAGGACAACAGCCCCGTTGTGGGAGTTAAATGTGTTTCCTGTAATATAGCTAAATCGATGTCATGTCTGTATAGATACGCCACCACCTTACGTATTTTCCTGCAATCGTTCAACCCCCTCACGTTCCAGGTCATAAAATTAAGGGTGTTGGCGTTCTTATCGCGTGTAGTCATGGTTCCCGTTAATTATCCTAGTGACGTCTTTAGTACAGTCATAGTGATTCCTCCACCCCCGAGATAACAGAATTACATTTTTGCATTCAGTGTCTGAAATGTATTCCAAAACTTTCCCCCCAACCCCCACCCACACCATATCAAAATAGGCAGATACGGTCAAAGAACAGTTCCCGCCCCTCCCACCCCTCAATTGTGCCCATCCCCAACTGCACATTTCCCATTAAAAAAATAACATGTGGCATACACGTGGGGGCAACGGCGGCCTGACCCAAGGTGTGAAACAGGGAAGGGAAAGACCTGGACCGCCCACTTCTCTTGATGCCAATAGGGCTAGCTTAAATAATATGAAATCTGTTACAAACTACACAGCAATTGTGACCAGTCACCTCTATATATAACATAATTATTGCATATTGAGCATGTATATTAACAAGCAAATTGTTAACTTATCGTAAACAGTGTACGAGGCAGTGAATTTCTTTCTTATCTCAGTTATTCAGTCTCTGGTGAGTTGCGCAATTCGCTGCTTCCCGATGCGGGCTCGCCCCCCGATGCCGCCGAGTCCTCCTTCTCAGCTCTGATCGTCCCATACTTCTTGAGGTCCTTTTGTAGTTGGCCCGGATCCAAATAAAAGCGCGTTTTATCATCAAAATTGACCCTAAGTCTAGCTGGGTACAGCATAGCATAGTCGAGTTGAAGGTCCCTCAACTTCCGCTTGACCGGGCCAAATATTTTACGTGCCTCTTGTACCTGCGGGGAAAAGTCGGGGAAAAGCAAGAGCTCAGATCCCTCATATCGGAGCGTTTTCAGATCTCGTGCTCTGCATAGGGCGGCATCCCTGTCCCTGTAGTTAAGGAGTCATGCGATCACTGGGCGTGGGGGTGCTCCCGGAGGAGGTCGTGCCGACAAAGTTCTGTGTGCCCGCTCCACCACAAATACATCAGAAAAGGTCTCCCTGCCCAACAGTTGGACCAGTAATTTTTCAATGAAGAGTTCCATATTGCCGGTGGCTGTGGTTTCCGCCAATCCAAGAATACGGATATTATTGCGCCGTGAGCGCGCTTCCATGTCTTCAGCTTTGTTTTTCAGCACCGTCATCATCTTTTCCATTTGTTTCTGTGTTGTCCCCATTTCGTTTTGTGTGTCCTCCGCCTCCGAGATCCGGCGCTCCGCCAGATCTATCCTTTCGGCGTGCTTGTCTACCCGTTCGGACATTCTGTCCATTCTATACGACAGGGAGTCCATTTTAGTGTCAATAGATGAAAGACTACGCTGCATTGCCGCAAGTATCTGTCGTATATCCCCTTCAGGGCCAGGAGCCTCCTCTGATATTAAGGCCGGTGTTGCATCCAGGTCGTCATCACGTAGCCTGGAAGACTGCCTCTGGCTGAACTGTATTTTAGTTTGTGTTTTATCGCTTTTGCCCATGATGATCAGCCTGTAGGCAAGGTTGTTATCGTTCTAGCAAACCGTGGAGATCTCCGCAGAGCGTGCGAACCTGACAAAAGGAAGTCACTGGTCTCAACTGCGGTGCAGCACGTCCCCCTCCAAGTATATAAGGCCTACGGCAGGCAGGTTATCTAGGATGTGTATCCTTCCGTAGAACAAGATTCGCCGCTCAGGCCATATCATTCACCCCAGGGCCAGGCTGGACGTCCTCAGCGCACCACCCCGCTATGTTGTACTTTTGGGGCCACGGGGCGCAGGGCACTTCTCGACCTCCCCAATTAGCAGCTCATCTCATCTGTGCTGCGCCGGGACATATAATCACCCCCGGTGAACTGGGGGCCAGGCGCGTAAGTGGTATGCCCACCGCAGGCAGCTCCTGCATGCAACGTGCACCCGGGCGGAATCACTTAATCAGAGGGCGCCGTCACCACTTCACTGATCGCAGGATGGCCGCCGCTTAGCAGTGCGCCCCTCTCTGGCGCCAGGCGCGGCGGCAGGCAGCTACACCCACAGCGGGGCAGGGAATATCACAGGCAGCGCTCCTCACCCCTACGCCGTATCCAAGAGGCCGCGGGGCCCGCGGCAAGTCGCGTAGGCACTACCCGCTGGTACAGCTTCTCACGGGTTGAAGTCCGGCAGTTGCGCAATCCGGTGCTCCGTTCTGTTAGCGCTGCTAGCACTCCTTGACCTGCGGTCGCCACGGCGTGTCCGCGACTTCACCGCCGCGCCAAGCAGGGAAGCAGTCCAAGATGGCGGTCGCCCGCTCTCGCCAGCGCCCCACCACCACACCTGATCGTTACTCGGCAAGACAGCTGTACAACTCACGGAGACTCTGCCCAAATGCTCCCGCTGGTCTCCACTTTCACTACCACCGATCCGTTTAGTTAGTTATGCCCTATCAGTGCAGGATAATATAGGTTCAATTCCGGCGGCCGCCGGAGCTCGCTTAAGCTGCGGCCATTTCCCAGCCAGGCAAGCCACGCCCCCCGAGACCGGCAACATTTATTGTATCGCTAATATACGGGACAGATAGTTCTTTATGGATTATATAGTTTGCGGACGCACTAGGTACTGCCAGCAGTCTTTTTAAGAACTTATTTTCTTGAGTCTGTAGGGAGACGATGTTAGATCTCCCCCAAATTGCAGCCCCATAACAGACCCCTGAGATACATTTGCTCCGGTAGAGTGCTAAGATTTCTCGGATGGGTTTATTGCCTATTTTTGCTGAAAATCTAAAAATGCTCTCTATGGATCTTAAAAATTTCATGTTGCATAGTTCAATATGGGAATTCCATGTACCATTCTTATTAAAAAGCATCCCTAGGTAAGAGAAAGATGAGACTCTATTAATTACAATTCCACCTACATGATGTTGTTTATTTTTAGTCCTACTGCTCCCACATGTCATTACAAAGGTTTTCTTTAGATTTAATTTAAGATCTTTATCAGTCATGTACAGGGCAAAATTTTCTATGAGGTTTTGTAGGCCGTTCGCTGTCCTTGGTATTAGGACAGCGTCGTCTGCGTAGAGCAGTACTGGCGTAGGGCGAGTCCCAACTTTCGGGGCATCTACACTAAGATTTTGTAAAAAGGGGTCTACGTTATTAACGTAAAGGGAAAACAAGAGGGGCGCTAATACACAACCCTGTCTGATGCCACACATGACCCTAAAGTCAGAAGTACATTCCCCCATTTTTCCAAACCGGACCCTAGATGTTAAGTGGGTGTAGATCTGGGATAAGTATGTAATTATATCAATGGGGGCCCCTAGCCCTTTCAGTGTTGGCCATAATTTACAGTGGTTGACTAGATCGAAAGCGCTAGTGAGGTCGACAAAACAGAGGTGCAGCGCCCCTTCCTTTGCTAGCGTATACTTCCCTATTATTAATTCTAGATTTAGACATTGTTCTACCGTCCCAATACCTCTTCTGATCCATATTGCGCATCAGTCAAAATATTTTCTTCATTGGCCCAGTTTTCAAGTCTTTCCAGCATTATTCGGCCCATCAATTTTGATGTGGAGTCAAGAAGAGATATTGGGCGGTAGCAATTGGCCTTCCCTCTATCCCCTTTTTTAAAAATCGGTACAATGATACTTTCAACCCAAGTAGCAGGTAAAAAGCCACCAAGGGTGGCATTAAAAACATTCACTAAAAGTGGGATCCAGAAATCCATATTGTACTTAAAAACATCTATGGGTACCCCGTCCGCACCTGCGGCTTTACCGTTCTCACTTTTTTGCAAAGCTAATTTAACCTCTTCTGGCGATATTGGTGAGGATTTAACAGGTTCTACAAGTACGAAGGTTCCTTTTCTGCTCTCACTTATTTTTGCACCATCTGAGTTAAAGATGCCTTCAAAGTGGGCAACCCAATCTTCCGGGGGAACTACAGTGTCAATATTTACTGATGTATTCTCTTTGAAGAAGGGATGGTTAACTATTTTCCAAAAAAAGGACAGAATCTTTCATCTCTGCAGCCTGGATTAGTTTCTCCCATGCTCCTTCACGAATCTCCCTTTTTCTTTCTTTCAAGGTATTTTTATAGGTTTTCCTCAGACTACAAATCCTTGCACTATCTCTTGGTATTTGCTTTACTGCCAGTTTCAATTCCCCATTCAATTTTGAGCATTCGTGGTTAAACCATCTGGGGTTAGGGTCACAAACCTTCTTCTGTCTTTTACTAGTTAAGTCGCCAGCAATTTCAGTTGTAATTTTATTAAAAGCAGTTATTATCGCCAAGCTCGAGGCAGAACTATCCAGGCAGGTTTCTAGATCCCTTTGTATTTTTCCTTTAAGGTTTGCCATAAATGCATCCGGATTCACTCCTGACCATTTTATTGATACTCCGTTATTCCCCTGTGTAACAATGTCATTTTCCACTCTCTTGCCCTGTTCTATTGGTATCAGATTAAGTCTTAATGATACTGTTAGGGGGTGATGATCACTAAAAAGGCTGATATTAACCAGCACTTTTTCCACCAATTCAATGCAGTTTGCTGAAACGATAAAATGGTCTGTATTTGAAGATGACCTTGCTCCTACGAAGGTTTGTATATTAGTTTCCCCTTCCCCAGTGTAAGGTTCCATAATCACTAGATCATATTTATGCACCGCATTATTAATAGATTCCCCATACAGGTCGTGAGCAAAATGGGGGATCCTATCTCCTAGATGATCACAGTATCCGCAGGGCTCTCCTGCTTCGTAAATACATTTAACACAATTAAAGTCCCCTGCCCATATTAATACATAGTCACCGCCTATACCTGCCAGGAAGTGATCCAGATCATTTTCTAGTAGCCCAATAACTTTGCTCTTTGATTTATCAAATACATTATTATAGTAATTAATTATGACAAAGGCCTGCTTTCCTTTTGAGTGCAAAAGCAAGAACTGATAATATTCAGATGAGATAAACGTGTTCTTTAAAATCAGAGGCGATGTGGTAGCAATTAGTGTGGCAAGACCTCCTTTAGCTCTTCCCATCCTGGATGGGCTGGCATTAGAACAAACTGTTTGGTAACCATTTATAAAAAAAGGTTCCATGCACCAAGTTTCTTGAAATAATATTACCGCGCACCCATCTAGCGTTTTTAACCACGCTACGTCATTAATTTTATTTTTGATCCCTGCAACATTCCATGTCATAAAATTTAGTGATTCACTTGGATGTATACTAGGGCCAGCTTTCATCATATTACCAATACAAGTAAGTTCAGTGTTACTCGTCACATGTTTATCCAAGTCACCTTTTTGCGTTGATACTATTAGATCAGTCTCTAAGTTCATCGCCAGGTTACAAGTATCATCATCGCCCTCATTGCTGCTCAAGGTGTCATCCAAATAATGTACTAACTTTTATAGGGTCATATTAGCATCTATCACGCTATTGTTAATGGTATGATCCATTGTTGTGACAGATGACCCAACCAAATCATTTCTGAGTCAATCTATCTCACTGCATCTTCTCAATGAGGCATATCTATTGTGCAGTGGTATAGAGTGTGGTAAACGGTAGCTCATGTTTGCGTGGATATTACTATAGCTTGGCCTATAAAAATATCCCAGTGGGACAGCCATTATATGATTAACATTATCAGAGCAAAGCCCATTATCATCATACGGTAAGGCATTCAGCAAATTACCCACCAAGTTACTCCTTCGGAAGTTTACAACTATACAATCCCCCCGGCATGTTTTTCTGGAGTTGCCCAACCAGTTCACTCTCCTTAACATGATAATGTCCTGGTGCAATATATTCACCCCAACATTGGCGTTTACAGAAATCCAGTGAACTACTTAATTTTTCAAGGACTCGTATGTTTCCCTCTGATTTACCGCTAGTTTTGGGACATTGTTTAAAATAATGACATACGGAGTCGCCTGTGGGGGAAGATTTAGTGGACCCTGAGTGTTGTTCAAATCTTCTGTAATTCTATTTGTCCTTGGTAATTCTGGTATTTGCGGCACATTTGTAAGGGGTGGGGTGTCATCTTTATATGTCCTTTGGCCAGGTACGATTTGTGGTGCGAGGACATCCTTTACAGTCACTGCAATAGTGTTCTCTCTTCGATCAATAGAGTGGTTAGTAATTTGGCCTCTATTTTCTCCATTACTTTCCATTTGGTTAGGAGCTGACTTAGTTGGCTTAGAGCTGTTGGTTAACTTATTCAACGGTTTAGGGGGTAAAATTTCAATAACCATTTCCGTTAAAAAGGCCATATCTTTCTGTATTAGTTTAATTTCTGTCATTAAGCGTCTTTCTATGCTGTCCAATTTGCCATGCAGTCTTTTAAATAATGTCTCTAGATTTTGTGGCTTTTGGTTAATGGAATTATTTGCCTCCCTTATCATCCCTGGATTATTTTCGCCCTTTTTTTGTTTGAGTTTAGCTTTAGTTTTAGTCTTTGTTGGTAACTTCTCCACGGGGCTATTTATGAGTCGCTAAATTTCTTTCTTTTTGTTGCTGGAGGAGATACAGGAGCGTGTCATCCGTTAGAACTGAAATCTCCAAAGATGTCGTTAGGACACATGGGTTAGGCATTTTATGAACATCTTCGTTTGCAGAGATGTTTTCCACAAACAGGTCAATCTCTTCCCCCATGTTTCCCAAATTAGTCACATTTATAACAGGCACCTTCCCGCCTTCATGTGCAGACTCTTTCAATGCAGCATCAAGGGCTGTTTGTGTAGCTGCTAATTGTTCCTTAACATGAACGATTTCACTATTGATAAGCCCCACAGCGTTTTTCAAGTATTTAGTAATTGGTGCACTCTTTAAGGGCACTTTCCCCTTTAGTAGTAATTTCCTTTTACCCATCATTAAACAGTGTGAACAACTTCGGTGGCAGTGAAACTGGTGTATTTACTCTTACCAGATTTCGTGATTACTGCATCTCTTGATCCAAGGGGGGAAGCCCTGCCCTGCCTCGTCCGGCCACGGACGGGAGCAGACGGGCTCGCCATTGGCCCGGGCACGCACGCGTCCCGCGCTGCGGGGGCCCTGTGCTCTTTTTAAGCGCCTCCCGGCGCTCGAAACCGGCGTGTGCGACGCTTGGGCTGCTGGGGCTTGTAGTCCCTGGCCGGCGTCCTCACTCGCGGCCGGGACCGGGACTTGGAAAATGCCCACTTGACTCTGTTGGCGGTGGCGGCAGCAATCACCACTGACACAGATGGCAGGCGAAATGTGGACAAAGCAAAGCAAGGCACCAGGTGAGTTCGGCTCCCCTTTGGCATTCACATTCCTTTCTGGGTAAGAAAACATGGGATTCATGCAAGCCCACCACCCAGTATTTCACTGTGCCTCTAAGTTTCAGAAATGCCCAGGGTTGGTAGGGTTCCATGGTTCCTGGCAGATCCACAGCCCAAACAGTGCAGCCATTCACTATGACAGAGAGAGTTACCTCCTTTCTTCCAGCCTTTAGGTCAAACCTATGCCCAAAAGAATGAAAAATTTCCTAGCTATCGTAACAAAGTTTCAATTCTATTAAGGACTCGGAGGCGAGGATTATGCCTTCTTTCCTAACTTTATTTAGCAACAGCCATGTAATATGAAACAAGAAACTACTTTTCCCATGGTACATCGGGAAAAAACTGTAGTTCAAACAACCAATGAGAACATCATTGTCAACCAGTCAACACATAGATAGTCCCATATAGTCCTTTCTCCTTGTCCCCTCGTCCTCTTTCGAAGCGCGGAGTCAGCCAAATGATCACCATCATGTATCCTTTTTGTTAGCATCAGAACCTGCAACAATAAGGACAATTGTCACCACAAAAGGTCTTCCACTACTAAAAAACCTGTGGAAAGATATCTATCACCAATTAGTCATATACTGTAAACCAAAGTAACATCCAAATACATGGTTAAATCCAAGAATTACTTATGCCAATACGGGGAGGGAGATCTCCTTGAAGGAATCTCTAGGGTGGGATAATCCTCGCCTCCGAGTCCTTAATAGAATTGAAACTTTCCGTTACGATAGCTAGGAAAGTTTTCATTCTATGTCAGGACTGGAGGCGAGGATTATGCTAGTTTAAAGCTTGTTGACCACCAAATGCGCCATGTTAAGCACTGGTTTGAAATAAAACCTTTTAAAGGTGGAGTCCGAAGACCAATCTGCCGCGTTTAGGATATCTTCCAAACGGGCGCCCAAACCGACAGCATTAGAAGCCATCGCACCTCTAGCCGAGTGTGCCCCAAAAATCCTGAGATCTATCCCGGCTTCCTGCATCACCCATCGAACCCACCAAGCAATAGTGGGAGAAGAGACCGCCCTAAAAGGCTTACGGAGAGCAATGAGTAGTTGCCGTTCTCCGGGTGGACGGAGTTCCTCAGTCATCTCCTCATATGCCTTAAGGCATCGCACTACGCATAGCTTTGGAGCCTCTGGAAACTCTGGATAGGAAATAACTCTTGTGTGGCATTTTGTCCTCCTATGCAAAGTAAAGGTGACACCAGTTGGGGAAAAAATTCGGCCTGTGACATCCAATGCTTTTACATCAGAGACACGGCGACAAGAAATTAGACAAAGCAACATCGCCAGCTTGGCTGACAACTCCTTCCTGGAAAGAAAACGGTTAGGTTGCCACGAGAAGAAAAGATTAAGGACCTGGTTGACATCCCAAAGGGATGAATAGCGAGGTTCCGGAGGAAGAGAAAGTCTGATACCGCGAAGTAATCTGCAGACTAATGGATGTTCGCCCACCGCTGCATAATTAGAGGATGAGGAACCTGGTCTGGACTCTTGAGGAGAGTCGGAAATTGGTGGAGTAGGATTGGAGAATCCCAGGAAAGTTCCTGAAGAACCGGAAACCATACTTGAGACCTCCAGAGAGGGGTGACCAGAACCACCTCTGCCTTTTGCCTCCTGACTTGTGCTGTCACTCTTGTGATCATCGCAAACGGGGGGGAACGCATATCCTTTCTCCAGACTCCAATCTTGGAGAAACGCATCCATGGCTAAAGCCAGCGGGTCCGGTCTCCAACTGAAGAAGCGAGGAAGTTGATGATCCAGTCTCGAGGCAAAAAGGTCTATTGAAAAAGGACCCGAGCAAGAATTCAGGGTTGCAAACACTTCCGGGTCCAGCTTCCAGAGACTGGCATCCCTGAGATTGCGAGATTGGAAGTCTGCCTCCTGGTTCTCGCAGCCCGGCAAATATTCCGCCGTGACCGAGACCTGATGGTCCAGGCAATACTGCCAAAAGGCCGCTGCCAGGTCCGATAGAGCCCTCGAACGAGTGCCACCCAAGTGATTGATGTAACGGACTGCAGACACGTTGTCCATCTTCAGGAGGACACACGATTGAATAGAATCCTTTGTCCAACAACGCACTGCGAAGGAACCCGCTAAAAGGTCTAGGCAATTTATGTGTAAGCGTTGTTCTTCTGGCGACCACAAGCCTCCCATGGAAACTGCGCCGCATCTGGCCCCCCAGCCTGTCCTGCTGGCATCGGACTCTATAACTAAATCTGGTGTTGAACCGAAGATCGCTCGGCCATTCCAAGACTCCATGTGGCACAGCCACCACTGGAGCTCTTCTCGAGACTCCTCGGAAAGAGACACCTTGTGAGAGTAAGGGCAACCCCTTCGAAGATGGGACGCTTTCAGATGTTGAAGGGCCCTGTAATGTAAGGGACCCGGGAAGATGGCCTGGATCGATGGAGAGGAGGCCTACCACTCGAGCTATCTGCCTGAGCGTCACTTCAGGCCTGGACAGAGTAAGTCTCAATTCGTGACGAATTTTCGCCACCTTCCTGGACGGAAGACTTAAGGTAGAGGAGGTGGAGTCTATCACGAATCCTAAAAACGTTATCGACTGAGATGGAGTCAAGAGAGATTTTTTCTCGTTTATTACAAATCCGAGGCTCTGTAAAAGATTCACTGCCAGGTGAAGATGTGAGAGGAGCCTCCGGGAACAAGAATCCATAAGGAGCAGATCGTCTAGGTACACCATCAGTCGCACTCCTCGAGTCCTGAGGTGCTCCACCACCGGTTTGAGAACCTTGGTAAAGCACCACGGGGCAGAGGAGAGACCGAACGGAAGGGATGCAAACTCGTAAGTCTGACCCTTCCAGGTGAACTGTAGGAATATCCGGTGAGGAGGAAAAATCGGGACTACCAGATATGCATCTTTGACCATCCAATCCAGAAGCCTCAGGACATCTCTGAGAAGGTGGATCCCTTCCATTTTGAAATGGTGATAAACCACCCACTCGTTGAACTCGCTCAGGTTTATTACCGGCCTTTGGCCACCATCGACCTTTTCGACGAGAAAAATATTGCTGATGAACCAGTTGGGTGTGGGTAGGTAGGCAGAATAGCGCCTTTGGAAAGAAGAGAGACTACTTCTTGATCTACCAGAGTGGCATCTTGATGAGAAAACCGGTGCGTACGAGGACGCCCTCTTTGTATAGGATTCCCGAGGAACTCTAAATGGAATCCCTGAACCGTTTGTAGGACCCATGCATCCCTTGTGATGTAAATCCACGCTGGGAAATAATTCACCAGACGCCCCCCTAATTTTAAATGGGAAGAAGGGAGTACACTCACCGGGACTTGCGGCTGAATTCGCTCCTCTGTATCCTCTACCCTTGCCACGGCGTCCTCTTGTAGGGTAGAAATTGCCGAACCTTTTCTGGTCCTGATACTGTCGGGGGCCTTGTCCCTCCTGCTGGTACTGGTTTGCATCACGGCCGGTCGAGCGACCCCTGCCTCGACCGGCCCCGCGGAAAACCCGAGGAAACACTCTCTTGATCATTGTTTGTGCCTTATCCAAGGACGTGAAAGTGTTAACGAACTTTCAGAGTTCTTTAACAAATGGTTCTCCAAAGAGTCCACCTTGTGCGACAGCACCCGCTTCAGAATCTGCTAAATCCCCCAATTTTGGGTCCACTTTTATGAGGAGAGAGCGGCGTCTCTCAGTTGATAGGGCACAGTTTGCATTGCCCAGAAAATATTATCGCTCGCTGAGCCCACCCTGAAAGGGTCTTGGGGGAAATAAGTGCACCAGAAATCTTGGCCTCCTCCGCCATGTCAAGTATTTTAGTTAAGGGCCCTAAGGCATCCAGGAGTTTATCCTGGCATGCGCGCCATGAACGATCTATCCCCTTTTTGGGGTCCTTCATGAAGTTCTGCAAGAAGGTGGCCATGCGTGGATCAATCTCGGGGGTCAAGGCCACTTTCCCCTCTAGAGAAGGGCGAGGACACTCCGCACATTGGCAATTCCGAGCCTCTTTTTCAAGTGGTCTACGTATGCGACTTGCTACATAGCAAGCGACCTTATCGGCCGGTGCCCATTCAGAGGACCGGGGATGGATTATATCCTCCGGGTCCAGCATGTCTGATATATTAGCTGAGGTAGATGGACGGGAGGAGCCATCGAGACCAGACGGACCAGGAACAATGTCAGGGTCTCCTGCACCCTTAGGGGTAGAAGGAAGAGTGGCAGGGGGCAAACCCCCATTCCCTGGAGGTAAAGCGGGTTCAGCCACCATAAAAGCTTGGCGTAGCCTATCAAAGGCATCCAAATCCACCCCTGCTTCACGAGTACGTTTCGCAGGGGGGCCCGCTAGGTCAACAGAGACAGGTGTAGGGGCAGGCGGTACGGACGCGGGAGGTGGAACCAGTTTATCAAATGCCTGGGCAATTTGGCAGGAAAGTCTCTCCTCCAAAGGAGTCATAGCTTCCTCCACTGCCCTATATATCGAGGCATCCACCGCGTCATAAAAATCGTCATCCCACGGGAGATCCGCCATTGGATCCGCCACTCCCTGGGAATCATCTTAATACTCCATTTTTAATTAACCCCAAAATAAGGTGAAGCAAAGAGCAGGGTAGTAACTGCGTAAGAAAGTCTGGGTGGCAGACCGTTAGCCCTTTATAAAGTGGCCCTTTTTATGGGGGACTGGGTGCCAGTCCAAATAATTAGTGCGAGAATGTCTCTGTTTTGATGGTAGGTCTCAGCCCTGGGACACAGCCTGGAGCAGACACAATTAATCAGCAGTTGTTAGTAAAATTAAGCCAGAGGGTAAAGTGTCCCAGACAGAGTGCCAATTATGGCCAATACCTGACCTCAATGAGGCGTCTGAAAGAGATTCCCATACAGACTCTGCCAAAAATAATACAAAACAGAGCGTAGGTTAAAGATCAGCTCGTGGTACAGAGACGCGATCTACAGACCCTTCACGGGCGTCTCCCTCAACCGGCATACAAGCAGCGGGAAGCGCGCGAATGATGAAATTCCTCTGAGAGGAATTCGAAGGCCCCGCCGCTCCCGCTGCGCCTCTCGCGCCCTCTGGGGGCCAACTGCGCTCCAGGCACGGGACGCGTAAGAGCGAAAACCGCTCTCGCGTCCTGAACTGCCCGCTGCGGCTAACACAGCAAAGAAACGGGCAATAAGAGAACAACACGGTAACAACTGTAACGCATACCTGAAAGGAAGCAAAGTCAATAAAGCAATCTTTTCACAAAAGCCAAAATATCATACAAAAAGAAACAATGACTCGAGAGTCGTGACGCGCTTAAAAACAAAGCGGTGACGGCTCGAATCACGTACAATATATAAACAAATCTTAACAATCAATCTGAAGAGAGAAAACCACAGAGTACTTATCTTGGCTGCGCAGCAGCGAAGAAAGAGGACAAGGGGACAAGGAGAAAGAACTATATGGGTCTATCTATGTGTTAATTGGTTGACAATGATGTTCTCATTGGTTGCTTGAACTACAGTTTTTTCCCGATGTACCATGGGAAAAGTAGTTTCTTGTTTCATATTACATGGCTGCTGTTAAATAAAGTGAAGAAAGAAGGCATAATCCTCGCCTCCAGTTCTGACATAGAATCAAAATTCCTTGTAAGTCCTCTGGGGGACGGAAAGACTGTTGGTGCTTTAGGGGTGGTGCGGCGGCTTGATGCCAGGGCATCTAGTACCCCCACCAATTCTATCTATTTTGTTTTTTAAATTGATCCTTGAATCCAGTGGGTTTTCTGCTTCCCTTCACCACCAGGGTGCAGATTGGGGGTAAACCCTCCATTCTTACCTCTTGGGGGAACAGAAAGACTCTTGAGGCTTTAACGGTTGGGGGAAAGGCCTGAAGTGGGTTGGTCCCCAACTCTAATCTTTTTTTATACATTATCCCTTTGTCTAGTGAAGTTTCTGCCCCTGCGGTGGGCAGACTGTTGTTAAATCCCACCAATCTGCGTACAAAGACTGCTAAAACTTATAGGGGTGAGATGATGTCCAGTACCTGAATGAGCTGCCCCACCCCATTTTTTTTTTTTTTTTTAGAAACATATTTTATTGCGTCGAGTGTCCAATACGATGCAGAGCTCTGTAACCCAGAAGCTATCTGCTACAGTTTAAAGTACAAAAGGTTGGCATTGACATTTAACATATACATTTTCAGGAAGGAACAATAAAACGTAATTTAAAGAACTCCCCCCCCATTGCACTGTCTCAGCACTGCATCCCAGGCACCACCTCCACTCCCACCACATCAATAACAGTTCCCGCTTAACCACTGGTCCCTTGCACCACAGTCCTGCGCAGTCATCTCAAGGCCGTAGCATCTCTAGAGGAAATGGGCTCCAGGTATAGGCCTCGATAGTCTGCCCATCGCTTCCAGATCTTTGGGTGCTTTTGCGGGCAACCCCGTGCCATAAATATAGGAATCTCCAATCCCATGTTAAAATCAAGACCGTTTTTCCAGGCTGACAAGGAAGGTGGGACCTCTGCCTTCCACTTTCGTGCAATATCTCGTTTAGCTAGTGTAAGTCCCAATAGCATTAGATGGCGTTTATAAATATTTCCCCCAACACCCTCTATTATATGTAAAAGCACTAGTTTAGGCGGGAAGGGGAGCTCCCACCCCAACACCTCTGCTCGACAGGCCATAACCCCCCGCCAGAACCTTACGAGCGCTGTACACTGCCATACCGTATGAATTAGAGTGCCCTCTTCCTGACCACAACGTAGGCAAGTCGGGGATGCCACCAGACCTGCCCTCCACAACCTGACCCTTGTATAATACACCCGGTGTAGGTAATTAAATTGGATTAGCCGGAGCCGCATAGCAATCGCGGCCTCCCGAGGGGAGGCCAACGCCTCCGTCCACTCATCTCCATCCAATGGTCGGAGGTCTCCCTCCCATGCCTCTCTAAGTTTATCTAGTGTGGTGGGACAATTTGTCACTAGGGACTGATACATTTTGGAGATTTTATGGTCTTGTAGGTCTCCCATGAACAGTTTGGCTTCAATAGGGCTAAAATCAGGGAGGGACTCCAGTCCCGTAATACTGGGGAGGATAGCATGCCTAAATTGAAGGTATTTATAAAATTGGGTCTTTGGCACCTGATATTCCTGCTGGAGATCTTGAAAAGACTTCAGAACCGTGCCCCGCATCACATCTCCTAAGGTAGAGACCCCTATATTATCCCAGCCCCGGAAGCCCGCTAGAGCAGCTAATCGTGGTAGTCTCCCATTAGACCATAGTGGAGTCTCCTTCGACAACCTGCCCCACCACCCCATCTTCCGCAAAGCCTGCTTCCACACCTGGAATACCACCCTTGTGGCCGACGGCAGAGTATTACGCAGAGAGGCCGAGTATAAGATAGTATGTAAAGTGGTAGTCCCCATGCATCTCCGTTCCACCGCATATGCGGGGTCTGTCCTGTCCCCATACCACCATTCATTCAATATCAAAAGGTGCGAGGCCATATAATCTGATTGGACATCCGAGGTGGCCAATCCTCCACAGTATGTTGACTGAAAGCAAGTCCGCAACGCCACTCTGGGTGCCTTTCCTGCCCACAAAAACTGACCCAGGGCCGAGTTGACCTGGCGAAACCACGAAGAGGGGACGGGGTATGGATAATTCTGCAATTGATAGAGCAGGCGCGGTAGCGATACCATCTTGAAGATGGCCGACCGACCAGGAATAGAGAGGGGCATGTGAGACCAGGCTCTCAGCTCCTCGCGTACCCGCGCCCAAACCGGGACTATGTTGCGATCCCAGGACACACTTGATAAGTCGGACAGGAAGACTCCCAGGTACTTCACTCCCAATGTAGTAACCTGCACTGCCGAGGCCCAAGTGCCCAGTTCCATTTGTTTCCCCAGTATCCACAGAGTGGATTTACAGGGATTCATGAACAAACCTGACAATTCCCCAAATATTTGCATGATACGAAGCAGCCTCGGCCCTGTCCGGTTAACATCTGTCAAAAAGAATAGGACATCATCGGCATATAATGCGATGCGGTCCGATAGCCCCTGGGCCGATTCAAAGCCTGCCAATTGCGCATCCATCCGCACCCATGCCGCCAAGGGCTCCATTGCCAAGGCAAAAAGAAATGGTGACAATGGGCAACCCTGCTGGGTACCCCGTCTAATAGAGAAGGTGAAGGAAGTAGACCCCGCGATACGGACCGAAGCCGTGAGGTCCGTATATAACAGTTTTAAATAGGACAAGAAGCGTGTACCCATATTTAAGCGATCGAGAAGGGCAAATAAATACGTCCAGCTAAGGGAATCGAATACCATATCCATATCTGCCAGTAGGAGTGCGGCTGGCTCACCCAAACCCCAAATAGTGGCAATGGCAATATGCGCTCGACGAATATTGTGTCGCGTCGCTCTCTGAGGCATGAATCCTGCCTG
Organism: Calotriton arnoldi; assembly: GCA_963921515.1. Classification (NCBI taxonomy): domain Eukaryota; kingdom Metazoa; phylum Chordata; class Amphibia; order Caudata; family Salamandridae; genus Calotriton; species Calotriton arnoldi. Next base: position 1,023,187 of record CAWUFW010004174.1, read on the forward strand.
GTCTGGATGGATCAGGGAAGTAATATGGGATTGGAGACGGTTGGCCAGAGCCTTAGCCAATATTTTAGCCTCTATATTCAATAATGAAATAGGCCGGTATGAAGTGTGTTGGTCTGGGGGTCGGCCCGGTTTATGAAACACAACCACCTCGGCATGCCTCCAGTCCCGCGGGAGGCAGCCACGTTCCCGTGCCTCCTCAACCACCCTAAGGAGATGGGGTCCCAATTTCATGGAATATCTCTTAAAAAACACATGGGAACCCATTAGGGCCTGGGGCTTTCCCGGAGTTTAAGTCTCCTAGGGCTGTACACAGCTCTTCTTCCGTAAGCGGAAGGTCTAGTTCTGCTCGAGCCTCATCGGAGAGGGTCCGGGGCAGAAGATCCCCTAAGAAGCGGTGCACCATATCTTCTGGTAAGGATTCCTTCGGGGTATATAGTTCCGCGAAATAATGTGCAAAGCTCTCCGCAATCGAAGAGGGATCCCCGAGAATCTGCCCATCAGGTCCTGATATACTGGGAAGAACCAGGGGGCACAAGGCCCCCTGGCACAGATGATGGAGTAGCTTGCTATACTTATCCCCCACTGGTAAATCCTGCTACGGGACGCCAACCACGCCAATCAGGCCTCATCCATCAACAAATCTGCATGCGTCTGTCTCGCTATCAGCAACTGACGGCGCGCCAGGCCTCCCCCCCTCCTCCCTACTGTCCCGCTCAAGTTCCATGATATGGGCCTCAGACCGCAGCAGCAACTCCTTCTGGGCTCGACGTGCCGCGGAGCAATACGATATATCTATGCCCCGTATGGTCGATTTCATTGCCTCCCATAGGGGTTCAGCTGCGGCCACCGACCCTACATTAAACTCCAAATATTGGTCAATTGCCTGCCCTATATGTTCTCTATACTTCTCATCCTGCAAATTCCATGGGGAGAGACGCCATCGAAAGGGTGGCCTCGCAAGGCCCAATTGCATCATAAGCGCAACCGGGGAATGATCAGATAGCCCCCTCGAGAGAATTTCTGCAGCCCTCACTCTACTAGCTGCACCTGATGGCACAAATATATAATCTAGTCTGGAAAATGATTCGTGCATTGCTGAGAAATATGTGTAGCCCTGTTCCTCACCATGCAGCCTACGCCAGGAATCTACCCAGCCCAAACCTGATGCTAGGGCATATAGTTTGGTGGTTTGACAAACTATGGGCTGGCCACCCTGTCTCCATCTATCCCTAGCTATATCCATCACATCATTCCAATCTCCTCCTATAATTGCCAGCCCATCCGGTATGTCTGCCCACAGGGTCGTAAGACGCTCAACCAATGTCCAGGACAATGGCGGGGGGGCGTAGACACTACCCAATACCACCTGTTCCTCATAGATAGTGCCCTTGATGAAGATGTACCTCCCTTGAGTATCTGCCCACGTCTTGGAGTGTTTATATGGGACCCTACGGTGGACAAGAATGGCAACCCCCCGGGATCCCCTCGTGAAACCAGAATGAAACACTTGCAAATAACCATATCTATGAAAGCATACGGCCTTTGTTCCCAGTAGGTGCGTCTCCTTCAGCATCAGGATGTCCGCCCGATAGCGTTTGGCCTGCTGGAGTATGGCCCCCCTTTTCACTTTGTCCAACGCTCCCCTGACATTCCAACTCACAATCCGGAGATCTCCTGCATGGGTCTGCAACCTAGCTGTGGGGGCGGCCATCTATAGAGCCGGTAACATTAATGATCAGGACAAGAAACAACCAGTAAGCAAGCAGTGATTCAAAGTATCGGTGATGCAGAGCAATTAAGTAGTAAGAATATCCCAGGTCACAATATATAAAACAATCATCATCTAAAGTGCAAGAAGTTACCCTACATAACAGTGATCCAGTGCAAACAAACAACATAAACAGCCCAACTACCCCCTCCCCAATACCTCAAAACTGCTGAAGTATCTGTCGCGGCGAAGGTGGCATGCGGGCCCAACAGGAGCCCCCCGCCCGCCCCCGCCAATGGATCCCCTGAAACCCACCCATAGTCAACGGGCTTTCCCCCGGACTATTGAAAGTCAAGCGAGGGTACTAGCCCCTACTCTCGCTTCGTCGGTCAGAGCGGATAATCTCCAAAATTCCCCAACTGAGAGAGTTCCATTGTATTTACGAGGCCGAATTCCCCGGCCGAGTCGCCGAGGCAGATCTGCCGGCGTCACTATGGGACTGAGAGCGACGTCTGGATCTTGATCTTCTGGTCCCCTTAAGTTTGGGCTTGGGTGGTTTACGAACCACCTTGCTAGACGAAGAGTCTGACTCCAGCCTGGGCGGCGTGTGTGGCCGGGCCCTCACCGTTTCTTCCGTCCAATTAAAGACATCTTCGGGTGACTCAAAAAATAATGTACGTGACTGATAGACCACTCGCAGTCTGGCGGGATACAGGAGAGCATATGGCAGCTTCAATTCTCGGAGGCGAGCCTTGGCCGCCATAAATGACTGCTGTTTCTGCTGGACCAGTCTGGTATAGTCCGGAAATATAAGGATACGAGTGTTCTCAAATTGAAGGGGTTCTTTAAGTCGGGCCTGTTTCAGAATAGCGTCTCTGTCATGATAATTTAGGATCTTGGCAATGACAGGTCTTGGCCTGGCCCCCGGGGGCGGCCTCTGCATAAGGGCCCTGTGTGCCCGTTCGATAACGAAGCAACGAGACATCGATTCCGGGGGAAGCCAACTTACGAGCCACTTGGTCAAGAACTGTTCCATGTCTCCCCCCTCACATCCTTCAGGGAACCCCACAAAACGCAGATTACTTCTCCTAGCCCTGCCTTCTGCATCTTCAACCCGTGAAGCCAGGCCTCTGGTGATAGTTTCCAGCGTCGCCACTTTTTTTTTCAAGGTGGTAACAGAGTCCTCCACCTCGGAGACCCTAGTCTCGGCCTCAGTAATTCGCTCCGTCGCGTTCCGCAGATCCTGTCGGAGGAGTAGTACTTCAGAGCCCACCTCCCCGATTTTAGTTTCCAAGGCGGTTCTGGACTGTGTGATGGCCGCCATGAGGGCTGCATTATCCGGGACACCATCCTGAGCGCCCCCCTGGTCAGTCGCTGTGGCCCCCGGTCCAGTGTAGCGATCCAACGTGCTTTGTTTAGCCGAGCCTCCCGTCGGCTTATCTTTCGTCATTGTGGCGTCAAGGCTCCAATACAGTTAAGGGACGGCAAGACAGGCCCCCAGACGGGATCCCGGGCCCAACTATAGCAGCAAAATCCAAGACGCGCAGGCCCTTCTCCTGCTCAGTCTCACCCCGCTTTGGCCGGGTCTAGTATGACGACTCCTGAGGAGGTAGAACACGGGCGGAGACCTCCCACCCACAAGCCGCACCGAGTGCTCACCCGGCCGCTTCCGCAGGCAGTCGACTCTCCCCCCTCTCCCCCCCTAACGGGTGCCCCACCTTCCTCCAAATGACCGGGATAGTGCCCAATCCATCCCGCACGTGGAGTCACTCTGGTGTCTCCAACACCACGTCTCCACAGGCCGCCTCTGTCAGGGACGGCGCCCACATGTAATAAGGGCAATCACTATCCGCCAGGGCTGCTTACAGTTCGCACAATGCACCGCCCGAGGCCCAGCGTGCAGCCCCACTCACGCGCTGCTCCAATACTCCCCCCACACCGGCAGGCCAGAATCAGGCAAAGTAGGGCTCTGGGTCAGGCACTCCAGTATACTAAATGGCCGTATCAGCTCTCCACGGCACTGACTTCAATGGCCTGTGGGGACCAAATGATTCACCTCCAATCTTCTGGCCTCCAACACACACACCACAGCAGGCAGCTAGAGGCCACGTGCAGGCCGGCTCACAAGCACCCAGCCTGGGTGCTGCGCGACTTCAGGGGCCCCACCAGAGATGTCCCGGATTCCCAGGAGTGCCGCACCCTCCTCCAGTCCCCGGCGTGTCAGCCCAACCTCCTCACGCGGCCCGATCCAGCTGCCGAAATTCAACGAGGGAATGCGGGGGAGAGAGGGAACCAAGGGCCCCACCCTGGATGTCCCAGACTTCCAGGGACGCCGAGCCCTCCTCTTGTCCCCGACGCGGCTGCTCAACCTCCTCACGTGGCCCGACCATGCCGCCGATATCCTGCGAGGGGATGTAGGGGGAAGGGGACCCAAAGCACTCACCGGACCGCCACCGACAATTACTGCTCTCGCCGGCACTGCACTCACCGCAACCCCCGTCTCACGCCTCCAGGGGCCAAATCAATGCACACCGCGACTTCAGGGCCCCACAAGAGATGGCCCGGACTTCTAGTGGTACTGCACCCTCTCCCGGCGTGTCCACCAAGCCTCCTCGCGCGGCCCGATCCGGCCGCCGGGATTCAGCGAGGGGATGCGGAGGGGAGAGGGAACCACGGGCCCCACCAGAGACGCCCCGAGCTCCTAGTGGTGCCACACCTTCCTCTCGTCCCTGCGTGGCAGCCCAACCTCCTCGCACGGCCCGATCCGGCTGCCGAAACACAGCGAGGGGATGCAGGGGAACTAGCACACTCACCAATCTGCCGCCGCTGATTCCATCTCGCGCAGACACCGCAATTGCCGCAGCCCCGGCCTCAAGGCCGCCCCCAGAGGCCAAACCAGCGGCCCGACAGGCACTCCTCTCACGAAGCACATCTGCACTTCGAATCCGTCATCAGCAGCTCCGGCTGCCGCCCAGTCGACTCCGCCTCGAGCTCGCCTGTCGGGCCACCAGGCCGCACACTCCAGTAGATGCCTCCAAATGTCGCGGTCTCGGCCGATTATGCTATCACCGCGTTCCCACTGGTTCCTCTCTCGCTCTGGGGACGTTTCAGCGAAAATAATGCCGACTAGGCAGGATAAATGTCGGATATTGAAGACGGGCTCTGCGGAGCTCGCCTAAGGCACGTCCACCATGCTGGATCGCTAGGCCACGCCCCCCCCCATTATTTATTTTTAATATATTCTTGTTTCTAGTTGGCTTTCTGCCCCTCCAAGGTAAGAATACTGGGGATAAATCCCCTAATCTGGCCCGTCCTGGTGGGCAGAAATATTGCGGAGCCCTCTAGTGATGGAGGTAAGGTCTAATGTCAAGGCTACCATCCCTAACTTATTCTTTTTAAAATACAAGCCATTCCTTGTTGGCTAGTGGGTCTTCAGTCGATTGAGCAGATTGGGGTAAGCCACCCAATTTGGCCCAGAGAGTAGAAATATTCGGTTTTATTTTTATTTTTAAGGGGGGAGCATATTCCCAGGGTGTCCGCTCCCCGCAAAGGCAGTTCCTGGCGCCTGGTGGGTGATCCCTGCTTGAGAATCATTATCATTCAGTGATCTCCAAGCACAGTTCCTCTAGGCAGAGGTGTCGCAGGAAAGAGGACATTGTCCACTTTTTAGTGGTAACCCTCTTGCATTGAGGTCCTCGACGGCTGAGGTATACCTAATAGCACTGACTGGTTTCATCTTCATTGTGTGATGTCAGCGTGCTTTGCAGGTTGATCCTCATGTAACAGAAGAAGCTCTTCCCTCAGTTCCAGAGTTTATCCTCAAAAAAGAAAATGCTTCCAGTGCTTGCACCAGAAGGATTTTCTGCCTCTGTGTGGAGTATGAGACATTCACAACCACTGCACTACAAAAGTAATGTGGAGGACGGCCTTCACTTCGAAGCAGTTAACAAATTTAACTAGTTAACAAAAATACGTTTTTTTCCCCAAAGCTTTTGAATGATTTCTGCTACAATATATGTACTTAAGCTAGATGTAAAACGTTTGTTAGCGTGTGAATGTGTTTTTCTAATATTTAATTTTACAAGACATTCTAACATTTCTTCATATTAACACATACACTGTATTACATTATGAAAAAATAATTAGATGTATTACCACATTGTAAAAATAAATTAACATATTAAATCAACAAACTAAATATTTGATCTTAAAATTAAGAAACTATAATTCTCAGTACACACATACCATGCATTACATAAACAGTGGTAATGTAATTATATTATTTTTATATAGTGATAATGTGTTTACACAATAACATTGCTAATGCAGACAAAACCAAATGCATATGTCAGATATGTTTCAAGAATAGTTTGCATGATATTATATTTCAAAAGTATTTCTGTTCAGTTTAATACACGATTGTGTTGAAACTTTTAACATTCAATAAGCATCTCAAACTATACATCCCTATTCATACTACTATTTGAAACGTTGTCTACAATTACTATATAATATTTATTTATAAAAAATATAATTGTGTCCAAAATGTGAGTATTTAATGCAACTTATAATTAGGCCTGGGCGGTAAATTCCGTTCCGCTCGCGGAATTTGCGGAATTTGGGTAATTTCGCGTTCCGCAGAGAACGCGGAATTACCCAAAATTCCGCGATCCGCAGCTTCGCGAAATTTTTTGCTTGTTCGCGCTTTCAAAATGCGTGTTCGCGAGATATTTCTCCCCGAGCACGCAAACAGCGTTCGCGAACAGGAAAAAAGCATCGCGAACGGGCGGAACAAGCAATTCCGCGTGTTCGCTGAACTTTTGCGTGCTCGCGGAGATTTTTTACCGTTTCGCGGAGCTTTGCGTAGCGCAACTACGCAAATTCCGCCCACCCCTACTTATAATTACAGAACAATGAAAAACAGTATCCTGGTCACCAGAGAGACAGGATAAATAAGCTATGGTTGGCATGAGGCGTACAAGCCACCATGTTTATTCAACAGCATGTAGAAAATACACACCAATGAGAAATATATATTAGAACACAGCACATCAAACAAATACTTCTGGCATAAAATGATTTTGGCTTTCTTATATTTCATTTAGATATTACATCTCACCAGTTGCTAAATTCATATATGTCATGCACATCTGAGCACGCAGTTCTTTTCAAAATGGTGTTCTATATTTTAATTGGGTGTTACAAACAACAATTTCTATTTTCAAATCTTATCTCATGAAAGTTGTGTCTGTACACATGCAGAAAGTCCTCTACTTCCATGTGGGGTTTGGAACGTTAATTGTTAGAAAGGCAAAGTTCTATGTTTACAGAAGAACTGCACATTTGTTAAGCATAATCAAAAAGCATGTAAAACTAACATCACAGAATGACAGAGTATTGGAATAATGCACCAGTAACCACTTGCATTCAAACAACATGCATTCATCTAATATTTGATATTGCTAGCTTACCAGTGTCTGATCATGGTTCAATGGATCCACACATAACTCCATTGTAAGGCAGCAGATGAAAAGATGAATTGGCCTATGAAGAAACAACAAAATCATAATTATACAAATAATTTTATTAAGACCATAATAATTCCCCTACAATGAAAACACCGATAGTCTAATTTTTACTTTTTTAATTCACATATAAAAACAATAACACCCACATGGATGAACATACTATTAGTCAAAGATGAGTCCTATCAAATCTTTTCTGACTTCATGGCTATATTCTTGATCACTGTCATCATGCTGTCATACAACACCAACATCACCTTCGGGCTGTGTCATCATCAGTTATAAGTGGTATGCTTCTCCATAGGTCCATCTTGTGCAGCATACAGCAGACCACCTTAGTTAAACTGAAGTTGGCAGTAGAGTACATTGAAGTGGTTTTATCAAGACATCTCAAGTGGTCCTTCACACAGTCAAAAGTACATTCCATAGGCCCTGAGTTACGGACATGTGTTTCATTATAATAGCCCTCCCCTGGTGTTGCTTGATCACATGAAGGCCATTATTGACTGGGTTAGCCTGAATTCCTTGCAATAAATATATGAAATTATAATTAGATTTCGAAATACTTTACAAATGTCTAAATTAAATATTATAAAATCAGTTTTTTTAAATCCAGGCTTTACTTTAGTACTAGGTCTGACATCTGTTGTGGTACACTACTGTTGTGAAGCACCATTGAGTCATGAGTTGAGCAAACCACCTGCACATTGATTGAGTGAAACTTCTTTTGATTGCGGTACACCAGCTCTTGGTTATGATTTGGAACCAAAGCTACGTGGTTACTATCAATAGCACAAACCACATGTGAAATTCCACCTACAGCATAGAACTCTGCCTTGATGTTGTTAATGTTTTGCTGGACCAATGGGGAAGTAGACATATTATTGCAAATGCACAAGCATCACTGCTAGGAAATGCGTGAGGACAGCAGAAAATATTTGTTGTTCAGAAATGCAGCAGTTGAAATATTATCTGAAATAAGTTCAACTTTCAAGACATTTTCCATTGCCAATATTGTGTTGTAGTCTAATCTTTTTTCCTAATTATGCATCTTTCTTGCAAGGTGTGGAGATCAGAGCTTTGCTTGTAGACATTGTCAATACGTAGCCGACAAAGCATCTTTCTCCACTGGTGAGAAGGATGATTCATATGATCATAAATATAATATAAATGTATTTATTGACTTTTCTTTTTGTTCTTTTCTTTTTGAATCCTCATCAAGATTAGGGCGATCTCTGACTCAGCATCATATTTTAATCTTTGGACTCCAGTCTGGGAAAAACTAAACCCACTTCACTGGGGGCCCCCATTTTCAAACCATATAACTGTTAATTTGCTCCATAAATTTCCAAACATCTTTATATTATTGTCAAAAGTTAGTTTGTGCTTCATCACCCATTAACTACCTTATTGCTTGCCATAAAGTGATTTTCCCAAATTTTTGTGAAAATTAGCTACAGTCAATATTCATTGATGAAGTACATACAACACAGTAAAAGAAACATAACTAACAAGATATTCTTAAAAGTAATGTATATCAATAAAATATTCAATATATTATATTTGCAGACTTTGTGTCAAAGGATTTGATGTACCATGAAAAATATTTCACTTTACATTATGCATTCGTACAAAGAACATTCTAAGACATTTTAGTATATGATCATATATTTTAAATAATTCTTAACATATACCTTACTATCATTTTTTAGTTAAAATAATATTTTAAGTTAAAGATGTTAAATGTAAAAATATATTACTACTTCTTTCTTTAATATTATATCTATTAAAAATTATAAATCCTATGAAACATATTGGCTGGATGTGAACATGAGTTCACTCGTTACTCACAAGGATTCTTAGAAACTATACAAGTTTTTTTCCTTTTATTTTGCTCAAATTTTTTTTAGGCAGAAGACTATTTGCTTCTTTTCTTCCATGGTGCCAGTCTGGTTGGTAGTGAACCAGACTCTTTGTTAAAGAGAACACAAGTAAGTATTTGTGAGAAAACCAAATAATAATTATGATAATAAAGTATTTTATTTTGACTTTTTCTTATCTTTTCTTGGTTACTTTCTCTCTGTTTTCTAATGGCAGCAATATTTCTCTTTCCTTTATCCATCAAAAAAAGGGAAAACAATGACTTCAACCTTCATTCTTATTTTATTCAGGAAATGTGTCTCAGTCAAATTATGTTTATCCTTACCATTGAATCTAGGATTTTCTCAGCCCTATTTCTTTCTTTTTTTCTCCTCTACTTTATGAGGGTAAGGTTGCTTTCCAAGTTACAATTCACAAACTAACTAGCATCCACAGGTCACATTAGAGATGATTAAAATAAATACTGTCCACTCGCACTTGCCAGGCTGTTATCTCTCTTGTGTGTTTCATGCTTAATCAAGTACTTCTATTTCTGGCAAAATGTGTGCCCATCCCTTACCCCATTATTTCCCTTTCCCTTTTTGTCCCAAGAAACTTGACTGTGCCTCGTCTTGACCTCGAGCTGTGGTAGGGACAATTAACTTTCCCTGGTGAAGAAACAGGGGGAACAAAGCAAACACAAGGAGATGATGGACGGAGCGCTGAAACTTTTCAGACACTCACCCCCAGTCACAGATCTGGGTTGAATTCATCATCGTTCTTTATCTCACTTCGCCACCCTAGTTCGGACCCAGCTATATGCAAAAGAAACAGGGGGACCATGAGTCTTCGCCAGGATCCTCCTCCAGTGTCCCCACAGCCAGGAACTCTTCACCTGTAGGCAGAGTCCTCTTGAAGACACTTCCTGATCATGAATGCACCACTGGTCCACACTTCTCCTTATTGGGCGTCAAGTCTGCTCCGCTGGTTGGGACTTCTTAGTTGGTGGGACAACTCCCTCACTTCATCTCCTCACTCTATCCGAGACTTGTTGTCCAAGTCCTTCTCTGTCTTGAAGTAATTTTTTAATAGTCTTTTCATCCATCTTTATACTTGTTTTCCGCCGTTTATTGTGTGCTCGTCCATTATCTACCATCGTATGTCTGCCATTTCGTTTGGTTATTATAAGTGTTGTAGCTGCATGGCATTGTGGCGGACAAGACAGTCAACTATGACAGACGCAACATGGTGGATGCTGGCTGTGTTCTTTAATGACATTTTTCCTCTCTGCCATCTTGTCAGGCATTTACCTTTGTGGCAATAATTGACAGTAATGGTGGAAGCACCATGGTAGTTGACGTACTTGTTCACGATGAATGGAGGATATCTTCATCAATGAAGCACAATCTCCATCCAATGGATGAGCACTGTGATTGGTGAACGTATTATTTGATTGAAAGAGGTATGAGGTCTGCTGAGTAACATCACTGGTGTATTACCATCATGTCAGTGTACTCAACTATGCTTCTTTAAACTTGCCTTGCCACCACGGAGCTAAAATACCTCCTCCATTGCTGCTGCAAAACTGCCCTACTAGGAAGAGATCGTGGCTGAGGGATCCAATGACAGAGTACCCAGCTTCATCTCCAAAAAAGAGGTGCAGATCCTGGCAGAGGGTCCACTAGCAACATACCCTCAGTTATATTAGTTATATGGCCCAGAAGACAAAAAGGTCACTAGAAAGACTATTATTGCATGGAATTTAAGCCTATGAGATATTGGACCTAGTGATATTATTACTATGGGCCCGATTCTGATGCGGGTTGGAAAAGCTTCCCGACCGAATCGGTTGGGAAATGGTTTCCGACCCACTCGGATCGGGAAAGTCCAACCGGCAGAGTAGGATGCATCCGGATGTTTCCAGATACGATTTGGTTGAACTCCCATTGACTTCAATGGGAACATTTGTTCCTAACCGCATCAGAATTGGGCCCTCGGTCGGGAAGACACGTTCCCGATCCGATTTGGAAGGAGCAAATGCCGTTAGGAGGCCTTCCTAACCGCATCAGAATCAGGCCATCGGTCGGGAAGCTTTTCCAACCCGCATCAGAATCGGGCCCATAGTGTTTAAGTCTTTTTTCTTGCAAGATTTGTGGTGTTACATATGCTTTTACTAACCTTGGTAAAACTTTATAAAGGAGGATGATGTTTTAAACAATTAATTATAAGTACTTTAACATGTTTTATAATTAATTTCAGAATGTCCAGACATTTGATGCAGTAAATGTCATTGACCTGTATCAATGGATAACATTTACTGACAGCCATTCCTTAACGTTAGTGATGAACTCATAGAGGCTTCTTTTTTGCTAGGAGGAGCGGGGGATTTGGAAGGGAGAGAGAGGGTAGACATAGTTGTGCAGAACAGTGTCCTTGGCAGACCAGCTTGTGACTGGTGGGGCTTCAGAACAAAGGAAGTTGCGTGGCTCTGCATTCAGGTCAAGGTGCGACCCTTCTTCGAGGTCAACGTAAGCAGGCAAGTATTTTGATCCAGGAATGGCTTCCTTTGGCACCTGTCAACACTTTGCATTGTGTGGCTTGTCCACTTTTTTGCTAGTTCCTTTATGGCCCTTTCCCCTTCCCTTTTCCCCTCCTTGTCATTTCCCTAAGTCCTAATTGCCTTTCAGCTCCTGTTCTGCATTATTCCTCTGTCCTTTGGTGACTTTTTGGCTTTCATTGCCTCTTGTGTTCACAATTCAGTGCCAAACGGAAGCCATGAGAGTCGAATACTTGATGTTACCCTGTGATACTGTTGCATTACCCAAAAGAACTCTGAATATAAGAACTGCTGTATGGAAAAGTCATAAGGGTCTCTCTCTTGTTAATCCATTCCATTGTCCCAGAGGGAACTACCTCAAATGCCTGCTCAGCTCACATTAATTGTAAGTGCTGAGTTGCATACCATGAAGGAAGGTGGATTATAGTTGAACTCACTGAGTACAGCAATGCAACTTTAGAGGGGCAAAGACAAATAACAATATATTTCCTAAGCACACTGAAAAAGATCCCTGGCATCAGGCATATTTTTTGTTTTGTTAGCAATAAAAAACTGCAACTTAAGAAAATTGTTTCTTGCCGTCAATTTTTTTTTGAAAAAGTGTGCTGTAATCATGGCGCAAGGTTAGAAGACTTCACTGCTATGAAAGAAGATGTCATGGGGGTAACTTAAATGCATAGCGGTGAGAAAGCTGCTAAGCAGGCAGTGGTATGTTAATACAGTGGAGAGTACTCTGCCAAGGTGGTGGTGGTGGAGGTCATGACCTCTGCCCACATGGTATAACCTCGCCTAACATTGGCCTCTCGCAAAGGGCTATATAACGACTATAGTTATATAATTTTTTACACTGTAATTCTGACCTATATATTGTTAATTCACTCATATGCAATGTGTCTGTGCATCATGGCAAACACATGAATTTGTGTGATGTGTGTTGTGACACATCAGTAAAAACCATTGTGCCTTGTTTATAGTTTGTCGGAAAGGGTACTTTGTCACAAATATGGAAGATATCCCATCTCTGTCCGCCAAGCTCTATGTAAGTCGCTTATTTTATTGAGTGCGTGAATGGCTAATATGCAAATACTAGTCACATTTTTTTTATAGTATATGTGACCAACTGAAGATATTTTGTTTTTACATTATTCATTCTAGATCAAGAACAAGGACAAACGTGATATAGCTCCTAGGATTGCTGTTATATTTAGCATGGGTTTGTAAGATTATTGGTAAAAGTGCATTAGTCTATTGCGTACCAGTCAATTCTTATGTGTATCTTACTGCGTTCCTTTACTTGTGCATTTAATGGAGAATCATTCACCCCATGTAAGGGAAAAGCTGGCCCATCACTTTGGAAAATGTAGTAGGAACCACTGATATATGAGGGAGGTGCCAGCGGCACAGAATGACCCAGTGGCACAGAGGGCTGAATAGTACAGAGTGTCTTAGGAAGCACTGTTGCTCAGAAACAAGGACTGTCACTCCCATTACCACTCCCCACCAATCCCATAGCCATGAATTTCCTCCTCTAACACCCATGCCACCACCATTTGTGAGACCAAACCTCTATGCTCTGAATTCCACTCCCGCTAACACTCGGCTGCCACCTGAGGAGACTGGCTTCCTAAAATGGCAAGGCAAGACTTTTGCAAAACTTTAATTTTCCCCCATTTATTGACTGTCACCCCAACCCCCCAAACCCCTCCCAAGTGTGGGATATATTTATGTTTCATTAATTATGCAAAATAACTCCCATATTTGTCTCTTCACTTCAAACAATGTTTTTGTTTTGATGTCTTGAAGAAATATATATATATATATATATATATCTTCACAAAGAATGCCCTGCATTCAGAGACGCACTCCTCCAGCTGATAAGTTTCACAACCATTTATTAAACAGGAACAGGATTACAGCTCCGACTTTTCAAATCCATTGCCTGACGCGTTTCAGAGCATTCGTGCTCTTTCCTCAGAGGCCATTTAAAATCACCACAGTTCTTTTGGAATCCCACAGTTCCCTGCATGCTCGATCGATTTAAGGGCTTCCGGTGTGCCCATCTTGATAGAGTTAATTAAGATGCATGCCGGAACTTGTAGTTTACATTCCATGAAATCTTTACCTCCAGTGGTCGAGTGCATTTTAAATCATTTCATGGATCAATTACTGCCCTCCAGTGGGCCTCAGGACTGTAAGCCTCTATTCGGGCTGTGAGGACGGCGCAGCTGATGCTTTGATTTCGGAACAGGCTTACAGTCCTGAGGCCCACTGGAGGGCAGTAATTGATCCATGAAATGAATTAAAATGCACTCGACCACTGGAGGAGTGCGTCTCTGAATGCAGGGAACTGTGGGATTCCAAAAGAACTGTGGTGATTTTAAATGGCCTCTGAGGAAAGAGCACGAATGCTCTGAAACGCGTCAGGCAATGGATTTGAAAAGTCGGAGCTGTAATCCTGTTCCTGTTTAATAAATGGTTGTGAAACTTATCAGCTGGAGGAGTGCGTCTCTGAATGCAGGGCATTCTTTGTGAAGATTTGTACACGGCAGGTCCAGCCGTGAGAGTTCGCACCACCCATTAACTCTGAGAGGGATCGTCTGCCGTGAACTATTCGGGCTGTGAGGACGGCGCAGCTGATGCTTTGATTTCGGAACAGGCTTACAGTCCTGAGGCCCACTGGAGGGCAGTAATTGATCCATGAAATGATTTAAAATGCACTCGACCACTGGAGGTAAAGATTTCATGGAATGTAAACTACAAGTTCCGGCATGCATCTTAATTAACTCTATCAAGATGGGCACACCGGAAGCCCTTAAATCGATCGAGCATGCAGGGAACTGTGGGATTCCAAAAGAACTGTGGTGATTTTAAATGGCCTCTGAGGAAAGAGCACGAATGCTCTGAAACGCGTCAGGCAATGGATTTGAAAAGTCGGAGCTGTAATCCTGTTCCTGTTTAATAAATGGTTGTGAAACTTATCAGCTGGAGGAGTGCGTCTCTGAATGCAGGGCATTCTTTGTGAAGATTTGTACACGGCAGGTCCAGCCGTGAGAGTTCGCACCACCCATTAACTCTGAGAGGGATCGTCTGCCGTGAACTATTCGGGCTGTGAGGACGGCGCAGCTGATGCTTTGATTTCGGAACAGGCTTACAGTCCTGAGGCCCACTGGAGGGCAGTAATTGATCCATGAAATGATTTAAAATGCACTCGACCACTGGAGGTAAAGATTTCATGGAATGTAAACTACAAGTTCCGGCATGCATCTTAATTAACTCTATCAAGATGGGCACACCGGAAGCCCTTAAATCGATCGAGCATGCAGGGAACTGTGGGATTCCAAAAGAACTGTGGTGATTTTAAATGGCCTCTGAGGAAAGAGCACGAATGCTCTGAAACGCGTCAGGCAATGGATTTGAAAAGTCGGAGCTGTAATCCTGTTCCTGTTTAATAAATGGTTGTGAAACTTATCAGCTGGAGGAGTGCGTCTCTGAATGCAGGGCATTCTTTGTGAAGATTTGTACACGGCAGGTCCAGCCGTGAGAGTTCGCACCACCCATTAACTCTGAGAGGGATCGTCTGCCGTGAACTATTCGGGCTGTGAGGACGGCGCAGCTGATGCTTTGATTTCGGAACAGGCTTACAGTCCTGAGGCCCACTGGAGGGCAGTAATTGATCCATGAAATGATTTAAAATGCACTCGACCACTGGAGGTAAAGATTTCATGGAATGTAAACTACAAGTTCCGGCATGCATCTTAATTAACTCTATCAAGATGGGCACACCGGAAGCCCTTAAATCGATCGAGCATGCAGGGAACTGTGGGATTCCAAAAGAACTGTGGTGATTTTAAATGGCCTCTGAGGAAAGAGCACGAATGCTCTGAAACGCGTCAGGCAATGGATTTGAAAAGTCGGAGCTGTAATCCTGTTCCTGTTTAATAAATGGTTGTGAAACTTATCAGCTGGAGGAGTGCGTCTCTGAATGCAGGGCATTCTTTGTGAAGATTTGTACACGGCAGGTCCAGCCGTGAGAGTTCGCACCACCCATTAACTCTGAGAGGGATCGTCTGCCGTGAACTATTCGGGCTGTGAGGACGGCGCAGCTGATGCTTTGATTTCGGAACAGGCTTACAGTCCTGAGGCCCACTGGAGGGCAGTAATTGATCCATGAAATGATTTAAAATGCACTCGACCACTGGAGGTAAAGATTTCATGGAATGTAAACTACAAGTTCCGGCATGCATCTTAATTAACTCTATCAAGATGGGCACACCGGAAGCCCTTAAATCGATCGAGCATGCAGGGAACTGTGGGATTCCAAAAGAACTGTGGTGATTTTAAATGGCCTCTGAGGAAAGAGCACGAATGCTCTGAAACGCGTCAGGCAATGGATTTGAAAAGTCGGAGCTGTAATCCTGTTCCTGTTTAATAAATGGTTGTGAAACTTATCAGCTGGAGGAGTGCGTCTCTGAATGCAGGGCATTCTTTGTGAAGATTTGTACACGGCAGGTCCAGCCGTGAGAGTTCGCACCACCCATTAACTCTGAGAGGGATCGTCTGCCGTGAACTATTCGGGCTGTGAGGACGGCGCAGCTGATGCTTTGATTTCGGAACAGGCTTACAGTCCTGAGGCCCACTGGAGGGCAGTAATTGATCCATGAAATGATTTAAAATGCACTCGACCACTGGAGGTAAAGATTTCATGGAATGTAAACTACAAGTTCCGGCATGCATCTTAATTAACTCTATCAAGATGGGCACACCGGAAGCCCTTAAATCGATCGAGCATGCAGGGAACTGTGGGATTCCAAAAGAACTGTGGTGATTTTAAATGGCCTCTGAGGAAAGAGCACGAATGCTCTGAAACGCGTCAGGCAATGGATTTGAAAAGTCGGAGCTGTAATCCTGTTCCTGTTTAATAAATGGTTGTGAAACTTATCAGCTGGAGGAGTGCGTCTCTGAATGCAGGGCATTCTTTGTGAAGATTTGTACACGGCAGGTCCAGCCGTGAGAGTTCGCACCACCCATTAACTCTGAGAGGGATCGTCTGCCGTGAACTATTCGGGCTGTGAGGACGGCGCAGCTGATGCTTTGATTTCGGAACAGGCTTACAGTCCTGAGGCCCACTGGAGGGCAGTAATTGATCCATGAAATGATTTAAAATGCACTCGACCACTGGAGGTAAAGATTTCATGGAATGTAAACTACAAGTTCCGGCATGCATCTTAATTAACTCTATCAAGATGGGCACACCGGAAGCCCTTAAATCGATCGAGCATGCAGGGAACTGTGGGATTCCAAAAGAACTGTGGTGATTTTAAATGGCCTCTGAGGAAAGAGCACGAATGCTCTGAAACGCGTCAGGCAATGGATTTGAAAAGTCGGAGCTGTAATCCTGTTCCTGTTTAATAAATGGTTGTGAAACTTATCAGCTGGAGGAGTGCGTCTCTGAATGCAGGGCATTCTTTGTGAAGATATATATATATATATATATATATATATATATATATATATATATATATATATATATATATCTCAACGCTCCAAGTTTATCCAACAAACGGAACCGCACTCAAATGCAGGCGGGTCCCCCAGTCTCCCGCAGGGTCCTTTATTCTTTTAACACCAGCGTGCACAATTGGACACACCGAAGCCCAACGCGTTTCGGGGATCCTTCCCCTTGATCACGGGCATACGATAGTAGGATGAAGTGTGCACGCAAAGTGTCATGCAATTTATATATCACGCCCACAGATGGGCCGCCTGGGACTTGTAGTGCCACCATTTCCCCACAGATGGGTTCCACTACCTCAGCAAAGTTGTAGTCCTTTATCAAAGCTCAAATGAGCCTCCAATTGTTTCCGCCAGTGTTCTTACACGATACCTGCATTTCTGTATTGCTTCCCGAAATCCTGAAAGCAACAGTCCGCCCCCTTATGGCGACGGTGCAGTCCCCCAACCTTGGACAGGCCGGAAATATCAATGCTCCAAGTTTATCCAACAAACCGAATCGCACTCCAATGCAGGCGGGTCCCGCAGTCTCCCGCAGGGTCCTTTATTCTTTTAACACCAGCGTGCACAATTGGACACACCGAAGCCCAACGCGTTTCGGGGATCCTTCCCCTTGATCACGGGCATACGATAGTAGGATGACGTGTGCACACAACGTCTCATGCAATTTATATATCACGCCCACAGATGGGCCGCCTGGGACTTGTAGTGCCCCCATTTCCCCACAGATGGGTTCCACTACCTCAGCAAAGTTGTAGTCCTTTATCAAAGCTCAAATGAGCCTCCAATTGTTTCCGCCAGTGTTCTTACACGATACCTGCATTTCTGTATTGCTTCCCGAAATCCTGAAAGCAACAGTCCGCCCCCTTATGGCGGCGGTGCAGTCCCCCGACCTTGGACAGGCCGTAAATATCAACGCTCCAAGTTTATCCAACAAACGGAACCGCACTCAAATGCAGGCGGGTCCCGCAGTCTCCCGCAGGGTCCTTTATTCTTTTAACACTAGCGTGCACAATTGGACACACCGAAGCCCAACGCGTTTCGGGGATCCTTCCCCTTGATCACGGGCATACGATAGTAGGATGACGTGTGCACGCAAAGTCTCATGCAATTTATATATCACGCCCACAGATGGGCCGCCTGGGACTTGTAGTGCCACCATTTCCCCACAGATGGGTTCCACTACCTCAGCAAAGTTGTAGTCCTTTATCAAAGCTCAAATGAGCCTCCAATTGTTTCCGCCAGTGTTCTTACACGATACCTGCATTTCTGTATTGCTTCCCGAAATCCTGAAAGCAACAGTCCGCCCCCTTATGGCGGCGGTGCAGTCCCCCGACCTTGGACAGGCCGGAAATATCAACGCTCCAAGTTTATCCAACAAACGGAACTGCACTCAAATGCAGGCGGGTCCCGCAGTCTCCCTCAGGGTCCTTTATTCTTTTAACACCAGCGTGCACAATTGGACACACCGAAGCCCAACGCGTTTCGGGGATCCTTCCCCTTGATCACGGGCATACGATAGTAGGATGACGTGTGCACGCAAAGTCTCATGCAATTTATATATCACGCCCACAGATGGGCCGCCTGGGGCTTGTAGTGCCACCATTTCCCCACAGATGGGTTCCACTACCTCAGCAAAGTTGTAGTCCTTTATCAAAGCTCAAATGAGCCTCCAATTGTTTCCGCCAGTGTTCTTACATGATACCTGCATTTCTGTATTGCTTCCCGAAATCCTGAAAGCAACAGTCCGCCCCCTTATGGCGGCGGTGCAGTCCCCCGACCTTGGACAGGCCGGAAATATCAACGCTCCAAGTTTATCCAACAAACGGAACCGCACTCAAATGCAGGCGGGTCCCGCAGTCTCTATAATATATATATATTTTAAATTCAGAAATCATCCAAGTTAGGAAATGATAAGACGGCACACCAAGTGATTTTGCACTAAGATTTATGTGCAAGAAAAACAATGCGTTTCAGCCTTAAGCCTTTGTCAAGTTTGCATGTTTGTGCTCAACTCCCCATAGAAATACATTCTAAACCAAGAAGACAGAGGAAATACTTCCGTTTTTTTGGTGTTCGAAAATAACAATAATCAACCTGCTGTCTTAATAAATTAATAGCTAGATAGTAATTACAGAAATTTCAATAACAGCAATTGATCGCTGTTAATTCATATATACATAATCCTGGTTCAAAATAATCACCCAATAGTGAAATATCAATGTGCCAATTTAAAAAGGGCATCATATGATGTTGCATGTGTCACATATCAAAATTGATTGGAATTCCTACAAGCGTGAGGTCAGCATTACTTGCAGGATCCACTCCCGGCTATATCTGATCGGGGAAATCCCCACTGTCGGACTTAAATCTGCCTATTCCCGTTGTTGTGGAAAGGACAGGGGAAGGTAAGAGGAAAATAAGATATATCATCCATACAGGCACTCATACACCCACCCATTCTTCAATACACCTTGGCGTATATATATATATATATATATATATATATATATATATATATATATATATATATATATATATATATAACATTGTTAAACTTTTTAGAAACACTCAGTCACTGGATGATGTCATCAGTGATGTCATCAAAGATGTCATTTGAGATGTCATCAGTGATGTCACTGACCATGTCATGAGTGATGTAATATGTGACGTCATCAGCAGTGCATTGCGGGGGGCGCGAGTTCTTTGGTTTTGTACAAGTGAAATGTCAGCCTAACTATAACGTTCCTGTAACCTGTGGTTTTTTCAGTGAATATCCAAGGTTTTTTTAAATGCTAATTCCCAACTATAACGTCCCTGAAACCTGTGGTTTTTTCAGTGAATTTCTAAGGTTTTTTAAATGTTAATTCCTAACTATAACGTCCCTGAAACCCGTTTTGTTTGGTGAATATATATATGCATATACAAAATAGATTTTTAAAATATATTTTAATGTTTTTATATAATTTTTTTATAATATATATATAGTGCGCCGAATTATGGAGGAAATTACAGGTCACTACAACTCCCAGAATACTCGAACACTGTCTCATTGGAGCAGCCCCATTGGAGGCGTGGCATTTTGCAAAATATAAAGGGAGGGAGTGACCTTGTGCCAAAGCCTCTGAAGAGAAAGTCTCGAAACGCGTCAGGCATGACGTAAGGCTGCCATACCTTTCTGGCTGATGAACTTTGTCCATACCTGTTATTAAAAGCTGGTAACCTTCATCTCTGTTCGAGTGCTTCTCTAGCGGGTGTTACCTGTTTTGGAATCTATGAGGCGGCGACCCGGCCGCCGAGAAAGCACCACCCCGTGATCACAGGGGGGCCACGAGGACTGGATATACCGATCCTAATGTGGAGCAGCAATGCAGGATGAGGACTGGCTCATTGCTGGGGCGCAGGATGAGCCTGAATTTGCAGGAATAAGTGCGCCAAATTATGGAGGAAAGTACAGGTCACTACAACTCCCAGAATACTCGAACACTGTCTCATTGGAGCAGCCCCATTGGGGGCGTGGCATTTTGCAAAATATAAAGGGAGGGAGTGACCAACACAGCACGTACCTTGCGCCAAAGCCTCTGAAGAAGAGAAAGTCTCGAAACGCGTCAGGCATGACGTAAGGCTGCCATACCTTTCTGGCTGATGAACTTTGTCCATACCTGTTATTAAAGGCTGGTAACCCTCATCTCTGTTCGAGTGCTTCTCTAGCGGGTGTTACCTGTTTCGGAGAAAAAAATAAAAAAAAATATATATATATATATATATATATATATATATATATGCTTGCAAATCCTGAGCCAAGTTCCTTTTCCTTACGGACGGAAAATCAGGTACGGACCACTAACAGCTTTCAGTGGAATAAGTGCTTTATTGTACAAAGGATCTCCACTGCATGACGTGTTTCGACCGGGTTACCCCGGTCTTGATCACATGACGTGCAAAGATATTAGTGTGTCTTAAATAGTAACGTGCTATACAATTGGCCACTCCTCCTATGGTAACAGACATAGAAAGCATACTATATGGCGCCAAATGGGCATTAGAACAAGTACATATTGATACAAAGAAATGCCTAATGTAGTGGCCACACATAAATAGTATTTGAAGTAAATGCAATTCAATTCCTAAACGTAAAGCTAAGTGGCCGAAAATGATTAGGATAATAAGCAGTAACAGTACAATTCAGATTCATGACATCTCTGTTACTGCAGGATCCTATTAAAAATTGCATAGCCTGCCATAAGGAGTTGGGGTGCTGAAGTGAAAGTGCAAGTGCAGTATAAAGTGCTGTTCGTGACACATAAAATTGTAGCTATTCAAACATCATAGCTTCAATGGTACAGGTTTGGGGCAGCCGGTGATTTCTCAAAATGTGAATATATAGGCTACAAATCAATAGCATAAAATGCAAGATATACCTAAACCCAGTGAGGGTGACGCTTAGAACGAGAAGACATGTTGTAAGAAACATGTAGCATAGGTGACCATGCCTGACTGCACTGTTGTTAATACATTAACATTTAGGTTGGTGCTAATATAAAGTGCAAGGTTGAATCCAGCAAGGAAAAGATGTGCAAATGCGCAGTTACAGTACCAAGAGATAGCAGCATAATGAGTGATTGATGAAACATAAATGATGTAAAATATAAATATAACTATACATAATACCCAAAGAATAGCTTCCATAAAACCAACTAAAACCGAGTCATAAAATTCCCATAAAACCAGTTAAAACCTGAGATATTGGCTAAACAAGGTAAAACGGGGGTTAATAACAAGGTCCCATTAGTCGGATAAAAAAAGCCCCTTGGATAAAAAAATATATATACATGTTTCACTGTACAGTTCATTTCATTATCCATGGCCAATCCAAACAGGTTCATGCAGAGATGCCCGGGTGGGTACTGAATACTGACATAATCATAACCCTTTACAAAAAATTGTGCAAGTCTTCACCCGTATTCAACCCATTTGGCATCTTAGTGTCAAGTGTCAGGATGTAATGTGTCTCTAATTGGCGCAACTTCCTTTCTCGGTTTCCCCCTCTGGGTAACTTCGGGACAGCATCAATAACAAAATAAGTTAAATCTTTTAAGTTATTGTTGTGTACCAGATTAAAATGTCGGGCAACAGGGTAGTTGTGGTCCGTATTGACAATGGCACGCAAATGTTGCAGGATACGGTTAAATACCTGCAACTTTGTGCTCCCCACATATTTGAGATGACAAGTACACTCTAATACGTAAACCGCAAAATCGGTGCGGCATGTGTACATACCTTTGATTTTAACAGGTATTGGATCAAATGCGTCTGTATATTCTTGTTTGTTTACACCAAATTTACAGGCTCGACAAACACTGCATTTATAAAAACCTGTTCTGTTGGATAGCCAGGTAGTGGGTGTCATCATGACCTCGGGACTAGTTCTCACTAAAGTGTCCCTCATTGAGGGCGCCCTTCTGAATGTAATGGAGGGAGAGTCGGGCAGTATGTGCGAAAGAGTCAAATCAGTTTTGACAATGTGCCAATTATTGAGTATGATCTTTCTGACTTGAGATTCTTGATCACTGAATGTAGTTATGAGTCTTATCGTGTTGATGTCGCCTGATTTAGCATTATTAGTCGCAGAATCAGCTTGACTAGTTGTAACCGATAACATCTCATTGGCGTTGGCCTTGGAAAGAGCTGTATCTAAATCCTTGCTGTTATATCCTCTTTTTAAAAACCTTTGAACTGCTTCTGCTTGGCAAAGTTTACGATTATTCTCAGTGCTACAGATTCTTTTTATTCTGAGAAACTCACCGTAGGGAATACTCCTAATGAGATGTCTAGGGTGGGCACTATGGGCGTGTAGAGTGGAATTTCCAGCCGTGACCTTCCTGTGTAGTTTAGTCTGTATGGTATCATTACTGATATAAATTTCAACATCTAAGAATTCCACACTGCGGTCACTGATTTGTGCTGTAAATTGTAAATTGGAGTTGTTGTTATTGATGGAATTAACAAAACTCTCGGCAGATTCCAAGGTACCATGCCAAATTACACAGATGTCATCTATAAAACGCCACCATTCAATAACGTGCGCATCAAACAGCTGTTTGTGAGTGTGCCTGAGGACATGCTCCTCCCACCAGCCAACATGTAAACATGCGTAGCTTGGAGAGAAGCATGCCCCCATGGCCACCCCGCGCAACTGGTGATACACTTCCTTATTGAATAGGAAAAAATTGTTAAGCAAACACAGTTCAATCATTTGCAATATCATTGCATTGTGTTGGTAACACTGTATGTCTCTGGAATCAAGATAATACTTGATTGCTGTTAACCCATCACTATGTCGGATACTTGTATATTATGAACAAATGTCCATCACAATCAAAAGATAATCTTTTTTCCACGTTACAGTTCTAAGTTTGGTGAGAAAGTGTCCGGTATCTTTTATAAATGAAGGTAATCTTTCCACAAAATCTTGTAGATAAAAATCAACATATTTAGATGTTGCCTCAAGCACGCTGTTTTGTGCAGAAATTATCGGGCGCCCAGGCACCGGAGTTACTTTTTTGTGGACTTTAGGAATTAGGTAAAGAATTGGAGTGATTGGATGTTCATTTTTCAAGAATTTGTACTCGTTTTTGCTAAGCAGACCTTCCCTTTTCCATTGCGCCAAATGTCCATGGACCAGTTCTTTAGTATTTTTGATAACTTGTTGAGTTACTTTTTTGTAACAGGAGTGTCTGTGAGATGGCGTTCTGCTTCCTGCATATACATTTGTCTGGGCCACAAAACTATGTTCCCTCCTTTGTCAGCGTTGTTTATTATGATGTTGTCAACTTTTTTGAGTTTATGCATGAGGTTAAAGTATTGTATCTCAGAATATCGTTTGTACTTCTTTTTTCTCAAAACTTTCCAATTTAATGTCTTCAATTCCTTTGTGACCACATCATTAAAGGTGTCAATGGAGTCTTTGGGCATAAGAGGGACAAAAGTTGACAGTGGACGTAACGGACTGCTCACGGTTCCACTGCAAGAAATGCCCATATCCTGTAGATCTGTCTGTGTATTACCTGTGTCATCTTCTGTATCCGAGCCCAGCATGTGTATGGATCTTAAAATGGGGATATCTGACACTTGAAAACGAATGCTGGGCTGATTGGCGCTAGCAATGGTAGTTGCAGATTCACTAGCTTTGTTCAATTTGAAATGCTTGATAAGTTTCAGTTTACGTATAAACTTAAAAACATCGATGCGTGTTTGAGCATATTTGAAACTATTCCGTGGACAATAGGACAGACCCAACGATAGTAATTGTGTTTCAGCAGTATCCAGGGTGATGTCTGATAGATTGATAACTGTGTTATCTGGAACATCTGTAGTAGATGGTGCAAAGTTGTTTATCTCCTTTGATAGGCTTTGCCTTTTCTGCCTCTCTTGCTGCCTCCTGAGTTTTCGCCTTTGTTTGAGGCACCTGTTTCTCCTACTTCTGTTTTCTTTTGGAGTGGTCGTGGCCGCAATGTCTGGCGGCGGTCTTCGATTAAAAAACCCAATTCTTCAGAAGGCGTGAAAGTGGTTGGTAATTGTAATTGTGGCTTCACTAGACCATTGTTTTCTGAGTCTGAACTGCTTGGCACAGAACTTAAATCAGTGTCGGAGCCATCCTGATTTATGCTGTTTGTTGGGACTTGTCTAGATGCTTGAGGAATCATAGCTTGTCTTTTGGCCGTATCGAATTTACGAGAAAATGTAAACACTCGTCCGGTCTCATAATCTTGTTTGTCTCTGGCAAACTTATATATTTTTCTTGTTTTTATGGTCTCCTCATGTTTTTTTAGGCAGGCATCTATTTCCCCTCTGCCTTTCTTTATTGCCTCTTGTTGTTCGTGTGCCTCTAACTTTTCATTCAATGTCTCTATTTGTTTAAGAATCTCCTCTCTATCAATGGCTGCGTACTTCACCAATATTCTCACCATATTCATGGAGGCTTCCAGGTTGTTTGAAGCCCATTCCGTAAGCATTGCTGGATTCGGGTTTTCAAAGGACGGTGCAATGAGCACTCTTAAACCTCGAGGCACCCTGCCTGCCTCCACATACTTCTCCAGCGATTTCTTTTCCCACCACTTAGTGAGCTCACTGCGTAATAGTTTCTCCAGTTGTTTTAATAAAGTTTTAACGTTGTTATTCATGCCCGTTTTAGTATTGGCGTCTTTGCCAGTAGAATTCACATTAACATCCGGCAGATTTAAAAACATAGCGTCGGCGGCTGCCTCCCTGTCACGTAGCACGTCCGCGGTGGAAATCATATTGCTCTGTTACAATATGTATTATGCACTGTTTACTGGCGCTATATTGAATGATTTGAAACGCCAGTAAGCTTTGAAGTGAAAAGCTTGATCTCTTCACCCGTCAGTATAGCCCCAATCACGAGCGCACACGGCTTACCGCACTTGTGCCCGACTGGCTCTCTCGGCGTAATCCGACTCCGTGGTAACTCCGGGACTGCGGCGGTAACCACCGGTGGGTTGCTCACGATCTCTGTGGCTGACGGGGGGCTGACCGGAAAAAACTCCTTCCGGGTTAATTGCTGAATCGCTTCCGCGATGTCGACTGAAGCCAGGCAGCCTGCTTTTGGAAGAGAGGGTCCGTAATGGGCGAAGACAGCCGTACTTCGTCCCGGTTCAATGAGCTTGCAAATCCTGAGCCAAGTTCCTTTTCCTTACGGACGGAAAATCAGGTACGGACCACTAACAGCTTTCAGTGGAATAAGTGCTTTATTGTACAAAGGATCTCCACTGCATGACGCGTTTCGACCGGGTTACCCCGGTCTTGATCACATGACGTACAAAGATATTAGTGTGTCTTAAATAGTAACGTGCTATACAATTGGCCACTCCTCCTATGGTAACAGACATAGAAAGCATACTATATGGCGCCAAATGGGCATTAGAACAAGTACATATTGATACAAAGAAATGCCTAATGTAGTGGCCACACATAAATAGTATTTGAAGTAAATGCAATTCAATTCCTAAACGTAAAGCCAAGTGGCCGAAAATTATTAGGATAATAAGCAGTAACAGTACAATTCAGATTCATGACATCTCTGTTAATGCAGAATCCTATTAAAAATTGCATAGCCTGCCATAAGGAGTTGGGGTGCTGAAGTGAAAGTGCAAGTGCAGTATAAAGTGCTGTTCGTGACACATAAAATTGTAGCTATTCAAACATCATAGCTTCAATGGTACAGGTTTGGGGCAGCCGGTGATTTCTCAAAATGTGAATATATAGGCTACAAATCAATAGCATAAAATGCAAGATATACCTAAACCAAGTGAGGGTGACGCTTAGAACGAGAAGACATGTTGTAAGAAACATGTAGCATAGGTGACCATGCCTGACTGCACTGTTGTTAATACATTAACATTTAGGTTGGTGCTAATATAAAGTGCAAGGTTGAATCCAGCAAGGAAAAGATGTGCAAATGCGCAGTTACAGTACCAAGAGATAGCAGCATAATGAGTGATTGATGAAACATAAATGATGTAAAATATAAATATAACTATACATATAAATATACATAATACCCAAAGAATAGCTTCCATAAAACCGACTAAAACCGAGTCATAAAATTCCCATAAAACCAGTTAAAACCTGAGATATTGGCTAAACAAGGTAAAACGGGGGTTAATAACAAGGTCCCATTAGTCGGATAAAAAAAGCCCCTTGGATAAAAAATATATATACATGTTTCACTGTACAGTTCATTTCATTATCCATGGCCAATCCAGTAAATAGTTTTTTTTAAATATAAAAATGGGCTGCAAGATGCTACCTTGCCATGATGCAGGGGAATGATTGGATGAGTGCATGGGTAGTGCCTGAGTGATTGGATGAGTGCATGGGAAGTGCCTAGGTGACTGGATAAGTGCGTGGGTAGTACCTGAGAAAATGCTGGACCGTATGCATAGTGCCTGAGTGAATGGTTGAGTGCAATCAATCAATCAGGGGAATTGTAAGCGCGCTACTCACCCGTGAGGGTCTCAAGGCGCTGGAGGTAGGGGGGTAAGTAGCTTCTTTCAGTCGAAAAGCCAGGTCTTGAGCGTCTTCCTGAAGATGTTCAGGGAGGGGGCGCGTCAGATGTCGATCGGGAGCTCGTTCCAGGTCTTGGCTGCGATGTAGGAGAAGGTTCTTCCACCTGTTCTGGCTCTGCGGCTGCGCGGGGTTTCAGCGAGGGCGAGGTTGGCGGATCGGAGGTTTCTCTTGGGTACGTGGAAGGAGATTCTCTCGTTGAGGTATTGGGGTCCGGTGTTGTGGAGGCATTTGTAGGCGTGGGTGAGTGTCTTGAAAGCGACTCTTCTCAACGGGGAGCCAGTGGAGGTTCCGTAGGTGTTGGGTGGTGTGTTCGAGTCGAGGAATTCCGAGGACGAGTCTGGCTGCGGTGTTCTGTATGGTCTGGAGCTTGCGGAGCAGAGACTTGTTGATCCCGGCGTAGAGGGCGTTTCCGTAGTCCAGTCTGCTGGTTATGAGTGCGTGGGTGACGGCCTTCCTTGATTCGGGGGGGAAGGTTTTTCGGAGGATTTGGAGGGTGTTGAAACAGCTGGAGGCGACGGCATTGACCTGTCGGGTCATGGAGAGGAAGAAGTCGAGTACGATGCTGAGGTGCAAGGATAGTGTGAGTGATGGGATGAGTGCATGGGTAGTATTTAAGTGAATGATTGAGTGCAAGAGTAGTGCCTGAGTAATTGGATGAGTGCACGGGTAGTACCTGAGTGAATGCATGAGTGCTAGGATACTGACTGAGTGATTGGATGAGTGCATCAGTAATGCCTGTGTGATTGGATGAGTGCAAGGGCAGTGCCTGGGTCATGAGATGAGTGCATGGGTAGTGCCTGGGTGATTGAATGAGTGCATGGGTAGTGCCTGAGTGAATGGACGAGTGCAAGGGTAGTGCCTGGCTCATTGGATGAGTGCATGGGTACTGCCTGGGTGATTGGATGAATGCATGGGTAGTGCCTGAGTGAATGGATGAATGCAATGGTAGTGCCTGGGTGATTGGATGAGTGCATGGGTAGTGCCTGAGTGAATGGCTGACTGTAATAGTAGTGCCTGGGTGATTGGATGACTGCACGACTAGTGCGTGTGTGATTGCATGAGTGCATGCGTAGTGCCTGGTTGATTGGAGCGGAGAGTTGCGAGTGATTGTACGCTGCTCTGTCATTCCCCGCACTTTACCTGATCGAATTTTTAAAGTGTTCTGAATTGTTTTTAAACTGGGTTTGCCACATTGCTTTTAAAATTGAATCAAATTGATTGTACGACCGCATTGCCGCACTCACCACGCATCACTTGTGAAACCTTTGTTGACAACTTAGGCCGTCAATGTAGGCAGGTCGCGCTCTAGTTGTTTGGGGCACTTCACGTAAAAATGCGCGCTGCGCAGACGCGCAGCGGACGCGCGCAGACGCGCAGCGGACGCGTGCAGCGAGCGCGCCTAAGGCATGCCAGTCTGCGCCCGTCAGCGTCCCGGAAGCAGCCAGCGCCAGCCACGCTGCCTGTTGCTCTATGGAGACGCCAGATTGTCGCTTGTCTTACAGTCGTGCAGAACTGTTAGCAATAGATTCACACCGTGGTAAGTGTGGGAGACACTGGATGGTTTTAGATAATCTTAATAGGAGTTGCGAAAATTGTAATTTTAGTTTTTGCACCGAACCGGCAGTTCGTGTCCCTCCTGCTCTTTCCCCTATAGCCACCTCGAAAGGGCACTGCATTCGGGCGGCCTTAATCATACCCGCTCATTAGTAAAACACGCCCTGGATATTTCTGAGCTCCTCTCGGATGAGCCGCTCGATTTATTATTTATAACCGAGACGTGGCTCAATGAGTTTTCTACCCCAGTTATTGAATTAGCCATCCCGGTGGGGTACAAAATAGCCAGGGCTGACCGCAAAGTGGGAAGAGGTGGAGGTATAGCGGTGGTGTTTAGGGACACGTGGGTTTTTACCCGTGGGGAGACTCAGGGTATTGGGGACGGGGAGGCACTTGATTTCTCCATCATTATATCCCCCACTTTACGTTGGGTGGCACATTGGTGTATAGACCCCCCGGCCCTACTGGAGCCTTTTTGAAAGCTCTAGATGAGGTCATTGTTCCCAGGGCTCTGCGCTGCTCGAATTTCTTACTTCTTGGGGACTTTAACATTCATTTGGATTGCGTAGAGGCAAGTGACACTAGGGATTTTTGTGATTCACTCAACCTGGCTCAACTCACCCAATGGGTTAGCTCCCCGTCACATAGTGGGGGGCACATTTTAGACCCGGTCTGCTCCAATTTCCCTTTATGTGTCAAGGAACCCCTTCGAGTTTCCTGGTCGGATCACTTTTTGATCCATTTCTCATGGACCATTCAGATGCCTTATTCTTCTAAGGAAAAGAAAACAAAAACAATGGTTCTGTCGGGTTTTGTTCAATTATTTCTTGTAAGAACGCCTAGTGTTAATATATTATTCTGTAGTTATTAACATAGGTATCTCAGTTGTCCAGACAGGATAGAAAACATATCAGGATAGAAAACATAACAAATAATCAAGAGCGAGACACAAATTTCTGTCTACTCACTTGTTTTTATATAAATTGAATCATTTATATATATTTTTACACATTTGTAAAAAAGGCTGTCAACACGAAGTGAGGTTTATAAATGATAAGTGAACAAGTGACATTAGTGCTCAGTGCTGGTGCTCAGTGCGTAATATGTACAGTGGGCTTTAAATATGTACATGGGAAAGAATAGGCCAGAATTTTAGGGAACAACAATAACTCTGCTGTGTAATGAATATTCTTAATCACACAGAGCCTTGGTCAATCTGGACCATGCGAGGTCGTCGACGTTTCAACCCAAACTCAGCTCCATTAGGTAGTCAAGGCGGGTCTTCCTCAGGACAAAGAACGGGGGTTGGGGGTGACAGCCTATAAATGAAAAAACACGAATTAAGCGTGTTCTTTATCTAGGTCTGGACGAGATAAGAATGGGGAGAGGGGCAGCATAAGTACTCACCCACAGAAAACCAGAGTGACTCCTGGTTATTCAAACATCTTTGAGGATCCAAATTAAATCAAGCAACGTAAGTCTAAAAGAGAGAGGGCGTAAAGTTCAAACCCTTCTGTGTGTCAAGATGGCTTATAATGACTGACAAGGCAGGAGATCAAGTCTCTCATAGAAAATCTAACGATGGACGGACAGAGAGGGTTTCTTGAGTCAACCTGAGAATGACTTTTTGAACAAAAAAGACCCCAGGATTCCAACCATATACACCCTTCCCAAGGTGCACAAGCGCTTAGAAAAACCACCAGGGAGACCGATCGTGTCTGGGTGTGGGTCCGTTCTAGAGCCACTTAACCAATTCATCGATCATTTCTTACAACCTTGGGTCCTAGAGACGAAGTCATATGTAAGGGACACGATGCATATCATCCAATTACTGGAAGACCAACCATTCGATATCGAAACACAATTACTTGCCAATGCATTGTATATTGGCTTGCCTGGATACCAGCTGAAAAAATTGCAAATTATACAAAATGCTGCAGCTAGAGCTCTGCTCGGCATTTCAGGAAGATCAAGTATAAAACAACATCTACGGGACCTACACTGGCTTCCTGTGGCTCAACGTGTCCAGTTTAAAGCCCTCAATCTTGCCCATGGAGCTCTCCACGGATTTGGGCCGCCCTATCTTAGGAGACGCTTTGATTTTTACGTCCCCCGAAGACAATTGCGTTCTGCCGCGCAGCGTCTAGCAGTGATACCCCGCTTTCGCCTTACTCAAATGGGGGGCAGTTCTTTGTCTTTTAAGGCAGCTGAAGCCTGGAATTCCCTTCCATATGAACTGCGGAATACACAAGATCCCAGGCTGTTTAAGAAGCAGCTAAAGACCCTGCTTTTTAATTAATCCACAGTTCCTCTTTGCTCCGTTGCATTGGCAGTTGGCTCCCGCGCCGGGACACTCGAGTATCCGTGCGCGATATAAGTGTTAATAACATAACATAACATGACTGCATGCGTAGTGCCTGAGTGAATGCATAAGTGCAAAGGTGGTGATTGAATGAGTGCATGGGTAGTGCCTGAGTGAATGGATTAGTGTAAGGGTAGTGCCTGGCTCACTGGATGAGTTCATGGGTAGTGTCTGGGTGATTGGATGAATGCTTGGGTAGTGCCTGAGTGAATGGATGCATGCAAGGCTAGTGCCTGGGTGATTGGATGAGTGTATGGGTAGTGCCTGAGTGAATGGTTGAGTGCAATAGCAGAGCCTGGGTGATTGGATGAGTGCATGACTTGTGCGTGTGTGATTGCATGAGTGCATTTGTAGTGACTGGTTGATTGGATGAGTGCATGGGTAGTGCCTGAGAGAATGGAAGTGTGTATGTGTAGTGTCTGAAAGAATGGATGAGTGCAAGGATAGTGTTTGAATGATTGGATGAGTGCATGGGTTGTGCCTCAGTGAATGCATGAGTGCAAAGGTAGTGCCTGGGTGATTGAAAGAGTGCATGGGAGGTGCTTGCGGGAACGGATGAGTCCAAGGGTAGTGCCTGGGTCATTGCATAAGTGCATGGGTAGTGCCTGAGAAAATGGATGAGCGCATGGGTAGTACCTCGGTGGACAGTCAAAATATTGATTTTTAAATATCGAAGCACAGTTATATCGAGTTTTAAATATCGTAGGGACAAAATATCGAAGTCAAGAATATCTACAACCAGAATATCGAAGTTAAGGTAAGAAATATCAATGTTGCAAATATCGATGTTAGTAATATCGATATATAAATATCGATATTATTAACATCGATAATTTAACTGAGTGTTATGTATTTTAGTATGTATTTAATATGTATGTGTTCTATATTTTTTGTTAAGTATTGTACTGTTTTTTTAAATATATGTATACATTTTTTAGAAATTAGTAATTTTTTTTAAAGTAAATTTTGCGTTTTAGTACCGTAGCGGGTTATGGGTTTATAGGGGAATAGGGTGGGAAGTAATTTAATTATAGTAAATTAAATAATAATTTTTAGGAATTATTAATTTATTTTAATTACATTTTGTGTTTTATTTCTGTTGCGGGTTGTGGGTTTATAGGGGAATAGGGTGGGAAGTAATTTAATTTTATTAAGTAATTATTAATTTTTAATTATTGTTATTAATAATGAATTTATTGTTAATTAATTATTAATTGGTAATTAATTATTATTAATTGAGAACTATTTTATTTGTATTAATTTGTTATTGGAGTGGGTTGTGTGTTTTTAGGGGAATAGGGTGGTAAGTAAATTATTTGTAATTAAGGGGCCCATTACGATACCCGACGTAAAAAAATCCGCCAGGCATGGAAGCGGCAAAAATCCGCCCGCACACACCGCCTGAACACCAACCACGCCATTATGAGTACACAAACCGAAAACCGCCATCGGCGGAAAAATCACACAAAATACCGCCCGCCATCGTCCGAGTCGGAGTCAAACCGCCCGCCACGGACGGAAACACGCACGACAACACAAAACCGCCCGCCCACACGGCCGACACACCGCACGTGAAATTACGATCGCACCGCCATGAGCGCGGAAAAACAACAAATATACCGCCCGCCAGCGCAAACAACGCAGTTGAGAATCGACACGGCAGAAGCCATGGCGCCAACGTACCTGCACAGAAACCATCCGCACACAAAACCAATAGCACACAACATGGCCAATAAGTCCACACAGCAAGGCACACACAAATACACAAGCACAGTACACATCCCGAAAACACCCCCCGGACAAACAAAAAATACAAAGGCCAGAACCCCAGACACAACACACCTGAAAACAACAGACCATGAGGACACACCCACATAGGTGAGTACAAAAGCAGCACTCCCACAGACCACAACCCCTTGCTACATTGCAAACCAGAGAGGAGAGGACACAGTGACACAGCAAGGACAGCAGCACACCACAGAAACGCACACATCACAACCACCACCACCACCACCACCAAACACCGGCACCACAAACCCCCTGCACATTACACAACACACACCGCACCAGCACCACAAACACCATGGCACCACAAAGGATGCCCAAGTTCACGCCCATGGAGCTGACGGTCATGGTCGACGAGATCATCAAGGTGTACCCACAAATCTATGGGAACATGGTTCAGCACACACCACTAGCCACCAGAAACAGAATGTGGAACCGGATCGTAGACCAGGTCAATGCAGTCGGGACCCTGCCCAGGAACAGAGTCGAGATAAACAAACGTTGGAATGACGTAAAGAGCCTGGTCAAGAAGAAGGAGGGCAAAAACAGAGAGCTGGCTGCCGTCACTGGCGGAGGGAATCCCGCGCTCTTTAAGACCTTCAAAGCGTGGGAGGAGAAGGTGCGAGTCGTAATACATCCGGAGATCCTCGCCGGATTAGCAGGGGAGTGGAGGCTGGTAAGTACAAACTAATGTATACCAGCACACCGCTATGTACTCACATGCGCAACTACCATGCCACAGCTCCCAGGGACAAACACCCCCATGTCCAGCACACAATACACAACACATCACACGCACATGCAACAGACACTACCACACACAGCCCAAACCGAACAACTGTAAGATGCGTGGGGACATGTGTACACTAAGCCAGCCACGTAACCACCAACAGGTCCCCAAATATGCCAGAAGCGCCACAACGAGCACCCACCACACCCATGTGTCCGCCACAGCTGCACTAACCGACAAGTAACAGGTAAGTGGCAGGAACACAAAGTGCAGTGGGTGGGACGGTGGACAGCCCAAGTACAACACACACCAGGCCCCAGTCCCACAGCACAGCAAGGAGGAGCATCCCCCACACCCCACAGCCACGTGTCAGCCACCGCAGTGCACAACGACAGCCGAAAGGCAGACATCACGGTCCACAGCAATCGGTGTCAGTGGGTGTACAGCCACCCCCACGACCCACTACACCCCCCACCCCCACAGACCTGCAACATGGAGCACCCCCCGCTTAGAGCCATGTGGCATCCAGTACAGTGCACGCACGAACAACTTGCAGGTGGGAAACTGGACAGGGCTGGATTACTGGAGGCATGAGGACCATAACACCACCAACACATGGGACATGTCACGTAGCACACGAACACGCAGCACCGCCCACCGTCACGAACAAGTGAACAATGTGCACACGGACATGAACAACAGACTCACACCCCACATGACCCATCACAGACATAGCAACACCCAAGGAGCCACGTCTGCATGCACAAGCCACACTGAATATAGTCCCACACAGCAGCCACTGTGCAACTCATCACACACAACCGAAACACCATTGAAGTCCTGTCCATGTAGCCCCCACTGCCTGTCAACCCCACACCCCACAACTACGCCTATGTAAGACAAACAACACTAGACGCAACAGAGCGGAACAACATAAATGCACACGAACACCACTGAACCCATCAAACTCACAGACACACCATGCACATACAACATACCATCCATCCCATCCGTCAGCCCCAGTCACATGAAAGGCATGTCATCCGCACAGCTGCCACACATACAGCAGTCACGCTAAGACACATGCCCATGACCAACCATGTACCAGAAGTCAATTAAGCGCACGACACCTGTGAGCAACAACACACAACATGGGCCACACCCCCCCCCCGAGCACTGCAGTGATGCACATGGCACAGGGCAGCACGCACACCAAGGAGATGGGACAACTGCAATACGTTGGCTGGCACACAACCATCACTCACTCATAACGATGCGTCCAATGCCATGTCCAGTAACCACAACAGACAGCAAATATGCAGGGCATGTCAGGCATGCACACACCTCAGACCATGCACTGTCATGCTGCCACAACACATGTCACGTTCGGCACCCATGGCTCACAGCATGTACCCCAAAAGCATATCCCCTCCCAAATGCGAATCTGGGGCATGGCCCCCATGTTGCCATATGCGTTCCTAAGCGTTCCATATGAACTCCAAAAGCAGAGTACAAACCAGACCCAGGATGGGCCAGGAGCCCGCATACACCAGAGTCACAATGAGTAGGGGCACAGCAACACACCCATCGGCATGGCCAATCCGTCCCATGCCACATGTGCACAGCACACAGTCCCATTGCCTAGCACACACAACTACAGATGCCACAGCCACACACTCGCCTCCGGGAAACCCATGTACGAGATTGCACGAACTGCCAATGTCAGACGACTAATACATACTTCGCCAGGTGCAACACAATAACAAATCTCATTCTCTCCACAGGTGACGAACTGCTGGACGCTGGGGATGGAGACAGCAGCCAGCACAGCCAGCCTACAAGCCCCCAACGAGGACACACGGATCTGGAGGATCTGTCCACCTCTTCGGACACGGACCACCAAGCTGGCCCATCTGGCGTGGCAGGGCCCAGCCGCTCCCCAGGACCCCTCCTACCCACCAACCCATCATCCAGGGATGCTGAACAGTCCCAGTCCCCTGCTGCCACTGTCGTTGCGGCCACACCCACGGTCATTGCGGCCACTACCACTGCCGCAACCGCCACCATCGCCGCACCGACCACCACCGCCTCCACCACCACCACGTCTTCGCTGGCACCAGCCCCAGCGCAGGTGGTGGCCCGGCCGACTGGATCCACCCTGGGAGCCACAGCGAGGACCGTGGTGTGCAATGTGGCTAGTGGGCAGGCCGGTGGCAGCAGGACTGGTAGGAGGAGCAGGGTCAGGGAAACGCCAGCCTCCCCTGGGAGCCATGCCCTGCCTTAAATGGCCAGAGTCCTTGGGGCCTATGAAGAGGCCCAAGGACAATGGGCCAGGTCTGCTACTGACACGCGGGAGGTGCTGGGGGTGCTGAGGTCCATGGACGCCCATATGGGCCAATTCGTGTCCCGTATGGACCAACTCGTGGACCTCATGGGCCAGCTGGTGGTGGCGGTGGGGTCACAGGCAAGGCCAGCAACACCACCTCCGCCACCACCTGCTAGGGCGCAGGGTCGGCCAGCAGTGTCCACTTCCCCTGCGTCCACAGCCAGTGAGCACACCTCACCCACCACCAGCAGGTCGCCACCACACACCCCCTCCCAAACGTGGAAGGGGCCGTCCGAAGAGGAAACAGATCTCCCAGGAGGACTTCGCACGCTTCAGTCGCAAGTGAGGCAGCCAGCCAGCCTTCCGCCAGCCTTCCTTGACCAGCCACTGCATTGACTTGCTCTACGATCCCACTCCACACAGCCAGCTGGATGGCATGTGTGTGTTGGACTATGGACATAGAACCAGTGGGTACACCCTGATCATCACGCAGCCATGACCGACAGCTCATTGTCACTGCACGCACCACTTTTGTCATCACCTTACACACAATCACATGTCACAGTTTGTAATAAATGCACCTTTTTCACTAACTGCTGTTTGTGCCCTGTGTTTTATTTGTACGGAGTACAACGGCCACCTTGGGCGGAAGGGCACCTGATGCGTGGCATGGCAATGGAATCCGGAGGGCCTGTAGGGACCTAGGGGTGGGAGACAGAACAGGAGCACATTCAATGAGTGTGTCACACACCCATCACACAGTACATGTCAACAACTACAAGCAATGTACACACATCGCACGGAGCAATAGGGCACAATGCCACAGTCACCAACAGTGGCATACTACCCTGGCCATGGAGCGTTGACACACTGCACGCAGTGAACATACGGCCACCCTGACACAGCACACACACACCTGCACAGATACAGACACATCATCCGTCGTACATGGACACTCACCGTCAAGTGAAGTAGCGGGCGATGAGCTGCTGGCGCACATTCCCAGCTTCCTCCTCTCCGCTGTCCACCTCACTCGAGCTGTCCTGGTCTGCGGGCTGGGGCCCTGGTTGATCTCCGTCATCCACAATGAGGGGGATCTGCTTCCGAATGGCCAGATTGTGCAGCATGCAGCACGCCACCACTATCTGGCACACCTTCTGTGGGGAGTACGCCAGTGCACCCCCGGTGCGGTCCAGGCACCTGAACCTGGACTTGAGGAGGCCAAAGGTACGCTCGACCACACGTCTGGTCCTCCCATGTGCCTCATTGTATCGATCGTCTGCTGGGGTGCGAGGATTCCTCAATGGACTGAGCAGCCATGCCCCATTCGGATACGCAGAGTCACCTGGGTGTGAGGGACACAGAGAACCGTTGCAATTCCAACTGGACAGGGGACAGCATCGCACAACCAGCACGCTACACCACTCCACATACTCACAGACAATACAGGCACGATCCTGTTGCAGATTGGCCATCAGTCGTGGCAAGATGCTGTTGCGCATTATGTGTGCGTCATGGGCCGAGCCTGGAAACTTGGCACACACGTGGGTGATCACCATGTCCGCAAGGCACACCACTTGCACATTCAGGGAGTGCGTGTGCTTCCTGTTGCGGTACAGGTGCTCAGTGGCCTGTGGTGGAACAAGGCCAACATGAGTGCAGTCAATGGCTCCCACGACGTGTGGGATTCTGCCAAGGGCATAGAATGCACCCTTCACTGCCGCCAATTCACGAGCCCTGGGGAATCTGATGTACCTGTTCCGGTACAGCATCATGGCTGCCAGTACATCCCTCAGCACCTTGCTGAACATGGGCTGGGACATCCCTCCTCCACTGCCCACTGTGTGCTGGAATGACCCAGTGGCGAAGAAATGCATGGCGGCCATCACCTTAGCCGTGGGGGTGACAGCAGTCGGATACACCCTGCGGGGACGGAGATGGGGCTCTAACATGGCACACAGTCGATGCAGAGTTGGCCTGTCCAGCCGAAACTTCCTGATTACCTCTGTATCGTCCATGTCTGCCAGCAATTGGTATGGGCGGTCAATGTTCGGTCTCCGCCTGGGTTAAATGGCAGAGGACACATGTCAAAGCAACACGGCACATAGCAATTTCGCATACACATCACTGACATGACTGAGCAAGCACATGAGCCACAGCCCAGCTGTCAAGCTGGGACGGCACGGCCACAATACACTTACAGAGGTCTCCCAACAATGGCAATGGCAAGTGAGACATACCACTGCCATGTGCATGCACATGGGGATCTAGGCCCCAATGACTTGCGGGGCGTGCTGATGGGGGCTGACTGCATATTCGTCAAGCGGCAACGCCACGGCAACATGAGTGTCTGCTGAGCATGGAACTGCTTCCGAGGCTGGATGAGTATGGCACACGACGACGACGATGTGGGCACGGGCTGAGCGGCCAATACAAGTGGGACCTGTGGCACGAGGGGATATGAGACAGTAGTAGGTGTCAGCACTGCACCCTATGTACAGCACTGTTCGGATCACAGCTCCCGAAACATTGACTGGTGTCCACATTGACAGCCCCATGCCAAGACGGCTGTGTGCTTGCAGTCACACGTCACAGGTGAGAGGTTACATTGCACGTGCCAGGTGGCAGACGTACATAGTGGGAGCTGGCATGTGTGTGCATGTGTCTCCTGTTCAGGATCCACCAGATGGGCGCTGACTCTGTACTGAGCATTGGACACAGCATGTTCCGTGGAAGGCTTGTGTGTGTGGGATGGTGGCACTGGATGTGCCTCCGTTGGGTGGGGGGCCATGCACAGGGCGGGTACGTCGATGATTGCGCATTGTTGGTCACGGTGGGTGCACCAACTAAGATGTGTTGCCCTGTGTTCAATTCCTATGTCCGCATGATGATGGACTGTGGATGTGGGCAGACTACACATTGGTCGATGTGCTGTCTATATGCATGTGCCTTCACACCAGGCACAGCTGCCCCTGCACATGTGACCCCTGCTGGACTCGCTGCTGGGTCTGTGGAGCTGATGCACCTTCTGCGCGTGGGGCGGGCAGCTCTCCTCACTTCCCTCATTGCGCATGTCATGTCTTTGCCGCAGGTGACATGGATCATGGAGGGCCCACATGTACGCGTGGGTAGGCTACACATGATTGTTCACTGGTCGCCACCCCCAGTCAG
Organism: Calotriton arnoldi; assembly: GCA_963921515.1. NCBI lineage: Eukaryota > Metazoa > Chordata > Amphibia > Caudata > Salamandridae > Calotriton > Calotriton arnoldi. Next base: position 1,062,365 of record CAWUFW010004174.1, read on the forward strand.
TGTTTCGAATGGGAAGGTTGTCGTGCTGGTGGTATGTTCGATGTGGCGGATGGGCGGGCCTAGGTGCGGGCTTACATTCCGGACATGGGGGGGTAGTTGGATTGGCGACTAGTTGCAGTACACACGGGACACGTCTCTTCCTTTCCACATCTGGGTCATCCCTTGTACTAACTGACAGTGATACAGTCATCTTCGCCCCAGCCCTCATGTCCTCCCCTCGCCCTCCAATATGCATGCTCACCTGCGAGGCTAGCGCTTGCACAGGCAGCCCCAAGCTCGCACCAGAGAGGGCAAGGAGTGTATGTGTGGGTTCAGGGTATGATGTGTGGCGGGACGCCGTCCACCTGCGTGGTGCCCCAAATGGAGACCCGGCCTGCATGGACTATGCATCACAGTCTTCGCCTTCCGGATCCGCCACCTGCGACACCCAGTGGCTGTGGCTGCCCTTGCGGCCAGGCCGCGTCCGTCTGTGGCTGATGGCCCACACATTCACTCTTTGGCCTCTCTGGGGAGGGCTCGGGGGTGGTGGCGAACGCGCTTGCACTTAGTCGCAATGGCATGTGTCGTGGTTGGTATGATGGGCAATGGATGGGATTGGTGCGAGCCACCTCCCGTGACGTCAGTGCTGCTCGTGCTGTGGTGCGTCCCCCCTACACTTCCATTTGACTTGTGCCATGCTAGACGTTGAGGTTCTATTGCCTGTGTGATATGACCAGGAGGAGCGCGAGGAGACCTCTCACACACCATGCTCCACTGCCATCCCGTGCCCTGTATCGCCTGTGCGGATTGACTATGTTGGGGTTGCACCTGGTCGACTGGGGCTGTGTGTGCCTTGTCAAGGGGCATGGCGGGCGCACAACAGGATCCAGCTTGTCCACAGAGGGTGGGCTGAGGTGCGCCTGGTACCGCTTTGTACGTGTGCCCGGCTGCTGTGCACACACGTGTTCACTCCCCCCCCGACAGGTGTCCTCTCACAATGCCCAGGGAAGCGGTGGTGTACTGTTCATGACCCCTCCCAACACGGCGTGCTCCAACTTGGCATGTGCGCATCTACCCGTCGCACCCACCCACCTGAGCACTGCGTCCATACGACTTCACACGACACATGTGTGTCTTCCACAGTAGTGCTACTCATTTGCGTTGACATCCAATACCAGTGGACTACATGGTCATGTCACGACTGCCGTGTACTTCACATACTCTCATCCTCTCTCATTCGTACTTGTGAAATGAGTCAGCGGAGACAGTTCTGGTTTCAAACATTATATTGAGTCTTCTGTCCTCTGTGATGCAGTATAGTGGACACTACTGGCAGCGGAATACATGTTGAGGATATACTGAGCATGATTACAAATGGGATAGGGTGTGGGGTTACATCTGCTTGGCCAAGGCTGTGCTAATGTACATTTACGTATAGCTGCGGAGCTGCGGACTTTGACACAGACGGTATACATGTAGCCTACCAGACCGCTTGGCATCATGGGCACAGTCCATCTCAGTTCCATGTGACAGGTTTGCTGCGGTTGTTCCTCATGCACGCGTGCATGTGAGATGACATCAGGGCATGTGCTTGCGTGCATGCAGCGGCGTGCCACTTGTTGTTGCACTGTGGTGGTTACTGGACATGTCACAGTCACTGGGGTCGTGTTGTTGTTGTATGCACTTGTCGTCCATGCAAAGGTCCTGGTATGGGATTCCCGGGGCGGGGGTGGGAGGGGTGCAGCACCCACAGACTCCAGGCGACCTATTCATGTCCACTGAGCGGTGTGTGTGTCCATGTGCGCTGGATCCATGTCGTGTCCTGGTTGTTCGTGCAGTTCCGTCCATGTGGGTGCGATGCACAGAGCCCATGCCACTGCCTCCCACGATGCATGCGGTGTTCCTGGATGTGATGGGGAACAGTGTGCATGTCCCGGTCATATCCGATGTCATGGCGATGTCGTTGATGGTGTGGTTACAGTTGCCGGTCGTTTGGTATGGCTGTTGTGGTGGTGACTGGCCAGTCCGTGCGGAAGCTGAGCATGGGTGCGGGGTTGGACTTCATAGGTCACTCGGGGAACCTGCGTTGTGGTCCGACGTATTTACAGGTTGTCAGGTATGCGATGCCGTCCAGCAGGGCTTCCATGTCATTGGTGGTGTACATGTTTGCCAGCCAATGAAGCGGATGGTGGCTGTCAAGGTGTTGTTCGTAGGTTGTCCCTTGGAGGACCATGATGGGGCATGCTGGGTGACATTCGATGTAGCTGTTCTCGATGATCCGTCGTGTGGAGGCACAGTGGTTCCATTTCAGTGCGCGTGCGATGTTGGCCACATACGCCATGCCCCCATAGGCAGAGCAGGCCCTGTCGTGTGCGTCCAGAGGGAGGAGTAGTGGTAGCAGGTCCGCCTTCAGACATGCCGGGTTGGAGAGGCATATCTCGACGGGATGCTGGTAGGGACACCTCCGACAGTAGAAGACGGGCATGACGCAGCTGAACAATGTGATGCGGTAAGTCAGTCGGTAACTTACGTTCAGCAGGGACAGGAGATCGCATCCCAATGTATGTATCGTGTTGGTTTGGTACAGCTTGAGCTGTTCGGCGTAGTTGGGTAGGTGTGTTGCGGTTGCCATTTCGCAGCGGTTCGTAGAGGTGGCGTGCTCCGGCTGTGTGTGCAGTCTGCAATGTGCACGCTCCGGGGTTGCTGTGAGCTCTGTGTAGTCGTGGGGAGACAGGACTTGTGTTCTGTTGGCTTGTTTGGAGGACACGGGCCCTCTTCCCACATGCTTCTCAGACAGTTCAAGGTCAGTGCTGTGTGACTCCTTCCAATTAACTTGCATGTGGCCGACATGGGGGAGTGTTTTCTTCTTTCTTCCCCGTCCGTTGTGTGCTTCTGTGATATGCGCTATCTGCCCTGTGGTCGGTCTCCTCGGCATGCCTGTGTTGGTCTATTCTTGGACAATGGCTGTATTCACCGGCTTCTGTCGTAGGGCTGTGGTTTCGGTGTTGGAATGGAAGGTCATTCAGTGCTGTCTGCTCTCCCTTGTGTGGGCGGCAGGCTGCCTTTCCGCTCTGCGTTGGGCCTTGTGTGTGGATGTAATTCTTGGGCCACCTGTTGTCGGTCCCCGGGCTCTTTGGTGTTCCGTTTCATGTGTCTTGTTCATATGTGCAGGGTGGTATGGGTTTTTCAGTGTGGTACTGGCGTTCCTCTTCCCGAAGGGGCCCTGCTTCTCCTAGTTGGTGTTGCCGCCGCTGTGTGCTACGCCATGTTTGTTACACTGGGGTGTGTCCTGCAGTTGCGTGTCTTCACTGACATGTGTGCGTCGTTTGTGTGGCGTTGGGTGTTGTCCGTGAATTGGGCGTTGGGGACATGTCTGTGGCCGGCCTGTCACGTGTCATGTGCGTTCGGGGTGGGGCTGATGTGTGTGCTGCTTGGTTGTGTCCCTGTGTCTGTGTGCGACGCATGCATGGCGCTGCGGTTGGCCTCTGCGTTGTGCGCATGTGTGGCGGCGTCATCGGCGCTTTGGGGCCGTGACGGGGTGGTTGGTTCCTAGTCCCAGGTGGTGTGTACACATGTGTTCCGCGATGTTAGGATTTGGCCTGTGTGTCATATGTGGATGCAATGGTGGATGTGTAGTGTGCACGCGCTGGTGGGGGTTGTCCGCTTTTTCCGCCCTTGCACTGTGTGCGCTGTTTGCGTGCACTTGTTGTGTGTGTGCCTACCTGCGTCTCCGCGGTACGGTGCGTCCTTGGTGGTGCATCAGCAGAAGCATGGGAAGGGCCTGCAGTGCTGGATTCATGCCCGGGGTGCCGCTTCTTCGTTGTCCGTGCTCTGCGTCCGTGTTTCCGCCTCTCTTTCACGTGCGGTGTCTCTTTGCCGTGGGAGCCGTTTGTTTGCGGCATCGTAATTTATGCGCCGGGCGGGACGTGTTTCGTCGGACGGTGTGTGTCAGTTATGCTGCGCCGCTACGTGTGCGGGCGCACTTTGATGGCGGACGGTGTTGCTGGCTTGCCGGCGGTGTTTGGCCTGCTTTTCGCATCATAATTGGGCGGGCGTGTGGACTGCTGCGTGCCGGCGGTAACTGGTGGTTTTTGCATCCGCCAGCACGGCGGTTGTGCTTCCGCCCGCCATCGTAATGGGCCCCTAAGTAATTAATTAAGAAAAATTGAGTAATTATTAATTTTTAATTATTGTTATTAATAATGAATTTATTGTTAATTAATTATTAATTGGTAATTAATTATTATTAATTGAGAACTATTTTATTTGTATTAATTTGTTATTGGAGTGGGTTGTGTGTTTTTAGGGGAATAGGGTGGTAAGTAAATTATTTGTAATTAAGTAATTAATTAAGAAAAATTGAGTATTGATAATTAATTTTTTTGTTAATTAATTATTAATTGGTTATTAATTTTTATTAAATATTATTTATTGGTAGTGACATTTTTTTGTTAATTAATTATTAATTTGTTATTTTATATTAAATATTATTTATTGGTATTGATAATTAATTTTTTGTTAATTATTTATTGGTGGGTTATTAATTTTTATTACATATTATTTATTGTTATTGACAATTTTTTTATTCAATTATTAATTGCAAATTAATTTTTATTAATTGATTAATTGAAAATTAATTTAATTGTGTGAAATTTTATGTGGAGTGTGTTGTGTGTTTATTGGGGAATAGGGTGGGAAGTATTTAATATTATTAAAGTAATATATTATTTTTGATATATTTGTAGTTTTTTTTTCTTTTCTAAATTTATTAATAAATCATTATTTAATTACAATATTTATTTCATTTATAAGTATGTTATTTTTAACATCTACTTTGTCCAACGCTTTCCCTACTGTTGCACTCACTGGAGTGGGAATAGTAATTTTTACCCCTACGCTATCCAACGCTTTCCCTACTGTTGCACTCACTGGAGTGGGAATAGTAATTTTTACCCCTACGCTATCCAGCGCTTTCCCTACTGTTGCACTCTCTGGAGTGGGAATAGTAATTTTTACCCCTACGCTATCCAACGCTTTCCCTACTGTTGCACTATGTGGAGTAAGTATATATATTAATTTATATGTATATGTTTAATTTATTTTAACATATAGGGGCCGATTCCGATTCCGGCCGGAAATCTCTCCGACCGAGCCGGACCCGGAGAGAATTCCGACCGAATCGGACCCTAGCATCCGACCGAACGAGTACGATGCGCACGCATGCCATCGGACTCGAGTCGGTCGGACTCCCATTGAAGTCAATGGGAGCCGGTCGTACAACGCGTACGCGGGCTCCCATTGACTCAATGGGTGCGAGGCGGACAAGGGCGCCCCCTACAGCGTGTACGCGTCCAAGCGCATCGCGGTGTACATGCACAGGTAGGGGGGACCCATGGGTCCCCCCTGTGTGCGACTCGCGCACCTACGCGTACAGGGGGGTCCGACGCGGACCCCCAAAGTCCGGCTCCGACAGCTTTTTCGAGCCGGACGGCGCGAGTCGGTCGGACTGCTCGCGGCGCGCATCGTACTTACCCGGTGGGGAAACGTCTCCATAGCGCGGTGCGAGTCGTGTCCATGCGAGTCGGTCGGAGCGTGTTGAAGCCGCGTTCGAGTCGATCTGCGATTTCGCGGGTGCTTGCATCGTACTCGCTCGGCCGGACCCGCGTACGATTCGGTCGGGAAACAGGGCTCCGAATCGGATCCGGTGAATCCGAATTCGATTCGGAGCACTACCGGCCGAGATCGGAATCGGCCCCTTAATGTATTAAGTATTATTTTTAAATATCTTTTAATATTTTTAACTATATTTCTCTTAATTATATGTATTATTTACTTAATTTTACATTATTATTAAAACATTTAAAAAAACGATATTTTTAACTTCGATATTTTTGACAACTATATTTTTTTGGGGATATTTTTGTACTTACCTTTATGTAGATTGGACTTCGATATTTTTGACTTCTATATTTCTGTGTCGATATTTTTGCAGGTCGATTTTCTGTCCGTTGATATTCTGTCAGACATTCAGTGCCTCAGTGAATGGTTGAGTGCAAGGTTAGTGCCTGAGTGATTGGATGAGTGCATGGGTAGTGCTTAGGTGGTTTTATGGGTGCATGGGTAGTGCGTGAATGATTGGATGAGTGCATGCGTAGTGCCTGGGTGATTGGATGAGTGCAAGCATAGTGCCTGAGAGAATGCATAAGTTCATGGTTAGTGCCTGAGTGAATGCTTGAGTTGAAGAGTAGTGATTCAGTGATTGGATGAGCGCAAGGGTAGTGTCTGGGTGATTGGATAAATGCATGCGTAGTGCTTGGGTGATTGGTTGAGTGCATACGTAGTGCCTGAGAGAACGCATGAGTTCATAGGTAGTTTATGGGTAGTGCCTGAGTAATTAGATGAGTGCATGGGTATTGCCTGAGAGAACGGATGAGTGCATGGGTAGTGCCTCTGTGATAGAATGAGACCATGCGTAGTGCCTGAGTGAATGGTTTAGTGCAAGGATCGTTATTGAATGATTGGATGAATGCATGGGTAGTGCCTGGGGGACTGGATGAGTGCAAGAGTAGTGTCTGTGTCATTGGATAAGTACATGGGTAGTACGTGAGAGAATGCAGAGGGTATGCATAGTGCCCGAGTGAAAAGATGAGTGCAAGGATAGTGCCTGGCTGAATGGATGAGTGCATGGGTAGTGCCTGAGTGATTGGATGAGTGCATGGGTAGTGCCTGAGTGATTGGATGAGTGCATGGGAGGTGCCCGGATGACTGGATAAGTGCATGGGTAGTACCTGAGAGAATGCAGGAGTGTATGCATAGTGCCTGAGTGAATGGTTGAGTGCAAGGATAGTGCATGAGTGATTGGATGAGTGTAATAGTAGAGCCTTCTCTCTGGCAGCTTCACTATTCACCGACTGGTCAGAATGTTGGGCCTAGCCAAATATAAAACAGCAACCCTTCCCATGTCACTGTTGTAAGTCTCACCATGTTTCAGAAGACTTCAATGCGTGTGTCTGTGCCTTTTCCTAGTGATATGATACATAAAAAGAAACCTACAAATAGTAGAATACATGTGTTTCAGACTGCATGCTCTCTAAATTTCTGTAGAAGAAGGTGCATGTATTCCTTTCTGCTCATAATACAGGGCACGTGGGTATTCAACAGTCTATTTGAGGGGTTCTGTGACACCTACATAGGTAAGACATGTCTCCCTCTGCGACCGAATGATGGAGCGGAACTGAGAAGATTTGTGCACCTGTATGAGAAGCTACGAGTTTAAGCTAGCATCTTCAGACGCACAGCATGTGTCAGAATACATGTACAAGTAGACACATACCTGAGTCACGAGAGCATGCAGACCTTTAAACTTGACAGAGTGCACTTCCTATTGCAAGCAGACACCTAAATTTATATGGCCTACTTCAAGTGTACCTTTCCAGAGACTCATACAAAGTAGCCTAATCCCTAATCCCTCTGCCAACATGTCTTAATCCTCACTTTTCTCTGGCAGCTTCACTATTCACTGACTGCTCAGAATGTTGGGCCTAGCCAAATATAAAACAGCAACCCTTCCCATGTCACTGTTGTAAGTCTCACCATGTTTCCGAAGACGCACCCACTCACACCACTGTAGAATCTTTTCTACACCCAATGCTGTTCCCACACAACCATTCACAAACCCATTCACAAAGCAAAGTACTTACACACCCACTCAATGATTCATTGATCTATACACACATCCATTCGCTCACCCATTCTGCCACTCACAGATCCACTCACTCACTAATACAGCCATTGACATATCCACCCTTACAGGCCTACAGGCGCTGACACACTGAGTGAATCACCCATAAAACTACTCACACACCTAGACACTCACCCATACAGTCAATCATACAGCTACTTACTCACCCAAACAGTTACACACCCACCCACTTACGTACTCATAGAAATAGGAATATATAGACACTCAGCTATACAGTCACTGACAGAAGCATGCACTCATCTATATAGCCACTCTCACATTCACTCACTCACGCATAGTCACTCATATACCCAGTCACTCATGTATACTGCCTCTCACATACTCAGTTACTCACCCATACCGACACATGCACTCAATCACCGGCACAGCCATACAGACACTCAATAACTAATACAACTTTTCACACGCAACAGTACCCCATACAGCCACTGACTCACCCACTCACTGATCCATACAGGCAGTCACACACCTCCTCACCCATACACACAGACACCCAGACAACCATAGACGTAGTCAAACAACCAATCAATCACACATATAGCCATTCATGTACCCACTAACACACTCATACACCAACTTAGACATTAACTGACAGACAGATACATACATACAACCAGGCACTCACCCATACATTCACTGAGACACCTAATCACTCACTTATACAGTCAGTCATGCACAAACTGAGTCATCCATAAAGTCACTCATAAACCCACTGATTCACCAATACATCTTGGTATATATATTTAACACTCATAAACTTTTAAAAAACACTCACAGTCAAAGGAACCCGCGCTCAGGAATTCTGCTGCATAGGACTTACAGGAGGTACCAGGAGGACTTCTTGGACCCAAGGTCCCTCAGGAGTAAAGTGGACTTCATCCTCCAACCAGTAGTGCGCCACGAGGCGCGTTTGCAGGGTAGTGGAGAAAGGAGGTCGTGGCCTCCGAAAACCTCTTAGCAATCCCACTGTGTGGGACTTACTGGAGGTAACAGGAGGGGTAGTTGGCCCCCAAGCACATCCTTGGGGGCCAACTACCCCTCTTATTACCTCCAGTAAGTCCCACACAGCAGGATTGCTGAGTTCTGATTCCAGGCCAAGCCCCCTTTGTCCACCACTCTGCAAACGCACCTCATGGCGCGCTCTTCGTTGGGGTATGAAGACACCTTCGCTGCTGGGGGGTGCTTAGGGGCCAACTAGCCTACCTGTTACCTCCAGTAAGCCCCACACAGTGGGATAGCTGAGAGGTGGTAGCAGGCCATGCCCCCTTTCTCCCACACTCTGCAAACACACCTCCTGGTGCACTCTTGGTTGGGGGATGAAGTTTCCTTGCGCTTAACCATTCAGACAGGGCCTCTACTTGCCACTGTCCCTGCCTTGAAGAAGTAGCAAAGTGGATGAAACATTCATATTTAAAATTAAATGGTGATAAGACCGAGCTTATGCTCCTTGGCAATCCTTCTCTTTTCAAGGCAGACATTATGTGGCCAGCCTCTATGGGCTCCGCACCTATCCCCAAGTCAGAGATAAAGAGCTTGGGCTTCTGGCTGGACTCAGATCTCAGCTTCAAAGTCCAAGCCAGAAAGGTTGTGGCCTCCTGCTTTGGCATCATTAGGATGCTTCGTAAAGTGCTCCCTCTGCTCCCCTTCCAGGCAAGAAAGCTCATGGTCCAGGCGCGTATTCTTTCACGCCTAGACTACGGCAACGCCTTATACCTTGGTGCCCCGAGTTCGGTCCTTGCTAAACTTCAAACACTACAGAACTGCACCGCAAGGATCCTTGTGGGGACTCCGAGCCGGCAGTCTTCAAAACCTGCTATGAAATCTGTCCATTGGCTCCCCGTCCGGGAGAGAGTCCACTTCAAGGCCTTGTGTATCACCCACAAGATGATAGGAGGGAAAGGACCTGAGATTATTTCCTCTATGGTCCAGCCCTATCGAGCAAAAAGGCGACTGCGCTCAGACGAGCAATACCTGGCCGTTGTCCCCAGAATCAAGAGGGCTAGAAGTGGTGGCCGGCTATTTTCGTATAATGCTGCCAAACTATGGAATTCCCTCCCTCTTCAGCTACGAAGGGAACCCACTCATATGGCCTTCCGTAAGCTGTTGAAAACATGGCTCTTTCCTAAGTGATTTACTGAAGCTTCAGTTTTATTTCTCAGCACTGGGATGCCTACGGGTAGCTACGCGCTCTATAAGCGCTGCTTCATTCATTCATTCTTGAGGGTCCCTGGGGGCCAACTAACCCTCCTGTTACCTCCAGTAAGCCCCACACAGCTGGATTGCTGAGAGGTAGTCAGAGGCCACGCCCCCATTTTTACACCACTCTGCAAACGCGCCTCCTGGCGCACTTCTGCTTGGGGGACAAAGTCCACTTTAGTTCTGAGGTGCTTAGGACATAAGGGGACCTCATCGCCCCACTAGCAGTGCACCAAGAGGCGCGTTTGCAGAGCGCTGTAAAAAGGGGCATGGCCTCCGACCACCTCTCAGCAATCCCACTGTATGGGGCTTACTGGAGGTACCTCGTGGGCTAGTTGGCCCCTAAGGACCCTCAGCAGTGACGGAGACTTCATCCCCCAACCAAGAGCACACCAGGAGACGCAGTTGCAGAGTAGTGCAGAAAGGGGGCGGGGCCTCCGGCGAGTTGGCGGTTCCTATATATTTTTTTTAACTTAGGAAAGGGGGCTCTGTGGTTTTCCTTTCCTTTGCGCTTTTGGGCCCCGGGGACCCCAAACCCCGGGGCCTAACCAATTTTATTTTTTATTAAATAAAAAGGGAAGGGGGCCGCGTGGCCCCCCCTCCCGAGGCCGATATATACCCCAGGGACCCCATCCAACGGGGCTGGGCCTTTCCATTTTTTTTAATAACTAAAGGGGAGGGGGGCCCTCCAGGCCTTTTTCTGCCCCGGGGACCTCATCCCCCAGGGCTTGGACATTTCATTTTTTTTTTTTTTTTTTTTTTTTTTTTAAGGAGGTGGGCCATGTGGCCCCCCCCTCCTTTCAGCCCCAAGAAACCCCATCCCCCGGGGACCAGTCATTTTAAAAAAAGAAAAAAGGAGGGGGCGGAGTGGCCCCCCTCCCGGGCCACTTTCGGCCCCAGGGACCCGATCCCCCGCGGTCCCTGGCGGCTCCCCACCTCCTGCCGGAGCCGGCATTGCTTTTGGACAAAGGGAGCTGCTAACATGCAGCTCCATTTGCCCAAAAGCAATTCTGCTTCGCTTCATGGAAGCGAAGCAGTGTTTGCTATGGCATGGCGGGAGCAGTGCTCCCGCCATGCCATTGCAAACTGCAAAGTACCGGGGGTAGGCAACCCAGGACATTGCTGGAGCCGGCCCTGGGATGTGGCGGTCCCCAGGGCCTTTGAGGGCTCCTCGAGGGGGGGCGCACGGCCCCCTCCCATCATCTGTGTAGCCCCAGGGAGGTGGTCGCTGACCATCTCATCTCATGAGTGATGTAATAAGTGAGGTCATAAGCAGTGCATTGCGGGGATGCAAGTTATAGTTAGCTCAGTTTAGGACTTGGCCTTTTTGGCTAAAGTTCCCTAAACTTTTTGCTTTCCCCCTAGACCGTTTTCCTGACAGAGTTACCAATTTAGATGCTTTGGGTACTTTGCCACTGCTGATCAGTGTCAAAGTACAAGGGTTCCCTATGTAAAGTACAATGGTAATTGGTTGGCCATGATTGGTATGTTTGCCTTACTAGTAAAAGTCCCTAGTGATGTGCACTGTGTTTGCAAGGGATAGTAATGCAAGGGCGCGCAGAGAAGGGAACTCAGGCCTTCAGTGTAGGGCCTGCGCGCAGTTTGCTAAGTTAGCATGTTGTCCTGAAAAGTGCAACCACTTGTCAGGCCTTACTTTCCCTTTTGCGTACACTGTGGGCACCCCTGTGGTAGGTCCCGGGTAACCCCTGGGCAGGGTGCAGTGTAGGTAAAAGGCAGGACATATACTGAGGTGTGTGCTATGTCCTGACAGTGAAAAAACACTCCAGTTCGTTTTCACTGGTGAAAGGCCATTCTGCCCATAGGACAGAATGGGGGAGGCTGGGTATGGTGTTTTGTTAGCCTAGTTTCCTATAAGTTTATAATGGAGAGGTGAAGTTTAGTATGTATGACCTCACAGTGTCATAACACATCTTTGTATGAAAGTGGTTTTGTCACTGTGTGTTCAGAAACCCCTCTTTTAGAAAGTGGCTGAGTTTTGTGCTTTAAGCATTTCTGTGTGTCTCTGCTGAATGTGGATTGACTGTCTGGATCTGAGATGGGAGGGGGTGAGATGGCACCTGGCTGACCTGCATCTGGAGAGTATGCAAGGAGAAACCCCGGGAGGTGAAGAGGCCTGGGTTGCAGCTATAAAACAATTGACCCATCTCCTGCTGAGTGATTAAGGGTCCAGACCCCCAGTATCAAAGGGAGAAAGGTGACACTGGGAGGGAGACACCCAGAACTGATTTAGGCAGGGGTCAGGGACCCCTGAGCACAACGAACTTCAAAGACATGAAGGGTTATAACTAAGAGAACAGAAACCCCTAGAATTTGGTGTAATTTTGAATGGCGAAATGGACAGGTCGAGTCTGCAAAGGCTGTGACCTCTTTCGTGGTCAAGAAGAACCTCTGCCAAGGAAGAAGTTGCTGAAGAGACTGCTGGATAGGACTGACCCTTGCTTCGTGATCTGGGGCTGGCCTGCAGTTTGTAGCTTTTACTAAGGAAGAGACTGAAGGGACATTGCAGTGGGTGGTGTCCCCCCCTTCTTGAACAGGACTGTGCTTTGTGCTGTGTCCTGAACCCCAAGGACCCGAGGTGAGCTGGCTCCCTGTTTGGAAACACAGGAACATAAAAGTTTCCGGAGAAGTCCCAAGCAACGCGGTGTGCGCGTGCTTTTGCAGCTTGAGACCCTCAGAAGTTGTGCCTTGTGATCGTGGGCACGCAGGAGCAAACTGAGTCTCGGACGAGCAGGGTGCGTGTCGTGGTGCAAGCCGAGGCGTTGGTGAGGAGCGCCTGGTCGTTGTGTGCGACTCGGACGCGCAGGGTGCGTGTCGTGGTGCAAGCCGGGGCGTTGGTGAGGAGCGCCTGGTCGTTGTGTGCACCGGGAAAAGAAGTGAGTCTCGGACGCGCAGGGTGCGTGTCGTGGTGCAAGCCAAGGCATTGGTGAAGAGCGCCTGGTCGTTGTGTGCACCGAGAGAAGAAGTGAGACTCGGACGCGCAGGGTGCGTGTCGAGGTGCAATCCGAGGAGTGGTGACGATCGCCTGGTCATCGTGTCCACCAGAGAAGAGGCGAGTCTCGGACGCGCAGAGTGCGTGTCGCGGTGCAACCAGAGGAGCTGGTGAGGAGTGCCTGGGTAGCGTGTGCACCGAAATTGAAGTAAGTCTCCACAAGTGCTGAGGGCGGGTCTCGGTGTCCACTGAGACCGCCGGAAGGAGGACCAGGTCATTGGGCCCTCGGAGTGCAACAGTAGCGGCCCGGACCGGCAGTCCCGGAGGAGCGGAGTCGCCGGCCCGAGCTCGCCGTGTCCATTGACGGAGTTCTGGATCAAGGCCCAAGTCGTTGAAGGATGGGAGGAGAGTGGGGTCGCGCCCCTCCAGGTAACATGGATCACCACCTGGGGTGGGTTGCGGGCTCGGAGGGACACTCTCTCGGCCTCTCGCTCCTGGCAGCTGCGTGAGCCTGTTGCTTCGGCTCGGATCGAGGCCCGTGCTGGCCCAAGGAGGGGCAGTACTGGGGCCGGAGTGAGAAGCGGTACTTTTGTGTCATCATTAATCCATGTCGGGGGCAACTGTTAACGGAGCACCTAGACTGTCGTATTACACTTTGCATTATTGCTGCTAACGAACTATCGAACTGTCGTATGACGCCTGACTCTATTTGTGCCTGACGTACTACATGCTGGGTGCGCTACGCACTGCATTATTTTCCCTTGCAGAGTACATGATTGTAAGCGTGGCGCATTGCATTATTTCTTCATCGCACAGTACCTGATTATAACGTGGCGCATTGCATTATTTCTTCAGTGCACAGTACATGATTGTAGCGTGACGCATTGCTTTGTTTCTTCCTTGCACAGGGCATGCTGGTGGTGATACGCATTGCATTATTCCTTCTATTGCAAAGTACATGACTGTGGCGCTACGTATGGCATTGTTTCTCTATTGCACAGTTCAGGAGTATATCGTTACGCATTGCAGTATTTCGTTTCTTTTGCAACGTGTGTGATTCTAGCAATACGACCTACCTAACCTTTTGGAAACGGTTAGAAGTCAGCTTAACTGTTGGTTAGAAGCGGTGGTTGGGATTAGAACCTACCAATCCTCCGGGAGGAATACTACCCATTATTATATGTTGGTTTTGTAACGTGTGGTCACATCGTATATCTTCTTGTATAATAATTATACTCGTTTTATAAAAACTTGTGTGGAGTCTATTTGTGGTGACATCATTGGGTTGCTGTGAGTGTGGTTGCACATACTGTACACTCGTGCCTTGGAGATAAGCCTTACAGCAAACAAATGATGGACGGAATGCTGACAATGCAAAGATTCTCCCCCAGTTAAAAGATCTGGGTTACATCCATCGTTCTTTTGCCCAATACGCCACCCCAGTTTGGACCCAGCCATATGCAAATCAGTCTTGACCCTGTGCCCCATGGGAACAGTCCAGACTGAACTGCCAGGCCAGGTCCTCCCTGGACCGGAAACAAGCATCCTGGGACCGGTTTCAGGGTATGTCACCCTTCTTCGGCCAGGCTAGCTTGAATCCAGTGGCACAGTGAGCAAGGGACCCACGTCTGGGCATACCCATCCCACTTAGGGTGAAAAGTGTTACAGCAAACAAATGATGGACGGAATGCTGACAATGCAAACATTCTCCCCCAGTCAAAAGATCTGGGTTAAATCCATTGTTATTTTGCCCACTACGCCACCCCAGTTTGGACCCAGCCATATGCAAATCAGTCTTGACCCTGTGCCCCATGGGAACAGTCCAGACCGAACTGCCAGGCCAGGTCTTCCTGGACCGGAAACAAGCATCCTGGGACCGGTTTCAGGGTATGTCACCCTTCTTCAGCCAGGCTAGCTTGAATCCAGTGGCACAGTGAGCAAGGGACCCACGTCTGGGCATACCCATCCCACTTAGGGTGAAAAGTGTTACAGCAAACAAATGATGGACGGAATGCTGACAATGCAAACATTCTCCCCCAGTCAAAAGATCTGGGTTAAATCCATCGTTCTTTTGCCCACTACGCCACCCCAGTTTGGACCCAGTCATATGCAAATCAGTCTTGACCCTGTGCCCCATGGGAACAGTCCAGACCGAACTGCCAGGCCAAGTCCTCCCTGGACCGGAAACAAGCATCCTGGGACCGGTTTCAGGGTATGTCACCCTTCTTCAGCCAGGCTAGCTTGAATCCAGTGGCACAGTGAGCAAAGGACCCACGTCTGGGCATACCCATCCCACTTAGGGTGAAAAGTGTTACAGCAAACAAATGATGGACGGAATGCTGACAATGCAAACATTCTCCCCCAGTCAAAAGATCTGAGTTAAATCCATCGTTCTTTTGCCCACTACGCCACCCCAGTTTGGGCCAGATAAGCCTGGCTGCTCGTGCCAAGCTACTAAGGGGGTGAGCAGGGCTATCTCAGACGGTGTCCTTACTTAGCCTAACGTTGAAACGAGGGGTCCGGATCTCGCACCTGGCAACAGCGGTGTGGGACGGGCACTCCCGCCTCCAGCATTTGGTGGCGGCGGTGAGGGATAAGGACCCCCACTTCCAACATTTGGCGGCAGAGCGGTGGGATTCGATCGTAATGTAAATTAAACCTGTATGTGCAAAATCACTCACAGTAATTGGTGTTCTTCATAAATTGATCGCAGACCACGACGCAACCACATATTGTGTTTTTGGAATTGTTGGTTCTATTGTTGAGTAACCTTTAAACCACACATCATGTCTCAGGGAGAGAGCCAAATAGCCGGTGAGGCTGAGGCTGCGGCTGCAGAATTAGAGTTTAACATTGAGGCACTGTTTTCCAACAAGGTTGATCAGTTGAGGAAATTCTGCAGAGCTTTGGGATGTCCCATGAAGGAGGAGCTGCAAATGGCCTTGAGGGCCTGGTGGGAAGCCAAAGAGGCTCAGGAGACGGGGGATGTTGAGGTGGATGAGGATGACCCAGGGAATGGATTTGGTCCACAGGATTTGCCAGTGGAGAGACCAGCCGCAGGGGCTGGTAGTAGCCATTCAGGGAGGAGTTTTTCACCAGAAGAGTTGGAGGAAAACCAAAGGGTCAGAACTGCATGAGTTGGAGGTGTTAAAACTTAAAACTCAAGCAGAGGAGAGCAGGAACGCTCTCGCGTTGGAAGAGAAACGGATTCTCTTCGCTCATGAGTTAAGCATGAGGGAACTGGACATTAAGGGTAAACAAACAGAGTCTAGTTCGAATGGTGGCAGCGCACCACCAGTACCAGGAGGGAAGGTGTACATTCCCAAGGATTTAGTGCGAGATTACCAGAGGGGTGATGACAGTTATGCGTGGTTCAC
The DNA here is from genome assembly GCA_963921515.1 of Calotriton arnoldi. NCBI lineage: Eukaryota > Metazoa > Chordata > Amphibia > Caudata > Salamandridae > Calotriton > Calotriton arnoldi. Next base: position 1,078,629 of record CAWUFW010004174.1, read on the forward strand.
GGCATATGAGATCGCACTGAGGATGAATGAGGTGCCTGAAAAGCATTGGGGGGCGGGCCTATGGAAACACTTTGAGGCTTCGGGGAGGGACGTTCTATCACCCTTAGAGAGGGCGAGAACCCTGACCTACGCCAACATGAGGGAGGCTTTATGCCTCCGGTATGGGCTCATGCCTGAACAATACCGGCAGAAGTTCAGCACCTCCAAGAAACTAGAATCCCGTACTTGGGTAGAATGTGTGAATGAGTACACCCGGGCACTGGATGGTTGGATGCTGGGCAGCAAGGTCAATGATTTTAAGGGCTTATGCGATTTAATCAGTTGGGAGCACTTGAGTAGTCTGTGTGTTCCAGAGCTGCGCCAGCATCTATTGGATAGTACGCTGACTGATCCCAGTAAGCTTGCTGAGGAGGCGGACCGCTGGACTAGTACCCAGGTCCACAAGGGGATTGGGAGTACCACTGCCAAGAGTATGCAGGGTCCCCCGCCGAAGGTGGGGGAGGACAAGGGTAACAACAAGGAGTCCTCTAAAGGGCCCCAAGGTAGTTCCCCCAAGAAAGGGTCCCAGTCCCCCAAGGCCAAGAGGGCCTGGGCCTTCAAGGGCAAGAAGGAGCCCCAAGGTCCTACTACGTGTTACTTCTGTAAAGAAGTGGGTCATATTTCCCCTAAATGCCCCAAAAAGTCATCTGCACCCACTGGTGCTCCACCACCTGGTTTAGTGAGTGTAGCGTTGGGGGAGGAATTGAGTCCTTGGAATGGGGAGGAGCAAGCAGTTATGACCCTGGTCTCCTTAGGAGATCGAGAGAAGGTCCAGGAAATGCCTCTGCCTGAAAACACTAAAAAGTACAGGCAGTGGGTGACCATCAATGGACGGAGGGTGGAGGCTCTGAGAGACACCGGAGCCAGTTTGACATCTGTCAGGTGTGAGTGGGTGTCTGAAGAGCAAGTAATTCCCGATGTGCTTCACCCTGTAATGTCAGCAGACAATTTAGTGCGCCTCTGCAAGGTGGCGCTGGTTCCCTTTGAATGGGGAGAGGTCTCAGGTTCTTTGAAGGTTGCTGTAAGTCCGTCCATGCCTGTAGACTGTCTGCTAGGGAATGACATGGAGAGTTCCCCCTGGAAGGAGGTGGAGCGCTAGGCGCATCTGGAGATGTTGGGTCTACCTGAGTGGGCTTGTGTGACCACTCGGTCTATGGTAGCCAGTTAAGGTAATCATGGGAACCTGGAGCCTGAAACAGTGGCCCAGGTGCCTGCCAGTAAGAGAAGAGGCAGGGGGTGCGGGAAATCGGCCCCCACAGTTCCCACGGTCCAGGAGGAGGCACCCTTTGAGGGGGATGCCCTGGAGCCTGCGGGGGAACAAGTGGCTGAACTGGGGGACCTACCCGGGCTGACCGAATGGCAGCAGGAAGGGGGGCCCTCCAGGGAGGAATTCTGTGAGGAGCAGAAGAAGTGCCCTTCTCTTGTGGGTTTGCGGCAGCAGGCAGCAAACCAGGCAGCAGGTGATCCGCCAGGATCACACTTGATTTACTGGGAAAACGATCTCCTGTATAGTGAGCCAAAGGTGGCTGAGTCTGGGTCAGCCCGGGCGCTGGCGGTACCCCAGCGCTTCAGAGCCTTCCTATTGGGGTTGGCTCATGATGTACCTTTGGCGGGACATTTGGGGCAGGACAAGACCTTTGAGCGGCTTGTCACCCACTTCTACTGGCCCCAGATGCGCAAGAGTTCGGATACTCCTTGCAGGACCTGTCAGACTTGTCAGGCAAGTGGTAAGAGTGGAAGGAAGCGAAAGGCTCCCCTCCAACCTTTCCCTGTGGTCAGCACACCCTTTGAGAGGGTGGGCATTGACATTGTGGGGCCTCTGGATCCCAAGACAGCCATGGGCAACAGGTTCATCCTGGTCTTGGTGGACCATGCCACCCGGTACCCGGAAGCCATCCCTCTCTGGACGGTGACGGCCCCGGTGGTGGGCCGTGCACTGATGGGGATTTTCTCCCGTGTGGGGTTCCCCAGAGAGGTGGTGTCCGACAGGGGTACTAATTTCATATCGCGGTATATGAAATCTCTGTGGAAGGATTGCGGGGTAACTTACAAGTTCACCACCCCTTACAACCACCAGGGATCAGCAGCACCACCCAGGAAACTGGGGGGGGGGCGTAGGAGAGCCCCCGGGTGGAGGTCTAGTGCCTACTTGCCAGAGGTGTGAGGAAGAACACCTAGCGTCAGGAGGGCGTGGGGAGTCTGCAGCCAGAGCTCCTGCCGTCCTGAAGTTTGTGGGTGCCATTCCTAAGTGGCAGGCCCAGAAAAATAAATGGAAGGTTAAAAGAGGGTTGTGTTCCTCAGTGGGAACACCGGTGGGACAGTGTCCAGCCAGTCGGGCTGGGTCCCCTAGAAGTGACCAGAGTAAAGCCACTTTTAACCTGGAGGGCAGGATGACTGGAGGTAGTATCGTGAAAAATGGGCCTTCCCAGGGTACCACTCCAGGGTGGGGTTGGCATGGGTCCAGCACCCCTGGAGGGGTTCCCCTGGCCGGGAGGGATCCATGGAACAGCATTGTTGGCTCAGGGGGTAGTGATCAGGAAGAACCCCTGGGGTCAGGAAGGCGAGAAACAGGAGGGTGTCCCTGTGGTAGAGGGCCTGCGTCCTGGTTCTATCGCCCGAAGCAGGGAAGTCCATCAAGGTAATGATTGGTCTACCCTGGCTTTTGGCTGGGAGGGGGTTGTGTAGGACTTGGCCTTTTTGGCAAAAGTTCCCTAAACTTTTTGCTTACCCACTAGAACGTTTTCCTGACATAGAGTTGCCAATTTAGATGCTTTGGGTACTTTGCCACTGCTGACCAGTGTCAAAGTACAAGGGTTCCCTATGTAAAGTACAATGGTAATTGGTTGGCCATGATTGGTATGTTTGCCTTACTAGTAAAAGTCCCTAGTGATGTGCACTGTGTGTGCAAGGGCTAGTAATGCAAGGGCGCGCAGAGAAGGGAACTCAGGCCTTCAATGTAGGGCCTGCGCGCAGTTTGCTAAGTTAGCATGTTGTCCTGACAAGTGCAACCACTTGTCAGGCGTTACTTTCCCTTTTGCGTACACTGTGGGCAACCTTGTGGTAGGTCCCGGGTAACCCCTGGGCAGGGTGCAGTGTAGGTAAAAGGCAGGACATATACTGAGGTGTGTGCTATGTCCTGACAGTGAAAAAACACTCCAGTTCGTTTTCACTGGTGAAAGGCCATTCTGCCCATAGGACAGAATGGGGGAGGCTGGGTATGGTGTTTTGTTAGCCTAGTTTCCTATAAGTTTATAATGGAGAGGTGAAGTTTAGTATGTATGACCTCACAGTGTCATAACACATCTTTGTATGAAAGTGGTTTTGTCACTGTGTGTTCAGAAACCCCTCTTTTAGAAAGTGGCTGAGTTTTGTGCTTTAAGCATTTCTGTGTGTCTCTGCTGAATGTGGATTGACTGTCTAGATCTGAGATGGGAGGGGGTGAGATGGCTCCTGGCTGTCCTGCATCTGGAGAGTATGCGAGGAGAAACCCCGGGAGGTGAAGAGGCCTGGGTTGTAGCTATAAAACAATTGACCCATCTCCTGCTGAGTGATTAAGGGTCCAGACCCCCAGTATCAAAGGGAGAAAGGTGACACTGGGAGGGAGACACCCAGAACTGATTTAGGCAGGGGTCAGGGACCCCTGAGCACAACGAACTTCAAAGACATGAAGCGGTATAACTAAGAGAACTGAAACCCCTAGAATTTGGTGTAATTTTGAATGGCGAAATGGACAGGTCGAGTCTGCAAAGGCTTTGACCTCTTTCGTGGTCAAGAAGAACCTCTGCCAAGGAAGAAGTTGCTGAAGAGACTGCTGGATAGGACTGACCCTTGCTTCGTGATCTGGGGCTGGACTGCAGTTTGTAGCTTTTACTAAGGAAGAGACTGAAGGGACATTGCAGTGGGTGGTGTCCCCCCTTCTTTAACAGGACTGTGCTTTGTGCGGTGTCCTGAACCCCAAGGGCCCGAGGTGAGCTGGCTCCCTGTTTGGAAGCACAGGAACATAAAAGTTTCCGGAGAAGTCCCAAGCAACGCGGTGTGCGCATGCTTTTGCAGCTTGAGACCCTCAGAAGTTGTGCCTTGTGATCGTGGGCACGCAGGAGTAAATTGAGTCTCGGATGCGCAGGGTGGGTGTCGTGGTGCAAGCCGAGGCGTTGGTGAGGAGCGCCTGGTCATTGTGTGCACTGGGAGACGAGGTGAGACTCGGACGCGCAGGGTGCGTGTCGCAGTGCAACCAGAGGCGCTGGTGAGGAGTGCCTGGGTAGCGTGTGCACCGAAATTGAAGTAAGTCTCCACAAGTGCTGAGGGCGTGTCTCGGTGTCCACTGAGACCACCGGAAGGAGGGCCAGGTCATTGGGCCCTCGGAGTGCAACAGTAGCGGCCCGGACCGGCAGTCCCGGAGGAGCGGAGTCGCCGACCCGAGCTCGCCGTGCCCATTGAGGAAGTTCTGGATCAAGGCCCAAGTCGCTGAAAGAGGGGAGGAGAGTGGGGTCGCGCCCCCCCAGGTAACGTGGATCACCACCTGGGGTGGGGTGCGGGCTCGGAGGGACACTCTCTCGGCCTCTCGCTCCTGGCAGCTGCGTGAGCCTGTTGTTTCGGCTCGGATCGAGGCCCGTGCTGGCCCAAGGAGGGGCAGTACTGGGGCCGGATTGAGAAGCGGTACTTTTGTGTCATCATTGATCCATGTCGGGGGCAACTGTTAACGGAGCACCTAGACTGTCGTATTACACTTTGTATTATTGCTGCTAACGAACTATCGAACTGTCGTATGACGCCTGACTCTATTTGTGCCTGACAAACTACATGCTGGGTGCGCTACGCACTGCGTTATTTTCCCTTGCAGAGTACATCATTGTAAGCGTGGCGCATTGCATTATTTCTTCATCGCACAGTACCTGATTATAACGTGGCGCATTGCATTATTTCTTCAGTGCACAGTACATGATTGTAGCGTGACGCATTGCTTTGTTTCTTCCTTGCACAGGGCATGCTGGTGGTGATACGCATTGCATTATTCCTTCTATTGCAAAGTACATGACTGTGGCGCTACGTATGGCATTGTTTCTCTATTGCACAGTTCAGGAGTATATCGTTACGCATTGCAGTATTTCGTTTCTTTTGTGTGTGATTCCTGCAATACGACCTACCTAACCTTTTGGAAACGGTTAGAAGTCGGCTTAACTGTTGGTTAGAAGCAGTGGTTGGGATTAGAACCTACCAATCCCCCGGGAGGAATACTATCCATTATTATATGTTGGTTTTGTAACGTGTTGTCATATCGTATATCTTCTTGTATAAAGATTATACTCGTTTTATAAAAACTCGTGTGGAGTCTATTTGTGGGGACATCATTGGGTTGCTGTGAGTGTGGTTGCACATACTGTACACTCGTGCCTTGGAGATAAGCCTGGCTGCTCGTGCCAAGCTACTAAGGGGGTGAGCAGGGCTATCTCAGACGGTGTCCTTACTTAGCCTAACGTTGAAACGAGGGGTCCGGATCTCACACCTGGCAACAGCGGTGTGGGACGGGGACTCCCGGCTCCAGCATTTGGTGGCGGCGGTGAGGGATAAGGACCCCCACTTCCAACACTCAGCATGCGGTCTCCTACGCGGACACCGCATTACTGTTGGCTCGCGTGCGCGGTGCGGTCTTCAGACTGCCAGAGGGCCAGCGCACTTCTGAGATATGTGCGTTACCCAACCCCCAGCCCCCGCAGCTGGAACACGTCAGTTTCACTGTCGGGTTACAGTGAAGTGCTCCGGCTGCGACGCGAACACGGGGGAAGATCTGTTGTTTATTTTACTGCTCAGTTAAACGAGTGAAGTTGACCCTTCTCCCTGATAAAGCCACATTAATGAGCTTTGCGAGCCAACGCCTGAAGGAGAAAACACCCTGAGGGGTAAGAGTGTACTAATCTTGAAACCTCCCAGGTGTTTTTTTGTGAACCCCATAGACAACAGGGGTGCTGTCCCAGTGCCTATGTGATTGGCATTCTATATAGGGCTAAACCTACCTTATTGCCCATCTTTGATCCTAGTGGATCCTCTTGCTGCGCACACGCGCCATAATCGAATTTGAAGACTGGGGTTTACATTGAGAAGGTTACCTACCTTCCAATCGATGACCACTTTTGTGAGGTGATGGATGCGTCCATCCTCAGGGCTGTTTAACAAGTGGTAGCCCCCCTGGAGAAGAAATTGTTGGCACTCCAGGCACAATGCCATAAACCCTTTCAAAGGGAGGGAAGATTCTAATGGACCACTGGCCCCCCTACCTCCAGGGCAATCGGCTACCCCAACTATCAGCCAACCTTAGTCCCTCAACAAGCGTATGCGAGCAGACGACCCCGGGGTCGATCTGGACGCTTTTGCACGCCTCAAGAAGGCGTTTCTAGACTCACAACCGTTGCTGGACCCTCAAACTCTGGGTCCCTCAGGACTGGCCCCACCCACTCCCCCACACTGACCAATGGGATGGGGATGACTCACCTAATACCTCGGATGGGGATGGGGACGGCTCTAGACACTGGTGCCCGACGGCCAGTCCCCTGGTCGTATCGAGCCCTTCCAACCCTCTGAAGGGGACTTGCTGGACCCGATGACCTCTTGCATCCGCAATCCGCGGATTGGTGCCCTGCACCCAAGGTCGCGGCCTACATAGCCAGCCGCCTGAGGAAACCCCTTGATAAGGAGGTGAGAGGCTGCCTCAAGGCAGAATGTCCTCGGCCTTCTTTGGAGGGGAAGGTGGCGGCCACCCCCGAGATAGACCCCAAGATGGCCCCTTTCCCCGCAAAATGTGTCTGTGATCCTAAGAATGGCATCGACAGCTCATGGCGTTCATGCCAGGATAAGCTCCTGGACGTCGCAGGACCCCTGGCAAAAATCAAGGATATAGCGGAGGATGCGAAAGCCTCCGGCTCCCTCATATCTCCTGATGTTTTATCCAGCTGGGCTCAGAGGGCCATCATCTTTCTGGGTAACGCGAACAGCGCGATCTCTACAGAGCGGCGTAGATCGCTATTGATCAAGATTTACCCCAAGTTGGGGGAGCTCTCCACCTCAGAGGGAGGGACAATAGCCCAGGGAAACCTGTTTGGAGACCCGTTTATTAGAGAACTAGGCAAATTTGTCAACACCTTCAATTCTTTAGACAAAGCACAGTCCTCCATTAAGAGGATATTCACATCCCATGTTTTTGCCGCTGCTGGTTAAGGTAGGGGGCGCTCCTCCGGCCGTTCCCTTCCCCGCAAGCCTCCAGAGGTGGCGATTCACGCGGTGGCCAATGGCAAGACTCAAGCAAGTTTGGCAATTACTACCAGACCAAGTCCTATCCCCGTTGCCGCGGAGGCATGGGCGGATCCAGAGGCGGCAATTTCAACAATGCACAAGGTGAAAGTTCAAGACCCGACGGGCATTCAAATTGGGGGACGACTGGCCCTTTTCCGGTTGAATTGGGAAAAGCTCTACTCGGATGCGTGGATTCTTCAGACGGTGGAAGGCTTCCATATCGAATTTTATGGAACTCCACTCCAGTCCCGCGTTCCCACTCCTCTTGTGTTTTCCTCGGGACAACGGGTCTTGGTGGACCAAGAGATAGACAATCTTCTGTGGAAAGGGGCAATAGTGAGATCGATGATCCACCCTCGCAGCTTTGTCAGCAATCTCTTCCTAGTAGAGAAAAGGGATGGTGGGCAACGCCCAGTCACCCGCGGCTGCTGCAGGTAAGAGCGGAGGGGCCAGGTGAGGGGGGATTTCGAGAGGCGAACACGAGGGAAATTAATTATTTATTTAATTTTCCCTCGTGGTCGTTTCTCGAAATCCCCCTTCACCTGGCCCCACTGACCTACCGCTCTTACCTGCAGCGGCCGCGGCAGCGCCCAGTTATCAATCTCAGGGAGTTCAACTCTTGGCTCCTGTACCGCCACTTCAAGATGGAGGGGATCCATCTCTTGAGGGATCTTCTTCAGGCTTCGGATTGGATGGTCGCCTGGATCTAAAGGACACCTACTTGGTGGTTCTGATCTTTCCCCCTCACAGACGCTTCTTGCAATTTCAATGGGGTCCCCAGATGTTCGAATTTACCGCCCTTCCGTTCGGTCTATCAGCGGCCCCTTGTTGCTTCACCAAGTTGATGAAGCCAGCCATCGAACATCTGCGGGCACGAAGTGTAAGACTAATCGTCTACCTCAACGATATTCTTCCATGGACCAATGTCCACATCGCCTGTCCATGAACTTGCAGATGACCGTGGACCTTCTAGGGTCTTTGGGGGTTCGTTATCAACGCAACAAAGTCTGCGCTAGTACCAATCCAGTCAGTGGAATTTCTAGGATTCTTGGTGACCCTCAGTCTTCCTCCGCGGAAGTTGGCCAAGATCAGGCACGAGCTCAAGAGGACTATCTCCAAGTCTCAGGTTTTGCTTCGACATTTGGCGCGGATAGTGGGCCACCTCTCGTCCTCAATCCAGGTGATCTTTCCCGGCCCTCTCCATTACAGGGCTCTCCAGCGTTTAAAAATAGAACATCTACGGAAAGGCCTCTCGTACTCCCAGATGATCCCACTTTCGGTCGAGGCAAATGGGGGAGATGCATTGGTGGATGGCCCACATGGATGCCTGGAATGGCCGGGCGATCATTGGTTCCCAGCCCGATCTCGTAATTGAATCGGATGCCAGCGGCTCCGGATGGGGCGCACGATGTAGGAAGTTTTCCACCGCGGCAAGAGGTCCTCCACAGAACAATCTCTGCACATCAACTGCCTAGAGTTGATGGCGGGCTCTTTCGCCATCCGATGTCGGACCAAAGAGAGAGTGAAATGCTCAGTCCTACTCAAAATGGACAACGTAGAGGCGGTTCGTTACGTGAATCACCTGGGAGGGACGCGGTCAAAGACCTTGTCAGACCTCGGCCGGACCCTATGGGAGTATTACCTAGCCAATCAGATCTCCCTGTTGGCGGAACACCTCCCGGGGTGCTCCAATCAAGTGGCGGACTGGCACTCCCGCCATTGGAAGGATGCCAGCCTTTGGAATTTGGATCCCCATCTCTTTCGACAAATTCAGCCCTGATGGGGTCCAGTCTCCATGGACCTCTTTGCCTCCCGTCTGGACTTTCAGCTCGACTGGTACTGTAGTTGGAGACCGGATCCCCATACAGCGGCCATGGACGCCTTTCTCCAAGACTGGAGCAAGGAACAGTCCTACGCCTTTTCACCTTTTGCCATGATAATGAGACTGACGGCACAGGTGCGCAGGCAACGGGCGGACCTGGTGGTGATTACCCAGATTTGGAGATCGCAGGCCTGGTTTCCAGCGATGATAGAACTTTCCTGGGATTTTCCAATCCCTCTACCCCGGTCTCCTGATCTTCTCCGGGATCCCCAGAACAATCCTCCTCCGCTGGTCCTAGCAGGGTCTCCCCACTTCATGGCCTGGAGGGTTACAGGCGATGTTGGAAAGTTCCAGGGCCTGGGCAGACAGTAAGAACAAACGATATCGATTCCCCTGGTACAGATGGTTGGGTTGGTGTCTTCAACACCAAGTGGATCCCATGGGGGCCGATGTTGTCCAGATTGTGAACTTCTTAGCAAACCTGGCTTCCCAAGGCTTTGCATACCGATCTATTAATACCTTCAGATCGGCAATTTCCGTGGGGCACCTGCCGGTGGACGGTCATCCGGTAGGGGAACACCCGCTAGTCTGTAAATTGCTAAGAGGAATCTGACTCTCAGTTCCTCCCGAACCCAAATATTCAACATTGTGGGATGTCAACAAAGTCCTTTCCTTGTTTCAATCCTGACCCTCTAATTAGTACCTGTCCAGGAAACAGCTGTTGGCAAAGTTAGCAATGTTATTGTGTTTGATATCTTGCCGCCGAGTCTCAGATGTCCGGGCCCTGGATATAACAGGTAGAGTTTTTACCCCGGACGGGGTGACCATCCATATAACTCGCAGAACAAAGTGTAATTCTAAAGTGGTGTCTTATCCGTCTTTGCCACAAATTCCTAAGTTGTGTGTAGTCCACACCATTAAAGCATATGAAGTGGTTATGGACGAAATTCGTCCTCGTGGTGGGAAACAATTATTGATTGCCCTCACAAAACCTCACAAAGCGGTTGCTTCCCCTACGATTGCCAGATGGGTCAGATGGGTCATGTAGGAGGCGGGATTGATATTTCCCGGTTTGGAGCCCATTCCGTAAGAGGGGCAAGGGCCTCTAAGGTCTTTTGTCTGGGAGCACGTCTTGAGGATATCCTCAACGCGGCAGACTGGTCTAATGGCTCTACCTTTAAGACCTTTTATTTCATACCAGTTCCCTCTCTGGCAAGCGTGGTGGTGACCAAGCTTTGAACTAGCCTAATCCTCGCCTCCGAGTCCTGCCATAGAATGAAAAATGTCTTAGCTAACGTAAAGGAAAGTTTCAATTCTATTAAGGACACGGAGGCGAGGATTAGGCCCACCCCCCTTTTCTTCTTCCAGGAATTTTCTTCCCTCCCTAGTAGAGTTTATGGTACATTTCAGAATTGTTATTAATGCCTGTGTGTTACAGGAGGATGAATTGATTGCTTTGAAAATAATGTTATTATCCTCTTATGTCATGTTATGTTTATGCTGCAAATTTCCCTTATGCAGTGACGGACAATATGTACCTCTTGATCTTTTAGGGTCGGAGTCTAATAAACAGGAGTGAGAAGAATGGTGGATTGCTGCCTTCGCAGGAAGAAAGAGGGATATAGACAGGCTACACAGAGCATTATACGGAGGACTGTTTTGTGATTGGATGGACTTTGTTTGTTTCTTTTTCCCAACTGTTCATGGGAAATGTAGTTTTTCAGTAATATGAAGTTTCTTGAAAATGGCTGCTGGAGTAAAAATTATATCATTAAAGTGAAGAGAGAACAGCCTAATCCTCGCCTCTGTGTCCTCAATAGAATTGAAACTTTCCTTTACGTTAGATAGGAAATTTTTCAGTCTGCTGGAAAAAACGTCTACCATTTTTATCTCCATTAGTTAAAGATCTGAGTTCGTTTATACAGGACACTTCGGATTTTATTTGAGCCATACAAAATACACAAAGGGAAGATAACTTTATCCTAATGGCATTAGGCATTACTGGTTTGTACACCTGTATAGCGCATAAAGATGGCCTAGTAGCGCTGGAGTTTTTTCAAAAGAACAGACCTGTAAAATTCGAAGAACACAACATGTTACAACTTGTTTCCTTCTGCCTGAATAATAACATTTTTTATTTATTTTCAGGGCAATTGTATTTGCAGATACAGGGGACGGCTATAGGCACGTGCTTCACCCCCAGTTATGCGGATCTCTTCGTTGGCTGGTGGGAGAAGCACGTTGCCTGGCCGGAACTGAATGAACATTGGGTTGATCAAGTGGCCCTATGGGTCAGATATATTGACGACCTCTTTATCATATGGCGGGGCACCCAAACAGAAGCAGAAATGTACATTGCAAGTTTAAATAACAACGATTTGAATTTACAATACGATAGTTATTTCAGTAGTACAGAAGTATCTTTCCTTGACTTGCAATTATATATCGAGAATAATAATCTATGTACTAGCTAATGTAGGAAACCTACGGCAGGTAATGCCACATTGCATGCTCAGAGCCAGCAACCCCGTAGTCTTGTGCATAGCATCCCTTATTGGGAGTTATTAAGGATTAAACGCAATTACTCATCACCTGAGGATTATAATATGGCAGAAAGTGAAGCACTTGTTCAATTCAGAGAGAGAGGCTACCCAGACAGAACACTAAAGGAAGCAGTTCTCAAGATGAAGGCGAAAGATAGACAGGTATTATTTACCCCCAGACAAAAGCAAAGAGGGAATGGAGATATTGTGAGACTTATAGTGAATTTCTCACCAGAATCAAATCGGATCAGAGAGCTAGTTCAAAAACATTGGAGTGTCCTACAGTCAGATACTATCTTGGGACCCAAGTTACCAGATAGACCTGAGATTACATACAGGAAAAGTGTATCCCTTAAAGATCTTCTGGTACACAGCCATTTTACTGAACATCCCCTGAAGAAACAGGAGGTCACTGGCTTCTATCTATGCGCTAAATGCAAAGCATGTTGGAATAGTGGCAAGGTAAAGGATTTCAAAATACCAGGCAAAAGTGAACGAAAGGCCATCACTAAATTACTGAATTGTAATTCAAATTTTGTAATTTATTGTCTACAGTGCCCGTGTGGAAAAAAGTATATCGGAAACACGGTTTAGCCCTGCCAAAAAACGAGTACTGGAACATGCTCGAGCAATAACTAATCAGGATGTCACATATCCAGTAGCAAGACACTTTATGGAGGTCCATCAAAGGAGAAGTGATATGTTAAGTTACTTTGCATAGATCAGGAACCCCACAAAGAAAGAGAAGGAGACAGAGTTAAATGTCTGAGACGCCTTGAATCCAAATATACCGTAGAACTGAGGACCCGAGTTCCTTGGGGCCTTAACAGCGACGAGGAGTTATGGACACATTTAGGAGAATGATAAAGTGAAGAACATTTCCGTAAGCCTCCTATATCTTCTTTCCTACCCGTTCCCCTTCTGCCACTTCCTCTTAATTTTTCGTTATATTTCTTTCTCTTTTTCTCCTTCCTTTTTCTTCTTCTCTCTTTTTCCTTTATTCCTCCCAGTCAGCTGGATTATGGACTCTCATTCCAACTAAATCATGGACAGCATACTGCATTTGTACATGGTAATCTTTGGGGGACAATACATTGTTCCAAATCAAATTAATATGAAGTATAATTATTGTACTCCACCAATACTAATTTACAATAAATGATTTTTTTGAGAGTTGCTGGTGGGCATCAAAAGAATTAATTAATAAACTATTATTATAATGTCTATTTTTGAATATACAGAGCTAATTAGGCTGAATATATGGTTATTTTCTATTTTGCATTTTGTAGATATATTATGAAGATAGCCCATTCAGGGAGTGATTGTCAATATTGTATCTGTGAGAGGGATCATGATCAGATATCTGCGTTGCAATTGGGTTTTTATGTTTCGCATTTTGCAACATCATACGAGTTAAATCATGTTGATGAGTGTATATCTAAAAAAGGTATATATATATATATATATATATATATATATATATAGATGATCCACCAAATGTCACTAGCTGGCAGCTGAACTCTTTTCAGAGCGGGTGCATCCATGCGTGCTAGTGACTGCACGCCATAATATTTCTCACCAAAGTTCCAAAGAACAAGGAGCACTCACGGGTAGACACAAATCCAATTTATTGGTCCCAAGTTTGCGGGCAGGCAGACGCGTTTCGACACCCATGTGTCTTTATCAATGCCACTTCAAGTGAGTTTGTTACCATCATTGGTTTTTTATATCCATCAGCCACTCTTATTGGTTGATTGTCCTGTAGTAGGTGTATTCCATACAAGTCCCACAATGCACTTCACTGGTTGAAGTACATCCTGATTTTAGTTGGTGCTTGTTTACACAGGGAACGATGCCACTCCATTTGTGTTCTTTTCCCCTCGCTCAGCCATTATTGCCACATCAGGAACAGGCACACATGCAGGCGTTCGTTTTGTAACTTGCGCTCTTCGTTTTTGTAAAGGACGATTTGTATAGGCTTTCGTGTCGCTCCTTCTCGGCTCATGACGGTTCTAGCTGCGTTCCTTAAATGATCCACCAAATGTCACTAGCTGGCAGCTGAACTCTTTTCAGAGCGGGTGCATCCATGCGTGCTAGTGACTGCACGCCATAATATTTCTCACCATATATATTCCAAAAACAGCTTTCCACCTGGGGCCGCCGAACTCACAGCGGGTGCAACCGGAGAGCGGGGGTGGAACCCACTTGTTTCACAACAACTACAAGAAAGGGTTCGGTGCACTCACGGGGTATAAAAGGGCTTTTATTCATCCGCAGACGCGTTTCAGGCTTGTTGCCTTCCTCCGTGCGGAAAACCCATGAATGAAGAAGCACAGTGAAAGTTATTTAAACAGTCCTGCAATCTGATTGGTGAATCCATTGCCAATGGGAGGACTGTAACTTCCCAGAGGCCAGCAGTGGGGCGCCAACATTTCCGATGCTATCAGTTGTATTATGGGCCTCAATGCTCCATTCCACAGTCATATCCGATGTCCGAATGAAATGTTGTGACACTCCCACCACCTTGATAAATCAAAAAACAGCCATAGTCACTGTGCCTGAAAATACCCCTCACCTGCCGCTGGATGTTGTCACAGGCTTTATTGCGGGCACCCTGGCTTTGAATAAACCACGACCAAAATAGGTCGACAGAGTCCATCAGCGGCGGTTCTGGTAGCCCAAAATGAATTCCAAAAACAGCTTTCCACCTGGGGCCGCCGAACTCACAGCGGGTGCAACCGGAGAGCGGGGGTGGAACCCGCTTGTTTCACAACAACTACAAGAAAGGGTTCGGTGCACTCACGGGGTATAAAAGGGCTTTTATTCATCCGCAGACGCGTTTCAGGCTTGTTGCCTTCCTCAGTGCGGAAAAGCCATAAATGAAGAAGCACAGTGAAAGTTATTTAAACAGTCCTGCAATCTGATTGGTGAATCCATGGCCAATGGGAGGACTGTAACTTCCCAGAGGCCGGCAGTGGGGTATCAACATTTCGGATGCTATCAGTTGTATTACGGGCCTCAATGCTTAATTCCACAGTCATATCCGATGTCCAAATGAAATGTTGTGACACTCCCACCACCTTGATAAATCAAAAAACAGCCATAGTCACTGTGCCTGAAACTGCCCCTCGTCTGCCGCTGGATGTTGTCACAGGCTTTACTGCGAGTGTCCTTCATATGGCAAGGCACCCTGGCTTTGAATAAACCACAACCTAAATAGGTCGAGAGAGTCCGTCAGCGGCATTTCTGGCAGCCCAAAATGAACTCCAAAAACAGCTTTTCACCTGGGGTCGCCGAACTCACAGCGGGTGCAATCGGATCTCTAAATCGTATTAGGAGTTATATATGTTAAAATGGCCGACACCGGTACATGAATAGGCAAATGAATTATAGTCCGTTTTCGATTGCTTATTCTTTTTAAAATTATTTATTTATTGCATTGCCAAATTTCATACGACAGCATGCAAAGCGCGCACACTGCAACAAAACAGGATAGAACATAGGATACAATTATTTTCCCTGTCCACCCTTGTTTCAAATATAAACAGTCATCAGAACATGCAGAGCAGTGTAACATGGTCCCTTCGCAATTGCAGTTAATTTACACTTTCAGGTCTTGCAGATCAATGCGAACATAAATATGCCAGTTACACAAAAGCAGTTATGACATGTCAGGGTGCTCCATCAGGTACGCAGTCAATGGTGACCACATGTCCTTAGGTCTGGACGACACCGGCAGCTCCTCAGCATATACATCCATTTGTTCTTTACAATACACAAGGTCTTTGATCCATTTTACCAAAGTTGGGACAGTTCTACCCCCCCAATGCATTGCGACCGCACGTTTTGCAAACAAAGTAGAAATAGCAACTATACGTCTGTTACCAGGCTTTATCTTTTTCATCAGCCCCAACAGACAGAGCTCCGGTGTGCACTCAACCATTTCTAGGGTCATGTGAACAACATACCTCCCAATCCTCCCAGGCCAAAGGGACAACTAGCTCATTATTCCACTTCTCAAGGGATGAGGAGCTAGACACAACATTTTCCCGCTGGGAAGCGCAGTATAGTCTAGTGATCAGCCCCTTGCTCTCCCCTACAGTCAACACTACTTGTAATGCTTTCAGCATCTGTGGCTCTTGAGGGAACTCAGGATAAAGTGTTCACACAGCCATGCCCGGTCTAGTATATATAAACCCATGCATTGACTTATATGCTTGCCCAGCCAGAAAATCATCCAGGGACAGGAATAGCCCATTAATATACATGTCCCAGAGCCTAATAACTCCTGCATTTTGCAAGCCACTCATTGCCCCGCGTTCCTGCACTGCTGAGATACCCGGGTGCGCAGCAATTGGCATGGCAGGTGCATACAAATACTCCCTCCCTGCTCAAGCACCCAAAGCTCTCTATGCCCTGACAGTGCTCCTGACCATGTTAATCTCTTTCCTGGATCCTCCATCTCCATTGTGAGGGCCATAGCGGTAAGCGGGATTGGAAAGGCGGTGTCCTCATCCACAGCTAAGTGTGGCAGATAGCTCTGATGCCAGTAGTGTGCGAATTGTGCCTGTGCACACAGATAGTACAGACCCAGATCGGGCGTCTCAAACCCCCCCCCCGTTCAAACAACAACGTCAGAGTGCCCCAGTCACATCTCGGCTGCTTACCAGCCCACACCAGGGCCAACAAACAGGACTGCAATGTTTTAAATAGTGCCATATTCAGGGTTATCGGAATGTTTACAAACAAGTAGAGGAGGTTTGGAAGAATAGTCATCTTCACCACCGCAATTCTATCTGCCAGGGACAACGGGAGACGGGTCCATCGGGCGACTTGTTCGGTAATTTTAGTTATCACGCACCCATAATTCATGCTGAGCACCGTATCAGGGTCTCTGTGCACCCAGACCCCCAGATATTTTACTGGCTCCGTAGACCAGGCAAGTGGGTACTCCAAGACAGTTTCTTGTGTGCATTCAGTTAGTGGGAAGACAGTGGATTTTGCCCAGTTTATGCCCAACCCTGAGTGTCTCTCAAATAGGACGTATTCACGTGGTATGGGTGCCGGATGTGTGGCCGGCTCCCGGACATATAGCAACATATCGTCCGCATACAGTGAAATGGCAAGCGGATGCTGCCGAAATCCTAGGGCGGCGTTAGCATGTAGCTGTCGAATCTTACACGCCACAGGCTCTAGCGTCAACGAAAAAAGCATTGGGGAGAGGGGGCACCCCTGCCTGGTGCCCCTGCATATTGTGATTGGGCATGATGCCCATCCATTAACCCGAATCCTGGCAACCGGGCCAGTGTACAGAAGGCGCACCCACTTCAGGAAAAACGGCGGTATCCCCATTCTCTGCAAGACCACGAACATGTACCCCCATTGAAGCGAGTCAATATTAATAAGGGACAGTGGCCTATACGACTCACACCTATTAGCTTCCTTGTCCTGCTTTAACAGTGTTACAATAAGCGCTTCCCTCAGAGTGGGGGGCAGAGCACCAGTTTCGTATGCTTCTGCAAATACCTCCAGCAGCCTCGGAGCCAGGGCCTCAACATACGTTTTATAAAACTCGCTAGGCAGCCCGTCCAACCCAGAAGCTTTGCCGGATGGCAATGCCATTATAGCTTCTTTGACGTCTTCTACCGTAAAAGGCTGTGTTAAATATTCCCGCTGACCGTTAGACAGCCACCCCAGCGTAACATTATCCAAATAGCTAGAAATCTCACTATCGCTCGCCGACGGCCTATTCCCATATAGATCTGAGAAGAAGTCAAGAAACACCCTGCTAATCTCAGGAGTGGTAAATTGTGAAATGGAATCACTGTCTAACATCTCTACGATGTGCTCCTGGCCTTTTGGAAGGGCCAATTTATGCGCCAGAGAACGACTGGGCCTGCCTGCCTCCCCATAGGTGCGCGCCTTACATCTCCTGGACCTGTGCAGTAGCTCCTGTTCAGCAACCTGATTATAGTCCAACACCAATTCTCTAATTTGAGCTAAGAATGTGGACGAGGGGCTCTGTTCATAACGACGCTCCAGCGCACTTATCTCATCGACTAGGCCCTGTAGCCTATTCCGAAGTGTTTTTAAGACACCTGCCTGCGCCCCAATGCATTCTGGCCTAATGTTGACCTTTAAAGCCTCCCAAGGAGTGCATGCCCCATTAACCGAACCTTAATTTTCAAGGAAAAAATTTGTAATAGCGTCACCAATCGTGGCCCGGAACACAGGGTCTAGTAGAGACGATGGCTGCAGCCACCACTGAAACGGCGGCCTGGCAAGAGCAGGCACATCTTGCTCGAAGAGCACGGGAGCATGGTCGGACAACGCTTTTGCCAGGTGCTTAACCGTCACAGTCCATGGGCCCACTTCCTTGGAGACCAACCAGTAATCCAACCTGGACCATGACCCATGCACCGTGGACACGAAAGTCCCCTCTCTCCCAGCAGGATTGCGGCTCCTCCAGATATCCATGATACCCTCGGCCTCCATCAGCTCAGCGAGCACGTATGCGGCCTGCTTCCCCTGCCGTATCGTGTCAGCAAACCGATCTAACCGAGTATCCGTGTACACATTAAGGTCCCTGCCCCATATCACTACAGAGGGGGGAAGGACACAATGCGCCTCCAAACATCGTTGTAGAAGGCTGGGTCGTCTACATTCGGCCCATAAGTGTTGACACATAAAACAGTCGTGCCTCCCAGTTTGCCTTGCACCAAAAGCACCCGACCCTGCTCATCCACCTCAGTCTTAAGCAGAGTGAACGGGGTACCCTTTTGACGAACACTAGTACTCCCCTAGAATACAAGGAATACGATGCTGCCACTCGCACCGCAGCCCAGCGAGTCCCCACATTGCGTTCCGAATGCTTGGTGAGATGAGTCTCCTCCCGAAATGCCACCTGGATATCATTCCTGTCGAGAAAAGCTAATACATTGCAGATCTTTTTGGGGTTGTTGAGACCACGTACATTCCATGTTATTAATTTAACAGTACCACCCAGACATGCATTTTCAAATCATAACTTGCAAGATCCCACATTGAAGACCTCCTAGAGGGATCACAAGTGTTTGATAATGTACTGCATTTATATTGCTCTGCACCTGCAACATATCGCCCCCACCCTCCCAATCTCACCACCCACTTCAGCACCCCCAACTTGCTAAAGAAAGCCCATTGAAGAACGAACAAGCCCCCCCCCAAAAATAACATCTCCCTGTAAAAGAAGTGAGGTACACCCATTGGGAAACGCTAGAGTACAGTCAGCCTCCCACTGAGCAGGGAGGTGGCCGAACATGTCCATTATATCAATGTGACAGTTCAACTATAGTCCAGAGCCCATAGGACAGCACACATCCAGTGCCCCGACGATGCTCATGCAACTGACAGGATATATGTCCCAGGCGTTGGAACGCCAGAATAGGATACTTCCAGTGTTGTTATCCCCCTCCAGCGAGCATCCCCCCACAATCCATGACCACCAGCGCATTCAAATGGCAGCAGCAATCCCATAATAGCCTATCAGTGGTATGCAGTCCCAGACAAGTACTCACTGCTCCTCTTCGTCAAACTCGCTAGCAGTGTCACGCGCCTTTTTTCAGAGATTTAGCATGTTCCATGGTAGTCTTGAGGTTACTGTAGATCTTAGCAGACCCTTCCGACCCAATTCTCAGGTGGGCCGGGTAGAGCATAGCATATGGGATGTTTTACGCCATCAGCAGCTTCTTGACTGGTGCGAATTCCCTCCTCGCTGCCTGGACAGCAACAGTAAAGTCCGGATAAAAGGCTATCTCATTCCCCTGATAATTAATAAAACCTTTTTCACGTGCCATGTGGAGGATCGAGTCGAGGTCTCTATAATTGAGCAACCGCATGATAATCGGGCGTGGCGGGGCCCCAGGGACCAGACGAGCTGCCAGCGAGCGGTGTGCACGTTCCACAATCAACATGGCTGACAGATTTTCAGACCCAAAGATTTCTTTAAGCATCACCTCGACATAAATCTCCAGCTTCCCAGTGTTGGTTGATTCCGGCAGGCCAGTTATTCTCAGAATGTTCCGCCTCGATCTGGCCTCCAAGTCCTTATTCTTCGCCTGAATGAGCACCAAGACTTTTTCCATGTTCAGAGCTTTAGTGGACACACTTTGAAGGTCATCCTCAGCCGTGGAGACACGCTTCTCCACCTCGCCCAGCCTGGCGCCCTGTTTGTCAAGTTTCGAAGACATATGGTCTATGCGCAGATTTAGTGCGTCAATCTTGCTGTCTATCGACTGCAGACTGTGATGCATTGCCAGTAGCGTTCTCTCAAGCGCAGGGGTGGCTGCAGTTGGGGCTCTAACTCGGAGTCCGAGTTATGCCTTTGTTGCGACCTCCCAGGCTTACGCATCTCGAACGTTAGGCGAGATTGAGTCTTATCCGTTTTGCCCATTGTGACCAGTACCCCTATCACACCAGCTATGTACACTCAGAGCCACAAGGGAGGTAAGTAGTCACTCCGCAGGAAGGACGACCTGAACCGCCGTTATATTAAGTGAATCCTGGCCCCATCCAGCACACTTGATCTTGGCATCAGCAATGTGACGAGGCAGCCACAGCCGCGGGCAGCAGCAACGCAGCCCCTCCACCGGGGCACACCACCTCCAGGGCAACGGACCCAGGCACACGAGCGCTGCCCGCAACAGTGCCCCTGCGAGCCGGAACACCAACACCAGGACCACTCGGCACCAGCCGCAACGCCCTCAGTCAGGGGCCAGAGTCCTACCACGAGCTAGCACACGCGGCCATTAGGCAGTCAATCGCAGTATACCGTGGTGAGCCACCACACCTTGCGCTCGGGGTAGGCCACTTTAGCAGGCCCGATGTATTCCGCCTCTTTTAGGCCAAAGCGCTGAAGAATCCCTGTCACCCGTTGCGCCTCAGTCCAAGGAAGCAGCGCAAGTAGACAGGGGAGGCACTTTCCCTGTTGCAGCAGCCTTCCAGGGGGCTCAGCCCATAGTGACAGGCCTCACCTCCACATCCTGTTACCCCCACACTGGCAGTTCTCGCTGTAGCACCAAAGCTTCAAAGCACCCGCCACTTCACTGTCAGCTCACACAGCACCGCTGCCCGGGTAGAGCAGGCCCTGCAGCGCAACAGCAGGCATCAGAGTCTCTCCAGCGAGGCAGAGGCAGCACGTCCCAGGTAGGCCCCTAGACGGCAGTCAGAGCTCCGCGGCACCCGCAGCCCGCGCACTTACTGTAGGTACAGGGGCATAGTGCCCCGCAGCACCAGCGAGCTCCACACGGTCCCGGCAGTGGCCACAGATCCGCCGGCAGCAGCCTGGGAGGCGCGCGTCTTCAGCCACGCGCGGCGGCCGCCATGTTGACTCCGCCGCGCCGCATCAGGCAAAATTCTCCGTACTGCTTCTGTCTTCAGGCTGCAAATCGTTCCAGACGTCGCCCAGGCTCTTTAGCAATGCCGTGCCATATTTTATAGCGCTGGATGCCACGTTATAAAGTAGGATATTGGGCGGATGGAAAGTTTGGCCCGCAGAACTGCACTAAGGCGCAGCCATCTTGCCGCGCGCACTCTAGAGGCCCCCTTCTATTGCTTATTCTGAGTCACTGCCCAATGAAATCGTGCCATAATAAAAGGTGCCACTGTAGTAATAGAAACTGACATTGATAAAGCCCAGGAGGACGAAACGCGCCTGTTAGTTTTTTGGTTGTTGTTATAGATTAAGTAAACGATTGATTACTTGAAGCCCGAGACTGCACGGCCTACCTTTGTGGGAAGTTTTCGTTGTATACGCGAGTTCCCTCCTCGCAAGTCGTGGCACGCCCTGTAGCGAGAGCAGTAGCGAGAGCGGTAGCTTTGACAGAACAGCAGCAGGAAACGGATATATAAATATATATATTTGTTTGTAAGTGCTTCTACATTACCACCACTAGATCTGTTGCTTACTAATGTGAAGCATTGTGGTACTTGTAGTGTAGTATACAAACATACATTTAAAGATATTGGAAGTACTTCTGCTTTTCTTATGTAGGATTGGTTTAAACAATAGGCTGCGTTGGATGAGTGAATGTATTGTGTGTCTTTCAATATCTTTAGGGTGTATGTTTTTGTGAGAACTTTAGATTTTGGACTTTTGAAATGCCAGTATGCACATATGTATGGAAGCCTTGGTGGGACCATTTTCAGTTATCCACAGCATAGTAGATTTTTTCTCAACGGGAGATCATTTCTAATACAAATAGGTATGAGATAGCATGTCATGATCAAATAGAAATCCTACTATTTTTCACTTTATAGCACTTATCAACTTTGTCTTTTTCTGCATTATGCATTTTTGTATTAGTTTTGTAAAAAAATCAATAAAATCTTGGTCAAACAAACATTCACATATGTCGGATATATGGTTTGCATATGCATGGTTTGGTTGACGACAAACTATGTTAATATATGTCAACATTGCTATTTTTTCGAAAATTTAAGTTTTAGCACTATTTTTTTTGTGGGCTTACCTTAGATTTTGTACTGTTGCAGCCATTTGGTGCACAACTTCTCCCACATACATCCCCAGGGCTCCCAGAAGCAGGGGCATCTTGTCTGGATTGACTGTGGTGTGGGTGTATACTGAGCTTGGCTCTTTGTACTTTTTTCCTCCATTAAAGGTGTAGAGTAGTTTCCTCCACTGATCCGCTGGCGGACGGCCAACCCTGAATACAGAAGATTAAGTACTGTGCTGTTCAATAGACCGTTCATCAGTTTTCATTTTTAAAACCGTCGATAACGTAGTGGTTGCTGGTGGAGTCAGCAGACGAACAACAGATGTTTTTCCTCCATGCCGCAAATCAATCAAGGCGGGTGTCATTTTATGTCAAAGGACAGTTGAAGAATAAGTTAATTACCTGTAATCCTAGTTCTCTTCTAGGGGTATACTCATCAAAGTCATAAGCACTGACTAGTCCCGCCCATGTGTGGGGACCCCAGAGCACATATAATATATATGTATATATATATATATTTATATATTACCTACTGGCGGTCGCCAGTAGGTAGTTATAGTTAGGACCTACTTTCCATAGGAAAAGCGTTTTTTGTTTTCCCAATAACTTTGGCCCCGGTTGACGAATCTTCGCGAAAGTTTCAAAACTAGTGGCCCGCTCTGCTCAGCTCCTGTCTTGAAAGTTTCGGGGTGATTCGCCAAGCGGGGGCCGAGAAAAAAGGGGGGTCCCAAAACGCGTTTTCCCCATGTTATTTTCCATAGGAAACTTTAGCCAAGGCTACAGCCCGAACTGCTGAACGGAATTACACCAAATTTGGCAAAAAGGTAGTGCTTGGTTCAGAAAGCGACCTTTTTTTAAATGGTGTAAATCCGTTCAGTAGTTGCTGAGAAATTCAAAAAATAAAAGTTTAGATATCTAGGGACGCGGTGGATTCGCGAACCCTCCCGACCACGAGCTTCACTGTGATTGGCTGCCAACACTCCAAACCAGGAAGTGTTGGCAGCCATCTTGTGACTCGGTAGAACCGAGTCACAAGAAAACAGTAAAACTAAGTGAAAAATGAAGAAAAGGGGGCAGGGTAGAAACACCCTGACCCCCTAGGCCTGCTCAGGGGGTCCCACAAGGATCCCAAAGACCAAAAAAAGCATTTTTTTTTTTTAAACAATTCGACGGGGCTTATTACAATGTATGCGGGGGCACTACGGCCCCCCGCAGCCCCGGGGACCGCCACCTCCCCGGGGCTGTAAAAAAAAAAAAAAAAAAGCGTGGGGGGTCCCAATCCCCCCCACGCTGCCCCGGGGACCGCCACCTCCCCGGGGCTCTATTTTTTAATTTTAAAAGATGTGTGTGGGGGGGCTCGAGCCCCCCCACACGCCCCGGGGACCACCACCTCCCCGGGGCACTCTATATTTAAATTCGGGGGTCCGTTACGGACCCCCAGGCCCCGGGGACCACCACCTCCCCGGGGCTTTTAAAATGAAGGGAGGGGGGATGCGCGGCCCCCCCTGCTGGAGCCCTCGATGGCCCTGGGGACCGCCACCCCCCAGCGCCGGCTCCTGCAGTGTCCCGGGGTGCCCACCCCCGAGACACTGCTGTTTGCAATGATAGGGCGGGAGCCGTGTGGCTCCCGCCCTGTCATTGCAAACTCTGCTTTGCTTCATTGAAGAGAGAGCAGGGAAACCTGCTCTCGCTTCAATGAAGCAAAGCAGAATTGCTTTTCCACAAGGGGAGCTGCATGTCAGCAGCGTTGCAGAAAGGTGTAAAAAGGGGCGTGGCCTCGGACCACCTCTCTGCAACGCAGCCTTGTGGCGCTTACTGGAGGTACCTGGTGGGCTAGTTGGCCCCCAGGGACCCTCAGGATTCAAGGGGACTTAATAGGGACGTTATTGATCAAAATTAGCATTTAAAAAACCTTTGAAATTCACTGAAAAAACCATAGGTTTCAGGCACGTTATAGTTAGAAATTAGCATTTAAAAAATCTTAGAAATTCACTGAAAAAACCATAGGTTTCAGGGACGTTATAGTTAGTTGGAGATTTCACTCGTACAAAACCAGAGAAATTCCACCGTTATAGTTAGTTCAGCTAACTATAACTCGCGCCCCGCAATGCACTGCTGATGACGTCACATATTACATCATTCATGACATGGTCAGTGACATCACTGATGACATCACTGATGACATCTCAAATGACATCACTGATGTTTTTTCAGTGAATATATATATATATATATATATATATATATATATATATATATTTCAGCTCCAAAGTTGCCCATCCGGCAAGAACGCACTCGAACTCCAACAAGCTGTAAACCTTTTAATGGGTATAAACGTGAGCCTGCATGTCGAATCCAATTTACAGCTTCCTCGTCATTTAAGCCTGATGCGTTTCAGAGCTATGGCGCCCTTTCCTCAGAGGCTCGACAGTTCGGAAATGTGCATGCTCTGACACTCCCCCAATTTAAATAGATAATTACACACCCTCCGATGGGCTCCTCTATGAGATAAACGCATTGATTTCTGGGCTTAGTAGTCCGTGTCAGAAAATTAAACCCCAAATGGGTGCACTTCATAAAACTGTTGGCACCTGGCCTGGAACGTGGAACTGCGACGACGGATTAATGACGTGCCCACCTGCAGAGGCCCATCCAAGGGCTTGGAACAATGCCAGCAGTGAAATGGTGCACCCATTGGGGGCTGTAAGGGAGGACACGAACTGCATCGCCCACAATTCATAGCATTAGCCTCTTTGGAGGAGCCCATTAGAGGGCGCCAAATCACTTAAAAAGGTGGGGGCGTGTCCAAGCATGCACTTTACTTAACTGTCGAGCCTTTGAAAAAGGAGAAATTATCCCCGAAACGCGTCAGGCTGATCGACATGCGAGCTGTTTATGGATTCTACATGTGGGCTTACGTCTGTACCTAATAAAGGCTTTGAGCATGCTGCAGTTGAGTGTGACTGAATTGAGGGGCAACCTTGGAGCTTTGATCTTTATGCAGCAGCCCTGCTGCAAAGTCTGCACCACCCTGGGATGAATGGGGGCCACAGGCTGGGATTCACCTGGCCTGGAACGTGGAACTGCGACGAAGGATTAATGACGTGCCCACCTGCAGAGGCCCATCCAAGGGCTTGGAACAATGCCAGCAGTGAAATGGTGCACCCATTGGGGGCTGTAAGGGAGGACACAAACTGCATCGCCCACAATTCATCGCGTTAGCCTCATTGGAGGAGCCCATTAGAGGGCGCCAAATCACTTAAAAAGGTGGGGGCGTGTCCAAGCATGCACTTTACTTAACTGTCAAGCCTTTGAAAAAGGAGAAATTATCCCTGAAACGCATCAGGCTGATCGACATGCGAGCTGTTTATGGATTCTACATGTGGGCTTACGTCTGTACCTAATAAAGGCTTTGAGCACGCTGCAGTTGAGTGCGACTGAATCGAGGGGCAACCTTGGAGCTTTGATATATATATATATATATACATCACTGTTGCTCGAAATGCATCTGCTGCCAGCGAAACAAAAACGAGTGCAGACCTCCAGTAGTGCAGTATATTTTATTTTGTCAGTCTTCTGCCATTACGCGTTTCGGCCGTACAAGCGGCCTTGATCACATATATATACACATATATATATACTTTTTTGTAAAAAATTAACATATATGTTAAAAAAAAAATCAAGGACAAAGTACCCTCAAACATACATATATATATATATATATATATATATATATATATATATAACCATACATGTACATGCAGCCTAAATAAAAAATAGGCTAAAATGCCAAAATTGCATTGGATTTTTCATTTAAAATAACCATACATATATATTTAGCATTGTAAGCCCATAGACTGCATAGATAAACCACAACGGAGTAAACTGGTGCCATCCTTGATCCCATCATGCCCCACAGGTGACAGTTAGGTCACATCATTTTTTACGGCGTAACTGTGTAATGATAATAAGCCAAAGAGTGCTGCTGTCTAATGTATTTGTCCGGGGAGGAGGGAGGGTTGCTTATGACTTTGATGAGTATACCCCTGGAAGAGAACCAGGATTACAGGTAAGTAACTTATCGTTCTCTTCCAGGGGATTCTCATCAATAGTCATAAGTACTGAATAGAATAGCAAGCCCATCCCATACATCTGCGGACAAATATCAAAGCAGCTAATCATTACGGATTTATTACCCAAAGAAATTCCTTAACGAGGCTTGCCCCACCTGGGCATCTGCCTGAGTGTCTGAATCTAAATAATAATGGCGAGTGAAGGTGTGAACCGATCGCCATGTGGCAGCTTTACCGATCTCAGCAATGAGCACATTCCTAAGAAGGGCCGTAGTGGAGGCCTTGCCCCTAGCAGAGTGAGCCTTCGGCCTACCAGGGAGGTGCTTGTTGGCTAACTGGTAAGCAAAAGAAATGCAAGAACTATCCATCTCAAGATGGTTTGTTTGGAGGAAGGGAAACCAGTACGCATGTGACCATAATTTATAAATAAATGGTCAGATTGTCTTATTTCTCTGTTTTTGTGAAGGTAAAACTTAAGAACCCTTTTCTGATCAAGTGAATGTAACACACTCTCTGGAGAAGTGGAAGGATTTGGGAAAAAAGTAGGCAACATAATAGTCTGATTAATATTGAAATCAGAAATAACCTTTGGTAAAAAAAACTAGGGTGCGTTCTCAACACCACCGTGTTCGAATGAAAAATCAGATAAGGTTCTTTAAAACACAGAGCCTGGATTTCACTAACTCTGCATGCAGAGGTAATTGCCACTAGAAAAGTGGTCTTTCAAGTCAGGTTCTTCAAAGGGTGGACCCATTAATTTAGAGAGGACCACATTAAGCTCCCAGGGAGGAGAGGGTGGCCTAATAGGGGAATAGACCTTCTTCAACCCTTCGAAAAAATCTTTAACTACAGGCATTTGGAAAAAAGAAACCTGTGTGGGTGACTTTCTGTAGGCTGTAATAGACCCCAGATGCACCTTTATAGATGTGAACTGAAGCCCAGGTTTGGCCAAAAGTAAAAAGTAAGGAAGGATCACCTGTTCTTTACCTAGAATGGGATTGTGACCATTGCTGATGCACCATAAATAGAAGCGCTTCCACTTGAAAACATAAGACTTCAATGTAAAGGGCCTCCTAGCTTCTTTCAAAATTTCCATACATTTTTGAGAAAGACCTAGATGTCCATTCAGTAAGATACGTTTAATCACTCACTTATAGAATTAGTCACGCACCTACTAAATCATCCATACAGACACTTATACACCCACTCATTCTTCAATACGCCTTTCCCTATATATATTAAAAATATTTAAACTTTACAGAAACACAGTCACTGGATGATGTCATCAGTGATGTCATTTGAGATGTCATCAGTGATGTCATCAGTGATGTCATCAGTGATGTCACTGACCATGTCATGAGTGATGTAATATGTGACGTCATCAGCAGTGCATTGCGGGGCGCGAGTTATAGTTAGCTGAACTAACTATAACGGGGGAATTTCACGGGTTTTGTACGAGTGCAATGTCCAACTAACTATAACTGTCCCTAAAACCTATGGTTTTTTCAGTGAATTTCAAAGGTTTTTAAATGCTAATTTCTAACTATAACGTGTCTGAAACCTATGGTTTTTCAGTGAATTTCAAAGGTTTTTAAATGCTAATTTGTAACTATAACGTGCCTGAAACCTACGGTTTTTCAGTGAATTTCAAAGGTTTTTTAAATGACATTTTTAAATGTATTAATTTTTATATTAATTTTTTTCATACTGATTTACTACATTTTTAGAAACAATTTCTTTTACATATTTTATTTTTTAAATTACATTGTAATTACATTATACATTACATTACAAAAAATACTTTCTCAGAATGAATTACTTTAGTTTAAATACTTTGTACATAGGCAATAGACTTTTAAGTACAGTAGTTACAGTTGTTGCAATGGGCAACACATTTTCAAACACAATGCAACATTCAGCTCAATGTGAATTTCTAGTTAAATGCAATTAGTTACTTTATGGATTACTTTTCTAACCACAGGACTGGATCCTAGATTCAGTCCTGGGACATCTCCTGTAAACAGTTGAGTAAAAGCGTTTTGGTTACAGTCGTGATTTTTAAGGAATATTATTGTATTTTAAAAGTTGACACTTTTCCTCATAGAATCACCAATGTTATCCTATGGAAAGAAATTCACTTAGCAGGTAAAAACTGTTATCGTTACTTTTTCTTACTCAGTGTTGGATCCTGGATCCAGCACTGGTGCATCTCCTGTAAACAGTTGAAAAAATGCGTTTAAGTCATACAGGCGATTTGTAAGGAATATTTGTAGTTTGTGAAAATCGACACTTTGAAACTTTTCTGCTGAAAACCAGACAATGGATTCCTATGGAAGAAAAGATAAGTTACTGGTAAGTACGGTTAAAATTACTTTTCAGGATTAGTACTGGGCTGAAAGATGCAGCACTGAGGTCTCTCCTGATAACAGGTGAGTAAATCGGAATTCGTATTTCGGCTGATTTTAGAGGAATATTTTAAAGTTCCAAAACTCCACACTTAGAAGAATTTCCAAGTGAAACCAGTCAATGTTAGCCTATGGAAGGAAATTCAAGTTACTGGTAAGTACGGTTAAAATTACTTTTCAGGACCAGTACTGGGCTGAAAGATACAGCACTGAGGTCTCTCCTTATAACAGGTGAGTAAATCGGAATTCGTATTTCGGCTGATTTTAGAGGAATATTTGTAGGTTTCAAAAATCAACACTTAGAAACTTTTCAGCAAAAAGCAGGCAATGATATCCTATGGAAGGAAATTCAAGTTACTGGTAAGTACGGTTAAAATTACTTTTCAGGACCAGTACTGGACTGAAAGATACAGCACTGAGGTCTCTCCTTATAACAGGTGAGTAAATCGGAATTCGTATTTCGGATGATTTTAGAAGAATATTTGCACAATGGTGAAGGGAGGGGCGGGGCCTGAGGTGACATCTGTGCAAACGCGCCCCGTGGCGCGTTTTAAGTTGGGGGATTAAGTCCCCTTGAATCCTGAGGGTCCCTAGGGGCCAACTAGCCCACCAGGAACCTCCAATATGCGCCAGGGGGCTGCGTTGCAGAGACGTGTAGAGAGGCCACACCCTTTTACACCTCTCTGCAACGCAGCTCTGTGGCGCTTTCTGGATGTACCTGTTGGGCTAGTTGGCCCCCAGGGACCCTCAGGATTGAAGGGGATTTAATCCCCCAGCAAGAAAAGTGCAGAAAGAGGCAAGTGAGATGCAAAAACAGACAGGAAAGGTACAGAAAGAGGGAAGACGAGTGCAGAAAGAGACAACAGAGGTGCAGAAAGAAGCAAAAGAGGTGCAGATAGAGGCAACAGACGTGCAGAAAGAGGGAAGAGAGGTGCAGAAAAAGGCAAGAAAAGTGCAGAAAGAGGCAAAAGAGGTACTTAAAGAGACAACAGGGGTGCAGAAAGAAGCAAGACAGGTGCAGAAGAAGCATGGAAAGTGTAGAATGAAGCAACAGGGGTGCAGAAAGAGGCAAGAGAAGTGCAGAAAGGAGCAAGTGAGGTGCAGAAAGAGCCAACAGAGGTGCAAAAAGAGGCAAGAGAGGTGCAAAAACAGGCAAGAGAAGTGCACAAAGAGGCAAGAGAATTGCTGAAAGAAGCAACAGAGGTGTAGAAAGAAGCAATAGAAGTGCAGAAAGAGGCAATTGAGATGCAAAAACAGGCAGGAAAGATACAGAAAGAGGGAAGACGCGTGCAGAAAGACAACAGGGGTGCAGAAAGAAGCAAATGAGGTGCAGAAAGAGGCAACAGACGTGCAGAAAGAGGGAAGAGAGGTGCAGAAAAAGGCAAAAAAAGTGCAGAAAGAGGCAAAACAGGTACTTAAAGAGACAACAGGGGTGCAGAAAGAAGCAAGACAGGTGCAGAAGAAGCATGGAAAGTGCAGAATGAAGCAACAGGGGTGCAGAAAGAGGCAAGAGAAGTGTAGAAAGGAGCAAGTGAGGTGCAGAAAGAGCCAACAGAGGTGCAAAAAGAGGCAAGAGAGGTGCAGAAACAGGCAAGAGAAGTGCACAAAGAGGCAAGAGAATTGCTGAAAGAAGCAACAGAGGTGTAGAAAGAAGCAAGAAAAGTGCAGAAAGATGCAAGTGAGATGCAAAAACAGGCAGGAAAGGTACAGAAAGAGGGAAGACGAGTGCAGAAAGAGACAACAGGGGTGCAGAAAGAAGCAAATGAGGTACAGAAAGAGGCAACAGACGTGCAGAAAGAGAGAAGAGAGGTGCAGAAAAAGGCAAGAAAAGTGCAGAAAGAGGCAAAAGAGGTACTTAAAGAGACAACAGGGGTGCAGAGAGAAGCAAGACAGGTGCAGAAGAAGCATGGAAAGTGCAGAATGAAGCAACAGGGGTGCAGAAAGAGGCAAGAGAAGTGTAGAAAGGAGCAAGTGAGGTGCAGAAAGAGCCAACAGAGATGCAAAAAGAGGCAAGAGAGGTGCAGAAACAGGCAAGAGAAGTGCACAAAGAGGCAAGAGAATTGCTGAAAGAAGCAACAGAGGTGTAGAAAGAAGCAAGAAAAGTGCAGAAAGAGGCAAGTGAGATGCAAAAACAGGCAGGAAAGGTACAGAAAGAGGGAAGACGAGTGCAGAAAGAGACATAGGGGTGCAGAAAGAAGCAAATGAGGTGCAGAAAGAGGCAACAGACGTGCAGAAAGGGCGAAGAGAGGTGCAGAAAAAGGCAAGAAAAGTGCAGAAAGAGGCAAAAGAGGTATATAAAGAGACAACAGGGGTGCAGAAAGAAGCAAGACAGGTGCAGAAAGAAGCATGGAAAGTGTAGAATGAAGCAACAGGGGTGCAGAAAGAGGCAAGAGAAGTGCACAAAGAGGCAAGAGAGGTGTAGTAAGAAGCAAGAAAAGTGCAGAAAGAGGCAAGTGAGATGCAAAAACAGGCAGGAAAGGTACAGAAAGAGGGAAGACGAGTGCAGAAAGAGAGAACAGGGGTGCAGAAAGAAGCAAATGAGGTGCAGAGAGAGGCAACAGCCGTGCAGAAAGAGGGAAGAGAGGTGCAGAAAAAGGGAAGAAAAGTGCAGAAAGAGGCAAAAGAGGTACATAAAGAGACAACAGGGGTGCAGAAAGAATCAATACAGGTGCAGAAAGAAGCATGGGAAGTGCAGAATGAAGCAACAGGGGTGCAGAAAGAGGCAAGAGAAGTGTAGAAAGGAGCAAGTGAGGTGCAGAAAGAGACAACAGAGGTGCAAAAAGAGACAAGAGAGGTGCAGAAACAGGCAAGAGAAGTGCAGAAAGAGACAAAAGAGGTACATAAAGAGACAACAGGGGTTCAGAAAGAAGCAAGACAGGTGCAGAAAGAAGCATGGAAAGTGCAGAATGAAGCAACAAGGGTGCAGAAGGAGGCAAGAGAAGTGCAGAAAGAAGCAACAGAGGTGCAAAAAGAGGCAAGAGAGGTGCAGAAACAGGCAAGAGAAGTGCACAAAGAGGCAAGAGAATTGCTGAAAGAAGGAACAGAAGTGTAGAAAGAAGCAAGAAAAGTGCAGAAAGAGGCATGTGAGATGCAAAAACAGGCAGGAAAGGTACAGAAAGAGGGAAGACGAGTGCAGAAAGAGACAACAGAGGTGCAGAAAGAAGCAAATGAGGTGCAGAAAGAGGCAACAGACGTGCAGAAAGAGGGAAGAGAGGTGCAGAAAGTACAAGAGATTTGCAGAATGAGGTCAAGAGAAGTGCAGAAAAAGAAAGAAACTTGCAGAAAGAAGCAACAGAATTGCAGAAAGAGGCAAGAGAGGCGCAGAGGGAAGCAAGAGTGGCTTGCACACCATTAGTACCAATTTAACACCCACATTTAGCAATAAGTAACAGGTGACCATTCTAGGTTTGCAAAGGGCCTTCCACCACGCTGTAACACTTGTCGCTGCATTTTTGGTAACGTTTGACCCGTTTCAGCTAGAAACAAGGCTTTTTTTGTTCAAATCTGCAGATTAGGGTGCAGATGATGAATTATGTGGCTAATGCAGAAAATGTATAATTGTGCGAAAGTCGGTGCAGCCAAACAGTCACATAATTCCAGTGGCCCTGCTCATACCTCTGACTAGGTCCACAAGTGCTCCTCAGTGATTCCATCTTTTTTTGTCTCACTGAGTTCATAGTTGAGCTTCTATGGAAACGAGGAAGACTAAACCTGAGGTTACCACTCCACAACACAGACTACCTACCATACCACATAATTACTCTCCATAACACATAATCCCACTCTACATGATTCCTATACACTAAATACCACATACTTTCTATCCACATAATTTCACTGCACAACATATCACATAATTCCACTACACACAACGTACATCCACTCCACTCCAAAAACATTAGTAAAAAACTTTTGCATTTACAACGCCAATAGCTCTAATTCTCACAAATGCGAAACCTATTACATTGCAAACACTTTTAACTAGTAGTCGCGTTTGCAGAGTGGTGGAGAAAGGGTGCTGGGCCTCCGACCAGCGCTCAGGAATTCCGGTGCGTAGGGCTTACAGGAGGTACCAGTAGGGCTTCTTGGCCCCCAAAGTCCCTCAGGAGTAAATTGGACTTCATCCCCCATCCCGTAGTCTGCCAGGAGGCGCGTTTGCAGAATGGTGGAGAAAGGGGGCATGGCCTCCGAAGACGTCTTAGCAATCCCACTGTGCGGGACTTACTGGAGGTAACAAGAGGGTAGTTGGCCCCCAAGGACATCCTTGGGGGCCAACTACCCTCCTATTACCTCCAATAAGACCCACACAGCAGCATTGCTAAGTTCGAAGAGCAGGCCACGCCCCTCTTCCCACCACTCTACAAACGCGCTCCCTGGCGCGCTCTTGGATGGGGATTGAAGTCCCCATCGCTGCTGGGGGTCCTTTAGGGGCCAACTAGCCTACCTCTTACCTCCAGTAAGCCCCACACAGTGGG
Organism: Calotriton arnoldi; assembly: GCA_963921515.1. NCBI lineage: Eukaryota > Metazoa > Chordata > Amphibia > Caudata > Salamandridae > Calotriton > Calotriton arnoldi. The sequence goes on from CAWUFW010004174.1 coordinate 1,111,763, forward strand.
ATTGCTGAGAGGTGGACAAAGGCCACGCCCCTTTCTCCACCACTCTGCAAACGCGCCCCCTGGCGCGTTCTAAGTTGGGGGATTAAGTTCCCTTGAATACTGAGGGTCCCTGGGGGCCAACTAGCCCACCAGGTAGCTCCAGTAAGCACCACACAGCTGGATTACAGAGAGGTGGCCCGAGGCCACGCTCCCTTTTTACACCACGCTGCAAATGCGGCTTCTGGCGCACTGCTGCTCGGAGGATGAAGTCCACTTGTGTCCTGACGTCCTCAGGACACAAGAGGACCTCATCGCCCCACCAGCAGTGCACCAGAAGCCGCGTTTGCAGAGTGGTGTAAAAAGGGGCGTGGCCTCGGACCACCTCTCTGCAACGCAGCTCTGTGGCGCTTACTGGAGGTACCTGGTGGGCTATTTGGCCCCCAGGGACCCTCAGGATTGAAGGGGACTTAATCCCCCAATTTACAACGCACCACACTTGTTATATCAGGCCCCGCCCCCTCCCTGCACCACTGTGCAAACGCGCCCCCTGGCGCGTTGTAACTTGGGGGATTAAGTCCCCTTGAATCTTGAGGGTCCCTGGGGGCCAACTAGCCCACCAGGTACCTCCAGTAAGCCTTTAAAGAGAGACACGGTGGTATAGGTGATAGGGTACAGGCGCACTAGGTAGTTTCACTCATTATTCCTTGAACGTTCCAAAGTAAAGGCGGTGCTGAAGGGTTAGGGAGAACGTCCATCTGGCCCTGCTAAAAAAAGGGACGTCCATCTGGCCCTGCTTTATAGTCTGAGGAAAAGGATCTACAGGCTGAACAATGCGGTATACCCTGGACCTGCACCAAGACTCGTGAACGCCCTACAGGGCTTTGAAGCTACTCAATCACCACTCAGCAGTCTGTGCGATAAATTACTGACATATTGAAGTTTACCCCACGCCATAGGCTTATGTGGCCTGGAATTTTCGCCACATTGGAAATTGAAATACAGTGAAACCTTTCAGCCGTGAACAAGTCGCATGTATAATTTTACTGAGGCGACGAAACACGTGTTGGCTTGGGAACGTTTTACATATTGGAAAATACAGTTGGAAGACTGAATAAAGAAGGAGAAAATCAACGATACGCTTCTATTTTTGTTCATATGTGATCAACTACTGATAAATAACACATTTTTTTAATTATATATGTGTGCTGGGGTATATTAAGTACCTCCAGTAAGCCCCACAGAGCTGGGTTGCAGAGAGGTGTAAAAAGGGGCGTGGCCTCGAACCACCTCTCTGCAACGCAGCTCTGTGGCGCTTACTGGAGGTACCTGGTGGGCTAGTTGGCCCCCAGGGACCCTCAGGATTGAAGGGGACTTAATCCCCCAATTTACAACGTGCCAGGGGGCGTGTTTGCACACTTGTTATATCAGGCCCGCCCCCTCCCTGCACCACTGTGCAAACGTGCCCCCTGGCGCATTGTAAGTTGGGGGATTAAGTCCCCTTGAATCAAGCCCCGGGGAGGTGGCGGTTCCCGGGGGCCCCCACGGGCCCCCGCTACGTAAATAAATTGCCCCCGGGACTTGGCCCACCCGGGGGCTTTGACAACGAAGTGCGGGAGACCGCGCTTCGTTTTTTTAAATTTTCGGACGGATTCGCACACCCGGCGTGACCCCGCCTGAAAATTTAAAAAAATAATGCTTTGTGGGACCCCCTGAGCAGGCCTGGGGGGTCTGGGTGTTTTTACCCTGCCCCTTTTTCTTGTTTTTTTTTTTTATCTTTCTCTTACCTTTTCTTTCTCCCTCCTCCGAGGCACAAGATGGCTGCCAACACTTCCTGGTTTGAAGTGTTGGCAGCCAATCAGAGGCAAGCTCGTGCTCGGGAGGAGATGTGTGGTTAGGCTCCGCCCAGATATCAAAAGTTGTCTTTTTTTTAATTTCTCAGGAACTACTGAACGGATTTACACCATTTAAAAAAAGGGCTCTTTCTGAACCAAGACCTACCTTTTTGCCAAATTTGGTGTAATTCCGTTCAGCAGTTCGGGCTGTAGCTTTGTCTAAAGTTTCCTATGGAAATTAACATGGGGAAAACGCGTTTTGGGACCCCCCCTTTTTGCTCGGCCCCCGCTTGTGGAATCACCTTGAAACTTTCAAGACAGGAGCTGACCAGAGAGGGCCACTGGTTTTGAAAATTTCGCGAAGATTCATCAACCGGCGCCAAAGTTATTGGGAAAAGAAAAAATGCTTTTTGAATAGAAACGAGGTCCTAACTATAACTACCTACTGGCGACCGCCAGTAGGTAATATATATATATATATATATATATATATATATATATATATATATATATACACACAAATGCATAGCTCCAACAGTTGAGGCGCCACACGCAACGTGATTTCTTCCTTTTATTCAGCAGGTTAACAGGGCATGCAGCGTCACCCTAGGTAATATATTATATATATATATAATATATATTTGCTAGCAGTATCCTTGTGCGAGCGCGCACAAATAGGGCCACGGACTCAGGATATAACTGTTGCCAGTATTAGTGCTTTTATTCCAAAAAGAAAAGGTGCAGCCTCAGACGCGTTTCGGACACGAACTGTGTCCTTGATCACTTGGCGACATATTCCAAAGCGGGAAATTTAAACAGACATAGCACTTCCGGTAACGTGATCGGCATGATGATAAACAGTGAAGACATACTGCACAGTATGATATCATGTTAAAGAAAAAAGCTCTAAACTGATATCCAATGGCCATAAATTGAATACAAGATATTCTAGCACATCAAGACTAAATTTTGAACAATTCAGTTTTCAATAAAGTGCACAAATGCATAAAGTGCAGAAATCTTTCTTTGCATACACGGGTGAACGTGACATCTATATCGTGTGCAAATACGCAAATGTAAACATCGACAGGAAGCTGATGTAAATATTATACTAAAAGTGCTAAAAATACTCAATGCCTAAATTGTAAAGACACATGTTAATTACTATAAATATTTTGTCTAAAACAATGTATAAACTAGCAGCAAATATATTATCTCACCTCCTGTACATAAAATGCATGTATATATAAACACTTATAGCCCGTGTATCATGTGCAAAAATCGCAAAAAATACATAGACACTAGACCATACATCAACAAATGATCCAGCATATATATCGTGTGCAAATACGCTTATGTAAACATTGACATGTAACGAATATAAATATATTGCTAAAAATGTTAAAATGCTGGTTACCCAAATGGCTAGGATACATAAGATATTTCTAATAATGTATAGATTAGCAGCAATATATCGTTACTTCTCCTGTAAACAAAACACCTTGGTATGTAAACATATATATCATGTTCGATGTGCAAAAACCGCAATAATAAACACAATTGGCCAAATCAGGAAATTTCATGCCTACACGACATTGAGAAGTGCTAAAAGTGTAAAGGGTGCAAATTAAACAATAAATGTGCAAAAGTGCAAAAAGATATAAAACCTAGACCCAAAGGGGATCATGCGGCGGCAGTAGTAATTAACTCGAGTCCACTGTGGTGAATGTAAAGCAAATTATTTCAGTACAAATACTATGTAAAAACATACATTACAATACTGCACCAGTAAGACTCATTGCCGTTAGTACCCATGATGGAAATGAAGAAATAATATGATAAAATAAGTTGAAATGCCATAATATAACACAGTTGGCATAAATGTAGAGGATGTCTGAATTGTTAAGCATGTCAAGCTGGAGTAACTAAAACCAAAAAGGGGACAGCGATTGAGAAACAGACACATGGGAATAGAGATAGTAACAGCATCCCCTTTATAAAAAATTGTGTAAATCTTCTCCTGTATTCAGCCCAGACGGAAACTTAGTGTCTAGTTCTACGATGTATTCAGATTCTAGCTGACGTAACCGTTTTTCCCGGTTCCCACCTCTTTTATTGAGGGGTACTGCGTCGATGACAAAATATTGCAGACATTTCAAATTGTTATCATGTACAGCTTTGAAATGTCTTGCAACTGGGTAAGCTGGGTCTGAATTCACAATCGCACGAAGATGCTGCAGGATGCGAACATGTGCCTGCAGTTTTGTGCTACCAACATAGCTCAATCCGCAGCCACACCTAAGTGCATATACTGCATGGTCAGTCCTGCATGTATAGTGTTCTCTTAAAGAATATTCTTTATCTGAGAAGGGTGTCTTGTATGTAGAGGTATTGATACCAAATTTACAGGCTCTACATGAGCTACACCTCACAAACCCTTTTTTTGGTAATAGCCAATTGACTGGTTTGGTGGTTTATGTATATTGTATATGTATATATGTATATGTGTGCTGGGGTCCCCGCACGTGGGCGGGACTATTCAGTACTTATGACTATTGATGAGTATCCCCTGGAAGAGAACTCCCAATTTTTAATGGTTCATCCACATCCACCAAACTGTAAATAATACCCTAAATTAGCCAGAGTAGAAGAATTGCATAGTCAAATGTTGCTTGTAGATTAGAAATTTCAACTGGAGAATCGACGGAACGAACATTGCTGCTAGGCATGCTGCCTTTGAAAAAGGACATTTAAGTTAGAAACGCGTCAGGCAAGGCATGCTGTTATCTGTATTTCACATTTACTGAAGTTGTTCCTTTATTACAGACTTGTTGGGAGTGCACTCTGCATAAAGGCAACTTTTTGGGAATTATATATATATATATCGCATATGTGTGCCGGGGTCCCCGCACGTGGGCGGGACTATTCAGTACTTATGACTATTGATGAGTATCCCCTGGAAGAGAACTCCCAATTTTTAGTGGTTCATCCACGTCCACCAAACTCTAAATAATACCCTAAATTAGCAAGAGTAGAAGAATTGCACAGCCAAATTTTGCTTGTAGATTAAGAAAATATTATGCAATCAAGTTTCAGAGATGTAACAACATTTGGAGAATATTGAACATGTTTCATGATAGTTCAAAACAATGTAGTCCATCAAATAGAATCAAATCTATAATGACATGTATAAAAAGCAAGAAAATTGGATGAAGTTATACTGATGAACCTGTAGGCAAGAACTATCACTGTGTTCAGTCTCTTACTCGAGTAGTTTCCCCATAGTTGGAGGGTCAAGGTGATATCCCCTCCATATGGATTGGAAGTTATGTGTTCGATAAACTGTCAGAGGCTCTTCAGCAGAATGATTGAGTTTGGGAAAGTGGTTCACAAGTATAGCATTTGGAGCACATAATCTGATCCTGCTCTTTCAGCAATATTCTGAGGTTAATTCTTTGGGTTGTATTCAGTCGGCAATTTGGAGGGGGGGGGAGGAGGGGGTGGTCTATATAATCCTTCCCACAAGGGCACCAGATGGCCTAAAGAACACCTGTGGAGATACAGTTAGTGTGACTGTTTATATGATGCAGATGCTCGTGTGAAATTTTGGTGTAGACCACATAGTTGCACGCAGTACATGTGACACATTTAAAAGGACCAATAAAAGAGGTAATGCCCAATTGCTGGGTAATGGAAGCAGTAGGCTTATCCTTTAGGGTCTGTGCTACGACTGCAAGGTCTCTAACATTTTTGCCTCATTAAAGGCAAACAAAGACTTGTTTAAAGAGGAGCTCAGTGAGTTGAACCTGCATTAATTTTTGTTGATGATTTTCTGGTGTTGATAACTGAAGGGTTTTGTACCTTTTAAAACAGATTTATATTTTAAGCGGGCTGCCTTGTACTCCAGTTTCTTATTACTTAATCAATTAGGATCATGTTAAAGTGTCTCATTGAACCAAGGTTAGGGTTAAGATTTTTTCGAAATGAGATTATTCATAGTAGGCGATAGGAAATATAAAGCAGTAGAAATGTGACAGCCATACGCAGTGTATTTATTTGTGAGAGAGACGTAAGATGCAACGGGCCAATTGCAATTTGCGACCAATAATTTGGCAACCAGTGTGGTAATTTGTGAGCGGCCTATGTACTAGTAGGTAGATTCGCAAATTACCAATTCCAAGTGGGTAGCAGTTCAACATACCTCATGAATATTAATGAGGTAGGTCGCAAAGTGTGACTCCTAAGGAATCGCAGCCATCAATGAGATTGTGGCGTGTTGAGGTCAGTAGACCACCATGTTTGTGATTGCTTTTTAATAAAACAATTGTTTTTGTTTAAATGCAACCCATTTTCCTTAAAGGAAAACAGGATTTGTTTATAAAAATGTTTTTGACCAGATTCTCAAAGGGAAAGTGGTACCATTTGCGAATGGCTTACCGCCTACTTTGAGGAGGTGGTAAAAGATTATTATTTTGCAACCAGAATTCGGTCCCAAAACATTAATACAAACCAATGCAAATCGGTATTTGGAAGGGATGCCCTAACCACGCCCCTTCCAAATACCGATTCGGTAACATGCTACCGAATTCCAATTTGTGGTTTGTATGCACAGAAAAGTCTTTTTTGTGATTGCAAATGTCCTGATTCTGCGAAGCAGACCTTTTGTTACCAAGAAAATGCTGTGTACATCTGGTCCTACATTATTAACACTAGTGGAGGCAATGGGCTGAAAGGATGGATTATATTCTTCAGGTTTCTGGAAGGCAATCTCAAACGCAAAGGAGCCGGGGTACAGTGTGAGAAGGGCAGAGTAAAATCAGATGAGAAATGGTCAACCCACATGGAGGGCAAAATGGAAATAAGAGAGACAGATGCTTCAGGAGCTATAATAAAATCCAGTGAGTGGTCGGATGCGAGTACAAGAAGTTCAATCAATCAATCAATCAATCAATCATGTCACTTATAAAGCGCACTACATACCCGCGAGGGTCTCAAGGCGCTGGGGGAAGAGGGGGGTGGTGCTGCTACTGATCGAAGAGCCAGGTCTTGAGGAGTCTTCTGAAGGCCAGTAGGTCTTGGGTCTGTCGGAGGTTGGTGGGGAGGGTGTTCCAGGTCTTGGCGGCGAGGTGGGAGAAGGATCTGCCGCCGGCGGTTGTTTCCGGATGCGGGGGACTGTGGCGAGGGCGAGGCTGGTCGGCGGAGCTGGCGGGTGGGGGTGTAGAAGCTGAGTCGTCTGTTGAGGTAGGCTGGTCCGGAGTTGTGGAGTGCTTTGTGTGCGTGGGTGAGGAGCTTGAAGGTTATCCTCTTGTTGACAGGGAGCCAGTGCAGGTCTCTCAGGTGGGGTGTGATGTGGCTGCGTCGGGGGATGTCGAGGATAAGACGTGCAGAGGCGTTCTGGATGCGTTGCAGCCGTCTCAGGAGCTTAGCCGTCGTTCCTGCGTAGAGGGCGTTTCCGTAGTCCAGCCTGCTGGTGACGAGGGCCTGGGTGACTGTTTTCTTGTTTCGGTGGGGATCCACTTGAAGATCCTGCGGAGCATTCGGAGGATGTTGAAGCAGGATGAGGAAACGGCGTTGACCTGCTTAGTCATGGAGAGGGTGGGGTCGAGGATGACCCCTAGGTTGCGTACGTGGTCGGTGGGTGGCGGGGCTGTTCCCAGTGATGTTGGCCACCAGGAGTCGTCCCAGGCTGAAGGGTTGGAACCAAGGATGAGGACCTCCGTCTTGTCCGAGTTCAGCTTCAGGCGGCTGGTCCTCATCCATTCGGCGGCGGCCTTCATTCCTTCGTGGAGGTGGGCTTTGGCGGTGTGAGGGTCTTTGGTGAGGAGAGGATCAGCTGGGTGTCGTCGGCGTAGGAGATGATGTTGAGGTTGTGCTGTCGGGCGACGTGGGCGAGGGGTGCCATGTAGATGTTGAACAGCGTTGGGCTGAGGGAGGAGCCTTGGGGTACGCCGCAGATGATCTTGGTGGCCTTGGATCGGAAGGGGCGAGGCGGACGCTTTGTGTTCTGCCGGAAAGGAAGGATGTGGTCCAGTCCAGGGCCTTCTCTTGGATCTCGGCGTCGTGAAGGCGTGTTCGTAGTGTGTGGTGGCAGACCGTGTCGAAGGCGGCTGATAGGTCCAGGAGGATGAGGGCTGCTGTTTCTCCGTTGTCTAGCAGGGTCCTGATGTCATCGGTGGCGGCGATGAGGGCGGTTTCGGTGCTGTGGTTGCTGCGGAAGCCGGACTGGGAAGGGTCCAGGATGTTGTTCTCCTCGAGGTAGCGGGTCAGTTGTTTGTTGACGATTTTCTCGGTGACCTTCGCGGGGAACGGGAGCAGAGAGATGGGTCGGAAGTTCTTGAGGTCCTTGGGGTCTGCCTTGGGTTTCTTGAGTAAGGCGGTGATCTCGGCGTGCTTCCAGCTTTCCGGGAAGGTTGCTGTCTCGAAGGAGATGTTGATTATTTTCCGGAGATGGGGCGCGATGGCTGTACTGGCTTTGTTGAAGATGTGGTGAGGGCACGGGTCTAGCGGTGAACCGGAGTGGATGGTGTTCATGATCTCGCTGGTGTCCTCGTCGTTGATGTTGGTCCAGGAGAGCAGGCGGTTGGTGGTTGTGGGGGCAGTGGTCTCGGTGGTTGCCGGGCGGTCGTGGTGTTGAAGCTGTCGTGGATGTCGGCGATTTTGCGGTGGAAGAAGGTGGCCAGTGAGTCGCACAGGTCTCGCGACGGCTGGATGTCGTTGGTGTTGGAGCTGTGGTTGGAGAGTTCCTTCACGATGTTGAAGAGCTCTTTGCTGTTGTGTGCGTTGTTGTCTAGGCGGTCTTTGAGTGAGGCCCTTTTGGCGGATCTGATGAGGTGATGGTGACTGCGGGTGGCGCTCTTGTGGGCGGCGTAGCTGTCCGCTGTCCGTTCGTGGAGCCAGATCTTCTCCAGTTTTCGGCATGTTCGTTTGGAGGCCTGGAGGTCTTCGGTGAACCAGGTGGCTTTCTTGCTGGTGTGGCTGTTGGGCGGATTCTTGAGCGGGGCGAGGGTGTTGGCGCAGTCGTCGATCCACTGTCTGAGGTTGCGGGCGGCGGTGTCGGGGTCGGAGGGTGGGCTCAGGGCGAGGGTTGTGGTTAGCTGGTCTTCCGTGACTCTGCTCCAGCAGCGGCGAGGCATTTGTTCGGTGCGGTGGTGCGTGGTGGGCTTCCTGTAGGTGAAGTGAATGCAGTGGTGGTCAGTCCAGTGGGGTTCGGAGGTGTGGTTGAAGGAGACGTGTGGGCTTGCGGAAAAGATGGAGTCGAGCGTGTGGCCGGCGGCGTGGGTGGGTGTAGTCACGAGCTGTCTGAGTCCGAGGGTGGCGAGGTTGTCGATCAGGGTGGTGGAGTTGGTGTCCTTGTTGTTCTCGAGGTGGAAGTTCAGATCCCCGAGGAGGATGTAGTCCGTGGAGGCGATGGCGTGTGTGCTGACGAAGTCAGCGATGGAATCGCTGAACTGTGGTCGGGAGTCCGGGGGTCTGTAGATGAGGGTTCCTCTGAGGGTGGTGTTGGGATCGGTGTGGATCTGGAAGTGCATGTGTTCGGCGGTGCTGAGGGTGTCGTCGGTGTTGGTTGAGACTCTGAGGGTGTTCCTGTGGACGATGGCGATGCCTCCTCCGACACCGTTGGTGCGGTCCCTGCGGGTGATCTTGTAACCGTCCGGGATGGCAATGGCGATGTCGGGGGCTGAAGCGGGATTCAGCCAGGTCTCCGTCAGGAATGCGACGTCTGGGGAGGTTGAGTCGAGAAGGTCCCAGAGTTCGATGGCGTGTTTGCGGGCGGAGCGGGTGTTGAGGAGGATGCATCTGAGGTAGTTGGGTTCTTTCCTGGGCGGTGGTTTGGCGGGGCGGCTGCTGGCGAAGCTGCAGTTCCGGCAGGTGAAGGGCCCTTGGGTGGGAGGGAGGAGCAGGGAATGGGGCAGCGAATGGGCAGTGAGGGGGCGGGGCCGCAGGGGCGGGAAACAGGCACAGAAGGAAAGCGAGCACAATCAGGGCATCAAGGGGGCACAGAAAGGAAAAAAAGCGAGCACAATCAGGGGCAGCAAGGGGGCACAGAAAGGAAAAAACTAGCACAATGAGGGGCAGCAAGGGGGCACAGAAAGGAAAAGCGAGCACAATCAGGGGCAGCAAGGGGGGCACAGAAAGGGAAAAAGCGAGCACAATCAGGGCATCAAGGGGGCACAGAAAGGAAAAAAAGCGAGCACAATCAGGGGCAGCAAGGGGGCACAGAAAGGAAAAAACTAGCACAATGAGGGGCAGCAAGGGGGCACAGAAAGGAAAAGCAGAGCACAATCAGGGGCAGCAAGGGGGCACAGAAAGGAAAAACGAGCACAATCAGGGGCAGCAAGGGGGCACAGAAAGGAAAAAACGAGCACAATCAGGGGCAGCAAGGGGGCACAGAAAGGAAAAAACGAGCACAATCAGGGGCAGCAAGGGGGCACAGAAAGGAAAAACGAGCACAATCAGGGGCAGCAAAGGGGGCACAGAAAGGAAAAACGAGCACAATCAGGGGCAGCAAGGGGGGCACAGAAAGGAAAAAACTAGCACAATCAGGGGCAGCAAGGGGGGCACAGAAAGGAAAAAACTAGCACAATCAGGGGCAGCAAGGGGGGCACAGAAAGGAAAACGAGCACAATCAGGGGCAGCAGCAGGGCACACAGACGGAGCTGTGTGGTGGGGAGCGACCTACCAGTCAAGGTCAGGGGTCGCTCTCTTCACCACGCAGCGGCCGCCATAAATGGGGAGGTGGGAGGGAGGAGCAGGGAATGGGGCAGCGAATGGGCAGTGAGGGGCGGGGCCGCAGGGCGCAGCGGCGGGAAACAGGCACAGAAGGGAAAACGAGCACAATCAGGGCATCAAGGGGGCACAGAAAGGAAAAAAACGAGCACAATCAGGGGCAGCAAGGGGCACAGAAAGGAAAAACTAGCACAATGAGGGGCAGCAAGGGGGCACAGAAAGGAAAAAACTAGCACAATGAGGGGCAGCAAGGGGCACAGAAAGGAAAAACGAGCACAATCAGGGGCAGCAAGGGGGCACAGAAAGGAAAAAACGAGCACAATCAGGGCATCAAGGGGGCACAGAAAGGAAAAAAACAGAGCACAATCAGGGGCAGCAAGGGGGCACAGAAAGGAAAAAACTAGCACAATGAGGGGCAGCAAGGGGGCACAAAAAGGAAAAACGAGCACAATCCGGGGCAGCAAGGGGGGCACAGAAAGGAAAAAACGAGCACAATCAGGGGCAGCAAGGGGGCACAGAAAGGAAAAAACGAGCACAATCAGGGGCAGCAAGGGGGCACAGAAAGGAAAAAGCAGAGCACAATCAGGGGCAGCAAGGGGGCACAGAAAGGAAAAAGCAGAGCACAATCAGGGGCAGCAAGGGGGCACAGAAAGGAAAAACGAGCACAATCAGGGGCAGCAGCAGGGCACACAGACGGAGCTGTGTGGTGGGAGAGCGACCTACCAGTCAAGGTCAGGGGTCGCTCTCTTCACCACGCAGCGGCCGCCATAAATGGGGAGGTGGGAGGGAGGAGCAGGGAATGGGGCAGCGAATGGGCAGTGAGGGGGCGGGGCCGCAGGGCGCAGCGGCGGGAAACAGGCACAGAAGGGAAAACAGAGCACAATCAGGGCATCAAGGGGGCACAGAAAGGAAAAAAAACTAGCACAATCAGGGGCAGCAAGGGGCACAGAAAGGAAAAAACTAGCACAATGAGGGGCAGCAAGGGGGCACAGAAAGGAAAAAACGAGCACAATCAGGGGCAGCAAGGGGGCACAGAAAGGAAAAAACGAGCACAATCAGGGGCAGCAAGGGGCACAGAAAGGAAAAAACTAGCACAATGAGGGGCAGCAAGGGGGCACAGAAAGGAAAAAAACGAGGCACAATCAGGGGCAGCAAGGGGGCACAGAAAGGAAAAAACGAGCACAATCCGGGGCAGCAAGGGGGGCACAGAAAGGAAAAAACGAGCACAATCCGGGGCAGCAAGGGGGGCACAGAAAGGAAAAAACGAGCACAATCAGGGGCAGCAAGGGGGCACAGAAAGGAAAAAACAGAGCACAATCAGGGGCAGCAAGGGGGCACAGAAAGGAAAAACGAGCACAATCAGGGGCAGCAGCAGGGCACACAGACGGAGCTGTGTGGTGGGGGAGCGACCTACCAGTCAAGGTCAGGGGTCGCTCTCTTCACCACGCAGCGGCCGCCATAAATGGGGAGGTGGGAGGGAGGAGCAGGGAATGGGGCAGGGAATGGGGCAGCGAATGGGCAGTGAGGGGGCGGGGCCGCAGGGGCGCAGCGGCAGGAAACAGGCACAGAAGGGAAAACGAGCACAATCAGGGCATCAAGGGGGCACAGAAAGGAAAAAAAACGAGCACAATCAGGGGCAGCAAGGGGGCACAGAAAGGAAAAAACTAGCACAATCAGGGGCAGCAAGGGGCACAGAAAGGAAAAAGCTAGCACAATGAGGGGCAGCAAGGGGCACAGAAAGGAAAAAACGAGCACAATCAGGGGCAGCAAGGGGGGCACAGAAAGGAAAAAGCGAGGCACAATCAGGGGCAGCAAGGGGGCACAGAAAGGAAAAAACGAGCACAATCCGGGGCAGCAAGGGGGCACAGAAAGGAAAAAGCAGAGCACAATCCGGGGCAGCAAGGGGGGCACAGAAAGGAAAAACGAGCACAATCAGGGGCAGCAAGGGGGCACAGAAAGGAAAAACGAGCACAATCAGGGGCAGCAGCAGGGCACACAGACGGAGCTGTGTGGTGGGGGAGCGACCTACCAGTCAAGGTCAGGGGTCGCTCTCTTCACCACGCAGCGGCCGCCATAAATGGGGAGGTGGGAGGGAGGAGCAGGGAATGGGGCAGCGAATGGGCAGTGAGGGGGCGGGGCCGCAGGGGCGCAGCGGCGGGAAACAGGCACAGAAGGGAAAACGAGCACAATCAGGGCATCAAGGGGGCACAGAAAGGAAAAAAAACGAGCACAATCAGGGGCAGCAAGGGGGCACAGAAAGGAAAAAACTAGCACAATGAGGGGCAGCAAGGGGGGCACAGAAAGGAAAAAGCGAGCACAATCAGGGCATCAAGGGGGCACAGAAAGGAAAAAAACGAGCACAATCAGGGGCAGCAAGGGGGCACAGAAAGGAAAAAACGAGCACAATCCGGGGCAGCAAGGGGGGCACAGAAAGGAAAAAACAGAGCACAATCAGGGGCAGCAAGGGGGCACAGAAAGGAAAAAACGAGCACAATCAGGGGCAGCAAGGGGGCACAGAAAGGAAAAACGAGCACAATCAGGGGCAGCAGCAGGGCACACAGACGGAGCTGTGTGGTGGGGAAGCGACCTACCAGTCAAGGTCAGGGGTCGCTCTCTTCACCACGCAGCGGCCGCCATAAATGGGGAGGTGGGAGGGAGGAGCAGGGAATGGGGCAGCGAATGGGCAGTGAGGGGCGGGGCCGCAGGGCGCAGCGGCGGGAAACAGGCACAGAAGGGAAAACGAGCACAATCAGGGCATCAAGGGGGCACAGAAAGGAAAAAAACGAGCACAATCAGGGGCAGCAAGGGGGCACAGAAAGGAAAAAACTAGCACAATGAGGGGCAGCAAGGGGGCACAGAAAGGAAAAACGAGCACAATCAGGGGCAGCAAGGGGGGCACAGAAAGGCAAAAACGAGCACAATCAGGGGCAGCAAGGGGGCACAGAAAGGATAAAACGAGCACAATCAGGGGCAGCAAGGGGGCACAGAAAGGATAAAACGAGCACAATCAGGGGCAGCAAGGGGGGCACAGAAAGGAAAAAACGAGCACAATCAGGGGCAGCAAGGGGGGCACAGAAAGGAAAAACGAGCACAATCAGGGGCAGCAAGGGGGCACAGAAAGGAAAAAACAGAGCACAATCAGGGGCAGCAAGGGGGCACAGAAAGGAAAAAACGAGCACAATCAGGGGCAGCAAGGGGGCACAGAAAGGAAAAACGAGCACAATCAGGGGCAGCAGCAGGGCACACAGACGGAGCTGTGTGGTGGGGGAGCGACCTACCAGTCAAGGTCAGGGGTCGCGAAGTTAGAAATTGTGATAACGAACAGTGTATTAAAGCCAATAAATGTACACGTAAGGGGGAGGGGTCGTCCGTCCTATCAACAAAAATGTTTAAATCTTCCAAAATAATATCCCTTATCAGTTCCCTGTGCTGACAGCGTTGTCCACAGAACTGACTGATCTACAGAGTCAAAGGCTGTCTTCTAATCTATGAAATTGCAATAAAGATGATTTCATCCCAATTTCAATTATCAATACCCATAATAGTGTAGTATTCACCCGTAGCTGCTGAGCAAGCTGCCAGAATGCCAGTCTGCTGAACTAGAGGCATAACCCAGGCCGCTGTAGCACAGGTAAGCCCCCAATCCTTCAGGGGGCCTGTAGACCCTGTAGCAGGCCCCCCATTCAGCCGCTGGTAATGTAGAAGCACTCTGTGAGATACAGGAGACTCAGGGGCCCCTCGTAACGTTCGATTGTGGGAGCATCATTTTGCTTTAAGGCACTGTGAGTAACAGGAATTCTTTCACTGGAAGAAAATGCACTGTGGGCGAGTGGTGCAGGCCATAGGTCTGCTGGGCAGAGATTGGTCAAGGAGGAAAGGGGGCAAAGTTAGTTTCTTGAAAGAGCTCAGCTAGCAATGGGGAGGTCCTCTTAAAAGTAGGGACACTCTGGCCACAAGGAGAGGCAAAGAGTAGGGCGGTTTTCAAGCAGGTACAGGCCTTAAGGAGAAGGACTTGCTTCGAGGTGTCCTTTATTAGCTGTGCGGAGAGGTCTAATGAGGTGATTGAGGCGCTGTTTTTTTTTTGCAAGAGGCGGGGAGGGCCGACCTTATCAAGCAAAGGGGTGCCTGAAGAGATCTGGATACCCTGTGCAATGCCTCCGGTGAGGCGGGCAACCAAGGGGTTGGTGCCGCCATGTTGGCGTGCTCACCTCCAAGAGCAAAAATAAAGAAGGCAGCAGTAGAAAAACTGGTGTGCACTTTAGGAGATGAGCAGACAGGAGGAGCTGAAGTATGACAAGAAGGCCCCACTTAGGCGGGCAGGCACCATAGAGCTGGTGCGCAGTCGGCGAATACGCAGGCAGCCTTACCTGAGGTAAGCGGAGGCTCCATAGTAACGTGGTGCGGCTGTTTGGAGTGGCCGTGCCAGACTGGCACACCGCGGTTGCGTCGTCGCATCACCAGGGGCAGCTGTGAAAGAGCGCGAGGGCAGGGCCTGCTCAGACGTGAGTGCGTCCATACAGACGCGTGACTACACACCTGCAGTGAAAAAAAGAGAGAAAGGACTGCCGAGTTCTGTTTTTGTGATGGAGGCTTTCTTGGGTGACAAGTGCTTAGGGGGAATGGGGGAAAGAACACAAATAAACAAGCGCAGAGTGCGAGAATGAGGTGCAGGAGCCATGGAAGGAAGGGGCAGTATGACATACAGTGTCAGATAGTGAGAGCAGCAAGGCGAGTGGGGAGGGTTTTACAGTATGTGGTGATTCGGGTAGAGAAAACAGTCCTTTTCTGAGAGAGGAGGAGCAACAAGATCCTTAGAGGTAGAGGGCAACGTAGAGAAACATGGATATGGGTACCTAACCAGAGGAGGAGAAAGTAAGTGGCACATCAGGCAAAGTGATACAATTAGGGTGACCAACTGGCATGGGTGCAAATTCATGATGATGAGTGTAAAAATTCAGGACAAATGGTCAAAATTCAGGACAAAAATTCAGGACAGAATGTCAAAATTCAGGGCAAAAATTCGGGACAAAAGGTAAGTTTTACAGACACAACAGAGGAGGTCACGCAATAGTATATAAGTAAGTAAATTGACAATCAACATAAGTACAAGTCAAATTTTTTTTATATTAATTTGAGACAATCATGCACTTCACAGTTTTTCAGTATGCGTGCATCTTTGAGCAACTGTGCAGGTCTTTTTGTGGTATTTCATATGATCATAATCTATTTATATGGTTACTGCACTGGGTTGTCCAGTCTGATATTTTGATTACAGTTTATGGTCCTGAGCAGGTATGCTTGGTGGGAGAAGTGGTCGTGAAGATCTGCTTGGATGGACTTTTTTACCAGCATCTCATTTCTGAGTGCCATTCTGAGATGCAAAGCAGCACCAATAGAATGTAGCTAATTGGGACTTGCAGTGCTGGACTACAGTGCAGTCCTCTGAGTGTCCAGTTTTATGTGTCAGATTGCTTCTGGTATTCCATTTCTGTTCAGCTGGTGATGACTGGTTTTGGGGCTGGTACATGGTAGTGATGGATAAGACCATGTACCATGTACATGGTACATGGTAGTTGATGGATAAGACCCATAGCAGACATGTCTTGTGTGACGGTAAGACATGTGACCATGTCTGTTCAGCTGGTGATGACTGGTTTTGGGGCTGGTACATGGTAGTGATGGATAAGACCATGTACCATGTACATGGTACATGGTAATGATGGATAAGACCCATAGAAGACATGTCTTGTGTGACAGTAAGAGCATGAAGCAAGAAAAGGGAGTTATTAACCAGCCTGCATGAGCTATAACTGGGTGCTGGGTGTTATGGTATTATTGTGGGCCAGAACGGTTAGATAGAAGTTGGCATTACTATATAGGGCCCTAGCTAGCCATATATCAGCCCTCCTTATTTTACCTATATATGGGAAATAGTACACTGATTGGGCTGTTTCATTTCTGTGAGTTGTAAACTGCAGATTCTCATAGATGCACAGAAGTGTGCTACAGACTAGAAACTGTATATGTTGTTGAGGCATTATTGTAGGTCAGAAAGAGGCACTGTCTTTTACATACAGAGCATTTTTCATTGAAATGGCAGCAAAATACCAACATGAAGTTTTAATGATAAAACTATATAGTGCACAAACAATAATGCATGGCAATGTGGTTTCAGCAAATATGTATCATTCGAAAATCACCAAGTAAAGTGTCTTGATTGTTTTGATCCTATTAAAACTCTGGGGCATATGTACAAGGAGTTAACACTACCAGAACGTCACTTTTTCTGATGTTTTGGTGGCGTTAAGTCCTTCGCCTTATTTACAAGGCAGCATTAAGCCACTTAACGTGGCTTAACACCACCTTGTAAATAATGCCCCTATTCAGGCAGCACTTAGCGTGAAAGAGGCGGGCAATAGGTGTTGCAGTGGGCGTTCTGCTGCAACACCCATTGCTTTTTGATGCTGCCCCATATTTACAAGGTATGGGGCAGTGGCAAAAATATTGCCAGGGAATACCTGGTCTTAAGCAGGCGATACTAGAAGAAATGTTTAATTTCTCCTCGTATTTTGCTCTTCCCATGTCTGCTGCATTCTGCAGCAATCATAAAAAGGGCAAATCGCCTGTAAAGATTGTTTATGTGCAGGAAGATGTCCCTTCCTGCACATAAACAATCGCCCCTGCAGCGCAAGCATGCTTGCAACATTGAGCAAGCGTGCCTATGCTGGTGCTAGGCAGCTTTTTTGGCGCCAGTGCTAGGGGAAACGCTGAGGTGCGCTGCATTCTTGCAAATAGGGCGCATCCCCGCATTTTGAAACTGACAAAGTGCGGCATTACCAATTTTGGCATAACACCTTGTTCCGCCAGTTTCTAGTAAATATGCCCCTCTGTTTCCAGCACACTTCTGAATTACAAATGTGGTTTCCTAACTGCTGAATGTTTTGAAACATTTGCACAGTTAATTTACAGGTATTTAAAAGTTGTTGCGTGTTACAAAAAAACTGACAGCTTACAGTCTTTGTTTTCACACGTTCTTTACCACCACAACAAGACTGTCAACTAGTACACTTTACTATTCTTTCTTTGACTGCAAATTTAGAGAACGGTCGGGTAGGCCTAACATGGATGGTGCATGTGCATTCCCATGCATCTCGATGTAAACCCATATTTACAAAGACTAGTAAACAAGGGTTTGTGGCAAAATGGTGTGTCTATCTGAGGTAGGTATAACCAGAAAAATATCTTCATTCCTCCTTGTTACTTTCTCTTTGCATGTGTGTTGCATACTGCAGTACATATTCAAAGAGGAAATAGCTGCAAAGGATATGTTTCCCATCCAGCACAAAAAGCTTACTTGACCACAAGGTTTTGGCACTAGGCAGCCACAATTGCCCCAGTACTAGGAGAGAGCAGAACTGCACCATATATTTGAAAATGCGGTGCTCTTGTGCTCTTTCCATTTCAATCAACACAGTGCAGAACTTCACTTGCTGTGCTGTGTTGCATGAAATGTTAGTAAATATACCCATCATAAATATGGCACATGTTTTCAGACATAAATTTTGTCTTGGGCATTGTACAGCGCTCCGCTGCCTTTTTTGGCTAAGGTCACACTACAGAAATAACATATACATACATACCGATAGAAAATCGCAGTTTGCTAGGGAAAAAATGCTATTTTTCAAAGAATGAGGGATAAATGTATCCAAGGCTACAGCTCGGAGCATTTGTCTGGCAGGTTACAGTGAGGCACTACAAGGTTTTGGGATTAATGCACACCAGTTGTGTTATGTTAGACATTTCTAATTGTGCTCTTCGTTCTCCATTAAATGGAAATGGGGAAATAAAAACTGTACAGAAACACAGGTTATAATATAATAAAATCCCTCCGTTCACAGGTTATGCCTTCCTAGTAGTCCGTCCTACATTCAACTCCTGAAGTGCTTTTATCTCAGGGCCTGGGGCACAGCCCAGGCTGCAGAAATGATAGCTACGACCCTGGCAGGACTGGCTTTACTGCTTGTAACACCTGGTGTGACAATCTTTGTTGGTGTAACCCTCAGTGAAAGTAGTGGCATAACTAAAAAAAACTGGGGGCCCCCTGCAGAATGAAATGAGGGGCCCCTGAGTTTCCCATATCTCACATATGTACATTGGCTTTAAGCTGTATGAGGCCTCCTGAAGGTGTGGTGTTCCCTTAAAGGATTGCCCCCAGCACTGCAGGGGATGCAGAGTCCTTCATTACACCCCTTCACCAAAAAACTCCCTCTGCACAGATTCCCTCACTATCAACCTCCAATGGTGCCCCTCATTTCTATGTAGACCCTCACTCCTGTGTATTTCATTTCTTTTAGAGCGCAACTCAGCCCAGTGTAGGCTATTGAGCGCTTTAGCTCACACACATATTGTTCAGAGACAATGACTCATATAAGTGTGTAAATCAATGTATAGGAAATGTTACTTGAGACAATGAGGGCTGCAAGGTGTAGTAGTCACGTCATCCATACTGGTAGGTACTATATGCAGGGCTACTGGAATCATGCAGCGAGGGGGCAAATTATACTGCAGGGTTGACTAAATTATTTGGCAAGAAAAGGGAAATTATGCAGCATAATGCTGCAAATTCTGTGATAGTATTACTACATTATTTTCTATTTTTACACTTTTTAACACTTTCCGGGCATAGGTTGCACCTCATTAGTACCAGTTTAACACCCAAATATAGTAATATGCAAAAGAAAGGTGACTAGTCACCCTTTGTAACACGTGTCACTACATTTTTTGATATTTTTTTAACCATTTGAGCTAGACACTATTTTTAAATTAGCATCTTCAGATTATGCAGTTGATGATGGATTATGTGGCAAATGTGGCAAATCCATAATCATGCAAAAACTGTTGCAGCCGCACAATCACATAATTCCAGTGGCCCGACTACATGTTAAGAGTGCTTGCTCCGGAGAAATACAAACTCAGGATTTAAAACATAACATAGTGGTTCGGGTTGTCCCTACTAAAAATATTTATCATTATCCAAATTCATTCTTTGATCTGCATGTTACACTTTGTGCTGTGCTTTGCAAGAGGCGCATTATCCCTCTGTGCTTCTTTACAAAGAGTCAAAACTGGGATTAGTGAAAATTTAGATCTCTCCAAGAGATATATTAATCACCAGAGTCAAATAGACATTTTTGTTATGGCCTGAAAATTGCAGGCACGCAAAGCAATCAGATGGCTTTGCCTTTAATCCTGTTAGATATTTCAAAATGCAGCATAGTCCTCCAGTATGGCTCCTCCACTCTAGCAGAATGCCATGCCCTAGGCCTACGTAGGGGAAGGCATACCACATGCTGTAACTACACAAGGGCCCATTGCAAGGGAGTAGCCAGGAATATAAAATACCCCCTGATTTCTAAGGCACTAAATAAAGGACCAAAGTGAGCTATCCTGGCTTTTCCTTTGAAGACATTGAGAATTGTTCCCCTCATGAAAATTTGCATAAAATAATGCAAAATTATGCTTTTTACAGCATGAATGAAACTTGGTCAAAAACTGCATTTACCTATATTGACATTTTTCTTTTATTCTTTCTGTCTTTTCATCTCATTTCTTTCTTTCTTTATGTTCTTCTTTCATCCTGTCCTTTCTTTCTATCTACCTTTGTTCTCTACTTTCTTCTTTCCATCCTCCATTTATTCCTCTTTTGATCTTTCTGTCTGTGCATCCTTTCATTTCGTCCCTCATTCTTTTCTATTCTTTAAAGTCATATTTCATTTTCTTTTCATATTTCCATATTCTTATTCATTTTTGTGTTCCTTTTTTTCATTTGATCATCCTCTTGTCCTTCCTTCATTGTTAAATCTTTCTCTTATATCTTTCCACCTTTCTTTCATTATTTGCATTCTATTCTTCCTTTGTTTTCTTACTCCATTTGTCTCGTACTTCTTTTTGATTTACCATTTTAATAATTTCTCTTTCTGTTGCTGCTTTTGGCTACTTCGGGACCCTTTGGCCCCTTCCCCACAGCTGCATCACAGTGATTATTCTTGTTTTGTTTATTCTGTCTTGTGCTGACCTGCGAGCCACAGATCAAAGTTAGGAAGGGCTATGAAACACTTTTATTTGACCCCGTGACACCCGCACTTAGTGGGTGCTTCAATACCACCTTGGCCCATTGTCATTCTTTATGTGATAATCAGCCACAGTCAGAATGACAATAGGCCTGTACAAAGTCTGTGCGAGGTCCGGGAAGGGCTGCTGCAGCCTCTACAGTTCAAAAGAGAAGTGCGGGCTGGCTGTGATTGTCGCAGTGGAACAGCACAGTCTGCTGCAATCCCAAAATTATGGACAAAAGGCGCCCGTAAAAGGAATGATAACGGACTATAATGATGAAAGCTGGATGTAAAGGTTTTCAAGTATGTTTATTCTTTTATAAGTAACAGCACATCTTCGTGAGGCGGACAACGTAGTCGCCACAGCGTGTCAATGCCTCACTGACTTCCAACTGACAGCTCTCAGCTGGCCAGCTGACACGTCACAAACAACAGTGGCACGCACCCGGGTACGGGTGCCCAGGAGGTGGGGAAGGGAAGGGAAGGAGGGGGGGGGGGGACCTGCATTACAACACATCTCCTTCCTGAGGGAAAAGAAGTGGGGGGGGGGGCATCCAGGTGCAAAGCAGTGAACAAGGCAACACAGATGTGAAAAAAACCAATTTACAATACATATTTTTTTATATAACCAGGAAGGTGGATGAGCCAAGGGGCCCATTGCTAATAACACTCGAAATCCTTAAACCAACATGGTTTGGCTATTGCACATCCTGTCCTGGTCGTGCTGATTGCACTATCAGTTTTGTTTGCCCCAGACGGGACGCAGGTTTTGGGCGGACTCTCTGTGGCAGGACCCTGAGCCTCCCTCAAACCTGAAACACTGTTGGCTACACTCTCTTCTGGGGTTGCTTCCACAGGCGTCCCATCCAGACCCTGGGTCTGGTCAATGACATCGTGGGGGTCTACGTCCGATTCATCATCATACCCCATTCTCACATTCATTCTTCCATGCATGCCAACCTCCTCATTTTCTGGATCAACGTAAACACCGCTTTGGTCAACCAGCACACTCTTACCCGTACTCCTAGAGAGTGCTGAAAAGTGCCAGACCTTACCGTCACTCAGCAAGGCTGAATTGCACAACATTTTCTTTACTTCTAAGGGTTGGGTGTAGTGACTCTGCCCTTTTTCTATGAACCCCGTGCGTCTTACTCTAACTATTTCACCTACCTCCAGGGATACTGGCTTACATTTGTGTTTAGAGTCGTGATGTTCCTTGCTACTCTCTTGTGAACGTAACAAGTTCTCTTTCACCATCTCCGGGGACCAATCAGCTCTCTTGGCTGTTTCAAGCCAACCAACATTGTCTTTGCACATGGGTGTTCTACCTCTCATTAAGACAAAGGGACTTGAGCCTATGCAATCATTTGGAGTCACTCTGTATGCCCACACCATTTTGAACAATTCGTTTTTCCAGGCCAATCCATTATTGTTTGCCAGCTGCACTATGCCCTTGATAACACGGTTGAACCGTTCCACTGCACCATTGCCAGCAGGGTGGTACACCGAAGTGGTTTTGTGCGTTATGCCATTCCTCTCCAAATATCTTTTGAAATTGTCAGATACGAATTGGGGCCCATTGTCACTTATGATGGTCTTCGGTAACCCTTCCCTTATGAAAATTTAATCTAGGAATTTGGTGACGCTGCAAGAGTCAGTTTTATGGAGTATGCCCACCTCAGGCCATTTTGAGAAATGATCTACCACTACCATAATGTACACCTGATCATCCTGCTCCCTTATGGGTCCAACTAAATCAATACCAATTCTCTCCCAGGGCATTTCAGGGCTGGGTATGGGATGTAACATGGGTCTAAAAGGGACCTGTGACTTGTCTGAGTTCTCACATTTGATGCAGTCTCTCACTTGTCTTTCAATGGCAATGTCACATCCAGGCCACCAGTACCACAGTTTGACCCTACTCTTGGTTTTGCTTATTCCTAAATGCCCTTCATGGCAAATCTCTAAGATCCTTCGTTTCAAGGTTTCTAGGGGTACTACCTTGCCTTGTCTCAAAACTAGGCCCCCTTCCAATGACAATTCGTCTCTAAGTTCCCAGAAGGGTCTTAACTCCTTGCAGATTTTTCTCTTTTCCGGCCAACCACCCTGTATTTTTTTACTTAATTCTTGCAACGTATCATCTTCACCTTGTGCTCTCGTCCACTCATCCTTGGAAATCCCAGGGAATTCCTCAATGATATTTGCCATACAAAACTCCTCACCCACGTCCTCAACACATTCATCCATGGGGAGGGGCATGCGGCTCAAAAAATCCGCTACCACATTCTTGGTACCTGGTAAATACTGCACATCGTAATTAAAATCCAACAATCTCACCGACATGCGGGCTAATCTGGGAGATGCTTTGTTCAATCCTTGGGTGGTTAACACTGTTGTAAGGGGCTTGTGGTCGCTTCTCAACAACACTTTCTTGCCCCAGACAAATTGGCGAAAGTGTTCTAGACCCCATACACATGCCAGAGCTTCACACTCGATAACAGAGTATTTCTCCTCTGTAGGAGTCAACGAGCGTGAAGCAAATGCAATGGTGTCCTCCTTTCCTTCCCTGTTCTTCTGGGTGAGTACCGCCCCAATGCCCCTCCCGCTGGCGTCAGTAGTGACTATGCTTGGTAGGTTGGGATCGAACCCCTGTAAGGCAGGAGCATTGCAAACATCCTCTTTGAGAGAGGCAAAGCTTCTCTGACACTCCGGGGTCCACTCAAATTTGTTCTTACTTTTTAACAATTGCCTGAGATCATATGTTTTAGTCGAAAAACATCTAACAAATTTGGAATAAAATTCCACCAACCCCAAAAAGGCACGTACCTCTTCTTTGTTTCTAGGCACAGGAGCCTCCCTTATGGCACACAACAATTCTGTTTTGGGTCTGATACCGTCTTGTGTGATCTCGTGGCCTAAGTATGTAACCTGTTTCTGTGCGAATTTAAACTTGTTATAATCCGCTGTCAAACCTTTTTCCTTCAATTTGTGCAACACATTACATAATTTAAGGTCATGTTCCTCCTTGCTCCTACCCATCACCAAAATGTCATCTTGAAAGATCAGCAGACTATCAAAACCCTTGAATAGCACATGCATGAGCCTCTGAAACATTGCGGCTGCTGACGCTAGCCCGAAGGGAACTCTCTTAAATCTGTAACACCCGAACGGTGTAATGAATGTTGTGAGTGCTCTGCTCTCAGGGTGTAAGGACAACTGGTGATAGGCTGCTGTGAGGTCAATGGTTGAGAACCACCGCATGTGTTTAGTATGAGCCAACATTTCATTGATCTTGGGCAGGGGATGCTGATCCACTTGGATGCTCTGATTGAGATCGCGCAAATCAATGCAAAGTCTCAATTTGCCATTTGCCTTTCTTACTGTGACCAATGGCGAAACCCACTCAGAGGATTCAGTGGTTTCTATAATGCCCGCTTTGAGCAACTCCTCCAGTTGTGTTCTTACTTCATCTCTCAATGTAAAGGGTATGTTCCTTACTTTGTGTATGCATGGTTTAGCATCTGCCTTGAGTTGTATTTTATGCTTAAACCCTCTGAGTTTCCCGAGTTTGCTCTTAAATATCTCGGGAAATTTCCTTAACATGAGCATGCCTGGGTTGTCCTCTGTCTGTGCGATTAATACTGGTTCCGGGCTGTTGGGATCCAGGGTAATCCCCAATTTCCTTTGATCCTTCCAGCCCAAAACCGATGGACCTGTGACAGGCACATATAATTTGCCTACTGCATCTCTGTTTTTGAATACAAATTTCAATTTTCTGTAACCTAACATCTCGATGGGTTCCCCCGTGAAAGTTTTCAAAGACACGTCTGATTGGGTTAAGTCCTGGCCCAAAGTGTGTGCGAACTTTTCATTCCACACCTCCTTGTTAACTATGGTGTAAGGGGAGCCAGAATCCGCCACTATTTCTATGTCCACGCCCCCAATAGCCATGCTGCATATGGGTTTCTTCCTTTTACCGTCACCCATGTCTATCTTAAGTACCTGGGTTTCCACTACATTAAGAACGTACATGTTAATGTCAGATTCGTCACAAGAATCAGAATCATACTCCTCCTTCTGTACTACTACTTTGACTCTATTGTTAACTTTCTTTCTTCTGCAAGCCTTCGTGAAATGCCCTATAATACCACAATTGCTACATTTTTGTGAGCGTGCAGGACACCTTTTGTCGTCAGCCAAATGTTCAGTACTACCACATCTGTAGCACTTCCTCTGTGCAGATTCCTTCGTGAAGTTCTGGAGCTTTGATGAATCTGTGTTTCTCCACCTGTTGTTTGTGGCAGGCTGGTATCGATGCTTCACTCCACTAATTCTTGCCACTGTCGCAGGTTCTTCTTGCTTGGATTTGCTTTCTGCCATAACTGCCTTTGCACACCTGCCAGTTAATTCAGCTCTCTTTACTATATCAATGACTTCCTGTAGAGGCTTCTCACCTTTAGCCCATAATGAGTCTTGAATGGCAGGATTGGACGAGCACATGACAATCTGATCTCTTATGAGATCATCATGTAGATCTCCCCAACGACATGTTAGAGCCAAATTTTTGAGAACCGCAACATAATCCTCTACCGATTCGTCCTTGCCTTGTTTACTGTGGTAGAATCTGTACCTATCTACAGCAACGCATACCGTGGGCTTGTAGTAATTGTCTAAATCTTCCAATGCGTTCAAGTATACATCCCCCTGACCACTTTGGCGTATTTTTTTATTTATGCGACTGTAAACTTTAAGCCCTCCAGCTCCTACGCAGTGATCAAAATTTTCTTTTTCTTCTCCGGAGTTACTGCGTCGTCATCATCTTCAAACGTGGAAATGTAATTTGTGAAATATTCCCGCCATACCTCCCATTTCACCACCGGTTCCCCCGTAGCGGTTAGAAATGGTTGTGGTGGTGATAAATTGAACACATTTCCTGAAGCCATAGTGGGAGCGATGGGGGTTGCCCTTGAGGTTGATACTTCGGGTGAGGAATCCAGTGTAACTGGGAGAAAAAAAAAATATCCACGCAAAAAGTGCTGGCCCTTTCAGTTCCCAAATGCGTACCCAGGCTGGAAATTAGGGGCCCTAAATATACAAGCAAGAAATGGCACAAACAGTTTTATTAAGAGAATTATGAGGCGAATTATTTGTGTAAATGCTGCAGTGAGTCAAAAATCCACTAGATGGCGCCCTTCATGGAACTCCCCCTCCAGAAACTGCTTTCGTAAGTGACACGGCAGGCACGGCGGTTGAAAGCGCCAAAACAGCTGAGGGAGATTCCTGTGAGGGAATCAGCTGGCCGAGGAAGCGTGGCAATTTTTATTTAGTTTCACCGCTAGATGGCGTCTGGCCTGTAACTCCCTCTAGTGAAACTGACGAGGAAGATATCAAGTGTGACGGAGCAGGCGCGGCGTTTCCATGTGCCAGAGCAGTTGATCAACTTTTGATTTATGTGTGCTGCTGTCCGATGGCTATTTGCGCCTGAAAGCGTTTTAAGCACCAAAACACGCCTGCAGTTCTCCCTCAGGCGCGCCACCGGCGCGATGAAGGCGGGTCAAGGAAGGCAAAATTCAGCCCGTTAGGACAGGCTCCACATCAGCTTCATTAAATGAGGGGTGACGCGCAACACTTTGCTTAATTGACGCACAGTGGAATGCGACGGCAACGCTGCTTTGGTAAGTGACATGCAGGCGTTTCCCTTTTTAGAAAGTATCCACAGGGGAAAACGGACTAGAAGCAGGAGCTGCGCAGCGTTAGTGCTTTATCAAAAGCAGACGGTACCTCTGTAAAGTCGCCGACCGCTGGTTCAGTGGTAAACGGTCCGTTCTCAGCTGCTGAGTAGAATTTTGAAGAAGTCTTAGAAATGCCCCTCTATGCGTAGGTTCTTCGATGTGCTGTGCTCGTCGCCATTATAATGATGAAAGATGGATGTAAAGGTTTTCAAGTACGTTTATTCTTTCATAAGTAACAGCACATCTTCGTGAGGCGGACAACGTAGTCGCCACAGCGTGTCAACGCCTCACTGACTTCCAACTGACAGCTCTCAGCTGGCGTTCTAGAACGCCAGCTGACACGTCACAAACAACAGTGGCACGCACCCGGGTACGGGTGCCCAGGAGGTGGGGAAGGGAAGGGAAGGAGGGGGGGGAAACGGGACCTGCATTACAACACGGACAACTAACGTGACAGCAAAATAACGAACGGTCCGTGAAATTTACGGATGGTTGGTCACCCTAGATACAATCCTTAGGTGGCACAGTGGCTCAGGCAGGATTTACTGAATGCAGGGACTGTGGCGCAAAGAAACTGGGGAAGTTTGGTGCAGCTTCTCTACCTCGGCAAGAAGAGAAGGCAGGGGCTTGTGTGGCAGGCATGACAGCGGCGTTCGACTCTTGACGCGAGAAGCATGGTGGACTTTGGGCAGCCCCCGTTCATAAGCCTACACAACTCAAGGACCAAGAATTTGATGTATGAGGTGATGTGGAAGTTGGAGATGGAGCGGCCGAGCACCCGATTGAGTCAAATAACGGTGCATATTTGGATGTCACTGAATTAGACTAAGAGGACAAAGAGGAAGAACTGAAGGAGGGTGGAATTATAGAAGGGCAAGAGGTGAAAGAGCAGTAGGCAGAACATGCATGGTGGTCTGAGAACATGGGTACCAGTCAGGGGGAGGTTGGTGATAATAGAAGGAGGATTTGGTGCTTTGCAGGACAGAATGCCATAGCCGAAAAGACTGATGGAAGTGAAAAAAGCACTGGCTGGGAGGATGGCTTTGGATTGGGCCCTGATCCAAAGGCCTGATAAGAAGGGTACGGGGGAGTCACCAGGGCTGTACGTTCAGTGGATGTGGGTGGGGGGGGATGTTTTAAAAAAAAAAATGACATCTGTTTATTGAAAGTTGTTCAGTCAAACAGCATTCAGGCAAAGTAGAACAGCAATTACTACATATAAATAGCGAACAATGCATCATATTTAGCATGAATTGGATCATATACAAATTGTCACATCCCTTCATCATTTCTCTCCCCAGCAGTCCCACCAAGCTCAGCCCTGTCTAGCTGACTGATTAGAGAGGCACAGATATTACCTCTATGTGCATTCCATCTACCCCACAGCCAGTCCCACTTCCTCGGACTTCCTCTATTTCTATAGATGTCTTTTTCTGCTATCATACACCTGCTCATGTCTCTCTCCCACCCCCCCCCCCCAGAGTCGGTGCCTCTCTAGCTCCCATTTTTGTTCTATGTTTCGTTAAGCTATGATCATACCCAGGGTAACTCATGTTTGCTCTATGTGGGTCAGATCTGTGGCCTCCCATATATTGAGTAGACATAGTTGGGGTGTTGGGTGAAACTCCCTCCCACACACACTCCATAGCTGGGAAATTATAGACTCCCAATATGTTTTGATAGCAGGGTGCTCCCAGAGAATGTGATAGAACATGCCTTCTTGTGTGCAGAGCCTTATACACCTAGAGTCATCTCTTCTCCCCATTATGGTCAGAGTGCCACAAGAGAGATAAGATCTATAGAGTATCTTGAGCTGGATTAATCTAAGTTTCAGTGTGATGGCTACCTCACGCAGGGAGGCCAGTGCTTCCTGCCAGTCTTTGTCTTCTAGGTTTCCCAGATCCCTCTGCCAAAGCTCCCGAAGACGCAAGAGAGGGTCTGGCATGTTGTTGACAATTTTTAGGTCTCGCCTAGCGTTGCAGCGCATGCGCTGCTCGCTTTGCGAGGCATGCAGTATACACAATAGCGTGGAAGCTTCGTGGAAGCTCCGCCCACTCTCCGCCCATCTTTTTGATTGGCTTAGGTCGTAAATGCTGCCTTCCCATTGGTTTTAGCCTTGTTAGTCCCTCCTCCTGACGACCATGTCGTCATTTGTATACTTCCATGGCTCCTGGCCCCATTACTTTAAACACTATTTTGTACCCGTGGCTCCCCCCCTCCCCTCCCGCAGTCCGTGACTTCTCGGCCCACCACCACCCCCCCCACGCACTCCAGTTTCTGTCTTTTTGCCCGCCCGCACTCCCGTTTCAAATGCAATAGGACTCGCGTAAATGCAAGTTCTATTGCATTGCAAATGCTTGTTTTTAAAGTAGTGCGCAGTTATTTACATTTTATATGCACACGATGCCTTACATCATACGCATGCGCGCCAAAAGTCTGGCACGAGGAAAAAACAGGAAGTGATGTGGATAGGAGGGTGTTTACAGTTAGCACTTAGTGATGGAGATTAGAGAAGTGCATGACGGATAGTTCCATAGAGATAGAGTTCAGCTTAACTGCTAAGGAGTTCTCGGTTGTTGAAAGCTGCTTTGACAAAGTGTTGTCTGCAGTAGATCGATCTGTTGTAGTGTGTTGAAGAGGTGGGCCCTGCAGTTGCCTCTCAGCGCTCTTTTATTCCTACTTCAGGTACCTCAGCAGAGCTGTGAGCTCAGCGATGCAAGTTAAGGCGGATGTGCACCGGCAGAGCCGGGAGCGGACAGCCGCAGGAGTGCAGCGCGACTGATCAGATAAGAGTGTTTACGTCAATTTTCTACATATGGTTAGAATCGTTGCTGTACACAGTGGGTAAAAATCTTTGTTTCAATGTTTCACCGAAAGTGGGGCTGGAAGCTTTCCTGGGCCTCATTCCCGCTCAGTTTACTCACCCTCGCAAGGGTCCTAAGTAACTGGTCCGTTCTTACACTCTTCCTCCTTGAGCGGTGCTTGAAATGGGAATATAGAAGGCAGCCGGGTACTCCTATTTTAATGCACCAGTTTGTTCCTGGGACGTGCCGGTACTCTCTCTTTCAAATTAAAGATGTGCGGGAAATCAACACCGCACAACCCCTGCCCATTTAAAGCCCTACTCTTGAATAAACATCACTTCACCTGGTTCTTCAGCGGTCTTTGTCCGGTGTGAGACTACGAATTGCAAAATAAATTAAACTAGAGTTTAACAGTAGTTTGCACGACGGTGTAGTTCAACGAAAAAGGACCTACAAGCCGCGTTTTACCCAGAGCAGAGCGAGTAATGTACCGGCAGCGAGGCACAGTTTCGCTCGACAATCCGATTCCGGCCTAGGTCTCTTGTTAGCGGAATTGTAGATATACTAACTCAAAGTGCTGATTACCAAAAGTAAGGATATCGTCGGTCGCACAGTGGCCATCTCGGACCCTGATTCCGGCAATAGCTCGTAGTTTCCATTGATGCAGCCTGTGCAGTGACACCGGGGCCCACTGAGCCCTGATTATTCTTGTATAGTACTACGAGAAATATATCGGACGATGTCTTCTCCTTTTCTTGCACCAGGGCAAGAAAACTTACTATGCCACTGGCTCTTAACCTAGGAATCTCAGCTATCCGTTTAATCGTATTCGATGAATAGGTACACTGCGACTACAACACCCAGAATGCATTACATTATCTCCTGAAAGGACAAGGCGGGAAACTGTGTCCATGGGAAGCAGTTAGCTGACCAAAACCTGAATTTCCCTTGTAGCAGTGTTATCTCTTCCTCCAGGTCCTCTCCCCCAACCACCCCAGAAATAAAGGGACGTGTTAGCCCGTTTCCTTTGAAGGACTTTAGAACGGAAGAGACAATTGTAAGTTCCTTGCCCCACACAGACGATACCCTGTGTGACCCCTATATATGTTCACGGAGCCTTAACTGGAGGGACCTCCTGTCGCCCTCGTAAATTGCATTCTCTGAATCTCATTCGGTCGCTGAAAAGCACAATAATGTTGGGAAGCGGTGGGGGAGTGGACACGGTGCACCCATATTTTGGGAGCTGCGCACCTCCTAAAAGAACTATCGCGGCCGCTGCAATGAACGGTGAGACCCTCGCCTGCGTTTTGATGGAAATGTCTCCTCACTGCTGTGAGGGGCTGGCATCTTTGTGCGCGCGCACCAACGGGCCAGGCTAGAAGGACTGACACCCCAAGGCATCCTTTTCAACAGTGTCCTGTCTCCCAAGCATTCCACCGCCGACCCCATCCATTGTGGACTTCTGGGCGGATACCAACCCGCAACACACCCGACACTGCTTACTCTCTTCGTTTCCAAAGTACCTGTGTTTGTTCCTGGAAAGACACCCCCACCTCCTACAGACTGTTAGCAATAGACTACAAATCTTTGAATTAACGCACCTTTTTCCAATGTATACTTGTACTCGCCTCTTTTCTTAATTTTACTGTTTGTATAGCATGCATTTTCCTTATAATTAACACCGTAAATTACTATTAAATGTACAGCTTTATTGCTAATAACACAGTATTTGTTTATTGCTGTACTTTTATCTCAGTGTCATTTTTAGGTCGACCTTTGGACTATACCATTTCCTGCTGAAAGGCAATATTTCTCTCCATGTGTTCCCATACCTGGCGTGTCACGCAGTTTGGTGCCTACTTTCCCTCCATGTTAAAGAACAGTAGATGTTTCAGCACCCAGGTTAATGTGCTGCATAGCTAAATACATATAAGGTCCCAAAGGCGAGACCGATTGCATTGCAAATGCTTGCTTGATACGTCATGGAGATTGTTTGGCGATCCATAGGTTCCGATAAGAGACTATCCTCCAGTGGGGAGGCCTCCGGCAAGACCTTGTCTTGCGGGATGACGGTCTTCAGGGCATGATGTATTTGTAGATACCTAAATGTTTCTGAGTCTGCCATTTTGTACTCCGTCCGCAGATCTGAAAACGGGTTCACATCCCCCCTCGCCCAGAGATCCCCAACTGTTGATATACCTATGACGTCCCATTTGTGAAAACCCGGGCAGTCACTTCGCCTGCCTAACTGTTCGGCTTCCCACAGGGGCATTACTTGCATCACTTTTTTGTGCCAACCCAATCTCTTGGTTACATGATGCAATAGTGCAATTGTTTGGGCTTTCTGGCCCGTAAGGGACTGGCTTTGGGGGTTTGTATACAGGGCTCTTTTATAGCCCCCGGTGCCCATGAGTAACCTATCAATCCGGTATGCTGGCTCGTCTTGCGGTCGATATACCCATTGGTTAACAACCACCAATTGTGACGCCCAGTAGTATACTCGAATGTTGGGCAGTGCCATACCGCCGTCATACCATCCTCTCACGAGATTATGTGTAGCTGTTTGGGAAGACTTCCCACCCCAGAGTAATGTCCTCACTTCACTCTCGACAGCAGTAAAATAGGTTTCAGGGACTCTGAATGGAGTGTTTTGCAATGCGTATGGGTGGGAGGATGTTGACGGCATAGCACATTTGCAAAACGGTAAGTATGTGATGGATTCGGGGACGGGGCAGAGGACATGAAAGATGCATAAACAGGTAAGAAGGATGCAGACTGGGAGTAAAATGATGGATTGGAGCAGTGATGATAGTGCAAAAGACAAGGAGTCTTGACAGGAAAAGTTGGGGAGTAAACGGATTAAGCATAAGAAGTTGCCCTGTGGGCATTATGAAGCAATTGGGGGCACATCTTATGATGGTGACAAAGGAAAGGATCTGGAAATGGGAGTATATGGATGTTTTTAAACTCTTACATAGGGGGTCCAGACAACCATACGGGTCGGCGGAGGAAGAGTACGAGCTGGCAAGGAGACCAAGAGTGCCGGTGACCATAGAGAACTGGACTGTGGCGTTTCTTATTTATGCCAGTGTGTACCGTGAAAAATATCTAGATCGTTGTATACAAATGACATATACATAAAGCTTCAATTAAAAGCACATTTACCTAAATTCATGTACATGGCGATAAACATTTATGGAAAGACGTATGGACGTGTATATGCTGCACAGAATTCTTGAGATATTGGAACACAGTGGTTTCGGAACTATACACGGGTCCGAACAGCACTAGAAATGATCATAGTGTGATGGGGAAAACCTACATATCTCTGTAGTCCCTCAGCTCGACTAAGCGGGCAAGGGATTGGGTCCTTCTTGAGATACTGAGGACCATCTATCAGTAGTGATTGGTGTGCGGGCAGAGTGGCGGGGGGGGCGGATAACAAAGAAAACAGGTAAAAAGGGAAAAAATGAACTTACCTGCCGCCCGCTGCTTTTCTGCTCTGAGTCCTCGCTGCAGCACATGCTACCAGACTCCCCTGCAGCCAATCCTGATGCTGCTCTCATGCTTGAAAGCAGCATCATGATTAGCTGGAGCGCCCTGAATTTGCGCTCCCAGAGAGACTGGGAGCCTGTGCTTGCTGTCTCCAACCCAGCAACGCAGCTTGGGTTGGAGACAGCTCAGTGCTCATGTCGGTTTGGCCGTCCTGAGACGGCCGGCCCAGCAGACATGCGCACCGATAGCAGTACCCACCACTCCCTCTCATGACTGGCCCCACCCCCAAGACTCAGCCCGGCCCTTAGAACTTGAAAAATAAAACGATAATAAACCTGTTTTATTATCGTTTTATTTTTCAAGTTTTGAGGCTGGCGGGTGCCACTCCTACGCCATAGCCGAGGAGCCGCCACTGCTACACAAAAAGTTCTTGGGCTCAACTAAATAGATTTGATTTCGACAATAACTGAACCAGTCGAATATGAAAGACTGTCGCTTTTGTTTGGTACATTCTAATAATAGACATCTATATATGGGAGATATCTTGTCCTGAAGAAGGTAGTCAAAATTCATGTCAGCCACCGAAACGCGCTGACGCTCACTTTGGGCTAAATCTGAGGAACACAAGGATACAATAGCTGTTAATTTTATGAACACTCATGTATCTTAATTGTTGATTCATATGGATTACCAAACTAGAAAGACAGATGTAATAGTCTTTTGTGTTCAACTTATTTTTGTAATCTCATTTTGCTGTACATGAATTTAGGTAAATGTGCTTTTAATTTAAGTTTTATGTATATGTAATTTGTAGTCTGGGATGTAATATATCGACATTAAAGATTTTAATATTTCTTGCAAAATTTGAATTGTTTAGTTCTGGGGTCAGTATTGAAGGATATACAATACTATGGTGGGGGAACGCTAGAATGAATGTCTGTAGATCATGACTTGTGATTGATTGTGTTCAGAAAGTGAGTTTTTTTACTTTTTAGTCTCTTACGGAGTCCTGTCCCTTTGGTCTAAGGGCTCTCTCATTCCTCCTACATTGAGTTTAGGAGATCCAGAGCAAAAAGGAGGGACAGTACTGGGGAGGGGGTGGTGGATTTGGTTAAAGTTGTAGTGCAGTTTATTATGGAGATGATTGACAAAGGATTATATCCGGTATCCATAGCGGGAAAAATGTATAGGATGCCTTTTATGGGAAGATGTTCAGGGGGCACGTTCCTTCAGCGGGAGGGTTGGGAAAAAAGTTAGGAAGGATGGGCCTGAAAAAACAGGATTGGACTGAGAATGCGACAACCAATCACGCTGGGTTTGTTGAAAAAGATTGTGTAGTTTTTGAAAGTTGTATGTAAAAATGAGGTTGAGGCTGTGTGATTTTCAGGGACAATGGTGTGGATGCTCTTTGGGGCATTTCGGATTTCAGAGATAGTGGGGGGGGGAATAGATGGGGTTCAAGAGTTGAGAGACGTTGTGAAAAGACAGGACAGGCTTGAAGTTACTGTCAGGAAGAGCAAGAAGGACCAGAAGGGCTTGGGAAGAAAAGTGAAATTACTGCAATATCCAATGGAAGAAATATGCCTATTATGGGTTTTGGTGGGGAGGGAAATGAGGTTGGTTTGCGACACAGGAATTGGCCCCTGTTAAAGAGCAGTCAGGTGTTAGCGGTTTTGAGAAAGGCATTGGGGATATTGAGGCTGTCAGGGAGGGGGTTTTGAGCACGTTCTTTCAGAATAGGGATGGCTACAGAGGCAGATGCATTGAGTTATGGAAAACAGAGGATTCAGAAACTGGGAGGTTGGAGGTCAGGGTGCTTTAAGAAATATGTTTGCCTTGAGTGGGTGTTGCATTGATATGTTGTTGTTGTTAACATTTGTCTTGTTTCTGTTGGCTGTTCTAGGTTGTGTTGCTGGTCATCAGAGAGGATAGATATTAGTGCGGATATGTGGCTACTCATACGTAAAATGGACAGCACAGTAGGCTGCACAGAGAAAATATGACAGCAGTTGGGCTTCAAAGACCTAAAGGTGCAAATAAAACGTTTTGAAAAGGGTGGTATGCACTGGATGGAATTGTTGCCTAATTTAAGTAAACTGCAAAAATGTTGGGGGTGCCTAGATGTATTGATTATTCATCTAGGCTAAAACGACCCAGTGAAAGTAAAAGGATTTGGTTTGTTGAAGGCAATAAGGAATAAGCTTAAATAAGTGGCTATGCACTGGCTGGAACGCATATACTGGGGACGGAGCTGATACCAAGAAGGGAGTGGTGAGGTGCACACAAGCAGAGCACTATTGATAAGAGGAGCAGAAAGATTAATAGAGAGCTACAACATTTCTGCCTCGAGGAGAGGGTGGAAAGGATTGTGCATGAGAATATAAAATACCAGATAAAGCAGTTCTTTAGAGATGATACAGCAATGGAGCTGTATTTACTTCAGTTGAGAGAAAGGCTGGCTAAGTTGCTGGGGGGAGTAGTTGTATGGTCCTGGTTGTCAATTCAGGTCAATACGGGGGAGCAGAAAAATTGCTTGACAAGATTTTTCTGGTGCCTGGTTGCACTGGGTGAAGGATAGAAACAGGGTTGGTTTGGCTGCGGTACAGGCGGTTCACCTCTAGGGGAGGGGTTTGTTGGATTTGCAGTTTTTTTCAGGTAAAGAGGTCACGTTCATCAGACCTGTCTGAGAAAGTCAAAGAGAAAGTTGTCCATGGGAACGCAGTGATGAACAAGAGGGAGAATGAAAAATTTCCTAGCTAATGTAAAGGAAAGTATCAATTCTATTAAGGACACGGAGGCGAGGATTAGGCTGTCATCTCTCTTCGCTTTAATAATTCCATTTTCTCCAACAGCCATTTTTACAAAAGATTATTCAAATTCAAACTACAAATCCCATGAATACGTGGGAAAACAATAGAAATAGTCCATCCAATCACGGCACAGAACGCGGTATAATGTCCCCTGTAGACACTCCATCCGTCTCTTTCTTCCTGCGAAGCCTGAGTTCTCCATCTGATTTATTCTTGCTTGTTAGATTCTGACCCTAATGGACCAAAACACATAATGTCTGTCACCTTGGCACAGAACACATTGAAGCATTATCAAACAAAATGCATTAACAGGAAATTTTACTCCTCCCCCCACTTAAACCAAACACTATAAGAACCATTTTTTATCCTTACTAGGGGTGGGCGGAATTTGCGTAGTCGCGCTACGCAAAGCTCCGCGAAACGGTAAAAAATCTCCGCGAGCACGCAAAAGTTCAGCGAACACGCGGAATTGCTTGTTCCGCCCGTTTGCGATGCTTTTTTCCTGTTCGCGAACGCTGTTTGCGTGCTCGGGGAGAAATATCTCGCAAACACGCATTTTGAAAGCGCGAACAAGTAAAAAATTCCGCGAAGTCGCGGATTGCGGAATTTTCGGCAATT
The DNA here is from genome assembly GCA_963921515.1 of Calotriton arnoldi. NCBI lineage: Eukaryota > Metazoa > Chordata > Amphibia > Caudata > Salamandridae > Calotriton > Calotriton arnoldi. The sequence goes on from CAWUFW010004174.1 coordinate 1,147,872, forward strand.
TCGCGTTCTCGGCGGAACGCGAAATTACCCAAATTCCGCAAATTCCGCGAGCGGAACGGAATTTACCGCCCAGGCCTAATCCTTACATGAGAAGTATGATCATCTTGTCATGATGTGGGACAAGTTATCCATTGTGATATAGGGTAGGCTAATCCTCGCCTCCATGTCCTTAATAGAATTGAAACTTTCCTTTACGTTAGCTAGGAAATTTTTCATTCTATGTCAGGACCCGGAGGCGAGGATTTGGCTGGTTTAAAAGCTTATCAACCACTGCGCTTGCCAGGGATGGCACTAGTTTAAAGTAGAAAGCCTTGAAGGTAGAGTCCGAAGACCAGTCTGCCGCATTAAGTATATCCTCAAGACGAGCTCCCAGACAAAAGGCTTTCAAGACCATCGCCCCTCTCGCTGAATGGCCTCCAAAACTGGATGTATCACTCCCTGCCTCCTGCATGACCCATCTGACCCACCTGGCAATCGTTGGGGAAGACACCGTTCTGTGGGGTTTTGTGAGGGCAATCAACAACTGCCTTTCGCCATGTGGGCGGAGCTCATCTGTAACCACTTCATACCTCTTAAGTGTCTGTACAACACATAACTTTAGAATCTGAGGAAAAGCAGGGTATGACACCAACTTGGAATTACATTTTGTTTGCCGCAAAATATGGAAAGTCACCCCGTCCGGGGTGAAAACTCTACCTGTAATATCCAGGGCTCGTACATTCGATACCCGACGACAAGATATCAAGCAGAGAAGCATTGCTAACTTCGCTGACAGTTGTTTCCTCGAGAGATATTTATTCGAAGGCCAGGATATGAACAAGGAAAGCCCCTTGTTAACGTCCCAAAATGCAGAATATCTTGGTTCCGGGGGCACTGAGAGCCTGATGCCTCTCAATAACCTACAGACCAGCGGATGTTCTCGAATCGGCCTGCTATCCACAGGGAGATGGCCTGCAGAGATTGCCGATCTGAAGGTATACACTGACCGGTAAGCAAAATTCTGCGAGACTAGATTCGCCAAGAAGTTCAAGACGTGTGTAACGTCTGCCCCCATGGGATCCACCTGTTGTTAAATACACCAACCTGTCCATCTGGACCAGGCGGCTCAATATTGTTTATTTGTGCCATCCACCCATGCCCTGGCGAGCAGGGAGGAAGCCTCTCGTGAAAGGCCTGGGACTTCCCAACGTTGCCGGTAACCTTCCAAGCCATGAGGCGGAGAGATCCTGCTAGGATCAGCGGATGGGGATTGTTCTGGGGATCCTTGAGGAGTTCGGGAGACAGGGGTAGAGGGATTGGAAAATCACAAGAAAGTTCCATCATCGCTGGAAACCATGCTTGCGATCTCCAGATTGGGGTAACACTACCAGATCCACCTCCTGTCTCCGTGTTTGAGCCGTCAAGCGCGAAGGGTGGAAAGGTGTAGGCTCGCTCCTCGCTCCAATCCTGGAGAAAGGCGTCCGTGGCCACCGCGTGTGGATCCGGCCTCCAACTGCAATACATTTTGAGTTGGTGATCTAGACGTGAGGCGAAAAGGTCCATGGAGAAAAGACCCCATCGGGCCTGGAGTTGTCGAAAGAGATCAGGGTCCAACCTCCAGAGGCTGGTGTCCTTCCAGTGACGAGAGTGCCAATCTTCTACGTGATTGGCACAACCTGGGGGATGTTCTGCTGTTAGTGAAATCTGGTTGGCCAGGCAATATTCCCAAAGGGTGCAGGTGAGGTCCGACAAAGTCTTGGACCGCGTGCCCCCCAGGGGATTGACATAACGAACTGCTGCCACGATGTCCATTTTAAGCAGAACTGAACACTTGACCCTCTCTTTGGTCCAACACCGAAGGGCAAAGGAGCCCGCGATTAGTTCCAGGCAATTTATGTGCAACAACTGCTCTGTGGAGGACCATTTTTCGCGATGGAGAACTCCCCACAACGTGCGCCCCACCCTGAGCCGCTGGCATCTGATTCCATTACGAGGTCGGTTTGGGATCCGAAAATCGCCGGGCCGTTCCAGGCTTCCATGTGGTTCAACCACCAACTCATTTCCTCTTTCGCTTCGACCGAGAGTGGAATCAATTGAGAATAAGAAAGACCTCTTCTGAGGTGGTCTATTTTTAAGTGCTGCATCGCCCGGTAATAGAGTGGACCCGGGAAGATCGCCTGAATGGACGACGAAAGGAGGCCTACAATTCGTGCCAAGTGTGAAAGGGAAATTTGGGACTTGGAAATAGTCCTCCGAAGCTCGTGTCTGATTTTTAACAGCTTCCGTTTAGGAAGGCTGAGGGTCGCTTCGGTCGAGCTTATCAGCAATCCCAGAAATTCTACTGATTGGGATGGAACCAGCGCAGACTTCCCTGTGTTGATGACAAATCCCAGGGATTCTAGTAGATCCACTGCCATTTGGACATTCAAAGTGAGGCAGCATGGACATTGATCCATGATCAGAATGTCGCCGAGGTAGATGATTAACCTTACCCCGAGAGCTCGCAGACGTTCGACGACCGGTCTCATCAGCTTGGTGAAGCACCATGGGGACGATGATAGAACGAAAGGAAGGACAGGTGAACTCGAAAACCTGCAAATCCCAACGACGTTGCAGAAAACGCCTGTGAGGTGGGAAAATGGGGACCACCAGGTAGGCGTCCTTCAGGTCCAAGAGGACCATCCAATCTGATCCCTGAAGGAGATCCCTCAAGAGATGGATGCCCTCCATCTTGAAGTGGTGGTATAGGAGCCACGTGTTGAACTCTCTGAGATTTATCACCGGGCGTTGTCAGCCATCCCTCTTCTCTACCAGGAAGAGGTTGCTGACGAAGCCACGGGGATGAATCACCGACTTCGCTATTGCCGCTTTCTGTAGAAGGCTAGTTATCTCTTGATCCACCAGAGCACGTTGCTCCTCGGAAAAGACCAGTGGTCTGGGGAAGTGGGTTTGGCATAGAGAGCCGTAAAACTCGATATGAAAACCTCCAATCATCTGAAGAACCCATGCGTCGGAGGAGAGACTTTCCCAGTTTGACCGAAAAAGGGCCAATCGACCCCCCACTTGAATGTCCCCAGCATCCTGAGCCCTCACCTTGTGTATTGTTGAAGTTGCCGCCTCGACCTCCACCTCTGCCTCCGCGGCGGCGCAGATAGGACTTGGTCTGGTAAAAATTTCCGAATTTGTTTAGGTCCTGCCATTGTCCGCAGCGAGAATCATCAACTCTGGAGGCTTGTTGGGCGGGGCAGCCGGTCGAGCACCCCCTACCTCGACTGGCTGCGGCAAAAACACGGGTGTGAATATTCTTTTAATCAAAGATTGAACTTTGTCTAGGGAAGTAAACGTGTTGACAAATTTGCTCAATTGCCTAATGAATGGGTCCCTGAACATGTTACCCTGAGCAATGGCCCCTGCTTCCGATGTGGATAATTCACCTAAATTGGGGTCGATCTTTCTGTAGAGATTGCACAGTTTGCATTCCCCCAAAAAATAATAGCTCTCTGAGTCCAGCTGGACAAAGCGTCAGGGGAAATAAGGGACCCGGAAGCTTTTGCGTCTTCCGCCATGTCCATTATTTTCGCCAAGGGCCCGGCCATATCCAAGAGCTTGTCCTGGTATGAGCGCCATGGCATGAGCGCCATTACCTGTCAATACCTTTCTAGTGGCCATCTTGGGGTCTATCTCCGGAGTGGCGGTCACCTTCCCTTACAGAGAAGGTCTGGGACACTCCGCCTTAAGGCAGCCCCTCACTTCCTTAACTACAGGTTTTCTTAGGCAGCTCGCCATATAAGCTGCCACCTTGGGAGTGGGACACCATTCTGCCGAACGCGGATGCAACAGATCATCGGGATCCAGAAGATCCCCAGCCGGGGGCTGCATGTGGGCAGATGGTGAGGGGACATCCGGTGAGTGGTTGGCCATAGGGCGCCAAGGCCTGGAACCGTCCCCATCCCCATCCAAGGTGTTGGGTGAATCATCTCCATCCCCTTGGTCCCCTGGGGGCGTAGCTGGAGTGTCCCTGAAGGGCCAGCAGTCTGTGTGTCTGGTAGAGGTTGGGAGTCTCAGAACGCCTTTTTCAGCCGCGCAAAAGTGTCTAGGTCGACCCCGGGGTCTTCCGAGCGCTTGCGCTTCTCATTTTGGGGAGAGGGAAGTGTTGGGGTAGCCAACTGCCCTGGAGGTGAGGGGGCCTGTGGCCCAGTGAGGTCTTCCCTCGCTTGGAGGCGTTGTTGGCACTGCGCCTGGAGCACCAGAATTTTCCTCTCCAGGGGGGCTACCACTTGGGAGAGTGCTCTGAGGATGGATGCATCCATCACTTCACAGAAGCGGTCATCCACCGGGAGGTAGGTAATCTCTTCCTCCTCCATATAATCCCCAGCCTCTTCAAATTCCATAATGGATGCACCAAGGTGGGAGAACAACAAGAGGGCAGTATATGGGGCAAAGCCCTTAGTTCAAGAGCAAATAGGACAGGTGGGACATCACCCCAGTGGTATCTGGGGTAGATCACGCCTGGGAGGTCCCAAGTATACGTAGGTCTTACCCCGTAGGGTGTTATGCCTCAGGCCGTGGCTCGCAATGAATGAATTCCAGTCTGAAAAACCATCGGTCGATTCAAACGCGAGCGGTAATTAAAAGGAGCTTACCCGTGTCAGCCGCAGCTGGAACACTTCACTGTACTCTGACAGTGAAATTGACGTGTTCCGGCTGCCGGGGGGTCAGGAATGCGCAGCGCACGAATTCAGAGTGCGCGGGCCCTCTGGCAGTCGGAAGACCACACCGAGCACGCAAGCCGTCAGGAAATCAGGTCCATGACCACGTAGGAGCATTGCAAGCCCCCACGGTCACGTTCAATGAAAGCGATAGCATGAACACCCCACAATAAACATAAACTGTAGAAAAACAAAGATAAAGAGAAAAGCAAGGCACTTATCTGAACCGCTGCTGGAGCAGCGAAGAAAGAGGCGGATGGAGTGTCTACAGGGGACATTATACCGCGTTCTGTGCCGTGATTGGATGGACTATTTCTATTGTTTTCCCAAGTGTTCATGGGATTTGTAGTTTGCGTTTGAATAATCTTTTGTAAAAATGGCTGCTGGAGAAAATTTAATTATTAAAGCAAAGAGAGATGACAGCCTAATCCTCACCTCCGGGTCCTGACATAGAATTTTAGAGAAGTGGGGAGAGGCAGGGGACGTTTCAGGAATACAATTGTGTTAGAAAGGTTGTTGAGATTAGTTTGTATAGCTTTTGCCAGGGTAGTAAGAAATTGTGAAGCGCATGTCTCATCAAAGACATTTTCACACACTTACAGTGTCAGTAGTCATATGCTTGCCAATATGGCCTTTGCTTAGACTGTGCCGATGTTCCAGGTCTGAACCTTAGAATGCGCAGCTGTACGCATGGGTTACTCTGTTCCAGATGTCAGCCTTAGAGACAAGAACTAGCAAACAGAGCATTTCCAGTTGAAAGCATGAAAAAGCTGGGCATTTGCTCAGATTGCACTGGTGTTCCAAGTTGGGACCTTGGACAGCAGCCATCAAGCAGATCACACAATTATGGAGAAGAGCTACTGCTCAGAGTTAATAGCGCAGACCCCGAACAACAGAATTATCATTCACTATGACGCTGGTCATGCTTGCTCTGGCACTCACTGAGAAATCAGTACTACCATACACGAGCATTTTAAAGTAATTTAATTAGGTTTTTCGTGAAATACACAAATCGGGTCAGCATATTGCCTGCCATACGTGGGTCAACAAATATGTAAGAATGAAGTGAAAAACATGAGCTGTAAGGGGACAAAAGGATATGTGATCAGTCCACAGGCGGTGGTATAGTGGGTGACACGAATGCTGAAAATAACAACCCTCAGCATGAAATGGTCACAAAGTCAGAAAACAGAGAACAATACAACAACTAAAGAAATAATGCACCACAGACTGGTATAACTGAAAACCACATTAATTGTGAGCATGTGGCGAAGTGGAGCGTGGCACAACATATTACATAGGGTGGGCCTGACACCCAAACCCCTGAAAAAATTCAGCCCTGATACCGATTCTGAATGCTCTAGAGGCTGTCCTGTAACACGTTTTGGAGTTTCCCGCACCTCTATAGCTTCTGGTATAAGGTGATGTAGCTCTCATCTGAAATCACTGGCTGACTAGTGCCATGCTTGCTTAGCACAACCTGGTGGGTCTCTTTAAACTAACAAAACCCCAATGGGCTAATTCCAAATTATTGGATTAGTCTTTCTTGCTTGCTTAGCGATCCATAACTTAGAATTGGAAAAGTAACCAACATCCTACGTTGCAGCAGTCAATGGGTACTGTGTTGAGATGGGCTGAGAGTGTGGCCTTACATAGAGAAGAGTCTAGGGGCCTTACTGGGCTGAAATGTTGATTACATTGCTTGGCGCGATTTAAGATGAAACCCCCTTGATCTCCTGACATGCATATATTTTCTATCTGCAATTGTTGGCTATGCTTTGTCGCCTCTGTTTCATGCTCCACCCATTGTTGTTCACTCACACCTCACCTCACACCCTTTCCCTCTTACTATGCGAACTCTCACTCTGCATGATGGCTTTAGCTATGGTGCATCTGGATGCCTTGCTGATGGCCCAGCTTCGGTGCCCCCCACTCTTGTTGCCCAGAATTCATAAAATTGAATGTATTGGGGACGTGCGATACAGGAAATGTTTATGGGGATTATCTACAATCTTGGTCCACTTAGATTCATAATAGGTTCTACCAATGTTTAGCTCCTATTCACCTCAAATCACAGAGAGATCTGCACCGGCGTATGCTATGATGCCCCAGTAAAGCTAAGTAATTAGGTGCCTGCCAAAGCCCATTATGTAGAGGGATTACAGTAGCGTGTGGTGGAGAGCTCAGTGTCTGCAACTTCCCATCATGTCTGGAGGGTTTACATCAGCTTTTCACCAAAAGAATGTCCTTTCCGTGATTTAGTTGTTTCTTCCTCCAGGGTTGGGGATAGCAACAAAGGGGCAACCAACGGTGGGTGGGGGGTTCCTAAGTGTGTTGGTAATACTCTCAAAAACGAAATTCTCAAGAGGATTATAAAATAACCAACCCGTTGTTACGGGTGGGAAGGGAAAGAGACCCTTTTCTTTTAATAGCCCTCACTCACTCTAATAGTGACATGCTTCATCATAGGGCTCACCCCAACTCCTAAAGGTCGGGGTGGGCTCAACCGTGTTTCAGGGAGCACTTAAAGATATTGTGTATGGGGGCGTACCATTAAAGATAAAATTCCTCACCCACTCCTAAAGAATTCTTTAATAGTGGAGTGGGAGGGAAGGTTAAAATATATACAAACGGGTGTTAGGATGTGATGGTCCTATGACCTTGAATTCAGCACCAACATGTTTCAGCCCTTCCTACCTGGTCTAAAAAGGTCCTGGGCTTTCGTCAGGGTGGGACGTAATGAGGTTACTTCCCCCAAAGACGTGAGTGCATATAAACTATTTGTCTCAAGCACTTCTAAGTGTTAAAAAAATGGAACAAGCCTAATACTTGCCACCGGTCTGGATGAGGAATTACCTATGCAGAGAAAAGAAAACATAATATATACATTCATTATTATATACAATGTTGTTAACATTGGGCCACCATCTTCACACAGACCCCCCCTGGAGCCATTGTTGTGGTGGTGTAGGCATTTTCACCCGATATCCCAACTTTTATTTACCAAGCGTCTTGCTGTTGTGGTTGAATCACACGTATTTTGAGTTTACCACGCCATTTGCAATCCTGTGACTTTCACATGTGCTATGGGTTTGTGCAAGCATGCATTATTTCATTCACAATAAGCTTTCAATCTTACCATCAATCACATTCACTCACATTCCAGATATATTATGACGGTTTCTATGGCACTCACCCCAACAACTTAGGGCAAAAGATTCCCAAGGGAGCGCAGGAGGGAGGCCTTGTAGTCACACTCTGTGGGTGACAAAATTGTAATGGTTTTATTGTTATGACAATTGTTGTCGTTTTAAAAGGTAAGTATGAGAAGGAGGTTGCAAACAACGAGGGATTTGCATTTGGGTGCCTCAACTTTCTTCCCATCGTTCGAGCAGCCGCCCTCTTTGTGACCGATTCCCAGCACTTACTTCGTCAAAGGTCCTGCCCTGCTGGAACCTACTTGTACTCAAGCTCCCTGGCTTGTACAAGTGCTGTGGACCGGTACAGCAACGAAATGCTGGATTTTTCGCGCTTCCGGCAAACCCCGCAGCCCTGTTGGACACACCCACCGGGCGTGGTTCATGTTACCGATTGGTTGTTGCTACGGACTCATGCAACATGTTGGTAACAACGCTGTGATGGACAGTTTTTCATGACGTGTGCATGTGTTTAAATTGCTGGTATATTATTTTCGTTTCCTTGTCAGAGATATTAAATTTGTCGAACTCCCCTCGTCTCCATAAACTTGCGATAGTCTTCGCATAAGGAAAGGAGTGTAACGGAATATTCATGGTTCCGTTATACACGCCCACTTTCACCATGACGAATGCGCCCCTCCCCGTGGGTGTTGGTCAATGCATCGGCGCATACTGGTATGATGTTTTCGTATCCTTGTTAGAGATACAAAATTTATCAAACTTCCCTCGCCTATATATACTTGCGATGATCCTCACATAAGGAAAGGAGTGCAACAGAATATTGATGGTTCCGTTAGACACGCCCATCAAGCCGCGTTCTTGTTGCTTATTTGTTATCATTGGGGGCTCGTCTAGCGTAGGGTGAGCAAGTTTCACAATGACGAATGTGTCCCTCCCCGTGAGTGTTGATCAATGCTTCGGCGCGTGTTATGAGTGTCCCTTATCTCGGTGTGTTTTAAGGTGATGTTATACCACATTCAGATTTTTATATATAAACGTGCTATACGTTGTGTGCGCATAGACAAGGTTAAGTGTCACATTTTGACCTTCCCATAGTAGTTTGTACATTTCAAAATCAGAATAAGCATGAGCATAACGCACACATATATATATACGTGTGTATATGGGGGGGGAGAGAGGGACCCATGATGGTGTGTGCCTGACTCATGTTTTGTCATTTATTCAGAGCATTGAGTTGGTTCCACAGTATCTCATAGTTGAGACCAAGCAAATGAGTCTTGAGGCGGTGTACCCACATTTGTTTTTTCAGTAATAAAGTTTTTTGGGGGCCATTCACAGGTTTGACTTTCTCAATAATGTTCCATTGTAAATCAGTATCTGTGTGATTTTTCTCTAGGAAGTGCGATGTCAATCTTGTTGTTACACGTCTGCATCTTATGGTGCTTCTATGCTCGTTTATATGGATTTTGAACTTACGGGTAGTCATCCCGATATATCTGAGGCCGCAGGGACATGTAATGGCATATAGCACGTTCGAACTGTTACAATTTGTATGGGATCTCTGCTCCCAGGGAGTTCGCATTCCAAGATCCAAGGTACTTGTGTGGGATGTGAAAGGGCATATAGAACAGTTCCCACATGGGAAGTGTCCCTGAACTGGGGGTAGATTCCACAGTGTACTTTGTTCCATGGTTGTTCTTCTACTCGTATCACTGTGAACCACTCTGTCTCGGATGCTCCGGTTTTTCCGGAAAGAAAACATAGGTTTTTCAAATTCCAGTTTATTTGATGTAAGGATGCGCCAGTGCTTGTTGATTGTCTGTTTCACAAAGTTTGAACCGGTGTTGTAGGTTGTGACACATATGAGATTTGTCTTTTCTGGGCGGTCTGTTTTTTCTAGGAGAGAGTCCCTTGGGATATTCCGTACTCTCTTTTTGGCTTTATTAACAATGTGGGCCGGGTATCATCTGGATTGTAGTGTGTTTGCCAGATTGTCTGCTTCCCTTTTGTAATCGTCTAGTCTGGAACAGTTGCGGCGTATGCGCATAAACTGTCCCACTGGGAGGTTCTCCCGGAGTGCCCTTGGATGCGCACTCTCAAAATGCAGCAAACTATTCCGATCTGTCGGTTTCGTAAATAGGGATGTGTAGAGTTTGCCTTCTTCTGCCACGATGTTTACGTCTAGTAATGAGACCCTACTCTTGTTGTAAGTCATGGTAAATTTCAAGTAGGGGTTTCTCTCATTTAACCATTCATTAAAGGATTCATTATGGAGTGACCCTTGGGTCGCTCCATATGACCAGGATGTCGTCTATATACCTGATCCACATCCGTATCTTGTCAGTAAAGGGGTTGTTACTCCATATATTGCAACCCTTTCCTTATGCGAAGACTACACAAGTTTATGGAGACGAGGGGAGTTCGACAAATTTAATATCTCTGACAAGGACACGAAAATAATATACCAGCACTTTAAAAACATGCACACGTCATGAAAAACTGTCCATCACAGCGTTGTTACCAACATGTTGCATGAGTCCGAGGCAACAACCAATCGGTAACATGAACCACGCCCAGTGGGCGTGTCCAACGGCTCTGAGGGGTTTGCCGGAAGCACGAAAAATCCAGCATTTAGCTGCTGTACTGGTCCACGGCACTTGTACAAGCCGGGGAGCTCGAGTACAAGTAGGTTCCAGCAGGGCAGGACCTTTGACGAAGTAAGTGCTGGGAATCCGTCACAAAGAGGGCAGCTGCTCGAACGATGGGAAGAAGGTTGAGGCACCCAAATGCAAATCCCTCGTTGTTTGCAACCTCCTTCTCATACTTACCTTTTAAAACGACAACAATTGTCATAACGATAAAACCATTACAATTTTGTCACCCACAGAGTGTGACTACAAGGCCTCCCTCCTGCGCTCCCTTGGGAATCTTTTGTCCTAAGTTGTTGGGGTGAGTGCCATAGAAACCGTCATAATATATCTGGGATGTGAGTGAATGTGATCGATGGTAAGATTGAAAGCTTATTGTAAATGAAATAATGCATGCTTGCACAAACCCATAGCACATGTGAAAGTCACAGGATTGCACATGGCGTGGTAAACTCAAAATAAGTGTGATTCAACCACAACAGCAAGACGCTTGGTAAATAAAAGTTGGGATATCGGGTGAAAATGCCTACACCACCACAACAATGGCTCCAGGGGGGTCTGTGTGAAGATGGTGGCCCAATGTTAACCACATTGTATATAATAATGAATGTATATATTATGTTTTCTTTTCTCTGCATAGGTAATTCCTCATCCAGACCGGTGGCAAGTATTAGGCTTGTTCCATTTTTTTAACCCTTAGAAGTGCTGGAGACAAATAGTTTATATGCACTCACGTCTTTGGGGGAAGTAACCTCATTACGTCCCACCCTGACGAAAGCCCAGGACCTATTTAGGCCAGGTAGGAAGGGCTGAAACATGTTGGTGCTGAATTCAGGGTCATAGGACCATCACATCCTAACACCCATTTGTATATATTTTAACCTTCCCTCCCACTCCACTATTAAAGAATTCTTTAGGAGTGGGTGAGGAATTTTATCTTTAATGGTACGCCCCCATACACAATATCTTTAAGTGCTCCCTGAAACACGGTTGAGCCCACCCCGACCTTTAGGAGTTGGGGTGAGCCCTATGATAAAGCATGTCACTATTAGAGTGAGTGAGGGCTATTAAAAGAAAAGGGTCTCTTTCCCTTCCCACCCGTAACAACGGGTTGGTTATTTTTATAATCCTCTCGAGAATTTCGTTTTTGAGAGTATTACCATCACACACTTAGGAACCCCCCACCCACCGTTGGTTGCCCCTTTGTTGCTATCCCCCAACCCTGGAGGAAGTACCAACTAAATCACGGAAAGGACATTCTTTTGGTGAAAAGTATATAAAATAGGGAGGACATGTCCTTTCTATCCTCTTGACTGAGGACCTCTCTACCCGTCGGGGACCTTCCGGTCTTAGGATTTTGTGTATCGGGTTTACATCAGCTACATGTGTGCAAGGTAGTGTCCCCTGTGTGGATCGCCATGATTGAAGTGAAGTGGATCAAGGTCCCTCCTGGAAGAAATTGTCCAATGTGCATAAGCTCAGCTCCTCCCATGCAGTCAAGATGGACCTGGCTTTGCCCTGTTTGGGGTCAGGGATGAAACAAAGGGGGATAAAAGAAGCTTAAGAAAGTGGATGCCTATTGATAGATAAGCACCGTGGGTAGCAGCGTGGCACAACACAAGCAAGCAGTTAGTAATGGTTGGAGAGGCTGAGCCCAGAATGAGCAATCTCTGCATTTCTGTAGAGGGGACTGGAATTTCCACTAATAGTCGACCAGCCAGCCAACGGGAGGCCCATTATAAGTGGGCTGTTAAATAATAAAGTTCAAAATCAGGAGCACCCAGCTTCAATTTGGCCAGAGATATTCTGTGCCTACTTAAACTACATATTAGTTCACCAATAGCCTGCCCGCCGATTTAAAATCTTTTCTAGGTAGGAAGCTGGACGTTTGAAAAATAATAAAGAAGTCTAGGCAACATGATCATCTTGGCTAGAGTGATTTTGCCAACTGTGGAAATAGGGAGTGATTTCCAGAACCCCACCTGCACACGTAAGGCTGTCACCAATCTGTTAAGGTTGGTTTCCAGTAAATAATTGCTATTATGGTGTACGCTGTTGCAGAGGTACTGAAACATAGATGGTGACCATGTAATTTCAGGGCAGTCAGGGGAGAGCAGAAATAGAGTGGACATAGTCCAATTAACACCTAAATCCTTAAGCTCACTAAGGATCTATATAATCAAAGTGTATCGCCATTGCGAACTATGGTTCCGGAATTTGGGGGTATAAAAATTGCACAGAGCTCCAAGTTGTGGAAAATATCTTGTGTTATTTCATAGTTGAGAGCCCATTCATAATTTTCTTTGTGATAACAACTGAGAAAATCTGCCTCAACATTTTGAACTCCTGGTATATGAATAGCTGTGAATGACAAGCCACTTGCTAGTGCCCACTGCCATATTGTTTGAGCTTGAAGCGATACTTGCCTTGATTTCGTGCCTCCTTGAATATTCATGTAGTACATCGCTGTGGAGGAAGGCGATGGTAGAAAGGCTTTGCGAGCCAGATGTACTGCTTTCAATTCCAAAATATTTACATGGTTAGATTTCTTCTTCTGAGAGCAGAGACCTTAAATTGCTAGATGGTTCCTGACCATTAGGCATCCATGATGATGGTTTGTGATGGAAGTTCTTTGAGAAAAGGCACTACCAAGAGCAAATATTGAGCTTTGGCCCACCAGGTCAGAGATTGTTGAGTGTTGTCTGCCAAGTAAATGTGATCTTCCCAGTCTCCTGTTTTCTGTGACCATTGGTCCTCTAGACAGTATTGAAGAGGTATCATGAATAGTCTTGCATTTGGGACAATGAATATGCATGACGCCATGGATCCTAGGAGTGATGAGATATGACGAACGGATGGTTTGATCCTTTGGATCAGATCTGCACCTTTTTGTTGTACGGATGATGCTCTCTCCTCCGAAGGATGCACTCTTTCCTTTTGGGTATCTATCTTTGCACCTAGAAAAATCAGACATTGTGCTGGTGATGTAATCAACTTGAAATTTATTTGGAGACCTAGTCTGGTCAGTAATCTTGTTGCAGATTTTAACTCTTGTTTCGCCTTCGACTGTTAGTCTGCTTTTATCAGCCAATCGTCAAGGTACGGGTATACAACTATTCCTTGTTTTCTCAAGTGAGCTGCGATCACTGCTATGCATTTTGAGAAGGTTTGAGGAGCTGATTAAGGCAAAAGTGGAGTACAGCATACTGATAGTGATTATTTCCTCCCAGGAATCTGACAAATTTCCCGTGAGGACGGAAAACTGAAATGTGAAAATATACGTCCTTAAAACTAACGCACAGAGACAATCGCCTTTTCTTATGTGTAGGTAAATTTGATAAAGAGCCAACATTCTGAATTTTTCGTAGGTGATGAATTTGTTGAGGAACCGAAGATCTAGATTTGGTTGAAATTATCTGGTTAGACTTTTCTTTTAGACCAAAAAATATCTTGAATATATTTCTTTGTTGAGTTGGCTTGAAGGAACCTTTTCTATTGCTCGTTTTTGAGTAGTATAATCGTTACGTGTTGCAAATTGGGTAAATGACAGCTTGTTAGTACTTTTGGTGAGACGAGAGGAGGAATCTGTTTGAATCTACTTGAATATGTCTGAATGTGTCAGATCTTCATTGTTTGAGGAATTTTTCTCTTGGGAATGAGAGGATTTTGGTGGGGAAGACTTTCTTTTCTGATGTCTCCTCTGGTATTGATTTTAGGTCTGCCTTTGTTGGTGTTGCGGCTGGTATGGCCATATAGGTGTTTGAACCCTTTGATAGTAATACCACCTTTCTCTGAGCGTGTATCATCCTTTGAAAAAGGTTCTTTGTTTTTCATTCTGACCATTTCTTCCTCAGTATGTTGTCTGAAGAGTAAGGAACCTGAAAAGGGAAAATTTGCAATTTTTAACTAAGCGTCAGGTTTTAGGGAGGATAAACAAAGCCAGGATGATCTTCTCAGTAAAATCCCATGGCAGAATGATGTAGCTAAGAGTTCAACCGAGTCAACTTCTGCACTAATAGATTGGTTCAGATTAAACAGCCTTCTGTAACCATTTCAAGAAAAACCTGTTGCCTATGTGATTGTAAATCAGAGGCAAAAGATTTCATGTCATCCCAAATCTCTTTATGGTATCTCGCTAGAAGAGCAGCTGCATTGGCATTTTTTCAGTTAGTGGAAGCAGTACCACAGATCTTTTTCCCTGCAGAGTCCAATCTATTCCTCTCTGTCAGGAGGAGCAGTGGATTCTGGAGCAGAAGCATGTTTCTGTCTAACCGCTGTAACAATGATTAAATCAGGTTTCGGATCCATCCTGAGAAAATCAGGATCTTGTTGGGGTGTTTTATATATCTTTAGAAGCCTGGAGTGCCAGCTTTAAAACTGGTAGGGTTAAGAAAATGTTCTTCTACAATGCCCAACAGACCAGTTAAACGAGGCAGAAGAGGTTTCGGAGCTGCGCTTAGTTGTAGAATTTTCAAAAATAAAAGAAACCTTGGGTTGCGATGTGTGTATGTTAATATTTAACTTAGTTGCTCCTCTAATTAAGGCATCTTGAAAAGCAAATATCATCTAGAGGAGATACTCTTGAGGTGAATGTGGTGGTGACGTTGGAGTATAGGAGGTATGCAATCAATAAGAATGAGGAGATCTTGATCTGAAATAGGATGCATCCCATCTGTTAAAGGGTATTCTCTGTGATATTGTCCTAATCGGTGAAGGAGGTATGGAAGTTGCCTCTGATACCCTATTAATTGGTGAGAGGACTGAGTGATACAAGTGTGTCTGCAAGGGGTCCTCTGGAGGTATGACTGCTCTCAACAGGAGGAGAGGTTTGTCAATTTGAATACTTAGATCGCAGGATACCTGAGAAGCGGTAAAACAAGCAGATGATTTGCCAGACCACCCCGGTGAAGAAAAGAGTACCTCTTGTGAAACTCTCGACGTCAAGGGAGAAGGATTCAACATCGTACGGGGCCTTTTTGTCGACGATTTAGGATGTAACGATGATGTATGTCTTTTTGACGTTGTATGTTACTGTTGAAGTCAAATGAGTGGCCTGCGGTGTTGAACAAGCTTTGAACATATTGTCAAAGGTGCTCCGGGGTCCGCACAGGCAGCAGGTAATTATTCAGCGTTTATGACTATCAATGAAGATCCTATGATGCAGAACTACCAAACTCCCTGTCCAAGGGGAAAGGACAAATGTCAGTTCACCCAAACTGTAAAGAACATTCAACAGAGTAGAAGCTTCCCCCAGACATCATACTGAGGAATAGAGGGGGTGGCAAGGTCAGTGGGGCCAGGCACAATACATGTTCAACCTGTAAGTGCTACCGTTTGGAGTTCCCCATGATTCTGGCCCGGGCCTTATACTGCTTAGTTTAAGGGTTTAGATAGGGCAGCTATCGCTCAGAATGCACAGCTCCTTCTGTTCTAAGTTCGGACCTTTTACATCAGGTATCCCTCAAAACACAAAGCTGTTCCAGCTTTCAGAGTTTAAACAGCAGAGTTGTTGCTCAAGGTGTACGGTTGTTCCAAGTACAGGTCTTTAATAGCAGAGCTATTGCCAAATGGATAAAAGCCCACCGCCTCAAGCTCAACACAGACATGACAAAAGTAGTAATCTTCGGTAAAGGCACCTCTCTCTGGGACTCCACCTGATGGACTGCCGAACTTGGACCCACACCCCTCCTGGAAACCCACACAAAGAATAGCGGAATAGTAATCAGCATGACCAGCCAAGTGAACGCAGTCTCCATCTCCTGCTTCTACACACTCAAGATGCTCAAGAAAACCTTCAAGTAGCTCTCCCCAATACTGGCAGAACTGTCAATCAAGCCCTCATCACCAGCAAACTGGACTATGGCAACGCAGTTTATGCTGAAATCAACACTCAACTGACCAAAAGACTCCAAGCATACAAAACGTGTGACGAGGCTCACTCTCAACCTCCCACCCTGCACTCAAATAACCCTGCACTTCAAAGAGCTGCACTGGCTCCCAATTCACAAAGGAGCACTCTTCAAACTCCTCACGCCCACATACAAATACTTACACAACACTGGCCCCACATACTTCAACAACCGCATAAACTTCCACAAACCTACCAGACACCTCCGCTCAGCCGGACTCCTACTCGCACACACAACATGCATGGAACCAGATCCAGCGGTTGTGCCTTCTCCTACCTCACTCCTAAAGCCTGGAACGACCTGCCCCTGCACATCAGCGACTTAGCTCTTCACCTAGCCCCGAACCTGGCTCGGCCCATAAGGCTCCTGCTTCAGCACCAGAATACTCTTAGAGGTAAGTTGTGCACTATACAAACACATGTAACATAAAATCTATTCTGAGTTAGGGCTGTGTACTGCATAGGTGTCACTCAGACCTCGTAGCTACTCCAGATTCAAATCTCTGATTTCGGAGCTCTGATTGCAGAGCATCGTGTCAGAGGACACATCTGCTCTGCGTCCGGTACTTAGAGGCAATGGGTGTCATGAAGCCTGAAGTTTTGCTTCGATGTACGCAAGCAGCAGTTCTAGTTTCGAATCTGAAGAAGTGTAGTCTTAATCCCATCTGAAATAATGTAGGAGAGCATCATACTCAAGCATAGCCAGCACTCAAATATATTCTCTTGTAATTAATGTACTAAAAAAAGTGGAGTATTGCATACTGAAAGTACTACATTTGAAATATAAATGTTTAGAACGTGATTAATAAAGTTACGTAACAATATACATATTAACGTGAAAGGAGAATTTAACATGGAATGTCTTATTGTGAGATATTTAACTAGGATGTGTGCAACTAGTAATTGATAGGTTCATATGTATAACCTGAGTTAATCATGTGAAGATATAACTATAATGAAATTTTTGTAGTTGTTGCATTATATTCATGATTATGATAGGGTGCATATATTTTGTAGAGATGGGCACATATTTGCAAACCCGAGCACTGGTCAAAGTTGACAGTTAAAGTGTGGCCTAATGTGTATGTTAACTTAACTTCATCTGTTATTTCATCTTAGCCTAACGTTCTCTTTTTCAGTGCAAGCTCACATTGTAATCTCATGTTTCGTCTATGTTCAGCCTTTGCTGTGGAATGTTTTGTTTCATAGTGTTTCTACTGCAGGTGTGGAGAAGCCTTATTAGATAGAATAGAGGAATTTTGTTTTAGTAGATAGTAAAGCATGAGAAGGAGGAGTTGGCCAAGGAAATCATGGTAACGAGCAAGGAGGGGAGTTCTCATGGGAGAGGAATGACCAATGACGAGAAAAGATTAAGTGTTATCTAGGTGAGAAAGGTGCTGAAAGTACCCAGTTGTGCCGGAGCTATGGAAATTTCCCAAGAAGAAGTCACTTGGGAGTGTCAATTCGACTGCAGTTGATATTATGTGTTTAGTAAGAGAGAGTCCATCTTAGGTTTTCTCAGAGAGCAGACCTATGCTTCTGCTTGCATGGCTTTACGCTACTTGACCATTGTCGGAGTGTTCTCTGCTGAAGACTCTGACGACTGACACCTTTTTTTCCCTCTTTTTTCCTAAATGTATCTTGACCCACTTGATTTAATTAAGTTTCCCTTGTTAAAGTAGTGTAGGGAAAGCTAGTTTTCTCATGTTCATTAAAGAGAATCATCTGATGCAATTTAACCTTCATTTAGTTTTCCTGACTGTCTGGTCCATCATCTTAGAGTTAGTCATTTGCTTTGTACTATATAGGGTACATCTCTTGAGGAGATTTGGACTTATTCTGATCTTTTTGTACTTTTATACAATTATGCTGAGATTGATCAACATCGATTTGTTTCTAAACTTATCATTAAAACCTACTAAACTCAGATCAAGAGTCGAGTGCATTAATGTGTAGCCCCATTGGTTGCACTGTATTGGGATGATAACCAGTGATTTTTCCTTTCACCACTCACTCTTCTAGAAAGACCTGTCCCCTCTGGAGAACTTATGTAAATGGGCCTAGACCTTAACAGCTGGTAGCATTATCGGATGGTTACTTAGTGAAGTGAAGGGAATTAGAACTTGACCTAGAAAATCTGAAACCCAACCCAAGTGTCCCTAGTTCAGAATCCAGGATTGAGGCGTGGAGAACAGACAGAGTTCCAGTGGCATACACTGAAACGGCGGGGAAGGAGAAGTGAGTATTAGTAGTGATGTGCATGCGCGAAACTTATGCTTAGCTTGCGGTACAGTATTGATTGTATAATGTTTGGCGGAGATGTTGTGAGAGTCATGTCAATGTAGTGTTAAGTTGTAGTCGTTTGATGTTGTTATCGGGTCCGGCGAGGCCTAAGATCCCGGGATATGTAGAAAAAGGGTGCAGAAGACACTGTGTTATATTTGTCTGCTTGTGTTTGGTAAGGTTAGTCATGAGACGTGATCGACGGCCCAAATTAAGATGGGGAACTTTGTATGTATGTAAGAGAAGTTGTAATTAGTGCGGTCAAAACATTTGCGCAGAAGAGAGACCGGACTGATCTAGGTGGTTCCTGGATGGCTGGGTTCTCATTTGTGAATGTATGTTATTTGAGAGAGTGATTCTATTGATTCTTTTAGTGGAGCAGACAAAAGTTAGTTCATTGTTTTTGTATAAACAGGAGTGAATGATAGAGAGAGTGGGAAAAGATATTGTAAAGGAGAGTGAACTGCCGAGAGGGGAGAGAGTGACGTCAGAGTGTGGCGCGCTGGGATAGGTTGACCAGTGTAACGCCGCTCTGGGATTGGTCAAAGTGTTTCTTGGATACTGAGTTATTATTGGAAATTGTATTGCTGCAGAACTTGAAATGGTCTAATTTGGATTGGAGTTAAAATCGTTGAATAATAAGAGATTGAAGAATGAGATGTTTTAGCAATAAGAGATATGATTCGAGGAGATGTAAGTGCGCATACTAGAATTGGTGAGGAAGTGCCACCAGAGGATACGCCAGCTCACTATACGGCAACAAAAGTAGGGATCCAAACTATTATTTGGCTTAAGAATTGGCACAAGATCACAGAGAAAGAAGGTGCATTGGTGTTCCCACGCTACGCTACTTTTAATTTGAGAATAAGTGACCATTTGACAGGGATACTGTTTGCAATAAAACCATTAGCTAGACCCACACAATTTAAAGCGCTTAATGCATGGGAGTGTGCAGCGTATGTAAAGCAGAGAGACAAATATCAAGGGAGGATGACAAAAGCGATGCGTGCATAGGCAGATGCGAGATGGGATGACCAACAAAAGAGATGGAGAGTAGATATGATTGAGGGAGCGAGATTGTACCCCGCCATAACAGGCGAGGGAAATGAGGCTGAGAGAAGGAGAAGGGAAAAGAAGATGTAGGGAGATGCAGACAGCGATAGTGACGCAAGTGACAGCCTTTTGGATGGATTGCTAGCTGAAGGTCCACCTCCATAATCCGATGCAAATGGAAAGTGGGGGTAATGCGAGTCTTACTGGTAGTTCTTGAGGTGCTTCGGCACCGGTTGCTTCTAGTCCTGGTATTGTAGGGGTCATATCAATTGGGGTGACACAAACTGTAGCTTCAGGAAATGGTAGCACTAATGTGGATTCAATACTTCCGGATTCTCTCACAGTGCTGGTTATCATTGGCCCTATAGTCCCTATGTATGCCCTAGCCCTGCAGGAAATGAGAGAAAGAAGATGCCCACGCCTGCAGAAGCTAAGATACCAGAAAAGAAGCAGACAATCAGAGAATACAGTCCCAATGAATGCGAGCTCACCATGTGCAGCCAGTGCAGATCCTTCTGTACTACAAAATGGGTTTAGACCCATAAGGTCTTTTCCTGGACTGGCAGGTATTGATTCCCCCGTATGGGAAATTCTTCCAAATGCAAGAAATAGTATGCCCCAAGACAGTACTGCACAAAAGGGAGCCTCTGAGAGTCAGCATTTATTTGATGTTCAGGATTTAGAGCAATTGTTGAAGGAACATAGCAATTATGATTCAAATGGGAATCGAATTACAGAAGTGAGTCAGGGACTGATGAAGTCAGCTATGAAAGTGGAACTAACAAATGTGGTTAAACTGAAAACTGAATTAGATGAAAATCATTACTGGGAGTTTGGAGCTCAAACGAATAGATACTTACCAACAGAATGAACTGTTATTCTTGAGTAAAGATGTCACAAGAAGAGCAAGACAAGCTCACAAGAAATTATCTGAACTGGCTCAGAGATATGACCGTGATTTAGAACGAACAAAGGCTCTACAGAAAAATCATAGACTTGCATTTATTGATCAGGATATAGAGAATCTGAGATTACCAGTATTGAAGCCCCAAAGTAGTGAGTTAATTCTAAACATTTGAATTTGGGGCACATTAGACAAATGGGAAGAACGATGGGCAAAAAGAAAGGGTTCTAAAAGAACAAGGGGAGAACCTCCTCCGTCCGGTGAAACAGGAATGGGTGTTAAAGCTTTCCCTTTGCAGGAAGTGCAGAGCGGAGGTTATGTGCATGTATCTTGGAGAAGAGGGGATCTTGCAGCCTTCACAAATGATTTCCCGAGACTGAGAGAGAAACCTGTAGAGTGGTACAAGCAGGTTGATAGATTTGTGAAACTCTCGAAAGTATTGTGGATAGATTTGAACACATCGTTTGAAATTGTGGTCCCTAGTGATTTATGGTCAGCATGCAAAATAGCTATAGATTGGCCTGAAGGTGAGTCTGAAAGAGATCCAGTGACACATAGTCCGTCACCTATAGTGATGAAGAAGTACAAGCAGGTGATTACGTGGTTGAAAGCAAAGGTGTCACAGCAAGATATTAATTGGGTAAAAATTGACATGGCGACCCAAGAACCTAAAGAGACGATTCATGCTTTTTATGAAAGATTACTGCAGTCTTTCAAGCAGTATAGTGGGATGGACACTCGAAAACCTAAGGACATAGGCCAATTTGTGTCTAGGATTTGTGACTGGATTGAGACCTGAGATTAACATTATGATTCAGCAGCATCTAAGCTGTTGGCAGAACAGTCTGTCAACGAAATTCTGCGATATGCAAAGTACTGCTGTGACAAAATTGAAATGAGACACAAAAAGCTGAAAGAGAAGTTGATGGTAGCACAGATGAAAGCGGCTCATGGAGCCAGGGACAGTGAGTAGGGAACGCTACCCCATATGCAGGGAGTCCAGCAGCCTGGGACTCCGGTGCAGCAAAGCGAAGGATTTCAGGGACAATGAAAGACAGAGGTGTTCCTGTAGATCCTAATACTGGAGTGGATATTGCCACTTTAAAAAGACTAACCCATGTCACTATGGTAATAGGGTCGGGCATTGGAAGCGAGAATGTTGTTCAAATCCCACTAATCAGGAACAGAATGGGGGTGTGGTTCAGTCGCAGGGAAATGTTGTGCAGTCTCAAAATGTGCCCAGACTGAGATCTCAAAAGTTTTCTGGTTCACAAAGGCCTGTGATGCAAGTACCGCAACCTCCAATGACACTACAAGCTGGAGGTAATCATAGATTTAATCCGAACATGGACATGAATGCAACTCAGAACGTGTCTCAGAGTTACCCGGTGTTGGAGACTTCCAATGATTACGGTTCAGACCAGTCCTGATGACGGTGCCTGAGGGGGGAGGAAGTCTGTACACTTGGCGCAGTCTTAGAGGTAGACCAGAGTGGACCCTATATTGATGCTGATGTAGATGGCCACAATGTCACTTTCCTGATTGACACTCGTGCTACTCGCTCTACTGTGAGAACAGCAGAGGATCCAAGCCTACCCCTCTCGGGAAAAACAGTCCAAGTTGTAGGAGGTGCAAATAGACGGTTGTCAAATCCCCTTACTGAAGAAGTACCGGTAAAGGTAGGGACATTTGAAGATAATCATCAATTTGTGGTGTGTGATTCTAGTCCTGTGTGCCTTTTAGGACGTGACTTGCTGTGCAAGTTAAAATGCACCATCTGTTGCACCCCAAAGGGAAAATAACTTCAGACAAATGATGAGGACATTGCCTTTAAACTGGCGAATCAGAACTTGGGTGTCTCAATGTTCCCAATGTTGACAGTGGAAGACTTACCATTGGCTCTCAGAAATACAGTGAAAGGTCTAGTTTGGGATTTTACTGGAAAGGACATTGGACTCATCCGAGGGCTTGAGCCAGTTTGTATCCAAGTTAAGCCAAATGCAGAATATCTGAGAACACCACAGTATAATCTGGCGCCTAAAACAGTCACTGGAATTACACCTGTGATTGAAACAATGATTTAACAAGACATATTGAAAGAGACCCTGTGGAGTCCATGTGACTCATCCATTATGAGCTTATCGAAGCCGAGCAGCAAGTACCGCATTGTGCAGGGTCGTCTTAAGATTAATACCATAGTTCCTTGTTGTCCCGTGGTACTGAATCCATCTGTGATATTGTTCCATATTCCTTGTGAGGCCGAATCACTGTCATTGATCTTTGTCAGGCCTTTTTCTCCATTCCCCTCCATGAGGAGAGCCAATATTTGTTCGCTTTCCGGCTGGGGAATCGTGTTTTAACTTGGTGCCGTGTTCCACAAGGGTATATGGAGAGTCATTCCATATTCAACCAGATCTTGAAAAAGAACCTGGAGTCCCTGGTTATGCCCTGTACTTCTATCCTAGTCCAACACATCTGTGACCTGCTGGTTACATCGAATACTTGCAAAACTGATACAATAGCCCTGCTGAACCATCTGGCTGAGAATTGACATAAAGTGTCCCCAAACAAATTCCAGTACTGTATGACAGAAGTTCTTTACTTAGGACATCATATTGTGACGGGTGCGAGAAAGGTGTGACAAGAAAGAATTTCGGAAATCATGCAAATGAATCCACCTCGTACGAAGAAAGAAGTCAGGATGTTTCTGGGAATGGTGGTCTACTGTCGGCAGTGGATACCCAACTTTTCCCTAATGGCCAAGCCTTTACAGAGGCTGACACTCAATGATGTGTCTGATCTGGTGCCTTGGGACAATGAGTGCTTGAACGCCTTCCTAGAGCTGAGAGAAAGCCTCTGCCATGCTCCAGCACTAAGCCAAATAGCAAAAAAGCATTTTTGCTCTTTTGTAATGAACAGGAAGGTTGTGCGTTCTCAGTATTGACACAGACTCACAGAAGTGCCCGTAGACCAGTGACCTATTTTTCTGCTACTTTAGATCCATTAGCAGCAGCGTTACCCAGATGTCTCAAATCCGTTGCTGCAACAGGTGTCAGCATAGAGAGATGCGAAAGCATTGTGATGGGTCTTCCTATTACTGTCTACATTCCTCACTCTGTTGAGATTTTGTTAACTCTAACTCGTACTCAGCACTTAACAAATAGTAGGCTCACTAGGTACGAGCAGTTGATTTTGGAAGCAGAGGATGTGACCCTGAAGAGATGTTGCACGCTAAATCCTGCTACTCTAATGCCTTTACCTGATTGTGATGCAGATGAAGTTGAAGTAGAACATGACTGTCTTGATGTCACTGAACTATGCACAAGCCCCGTCCTGACATTTCTGATGAGCCGTTACCTGAATCTGATCACACCCTGTTTGGGAATGTCTCAGGGACAATGATGGAAAACAGAGAGCTGCTTATGCTGTCTGTACTGTTACAGGAGTGGTGGAAGCTGCCTGGTTTCAAGTATTCTACGTACATGTGGCAGAATTGATTGCCCTTACTACACCATGCTGCGTTTCAGACCAGCTAAAAGTGACAGTACTCACTGATAGTCAGTATGGGTTCCGTGTAGTTCACGATTTCGGACAGTTATGGTCCCAGAGGGGTTTCGTGACCTCATCAGGGTCCCCCATCCGCAATGGAGAAAACGTAAGAAAACTGTTAGAGGACCTCCAAATGCCGGCACAAATTGCTGTTGTTTAGTGTCCTGCCCATTGTAAAGGAAATGATTTTGTGACAGTTGGCAATCGTTATGCCGACTAAGTGGCACGCTACTGTGCACTGAATGTCTGTACTTTTAATGGTGAATACACAAATGAGGGAACAGATTAAACCAATTTCAACCTTTTGATGACAATTGCTGATACATGGGCGGAAGTGAAGAGATTGTAAGAAGAGGTTACTGAGAAAGAGCAACAAGGTTGGGTAGAGCAAGATGTGTAAAACGAGATGCTGACATTTTGGTTTCAGGAGATCGAAGACCAGTATTGCCTAATAGTTTGTTGTCCCCGATGATGAGGTACTAACATGGTTCGATGCATATAGGAAGGGATTCTATGGTGAGATTGTTTAGTAGGGGTGGGCGCGAAGTACGCATGAATTCCGCAACTTCGCTCCGACTCCCAATTAATAAAACAGAAACCTCATATACTTTTGGCAGAATAACAAGTATCTGTCTTTACATGCTAAAATGCATATAGTCATTTCACAAAAGTGAAAATGAAAATTTAGCAAGCAGTGAGAGCGGTGATGATTTTGGGATCCTGCCTAACCTAGGGGGAGGACAAAGCAGATGCCTTGAAAACAAAGAGCACATCTTGCTGAACGATTCGGTGGTGGTCCCATCCTCTTAGGACCACCCCAAGCACAGTTATGGGCAAAAATACAATCCCAACCAAAGGCCCTGCAAAGCATTATGGGACGAGATTAGCAGTGGGCAGTGAATATTATAGTATCCAATATCAAAATAATTCTACAAAGAGCTGCAGTTCAACTAGTCGTTACTAGGTGTCCCTCACGAGTCAAATGCAAAAGCATTGAAATTATTACATCAAGCTGCAGTTCCACTAGTCGTTACTAGGTGTCCCTCGCGAGTCAAATGCAAAAGCATTGAAACCCTTTCATGAAGCTGCAGTTCCACTAGTCGTTACTAGGTGTCCCTCATGAGTCAAATGCAAAAGCATTTGACTTGAGGGACACCTAGCAACGACTAGTTGAACTGCAGCTTGATGTAATAATTTCAATGCCTTTGCATTTGACTCGTGAGGGACACCTAGTAACGACTAGTTGAACTGCAGCTCTTTGTAGAATTATTTTGATATTGGATACTATAATATTCACTGCCCACTGCTAATCTCGTCCCATAATGCTTTGCAGGGCCTTTGATTGGGATTGTATTTTTGCCCATAACTGTAGCTTGAGGTGGTCCTAAGAGGATGGGACCACCACTGAATCGTTCAGCATGATATGCTCTTTGTGTTCAAGGCATCTGCTTGGTCCTCCCCTAGGTTATGGGGGACCCCAAAATCATCACCTCTCTCATTGCCTGATATTTTTCATTTTCAAAGTTCACTTTTGTGAATTGGTTATATGCTTTTTAGCATGTAAAGTTGCTGAATTCTGTGTTTTTCATGGAATGCGTAATTAACAAATCTCCGCAAACTCCGCTAGCGGAGCGGAGTTCTAAGTTTTGAGCATTTATTGGGCCATTGTCTTATAGGTGTGTGATGTATCAGCAAATGAATGTGGGAAAGCGAACTGCTGTCACACTGAGTCATATAGGGAGAACTGGAGGTCCTTTCAACAGGATGCAATTGTACTTCGTTGAGATGACAGTAGGCAATGGATTTAGGTACATTTTAGTGGTGGTATCCATCTTTTCAGGATGGGTGGAAGCCTATTTGACTAGGGGATGTGATAGCCTCACTGTAGCTATGCTGCTATTGAGGGAACTCATTCCAAGATTCGGATTTCCAACCTCTTTAGAGTCAGACCAAGGAACCTATTTTAATAATGAGGTCTTGAGAATGCTATGTGCAGCGTTACAAGTTGAGCAGAGATTTCATTGCAGTTATCGGCCAGATGCTTCAGGAATCGTGGAGCGAGTCAACTGCACTTTGAAATCTAGAATTGCTAAAGTGTGTGTTTCAACATCTCTGAAATGTGCTGATGAGTCTTCACAGTGTCCCAGATCGGAGAACAGGACTCTCGCCCATGAGATCATCATGGGGAGGGCTATGAGACTGCCTACTGTGCCTGCTAATATATCAGCAAACATCACAGACAATTTGGTGCTCAATGGTTTGTTCTGTGTTTCATCAGGTTGAAGCAACTACCGGACCACCACATCAGGAGCAGTGCCATGACCTTAGTCCGGGAGACTGGGTCGTGGTGAAGAAACACGTGAGGAAGAGTTGTATTGAGCCTCGTTGTTGTGGTTCGTACCAGGTGATCTTGGTCAGTAGGACAGCTGTGAAGTGTGGTGGTCTTCCAAACTGGGTGCATGCGTCCCACACTCGTAGAGTCACGTGTCCCCTTGAATGAAAAACAGCACCTCTCCCAGAAGAGATGCCAGCTGTGGTTGAAAGGCCACTGTAAGAGGTCAGCCAAGCTGTAGGGTACCAGACAGAGACCGAAACAGCACTTGACCGATCTGAGGGGGGTCACAACTATTCTGAAGCTGAGTCTGAACTTAATGAAGCTGATGCAGTGATGGTGAACGAAGCAGATTCTAACCCTGACGAAGAAACTAGTTCTGTGGAATCACGAGTGGTGGAGAAAAGCTGGCCAAAGGATAAAGAGAGTAGAAGATTGAAGTTGTCCTCGAAAGAGCGGTGGAGAAAAGCTGGCCAAAGGATAAAGAGAGAAGAAGATTGAAGTTGTCCTCGAAAGAGCTTTTGCACCCATATCGGAAGCCTCTGGTGAATCGGAGCGGAGCAAAGACGAAAGTGAAAGATCGAATCTTCAAAAATCTAAAAGTCTGAGGGTGTCTTGAAGGAGATACTCTTCTCCTGAGTGGACCTATCTGGTTACTAATGACAACGAGGGAGAGGAATGGGAGTTCCGGATTAATAGTAGAAGATCTGCTGAGAATTCCAGAGACTAGCTTGAACATTTTTCTTACATTTGCCCTTCCGTACCCAACAAGGCTGAGGGGTTTAAGAAACCTGATATTGAATGAAACTGAATTTCCTCATTTGAATTTGCAGGAGTTTCTTGAGCAAGTTGCTGAACTGAGAGAAATGTTACTGGAGATGCTCATTAATAAACTTGGCCCTCACATTATCAGAGCTGATGAATGAACTTTGTGTTGTTGCTTAAAGAAGAATACCTAGGTCTGAGTGGAAGAAGAATAAAAGTAGGGATTACATTTAGAAGAACATGGAGTAGGGTTAGGAAAGCCTCACGAAGATTGTACATAGTGTGAATAAAGTTGAAAACGAAAAGACTGTTTCACAAAATTAAAGACTTTTTTGCAAATTGCACAGGTGGAGACCGACAGAGAAAATCCTGTTGCTGCTATTTCTCTGTCCTACTTGGTCTGAATCTAAATAGTATGGAATTGAATAATAATAGTCGTAGACGTAGGTACATAATAGTTGCATTACTAATCATATTAGTGATATGCCTAATAGCACTAATTGTAGGATTGGTCTTGAGTCCAACTAAGGTCGAAGAAGAGAAACACACAGTTGTACAGACACCGAAACATAAACAAGGTGGAGGGTCGTTTTCATTAGAGAGGCGAAATTTACATACTGATTCGTCGAGAGGAGATTATACATCAAATGCATACACAAATTTGCAGTATTAGAATATTAAGACTATGGAAGCTAGAGATTGTTATGTTTGTATGCAATTGCCTACTTCAGTGGCTGAGGGCATTACCTAACCGTTGACATATGGCATTACGCGTAGTCTGCTGTTGAGCATGTTCTATGGCCAGGGTCATTTCCAGTACTGTTATTCAAACTATGATTTGGACTTTCCAGAAGTTCCGCTGTTTAAACATTCGAACAAACATTTCTATGCTCAGAATGCAGCAACAGTTAGCAGATATTTTACACTCATTGAAACACTAGATACGGCCTATGCACACAGATATCATTTGACTTGTGTCCTTACTGATATAGCAGATAAATTCCTGGTAGAAGATAGATATAGAGCAGTAAAGGCAAAAGCAGCTATAGGAGTTAAGATTGTTAGTTGGTCACAAGAAGAAGTGGAGCACAAGACAGAAGGAAACACGGGAGCATTGACATTAGATTGGCAACACCAAGGGAAATTGTGCATACATAACAATAAGAATACACGTGACACTATCCCTGTAGGAGAAAGTGAATGTGATCATACCTTTGAGGTTAAAGGATCTTGGAAGTTATTTTTGGATGGCACAGATCCTGTGATTACCGGAGTTTATTTTGTTTGTGGAAAGAATGCCTATATTAAATTGCCGAACAATTGGTATGGCACGTTATGTAGGAGTAGTTTTTCCAAAGATCTATCATGTAGAGAATTTTGATCACCCTGTGTGGGAGGAAAGGTCTAGATCTAAACAAGGTGCTTCTGCTGGTGAGATAGTAGGAGACATTTTCGGAGTCATAATCCCAAGTGTAGGGGTGATATTGAATGATATCAAGATTAGAAAACTTTCCACTGTAGTTGATAGGTTGTCTACTAATACTGCTCGGTCTTTGTTGCTTGTAAATACTGAGATGGTTGCTATTAGAGCTATGGTTTTACAGAATAGGCTTGCATTAGGCTTATTGCTTGCAAAAGAGAGTGGAGTCTGCCTGATATTAAAGGTCCCACAGTATTGCACTTACGTCCCAGACAAAAGTAAGGATTTGCAGAAGTTTATAAAGAATAGTACAGATTTGCATAATGAAGTGAGTGGATTGGCAAAAGAAGGTGTTTGGAATAAAGTTGGACATGAATTTAATTCGTTAGGACGATGGCTTGCAGATTTCGGAAGTGGTATAGTGGGTTCTGTTTTGATACCCTTGCTGATTATTGCTCTTTGCACAGTATTCCTGATTGTGGAAGTGAAGGTGTATCAGAAATACAGGAAATAGAGAGGGATTTCAAGGGAAAGAGAGGATTTGAAACTTGAAAGGAAACAGGATGATTATTAAAGGTCCCAGTTTTCAGTTTTTACTGATTTTTCCACATAAATACAGACAGAAAACAATGTGTTTCCTGTCTGTATTTATTTTTAAAACTGGAAAAATACAGCAAATTGTGCTTCTTGTGACTGACTCTCCATGCTGTCCTTCATGAATTCCAGGCCAACTGCTGAGCAGCATGGGGAGTTAAAAAAACAGGGTGGGATTTAATTAAATATAGGCATATGTTGACATATATTTGTATACAAATGATAATATTTAAATGTGGGTGTAGATTTATGTTATATTTGGCTGCTTAATTTGCTTAAATGCGAAAAGCATCAAAGTATGAGTGCATGTTTCGCTGTTAAATAAATATGGAAATGTACCATTTTATGCCTCCATTTATTCTCAAAACACAAAATAAATATGGATAAATACCAATAGGATGGCCAAAAAATAAATATGGATAAATACAGATGGAAATGTTAAAAAAATAAATACCATAAAACCGGGAGCCCTAATGATTATTATAATGAAATGAAATCTTTGGAGGAGTTAATGAGAACAAGAGAACAGCAATTGCCACAACAAGGGTTTAACTTGGTTAATCTGATAAGATCAGAAGATAAGATAAGAGATTTAATATGGCTTGATTCGCCATCAGCGCAGGGATTGAAGAAGTGTAAACTTTATCCCATCTGAGATAATGTAGGAGTGCATCATACTCAAGCATAGCCAGCACTCAAATATATTCCGTTGTAATTAATGTACTAAAAGAAGTGGAGTATTGCATACTGAAAAGTACTTAATTTGAACTATATATGTTTAGAATGTGATTAATAAAGTTAGATGACAATTTACATATTAATGTGCAGGAAAATTTAACATGAAAAGTCTTATTGTGAGATATTTAACTAGGATGTATGCAACTAGTAATTGACAGGTTCATATGTATAGCCCGAGTTAATCATTTGAAGGTATAACTATAATAAGATTTTTGTAGTTGTTGCATTATATTCATGATTATGAGAGGCTGCATATAATTTGTAGAAATGGATTTGTAATCCCGCGCACTAGTCAGAGATGACAGTTAAAGTGCAGCCTAATGTGTACGTTAGCTGAACTTCATGAGTTATTTCATTTTAGCCTAAAGTTCTCAGTTTCAGTGCAAGCTCATGTTGTAATCTCATGTTTCGTCTATGTTCAGCCTTTATTGTGGAATGTTTTGTCTCGTTTTGTTTCTACTGCAGGTGTCAAGAAGCCTCATTAGTTATATAATATAGGAGTTTTATTTTAGTAGTTAGTAAAACATGAGAAGGAGGCGTCGGCCAAGGAAATCGTGATAACGAGCGAGGAGAGGAGTTCTCATGGGAGAGGAATGACAAAGGACGAGAAGAGATTAAGTGTTATCTAGGTGGGAAAGGTGCTGAAAGTCTCCAGTTGTGCCGGAGCTATGGAAATTTCCCAAGAAGAAGTCACGTGGGAGTGTCAATTCGACTACATTTTATATTATATGCTGTGTTTAGTGAGGGAGAGAGTCCTTCTTAGGTTTTTTCAGAGAGCAGACCTATGCTTCTGCTTGCGTGGCGTTACGCTACTTGACCCATTGTCAGAGTGTTTTCTACTGAAGACTCTGACGGCTGACACCTTTTTTTCCCCCCCTTGTTTCCAAAATATATCTTGACCCAAATGATTTAATTAGGTTTCCCTTGTTCAGGTTGTGTAGGGAAAGTTAGTTTTTCTCATGCTCGTTAAAGGGAATCATCTGATGCAATTTAACCTTCATTTCTTTTTACTGATTGTCTGCGTCATCATCTTAGAGTTAGTCATTTGCTTTGTACTATATAGGGTACATCTCTTGAGGAGATTTGGACTTATTCTGATCTTTTTGTACTTTTATACGATTATGCTGAAATTGACCTACATTGATTTGTTTCTAAACTTATAATGTAAACCTATTAAACTCAGATCAAGAGTCGAACGGATTAATGTGTAGCCCCATTGGTTGCATTGTATTGGGATGATAACCAGTGATTTTTCCTTTCACCTCTCACTCTTCTAGAAAGACCTGTCCCCTCTGGAAAAATTGTGTAAATGGGCCTAGACTTTAACAGATCTTACGTGTATACAATGATTCACCCCTGAGCACTCAAGGTGAGTAATGTTCTGTCCAACAGAAATGCAAAAAAGTTGTATATAATTTCTTTAGTTCCAATTCTTTATTCGGGTACTCAGTGTCCGATACTCAGCAGTATAATGTTTCCAATACACAGCTTGTGTATAAAAGAAGCCAGTATACACAGGTGTTGCGACTTGAGTTTCGCTCTTCTACTTTTTTTTCTCACAACTTTCGGTGTAATATATAGGGATAACTGATTTCGATATCTCATTCTCTTCTCCATTGGACAATATTGATGGTTCTGCTATAACTGTGCGGATTCACTTTGCACGCTAACATTCGGGTATGGAAATCTTGAAGGCATGACACACGGGTGATTGGGCACAATTTGCCTCTATATAAGAACAGTGATGGTAACTGTTTTTACTTTGAGTTTACAGCCCTGAAGAAGTCATATGTGTGCTACAACACACGACAAAACATGTGTTGGCTGTAAATTGTTCGTCTGTACATCAACATCTTTTGGAAGCTGTGTATTGGAAACATTATACTGCTGAGTATCGGACGCTGAGTACCCGAA
Source organism: Calotriton arnoldi (assembly GCA_963921515.1). Lineage (NCBI taxonomy): Eukaryota > Metazoa > Chordata > Amphibia > Caudata > Salamandridae > Calotriton > Calotriton arnoldi. Next base: position 1,179,826 of record CAWUFW010004174.1, read on the forward strand.
TAAAGAATTGGAACTAAAGAAATTATATAAGACTTTTTTGCATTTCTGTTGGACAGAACATTTCTCACCTTGGGTGCTCAGGGGTGAATCATTGTATCACTGTACTCCTCCTGTTGCAGGGATCAACTGTGGTTGAATTGGCAGCCGACCACTCTCCCCTTGGAGCACCAACAAATACTTGTGTTGTATTGTTACATTTGTCCTATATGTTTGTTGAGCGCCCGGTCTTTCTGTTCTTTTGCCTGGTTGCCAATTTGTTTTCCAGATCTTACGTGTAAACCAACACACAGACAGGATCTCATTGTCAGATTTGGGTCTGAAACAGTGGCGCTAGCGCTACAGTAAGCAAGCTTGTACAGGCTCAGATGATGAACAGCAGACAGACTCAAGCAGGTTCCACATTCATTTTCATCTTTACCTATATATCTGTTCTGTCTGTCGGGGTAACCAGGAAGCTGGGATTCAGGGAGCCAGGGAACTGGAGGCATTGGGAAAGTAGAACTTCACAGCCGCCTCTGGTGGAGAAAGAGAACCTCAAAGATGGCTGGTGACAGGAAAAACAAGAGAACAGTAAGGTACAGGTACAGGGAAAACTGGGGCAGAGGGACAACTGACTGAGATGAGAAAGGAAAATCAGAAACAGCAACAGACTAGGCTGCACCCAAAAAAGCAGAAACACTGCAAAATAGTAACTGACCTGTTGCACCTACAAGGAAACAGGGAACCCAGAATCCACTGTGGCATGATTTAGGAGGACACCGATCAGTAACTATACACTCCACATCAGAAACAGAAGATCCCAAAATATTGCCATTACAGTAACTCAGATTTGCAACCAGTTATGTCGTTTGGAAGGGAACGAAACTCATTGCTCCTGCACAACACTGCCATAGCTAAAAGGTTATGTGGAAGGCCTCAAGGCCTGAACACACACTGCAAACTACCAAGTAGATATATCTCGGGCCCACTTGAGATTCACAAGAGTTAGTATGTTAGACTGCAAGACTTGTACTCCTTTTTATTGAACTCCAGGTAACCCACGCCCTTCAACAACTCACACACTAATGAAGGTTGGGCACAAAATCTCCCACTCGAGAAAAACCATCGGATGAGTCACATGCTGATCTCTTCACAAACTGCCAAGAGGCCACATAATCATGGAATGCTGGTCGATACAAATATCCAGTAACATAACATAAAGCGTGCAGGCTCAGTATAGGTGGCAAGCCAGCAAATGAACCGGGGGAAATGAACCAGAGCCAAGCCACGGTCTGCCTTGCTTCTTAGAGCTAGAGTGTAAGCCAAGCCATCAACATATCTGGCATGAAAACCGTTCAACAACCATCACATAAAAATATGATAAAGACTTTTCAAAATTCAAAACATAATGTATTTCTTTAACATGTGGAAGCGTTTCACTTTAGGAGATAAGATTATATGGCTGCATTGAGTTCTGTTTATTAGAAGCGATAGTTGCCAAATATGAGTTTAGAAATATTCGTGCCTCCCATGCCGTCACAACAATGCCTTTAGTGAAACAAGAAAGAAATCGGTTGTCATGTACGCCATGTATGTGGTCTATGATGTTATTATAGATGGTTCTTGAGTCTAGGAAGGAACTGTTCTGAACTAAGGGAATATAGAATCCAAGCTGATCACCTCACCTGTAAACAGGAAGCTAGAAAATACCCTAAGAAGATGGTATCATGGGCCAAGACGAGGGCACAAACAACAGAGAAGCCCTTTTAAAACCCCCAACACAAAAGGACAGAGAGGAGAGACCGATATGCATCACCACCTACAATTTAGCGTACAATCTAGTGACAAAAATCATCAATAAACATTGGTGAATCCTGAACAGTGGCTCTTGATCGATACCATGCCTTTTGTTTTCCCACAAGAGGGGGAAGAGCTTGAAGGATATGTTGATTCATACACGCCCTCGCGATAACCATAACACCACAGCGGGTTCCCAAGGCACTTTGGCTACTATTATGGGCCACTACCCATGCGGAAACTGCAGTGTTTGTCACCTGACAAAACCAACTAAGACAGTAGTCTTCGATAACCAGATTACCTGGCAACTGAGGAATTTCACAAACTGCAGAAATCTACTATTTGATTTCTTCATATTTTTATTATTATTTCTATTATTATATTTGTATTTGTTCATTATTCACTTCAAATACGACTGATAGTCGGTCATACCACACACATATATGAAGTATTTACACAGTACTAAATATACAATCCTACTCGTCATAACCATCGCATCACTAGACACATCAATCATAACAATAGGCCTTTGGAATGTGTTCTATTGGAATCCCTATCAAGGATAGTCATCACACACGGGGGCCGCCTTTCCTCCTTTAATGGAACCCAGTGTGTATCCCTTCACTGACCGCCATCTTGGAAGATGCACGATCTAGCACTTTCCGCGTAGGCGAGGACGTTACGTTTCCCCCTCTTTGTATTTTACCAGAGGGTAGACACCATACCGGTAATATGCGGTCCCCGGCGGGCAACACCCAGTAGGTCTAGTACCAGCAGAGTTGCAGCCTTGAAGCGGTAAGCGCGGCATGCACTGGTCTACTCTCTGATAAATACAGTACAATTTGTGGCCGGGCACTCCTCATTTGCACATACATCATTTTCTCTACTAAATGACACTCGACCCCAAACCAAGATTCTGCCCACATTAATGAGAAATATGCGCATCTGTTTTTGCCCCCGCATCTTCTCTTTTCAGAGTATGACTACTGGCTACACTCTGCCCTAGAGGAACCATGGAGCATTAGCTAAGTGATATAAATAGGTGGTATTCTGAAAGTTTTAAACGTGTGTTTATATGCATGTGTGTTTGAATCCACCTCTCGGGGAACACAGGTTGTATCTATATGTTGGGATGACACAGATATGCCCTTCTGCAACGGTTTTTGAAATCACAATTGTACATTTATAGGTGCTCAGTACGCCGAAACCAGTATGTTTGAACCCATGGAAGCATGTATACAGCCCAGTGGCTCTGATATTTCTAACCCTCCTTTTGTATCTTCACAGAAACAAAGACAACGCTCTTCAGCCAGGTGGTATACGTATATACATCTTTCAGTTGCATGCAGTTAATGTATATCCTGTTGGATAAGAGCAGGAGTGGCACCAAGGACTATACAATCACTATAAATTACTGATTTCCCTAGGTCCTGATGAAAAGCCAATTGGGGTATGGCTTGAAACATGTTGACCCTGTAGGAACCGGGTACATGACACCCTAATTTCCTAAAAAAAACAAAACATTTTTAACTATACCGACTAGGGGTCAGAATAAACAGAATTAACCCACTAGGCAGGTATTTTTAAGATCACCCCCCTACTCTGTTTTTTTTTTACACCATCTCCTTTGTCACTATATAGTCATCAAAAGTGCTCCAACGTAATCCGTAGGTCGCAGCACACCCTGTTTCGCAGTGGAACGCGATGGACCCGATGATGAAGCATGCCACCAAGGGGTAACCCAGGTGGGTGAGGGTTTTACAAAAAAACTTTGCGTTTTTATTCTCCAGTGTAGGGTTAATTTTTCCTAGGCACTGCTGGGTTCTTGTTATGTTGGTTATTATAGATGGAACAACATTATTGTCTATTAAACCTTGTACGATTGCTGCAAAACCGGCCCCCTGTAAGAAAAGCAGCCACCGCAGCCACAAAACCGGCCCCCACCCCTCCGGCCAACCGGGTTAATACCTGGTGTCCACTACGGCCAGTCCGGCCCTGTCTGGGAGAGACCACAGTTACTGGTCTTCACCGAGTGCAGAGCTGGCAAAAAGATTTTCACACAGAGATCACAGAGTGTTTTGTTTGGCATTTTCGAAACACCATGAGGGTATGGGTCGTGGGAACTTTTTGAATTTTTCAGTTCACCTTGCGAGCAAGGGAGGCGGTTCAAACTTGCTGATCATCAAGACCAAGTATAGAGCAGTGAAAGTGCTAGGAGAGGGACATAATGGTAATGATTTTTCAAATCATCCTCTCTCACAGCAAGCTTCAGCATACTATCCCTCTTAGAGAATTTTCAGTGCACTCCCACTATCAGTCCATCTACAAAACAACTATGGCGCTACACTGAGCTGCGCCTCTTGTGCTGCTCAAAAGGCGGGGGGCCTTTTGATGAGAACAAGGGTCGGAGGCACAAGCCACAAGAAGATTGGCTCTTTAGGTAGAAGACCTTGCTAAAGACTTCTTATGGATGGGAATGCATTCCACCTATTGCTTCCCATTGGCTTTATAGTTTGTAACACACATTTGTTTGCTTTCGATTTTCTAGCTTTATTTGTTGCAAGCTGTCCAGCTTGAGTTAGTCCAAAACAAGGCATAAAATGCTGTTCATATGTTGTCACATTTGCTGTGCATTCAAAGACAGAGGTCAAATGGCAGGCTCTGTCTTCCGAGGGAGCTTGGCAAGGGAGTAGCCAGAAAATTGAAATATCCCCCACTTCGAACCAAAGCTGTTATGGCACCAAGCACACGAAGCAACTCATCACGACCCTCCCCAGAAGAGCTTTCTTGTCTCTTTCATCCAATCATCTATCCAATCATTCTTTCATCCTTCCATCCACCTGCTGAAATCTACCACTTCACCTTTACATTATGTCATCCATTCAATCTTTCATCCATCATTCAGTCTTTCACCATTCCGTCCATCCACCCATCCCTATCCAAACCCATCCGCCCATCTCCAAACCTATCCATTAAACCTATCCATCTCTATCCTTTCACCTATTCATCGCTATATCCACCCTTTCACTCATTCATTCATCCATCCTTTTAGTCTTTCATCAATCCATCCTTTCGCTCATGTATCCATCCTCCCATTCACTCATCCATCCATCCACCCTTATACTAAGCCATCCGTCCTTTTACTAATCCATCCACTCATCCCTCCATCCATTTACCCTTTCACTCATCCATCCATCCTAACACTCACTCATCCATCCACGCTTTCACTCATCTGTCCATTCATCCATTCACCCTCCCTCTGATTCATCTGTCCATTCTTCACTCATCCTTCCATCCACCATTTCATCCATCCATCCGCCCTCTCTTTCACCTATCAATTGTTTCACTCATCCATCCATGCACCCTTTTATCAATCCTTCCATTTACCCCTTTCAATCATCCATCTATTCTTTCTTTCATCCATCCTGTCTCTCATCCATCCTTTCTCTCATCCACCCACCCTTTCACTCATCCATCTATCCATCCTCCCTTTCACTCGTCCCACCCATCTATCCTTTTACTCATCCATCCATTCTTTCACTCAGTCATCCTTACATCAGTTCTTTCATTCATTCATCCATCTACCCATCCATTCTTTCACTCACCCATCCATCTACCTTTTCACTCACATCCATCTATACATCCTATCACTCACTCACCTTTGTCTGCTAAGTTGCAGACAGAAGAGGCCCATCAAGAACTTCACCCCGCTGTAGCCACTAAAGTTGGGGGTTCATGATGCCCCAGCATCTATCCCTTCACTTCGTCCATCCATCCATCCATCCTTTCACTTAGCCATCCATACTTTTACCCACTCATGCATCCATACTTTCTCTCACCATCCATTCACCTTTTCACACATCCATCCATCCACCCTCCCTTCCATCTATCAACTCACCCTCCCTTTCATCAATCCATCCATCCATCCATTCTTTCACTTATCCATCCATCCACCCTTTTATCCATCCATCCACCCTCTCTTTCACTCATCCATCCATTTTTTCACTCATCCATCCCTACATCCAACCTTTCACCCATTCATCCATCCACCTACCATCCACCCTTTCACTCACCAATCCATCCACTCTTTCACTCACTCACACACCCATCCATTCATACTTTCACTCACTCACACACCCTTTCACATTATTTATGAGTTGCAGACAGAAGAGGCCCATCAAGCACTCCACCCCGCTGTAGCTGATAAAGCGGGGGTTCACAGCCCCCCTGGAGCTTGGTGTTTACTTTTTAATCTCTAACTTCAAAGTGAAAGGGCAATCTTGCTGGGTACAGGACAGGTAAGGCTTTTTTCTAGCATACAACCAAATTTAAATGTCTGTAAATGAACTGTGCAAATATTTTAGAATAAGGAAAGCACAAATCAAGTACATCTTTTTGTGATTCTGAAGTATGGTGGAATCAAATATTCTAATACGATCAAAATAAATCAATACACTTGGTAATGCCATTGCCACACATTATCGATGGTGCGCTGTATAGTTTTGTGAGTAAAACTGTATGTAGATATGTAATGGTCATTTCAGTTGAAAATGTGTTGTCTGTAACAGCAGTGCACTACCACACCAAGCATATTCCACTCTACGATACTCTACTCCACTCTCCATGACACTCCACTCTACAACACTTTATTCCACTCTATGCTACTCCACTCCATGACACCTTACTCCGCTCTACACTACTCCACTCTACTCCACACCTCTCCACTCTACGACACTTCCCTCCACTCTACTCTACGCTACTCTGCAACACTCTACTCAACTCCCCTCCACTTTACATCACTCCACTCTATGATACTGTACTCTGCTCCACTCTACTCTACTCTAAGTCAATCTTCACCACTTCACTCTACGACACGCTACATCACTATACTCTAGGCCAATCTACTCCACTCTATGCCACTCCACTCTACCCAAATCCACTTTACTCTACTCTATGCCACTCCACTTTACTCTATGACACTTTACCCCACTCTACGACCCTCCACTCTATAACCCTCCACTCTATGACACGCCACAACACTCAACTTCACTCCACGACACTCTATGCAATTTTCTCTATGCCATTCTACTCCCCTCTACAACACTCCACTTTTTGACACTCCAATCTACAGCACCCTACTCCACTCTATGCCACTCCAGCATACAACACTCTACTCTCTACTCTATGCCACTCCACTGTATGACAACCTTCTCACTCTACTCCACCCTACACCACTCCACTGTACATCACCCTATGCAACTCCACTCTGCTCCACTCCATGCCCCTTCTCTCTATGACACTTTACTCCTCTCTACGCCACTCCACTCTACGTCAAAACACTCCACTTTACACCACTCCACTCTACTCTCTGAACTTTACTCTGACACTTTACTTCACTCGACCCCATGTTATTCCACTTTATGCCACTCTACACCACCCTACTCCACTCTACGCTACTTCACTTTACGACACTGTACTCAACACAGCTCCCGCTATGCCACTTTACTCCATTCTACGCTACTCAACTCTACTCTACTCTATGACACACAATCCCACTCTACGCCACTCCGCTCTACGCCACTCTATGCCACTCCACTCTACGACACTCTACTCCACTCCACAACACTCCACTCTACGACACTCCACTTTAGGACTCTCCACGCCACTCTCCTCTATGCCACTAACTTATAGCCATGCTGAATAGCAGCCACGTGAGTGTACAATGTGGCTAAAACACATTGGCAATGCCAATAGCTCTTGCAAAGACAAGACCTATTGTCTTTGCCCATGCTTGTTTTAGGGGTGAGGGACCAAGCTGACGTTTGGCTGAGCCAGAACCAGGTGCCTAGCTCGGGCAGGGCTCAAGCCTTCAGTGACTCACCACCCTCTAATGCACAGGACCCATGTAGAACAGTAGCATTCGTATTACGACCTTGACTTTTTCATTGAAATAGAAAAAGGGTAAAAGAAAACACGTACCATAAAATCGTCTACATAGAATTCGTCAGTAATCTTAAAGAAACTTAAAGCCATCATAATTAGTGCTGCGCTGGATAAGTAATCCACTGTCATGTTATTAAGCATTATGAGGCTAACACTTTAAGTTGCCATTATCTTTTAGGTGAAAGGCAGTACAGACACGCGGCATGTATAGCAGCGCTACCCTCAAAATACGATTCAAACAGACATTACTGAAGCAAAATGGATCTGGCTGCTTAATGTCTGGATAGCGACGCTATTCCTCGGGTTCTACAAGTATCATAAGCGCTGATCTTAGACACAGCATTATTCTCTTAAGTAACATGTCTTGCAATCTCAGGGGCATCCGTTATCCCACGGATGAGATTTATCATAAGGCCTTGGACAGTAAGGCAATATTTGTCACAATACCACTGTCTTTAGAGGCTCAGGCACTAGAGAGCAGCAGAAGATCTCAGAATATACAATTAATATAATTCTTGACCACGTCTTAGGGAGCAGGATCCTCTCCAGGTGACAGATGCCCCATAGCGGTTTCACTGACTGCACAATGAGGTTCACACCATGTAGTCGTAAGCACGGGATGGGCAACTGAACACAGACTGGCATCATAAGATGCACTCACATGAAATAAAAGGGCCCAGATTACGAAACCTGAAGTGCCATGCCACAGTTCCTATCCAGCACCAAGTATGAAACATGAGCGCGATCACCACCAATCTGTTTCTCTCTTAAATGAGTGTCTCCAGGGGTTAATCTGGCCCATGGCTTGGTCAGGGCTACGGAGAATATCCGAATGGAGGACGGGGGCTGGGATGAAGTTCTACATAAGCCCCCAAGATTTCATTTCAGAATGAAACTTTCCCTCGGCTCGACTCAGCACATTACTCCAATAATCCAATAGTGCTAGAATTACAGACTAACTTGATTAAATCCGACCAGGAGGCTCTGTCTTCCAATTTAAAGCCAGAAGGGGATCAGGTTCAAGCTTGTGCATGTTAGCAGGGTGTATGGATTTGTTTAACTCAATCTGCCCTGATGCCACCGGCCTCTGACTGGCTGTTTCCTCAGACCCTGAGCTCTGCCTTGTTCCTTGGTGTATTTCGATATAGAACGTGGGCCAGGGACAGATTTCAGTGATGGCATCCTGAGTTTTGAAAGGTCTTAATTTCAATTATCACTCAATTCTACCTTCGTGGCCCTGTTACAGGTGAAAGGGGACATACCTTCAATAAAAAAACATCACAAAGTCCACTTTGAAAGGATAAGCTACACATTGTAACGAATCCCTCTCAGCTGCGCATCACAGAAAAGAATGATCATCAGCTGGACCAGGGTGGAAGGAGGTGGAACAAAGTGGGAGAGGAGTAAAACAGGAAGAGAAAAAAGATGAAGCAAAAGAAACCCACGGTAGAGTGAAAGATCCTGAGAATTCCGAGGCGAATCGTTTCAGGAAATGTTAGGGTCAACTGACTATTCGGGTAACGATAAAACCTAAGCTATTAGGCAGGCTCTGGGACTGACAACCACGAAGAGATATTTTCAAGAACTCCAATCGAATTTTATTTCGAAAAGCAGATTATGTTTATGAGAGAAACAGCCAAATTCTAGCAGATAGGCAGGACAGGTACAGCTTGTGTGAGGAAATACGACTGGAAACAAGGACGATTTTCAAAATCGTTTTAATTCAGAATATGTAGGAGAGACACTTCTCGCCTGATAGGATAATGTAATGTGAGGGAATATGATTCGAGAGGAATCAAAAAGAGACATTAGTCTAGCCACAACATGTCCTCCTCATATAAGCATTTTAAGGGGAGAGGACGGCGTAGAGCTGGTGGGAGGTTTGCAGAGCAACTAGCTACCGTTGCGTTCTATGGACATTACATTTACAGTGTCGTGCTTTGTACATAGCCACCACATGCAAGACGTCAGCTGCCAGAACTACTACCATCACATCTAATAGTGAAGCACACCTGGAGGTGTCCCTGGTTTTTGTTGGTTTGTAAGTTCCTCATGGCCGGCCAATCAGAAGGAGGTCCACAGGTTTCATTATTCTCCAGGACCCAAGCTTTTTGAGGGCCCCAATTGTGCTTCAACTTTTATTTATACATGAGCATGCCCTCTTAATGACTAGACAACTAAAATGTCTAATGCCACTTAAAGGCAAAAGATGCTGGATCCACCATGTTTTATCGTTCCTTGCAGAACACCTTCTTGGGGCATATTAGCAAGGGCACTATCGCCGCTTTAGCTGCACTTTTTGCCGCTAAAGCGGCGATATTCATATCGCCCTATCAGCAAACTGTCTCTAACAGCAGTTAGCGACAGTTTGCGGGCATTAGCGCCCGTTTTTACCGCTTTGCATGTCAGCGATATTTATCGCTAATGACATGCAAAGTGGGCGTTCCCGACGAACAAACCTGGGAAACACCCGCTAACAGGCCTATCGCCTATTAGCAAGGTGGCCATGGCCCCAGTTAGCGACGTGAAAAGTCGCGCTAACCGGAGTCATCGCCATTTATTTAACACCTGCAATTAGCAGGTGTTAGCCATACCTAACATGGGGGTGGATTATGCTGATACGACCACAGGGTCGTATCAGCAAGGTGTTCTCCCTTCTCCATGCAACATCGCTGGTTTTTCAGCGATGTTGGCCCATTTCCCCGCTATCGCTGGAATATTCATCGCCATAGCGCTAATCGTTGCTAATACAGCGTTAGCGTGGTGATATATTCCAGCGATAGCCGGCGATAAAAAAAATCACGCTAAGCAGGGTTAGCGATGATTATCGCCTCTTCTTGCTAATATGCCCCCTTGTTTTAAACTTTGAAGCACCACTTCATCTTGGAGTTCAAGGCCCCACAATAACTTCTGACATGCCTGCCACACAGCATTGTTGTGAACTGTGGGACATATTATCAAGCACATGCGATAATTATCGCAAATCGCGCATAGCGCGATTTTCATTATCGCCGTCTATCGCTGGATTTCAGCGCCGGGTTAGCGATGTATTATTAACGCTTTTCACCCAGGCGATGTGAAATCCAGCGATAGAGGGTGATAACATGCATTAGCGTGAGAAAAGCAGCGAAAAATGACCTGCGATAATGTAGACCTTGATAATAGGCAGGTGTGGACTTAGCCCTGAGATCCACCTCCCATGTTACAGATGGCTAAGTCGGATTAATAGCAGGTGTTAAAATCCTGCGATAAAGGGGCCTTAGCGCGACTTTGATCATCGATTCGCAGGTCTGGGGCATCCTTGTAAATATCGCGATGCAGTTGTAGCGATGTTTACCCATGTTGTTCTGTGAGGAACGCCCACTTTGCATGTCATTAGCGATAATAATCGCTGACATGCAAAGTGGAGAAAAGACGGCTGCTAACTCAAGGAAACACGCGTTAGCGTGTCCTTGATGATAGAGCGATATTTAAATTGCCGCTTTTCGGCGGAAAACGGCCGCCAAAGCGGCGAAATTGGGCTTGATAATATGCCCCTGTGTCTTATATTGTTTGTTCTGGTCAGGGGCGAAGCTTTGAGCCGGGGATGTTTCATCCCTCAAATAAATGCATTCCTGGCTTGGTTTTTGGGCCTGGGAGCCTTGAGTCGGATCTGCTATGCCCGTGATGATTGCTCTTGCCCGGAGCCAAGAATGAAGTACAAAATAGTCACCTTGGATGTAAATTGGAGAGAGAGACATACCTAGCTGGTTGGTGAATTTCAAAACGTGAAACCATATAACAAAAGGTTACATACCTCTAGTTCTGGTTTTGCATTTGTAGAAATCTCCATTTAAGTAATAAATGCTTGAATAATTCCCTGCTGTTTTCGTGGACCCCAGAACACCATTATATAGCTGATACTCATGGAAACATCATCAGAGAAAGTCTTTGACTATGAAAACGTCTGAGTAAGTCTGTTAAATGGAAGCCTAAAAGGTCTTATTTTCATTAATGTACAATAGTTAAAAACCTGGCAAATGTATTCATAACACTACACTGCGGCATCTCTCAATAAACACATAACACAGATAGCTTTAATCAGAGAAAATGAATCTAAAAACTGCAACCTGTTGGCTTTAACAGTGACAGAGAAAAATAACCTATCCCTTGAAGAACCTGGGAGGCGCCATTATCCAGAATGCCTTGTGCTGGCAGTTGCCTCTCTCAGCCAGTTCTTTTTTGTAAGGGGAAGTGACGAGGAAATAGGTGTTCATTTATTTACAGACATGCTATAATTACTCCAGCACCCGGGGAGGAGGGTGGGTCATTTATGACTTCAAAGAAGATTCCTACAATGCCATACCAGGACTACAGATAGGTAACCTCTTCTGCATCTTACAGCTTCACTGATAGTCATAAACGCTGGAATAGGGTAGCAAGTTTAAGAAAAAATAAACAGATGCTGGCAAAGCTTCTTACGGATAATAATTTTTAAAAAGATTTCGCAGAGTATCCTGTCCTACTCTAGCTTCAGTTTGAGTATCTGTGTCTAAACAGTAGTGCTTAGTGAGCATGTGAATTAACTTCCATGTTGCAGATTTACAAATGTCTGCAATAGGAGCATTTCTAATCCATGCAGTGGTGGCTGCTTTTCCATTTGTGGAATGTGCTTTAGATTGGTAACATAGCAAAATACAAGCTACTAGCCATCTAGGAATGGATTGTTTTGAAGTAGCTAATCCTTCGCGGAAGGATTAGGAAAGAATGTTGGTAATGTGAAAGCTTGATTTATGTAAAAGTCAGATACTGCTTATGGCAAGAAGGAGGGAAGTGTTCGTAAAACAACACCATTAGCATGAAAAACCATGAAAGGTTCTATTGAGGATAGAGCCTGAAGTTCATTAACGCTCCTTGCTGATACGATAGCAATTAAAAAATAGTTTCCCATGAAAGAAACTTTAATGTGGCCCTATGAATAGTGTTCAAAAGGAGTTTTGATTATTCTAGTGAGTACTACCTTTAGTTCCCATGATGGAGATCTTGAGACCTTCCAGAAAGTCTTTAATTGGAATTTTGAAGAATCAAACCTGATGAGGAGATTTCCTGTATGCTGTCATGACCCGTAAGTGAACTTTTATAGAATGGAATTGTAGTTTTGATGTTGCCAAATGTAGCAAATATGGGAGAAGTACTTCTTCTTGAGATATAATAGGGCTGACACCTTTCGATTTACACTATATGTAGAACCCTTTCCATTTTACCACTTAGGCTCTTGATGGTATTTTTGCTTCTTTTAAAATATTCATATATTCTTGTGAAAGATTAAAACATCCATATTGTCTGATTCCAGGAGCCATGTAGCCAAAATAAAGGATTTAAGGTTCGAGCAAAGACTTTGGCCCTGAAATCTCATTAGTAGGTCTGGTATTCAAGCTGGTTTCTTGTGTTTGACAATAACTGTTAGAATCAGTGGTATTGGTGGAAAAGCGTAAATAAATGGAGTCGACCAATTGATCAAAAGAGCATTGTCCAGGGAGTTGCATTCTGGGGCCCTCGATGCAAAGTCTTGGCTTTATTTGTGTTTTGCTGAAGTGAATAATTCTAATGTTGGGAATCCCCATTCTTAAAAGACCGCTTACAGCTCTACATCGTTTAAGACCAATTCATAGTTTTTCTCATGGTACCTGCTTAGGAAAGCTGCTTCTTGGTTCAACTTCCCTGGGATATGTATTGCTGTTAAATTGTTCCCCCTAGCTAATAGCCAGTGCCGCGTTGTCTGTGCTTGAAGAGACTGGTGTCTTGATCTTGTTCCTCCTTGCTTGTTTAAATAATTCATGGTAGTGGTGTTGTCTGTTTGTATCATTATGTCGGATGAGTTTAGGGAAGGAAGGAGGGGCTTTAAGTCTAGATGTACTGTGTTCAGTTGTAGTATATTGATGTGGTACGTTTGCTCTTTGGTAGACCAAAGGCCTTGTACTTTCAGTTGATTGAGGTGGGCTCCCCAGCCTGTCAATGATGGATCAGTTACTATTAAACTTTTGGCAAGAGTTTTCTGGAATAGACCCCTTTCATGAGACTGAAAGTGTTTCTCCACCATGTTAGAGACTGATCGGCATTGGTGGCTAGATTGAGATGATCTTCCCAATTGTCTCCTTTCTGTGACCATTGGTCCTCTAGACATTGTTGCAGAGGTTGCATGAATAGTCTTCCATTTGGGAATATGAAGATGCAGGATGCCAAGGATCCTACAAGAGAAGCAATTTGACGAACTGCGGGATTTGTGGTCTATTTTAGTTCGAGGCATTTCTGATGGATGGACAAGTCGCTCTGTTCCAAAGAATAAATTCTTTCTTTCTTTGTGTTTAGGAGCGCTCTCAAGTACGTGAGAACCTGCACCGGTTTCTTGATTGATTTTTTCATGTTAACATTGAGACCTAGATGCTTCAGAACCTTCAGAGTGAATTGGAAGTCTCTTTTTACCTTTGAATATTTGCTTTTATAAGCCAGTCATCTAAATATGGGTAAATAAAAATCTTGTTTTTTCTTAGAAACAATGCGATTACAGCCATGCATTTTGAGGATGTCCTTGAAGCGGATTTTAGACCATATGGCAGTACAGTGTATTGATAGTGGGTACTTCCTACCAGAAATCTCAGATATTTTACTGTGTTGGGTTGCAATTGGAATGTACAAGTATGCGTCTTGTAGATCTATTGAAGACAGCCAATAGGTTTTTTTTTATATGCGGGAAAACCTAATGGAGAGCTTGCATCCTGAACTTGTCTTTTAGAATATATTTGTTTAGAAGACGCAGGTCTAAAATTGGATGTATTTTATAGCACAACTCTTTTTCTTTACTAGGAAATATCTTGATTATACCTGCATATTTTCTTGATGAGGTGGGACCAATTGTATTGTGTTTTTGTCTAATAGGAGATGGTCTTCGTTCTGTAGGATTTTGATTTGAGAATTAGATGTTGGTTTTTGGAGGGTCATAAGGTGGTAATGTCCTAAAACGAATGTAGTAGCCTCTTTGTATGATTTTCAGATTCCAATTGCCAGATGTTATTAATTTTCACTCTTTCAGATGCTTCATCTCATTCCTCGCCCCCTACAGGAATGGGTAACTGTCGGGGGTGTTGAGACATAATTTTTATTTCCTGAGGAATTTCTTCATCTTGAATGAGAAGATTTTGGGGGTGTTGCTTTCCTCTTTTGCTATCTCCTTTGGTATTGTGTTTTCTGACTGTTTCTTTTCTTTTTTTTTTAGATCCTCATCTTACCAATAGACTTCTGCAGACTGAAAAGCCGTCATATCTTCTAACTGGGGAGCCCACGGCTAACTGCACCCGCCTAGGTCAACCAGACCGGCCCCAATTAGTAAGGGCTTGGTATAATCATAGGACCCAGTATGTAGGAAGAAGAAGAAAAAAAAAAAAAAGAAGAGGAGAACAACAATGATATACTATCAGATGCATTCAGATAGGAGGAATTAGCCTCAGTTCTCTGCCCCATTTTAATAGAGGCTGCCAGATGTTAAACGGGGTTTCCCCATTCCCTTCTCGCTCTAGTCTCGCCATGGCAAACGAGGCTTTTAGCCAATCTTCCCTATTTGGGGGAATAGGATCTTTCCATTTTATGCAAAGCTCTCTTCGTGCTAGAAGAATCAAATATAGCAACAGCCCCTTGTCTGACTGTGATGGAAAAGAGTCGGATACATCGTTACCCCCAAAAAACACCAGCTGAAGTTTAACCTCAATACTAGTCCCAAAAATAGCTAACAAAGAGTCTCCCACCTCCTTCCAGTAAGATCTTAATTCCGAGCACTCAAAGAAGACATGTATATCATCCGCTAGAGGCGATCTACACCTAGGACATTTCGGGGGGGGGGGCAAACTTAGCTATTTTAGCCGGGGTGTAATACAACTTATTTATTACAAAGAAATGATTCTTCTTTAAACTAGCTGATTTTATGGTCTTATACATCATTTTTAATGAGAGCTCAAAGGCAGCTTCAGCATCGGACTCAAGAGGGGTATGTTTCCAAACCGATGATTGAGGTGGGATATCCAAGTCCTCTGCTTTGAGAAGACTCGAATACCACATAGATATTTCTCTCTTTTTTGGTTGGACATTTTGTAATGCCCTCTCTAGTTCCCATTCCCCCCTGGATTCACTTCTCTCTGTCGGGTACGCCTTAAGCTTTTAAAATCAGCCTTGGAAACCTGGTATAAGGTTAGACGCCGATGGGGGCTGGGATATTTTTCAGATTTTGCCCCTATCTGGGAATCCCCTGGTACTCCACCCTGTCTTCAAGATAGTTTAGCAATTACAATTAAGCAAGCAGGTGTGGTTGTTTGGCTCGATTTAAAGGACGCAGACGGGATTCTCCCTTGGGAAGTACTAAGAACAAAGATAGGTCCTGCCTTCTCAAAATTTAAGTTTATACAACTTAGTTCATGGTATGAGGCAGAGAGAAGTTTTCTGACTGTTTCTGTTGTGTTTTTGTTTTGGAAAGGCCATTTCCGGTGTTGGACCCTCTGCTGGATAAACCACCGTTCCTTGCACCAATATTGATTATAAAATCTTTAATTGCTCTTCTAGACCGACTGCTTTGAATGTCTCAGCCTCATTTTTCATCTGAAGCATTTCCTCTTCGGCATGCTGGCCAAATAGGGACGTGCTCAAAAAGGAAAGATTTGCTATTTTCAATTTAATTTTTTCTATTTCAATTCTGGCTTTACAGATGACAATCTAAGCCAAGAGGATCACTGAAGAGTTATGACAAGACAGCAGTCGGTGGCAGAAAGTTCTACTGCATCCACAGAAGCACTAATCGTTTTGTTTGCCACTATGGAACCCTCCTTAACCATTTCCAAATAATCTTGTTGGAGATGTTCTAGCAAAACTTCCATAAAGAATTTGATGCCATCCCATATTTCTCAGTGTTACATTTCCAGCATTGCAGTGGAACTTGCATTTTTAAACTGTGTTGATGCCGTTCTAAACACCTTTCTGCCAGTAGCATCATTGCGTCTCCTCTCTCTTTCAGGGAGAGCAGCCGACTGGTGCAGAAGCATGTCTTCTCCTGACTGCTATTACTATAACCAAATCTGGCTTCTGATCCATTCTGAGAAAGGTTGGGTATTGGTCAGGTGGCCTGTATTTTTTTCAGCAGGTGCTACTTCCTTAAATTTAGCAGGGGTTAAAAAATGTATCTTCTGCTATTTCAAGAAGACCTGGTACTAGAGGCAACAATGGTCTTGGTGCTGCTCTAGGTTGTAAAGTATGAAGGATAACATACACCAACGGTTGCTGTATCTCCAGATGAATATTTACCTTTGTTGCTCCCCTGACTTATACATCCTGGACAGTGAAGATGTCATCAACTTGCAAAATTCGGGTTGGTGAATGAGACTGTGAAGTAGGAGTATATGCTGTCATATCTGTATAAATGTCCATATATGGAGAGGATGATCTTGATAAGGAGAATACTGTTTACTCCTTGGTAGCTATTGCAGCTTGTGTGGAGATGGAGGTTTCCACTTTCTAATAGAGGACATCGAAGTTGCCTTGGATGCTCTGCTGGGAGTGAGAAAGATTAACTGGTTTTAAAGGAGTCTTGCCAGATCCTCGATAGGTATAACTGGAGTGATAGACCAATATGGTTAAGGTTCTGGAGATTAAATCTGATAATATCTTTTTGGAGGGTTAGATGTTGATTCCTCTCCACATCTTTTTCTGGATTTATTTTGTTCATATCGAGAAGATTGGACAGTTTGGGAAGCTAAAGAAAACACAGTGTGGACTGTTGATGGTGAATTTGGAACAAGTGTTTAACACTTGAGATAGAGATGTAGACAGTTTCTGTTTTTTTGATGTCGATAGTGAAGTTGTCATCGGTGAATGAAGCCTCTTCGACGGCAATACGACCAGCAGCATTTTATGCATTTCCGACGTTGATAAGGTTTGTGATGGCAATTGGTGTTTCCTCATTATAGAAGGAGATGAATGATGTCGTCAATGTTTCGATGTTGACGTCAACTGACCTGAATGTCTTACAGATCCTTCTCTTGATGGCGACAAGATCGGCATCGATGGCTTTGACGTCGATGGTGATCTTGACATCCTACAGTGACATCTGGAATGAAATTATCTTTTCTCCCTTGATCTTTCTCTGTGGTGATTTTCAGAGGATGGGTGAGAAAAGATAGCCGGGGCAGAGACAGATCTTTTTAGTCTCTTCCTTTTCTTCTTCTGCCCTCATGCCTTTAATCATGCTTCTAAGGCGTATGCCTTTTCTTTCTTTTAATGTCCTTTTGGAGGGAGGCAAACATACTACTCAGTCTTTATGGGCATCTGTTACAGCTTTCTTTCTCCCACATGAAGGGCACTTGGAGAAAAGTGATAGCATTCGAACCAGAAATTCAGTCAAAAAATGCTGGATAAATGGTCTACTCGACAGAGAATGGTATAAAACATCGAGTGAAACTACCAGAATTATTTTTCTATGAAGAAAAAAGTGATATTTAGAGCTCAAAACCTCAGCAGTGTTCGTGTGATCCTTCTTTCATGAGCAGGAAAAAAGAACTGAGTGAGAGGGGCAACTGCCAGTACATGACATTCTGGGTAACGGTGCCACTCAGGTTCTTCAAGGGATAGGCTAAAGACAACAAGCAGCATTTTAACATTCATGTTCTTTGATTAAAGCTATCTTTGCACTATGTTTTTTATTGGAAGATGCGGCAATGTAGTGTTCTGAATACATTTGGCAGGTTTTTTAACTATTGTTCATTCATGAATAATGAGACCTTTTATACCTACATTCAAAAGACTTATTCAGAAGTTTGTATGGTCAAAGACATTCTCTGATGCTGTTTCCATGAGAATAAACTACAAAATGGTCTTCCGGGGTCTGCAAAAACAGCAGGGAATTATTCAAGTGTTTATGACTTTCAATGAAGCTCCATGATGCAGTACCTGGAAACAATACCGGTATCCCTGCATGTCCAAATTGTATCATCCTAGGCAAATATTTATTTCACAGAGCCTCCTATTTCTTTATTATAACATATGAGCGCACTTTTAAATTCTTGAGTTCAGGATGTGCACTTTACAAGCACCTCCTATATTTGATTTAGTAGACTGTAATATTGCTCCATCCATAATAAGAATCTAGGGCACGTTTAGGGTGTACATGACTTTTGACTTGCCTCTTTGTTCACTAACTGCATTGTTATTGGGGGGTGGGAGGGTGAGCCATGAATGTTTGTAAAAATAATTTTTAATAAATGTCTGTCTATGCAGTAATATATTCTGATGTATTAGGTGAAATTCTTATGCATGTTAAAAAATACACTTTTTTAAAATTTGAAGAGACATCATATTTTTACATTGTTTGTTGCACGATATATATAAGCCAAATGTTTTCATAGCTCGGCTCAGGCACGACTCTTAGAGCCAAGTAAGATCCATGGCTCGACTCTTGCTGACCCTATTAATTTGCCTGCAAGCCCTCCTCCGACTCAGGCTTAGCACATGGGCCATTCAGTCACTTGATAAAATGATTTGTAAAAGGCGAGGACTAGAACCATGATGCCCAGGCAACTTACACTGATTTGACAACTCTACCATCAAGGTTTCTTGCAGCAGAGACATAGATAAACGTGCGCAGTGAAAATACATTTAAAGTAAGTGATCCCAGGTCAGTTAATCCAAGCTGTTGTGTTGTAAATTAATGTAGCCTTGAGTCATGGGAACTACCAGGATCTGGTGGAACGGGCAGGGGCATCGCATCGTGAGGGGGAGGTGTTTGGGGTTTGACACCCCTCAAATGCATTCTTTTTTTTTTAAATCGTTTTATTCCATATGACTGAAAGAAATTCACAGTGACGTTAATAAGCACATATATCGTAACAGTAAAAACATTGATATTTTATGATAAATTCACATCCGATCTCTGTTGCCCCGATCCCCCTAGCCATCCCCAACAGTTCACAGAGCAGCAATAAGGTCTAGATGTCTCTAACCTCAAGGATCTTGATTGGTGTCCGCAAAAGGAGCACAGAGCTCTCCCCGATATGCACCCCATTTCCTCCATATTTTAGACCATTTATTCGGACAACCCCTAGTTTCATAGGCCACACTCTCCGCCTGCATACACCAATCCATATCTTGCTTCCAGTCACCTAATTGTGGTGGTAGTGCAGCTCCCTACATCCATGTCATACTACGTTTAGCCACCATCAACCCCAGTGTGAGCCAGAGGCGGTCCATACGGATGAGATCAGTTTCATCCCAAATATTCAGGAGGCACCACTTCGCTGTTGGCGCCATGTCACACCCACAGACACTGTTAAGACAGTCAATAACAGCTGTCCAATAACTGTGGAGTATCGGACAACCCCATATATATATGAAAAAATGTTCCTTCCTGACCACACTTCTTAAGGCAGAGTGCTGAATCTGTCTTCC